>OY982567.1:23048856-24248856 GCA_963859945.1 Euplagia quadripunctaria | reverse complement strand
AAAACTGAGCAATTTCCTAAATTAACATATAGCCGACTTCAGCGTTATAAATTAGAGTTATCATCGTACTAAATAAACGAAGCTATGTCTACCTTCAAAAAATACATTTCCTTACGATGCATAATATTTTAAACCACCCCCTTGCTTTATACAAAATGGCTGTCGGCACTCGCTACTATTTTTCCAGGAGGAGCTAGTCCAAGTTATTCTAGAAAAAGATAATAAAAATTAAAACCCTTAAGCCGATGTCATACATATAATACATATAAATATTTATACTTTAATAAATTATTATTTGCTTTTGACTATAATACAATAAAATTTTATGCAGTTTTAAAAACTATTTAATGAAAAAAAATTGTTTTTTGTTTTTTGCAACTAATTATACAACATCAGTTAGACATTTGTAATATATTTGCATCACAAAGATAATCGTTGACGTGGGATGTAAAACAGTCGTAATCATCTACTCACATATTATATTGTGACATTTAATCATTAAAAAAAATACTAATGCCACAGTATCATGATGTCTACAAATAATGGTAATAAATAGAGAATTAATAAATAAATGAAAAAAGCTAATTTATATATCGTCTGTATTTTCACTTTGTTCCTCGGCCATAGTATTCTGGAAGCGAACACGAAAATAAAGTGAGATCAGCTGTAGTCACGAGTAATTTTGTAACAAAGATATTACTGTCTAACTAGGTAAGTATTTAGGCAACTACGAAACGCGAGACAGTTTCTACAACTACTGCTCTACTCGGCCGCTGCAACAAGACTGTCTCCCGACAGTGTTGCACGCTGACTTGTAGACTCTGTCGAGTGCCAACAGATGGCGTTTGCGTCCCATGTTGACAGAAAAGTGTCCGTGTGCTACTAATTATTGCCGATTCCGAGATATATATTTGTCTGACTGGCATTGTTATGGTCTCAAGCAACTCTCTAAAAGAAAATAAACAAATGACCAGAGTATAATGTCATACATCTAATGCGATAATTATTTCAAGACTATCTCGAAGTTTATTTTGTAATACTCTAAAAGTAGTCTACCCGCTTCAGTACATCCCTTCGGCCGCGCCACGCGTGATAAATTCCCTAGGAGTTCCTTACACTTGGCGAAGCAGACAAAATAATTTATGTACCTAGTTTAGTGGGTACTTTCCTGGATAAATGGCATCTCCGAGGTGAATGACATCTTTGTTACTCTAGTGCCAGAATTGATGGCTTCGGATAAAAATGGCTTAAAAAGTATAGGAGGTGTTGTGTCAAGGGATAGCAGATTTACATATAGGGTGGATAGTAATAGCGTTCAGGGAAAATAACCTCGCTGATATGTGATATGAGATCGGAAAGCGAGCCTAGAATAATTGTAAAAGTGTAAAATGTATTTAGAGTGTATTTTATCCTCAAAAAATGGAAGACGTATTGATAAGGTTATACAATTCCAATAGAGGTGACAAACATATGAATACCTACAGCATTCGTGAGAAATAATAGTGTGAAGTTGAGATATTGCTTTGTCTTACTAATGGTTCTACACACTGCAAAGTTCTAGACTTGGATATTTAGTCTAAATTAACTTAAAACTTCAAAATTTATTATTAAATTAGGTATATTTAAAAATGTTTAAGCTACCACATCAACTAAAATTATTATCGTCTAGTTTGCATTTATGAAGAAAACATATCACCTTCAGATGCCATTGCACTGTAGCCAACGGAAAAATTAGTTGAATTTGTACACATCGGGGTAGTTTGCAAATCTTATGCAAAGCGGTTTTTGATGACGTAATAAATATTTTACGCAGTGTTTCGTGTTTACCCTACTACAGTTTAAACTACTTTGTATAGAACTATAGATCAGAAAATTATTTAAAATATCCTCGCCTTTCATTACATACTGAAAAAACAAAAGAACTTTCAAAAACATCCACATTCCAAATTTGAACTTTCAGCCCACAAGACTATTAGTAAGACAATTTGCGGAGTGCTCTCGATTCTACGAACGTACAATCTTCTTGTTGACCACCATTGTATGTACGTACTTAATTATTATTTGTCACTGTGTTCTAAGCTGTTGCTTTTAGAAGACATACCTACTCATTGTTTAGTGCTTTCTTATAATGTAATAATTATTTATTTTAATAAAGTCTTATTAACTGTTCATTTGGTAGATAATTAAAAAGTTAAAAATATTTTGTGTAATATTTTTCTCTTTTATTAAATTTACTATCTTTTTAATATTTGTTTTATCTATTATCGTGTCTAAACCATGCCAAACACGTGAAGCTCAACTTTTTTATTACTGGGATCACTTTTAGACTATCTTTTCGATGCTCATTACTTATTTTACTCACACGTTCAACACCTATACGTTTCAGCTACATCCTTTTTATACATTGTCTTTCTACTCTCACTTTTCTTGCCTTTCTTTCTGATCTGTATATAATAGCTGGTCTTGTCATGGCCTTATAGATAACCCCCTTCTTTAAAAAAATTGAGGATCACTATTCTTCAGGAACAGTACTTTATCTGGATGAAAGTACCCTGAAAGGTATTTTTTTCTGTACCCCTAACAACATGAATGAAAAATGTTATGATCAGTTCAGTAGTTAAGCATAACAAGTAAACAAACAAACAAACTCACTCTGTCTATAATATTTGTTAGGATAGTTAGGATGTCAATATAATATACAAATGTCATTACACGCTAAGGACGTTGTTGCAGTAGCAACAATATATTTATACAAATGATAAATAATTTATAGTAACTATCACTATCTCGAATTCCGCCAACGTAAATATTATAAATTATCCTGGGTACGAGAAATATGGGTCAGCATCATCATCTGGGATCAATAGTGCTGCAAGTAGGTACGTGAACTTGAGATTAAAAATAGACAAACTTTTGGTATGAGTCATTATAACGCTTTGTATTAGTAACGAACCCCTTTATAACAAACCTAACGCCTTCAAAACCCAAGTTTCTAGTTTGTTAAAAGTTGAAAAAACTTTCCATTCTATCACATGCTATCATCATATTTCCGTTGCAAAATTATCAAATACATATAACTTGCATGAAAAAATGATCTAGTTGTTTTTGCATTACCATGGCTACCTGGTCCTATCAAAGTGCGTTAGTATAGCTTGAAAAGGTAACCGTCGTGTTAATGTATTACCTTCAAACTCAACTTCCTAAATAGCAAAAATGTAGTATATCCAGATTAAAACCATAGAGTTTCTTTTAATATCGAAAACTTTTTGCATTTTGGAATTGTGCACTTTACTAACTATTAGGTGAAAATTGTCATGTTGCATTTTGACATTTGTATACTTTACTATGCTTCAATGTAAAGTTAGTATACAGTTTTAGAAAGTATAATATTTTACATTTTATACTTAAATTAGGCAGCTTCGTCTTTGCTGTCATACAATTCAATATTTACAAAGATTTTAAACAACTAATGAAGGCTATTATTGTAGAAATTCCAGGGTAACAGGAATAGGAAGCATTGGAAGGGCTGCACAAGGAACTACGCTTCAAAGGGGTCTTGGCACGCAGCTCAGCTTCATACCAACCCACCTAAATACTATTTATTCATGTAATCTGTCTGTCGTCAACTGGAGGGCTTTGTTATAAATTAACGTCTATAAAAACATATAAATAAAGTTATAAAACCCACTTATATAAACGTAATCCGACCTAAAACAGATAAACGATATATTATAAACCATCCTCTTTATATCTTTATTGATATCATATCCTGTTGTTAACGTATGCATCATGTTTTATGATTAGTGTTCTTCAATAATAACGATGATGATTTACAGATAGTATTTATGTGGAAATACCACAGAAATAGCATCCGTTTTTAGATAAACAAAATGTCGTTGGGTTGTTTAGATTCACATCTACGATAATATCTACATATAGATGTCAAATGAAACTGGTTTTTGTTGATGACTATTTGTTTAAACTCAATAAATAAACATTCTAAGTAAAATAACAAATTGTACTCATATCTCGATCTGTTTCTTTAAAAAATATGAAATAAGCATCGTCTCAATTACATGTACATCAACTTACCTACTTCAGACGTAAACCATGAAATTCTTCACCAGAAAATCTAAGTGTGGTATTCAGAGAGTTACACCCAAAAACAAGATAAAAGTATATAATAGACATGTAGGCCTGTACGGGGTTACAAAATATATCCTTAAAATTGTAATGTTTCTCTCAAGGAATGCAAAAGATGCGTTATTGACTTGGGCCCAGAATATTCAATTATGAGGTTTTCTAGCCTTGTACCTAAAAATTAAAAAAAAACAACTATGAGCCATAGTTTTAATAAATAACGGCAATTAACACTTTATATGTATATTAGTGATGTTGATAATAATGAAGTATAATTTGTATGGAAAACACTTTTTACCTTAAAGGAATCATTGTGTTAACAGGACATTTTAATGGTATCTAACATACAATTTAAACATGCAACAACATTAATAGCGTGTAAGTAATAATCATTACATCTATTGCATATTCAAACGTCTTTGGGTCTTTGAATAAAGGTACAGTGGTAAACCCTGTATGCAAATTTATGCTAATAACATCTCAGTCCAGACTTAGTTTAACAATACAACATTATATAATGTATGTACAGAAATTCTTACAAGTATTTATTGGACATGCCTATTTCCTGCTTATCGACTAGGTATTGTTTCTTGGAAAATTACCTTAAGAAATTTACAGAGGATTATTACAACTTTGGATCAATTTTTATAACTAATTCAGAAACTTTAGTATTTTATTGATCCAACTTTAGTAAAAATACATGTTTTATTGAAATTCACAATACCACTAATAGACATTCCGACAGATTTATGACGTATCGTACTAGTTAATAATAATTAATTTTGTTATATGTGTAGTTCAGCTATTTTTACGTTTGACTGTGTACTCTAAATAATTCTAACAACCACCAGCTTTCAACCGTCAATCCACTAAATTTAGTTGTGAACCCTCAAACTCACAGACATCGTTTGATCCGTGATCTTCCATCAAATATTCACTGGTATCCAGTCACAAACGGTGCAATTACACCGTCTCTGCAGGCTTAGATTTATTGTTATTACCCCACATTTCCTGCGGGTAACGTTTTAATTACACAGATCGGCGATAAAGCATCGCTGGAGCGCACTTTTCTTCATTAGAAGATGGATGGATAGTCTGCATCTACCAGGTTATTTATTGTGGTGAGTTCTAATTGTGGAGAGGTTATCAGTTTGCGATTCGTATCACTATTTAAGAGCTATAACGGTTTGCCTTGGAAATTCCTATCAGGACTTAGAAACAATATAACAATTTCAGTGTATGTTAATGATATGAGCAAAAATAATTAGTTAACTACAAAACTGCGGCAATACGTCGCCTAGGATAATTTATCTTTGTTTGAATAACACTTCACATTCGACTAAAGATATTGAAGTATGCCGTGCAAGAAATATAAGAAGAGAGTCAACACAAAAACCAATAACTCATCTCAAGAACTGTAACGCGATTACCGACCCTTCTTTCTATAAAAGATATCAATTCATTCACGGCAGAAGCTATAAATATTTCACAAAACTAATATCGCAGTACTTGCGTCATCACTAAATCGTATGTCAAAACTGATAGAAATGATATTGGCGAACCTAAAGCAACATTGGGAGCAATAAGAGTCATAAATCAATCGGTTCATAAGAGATCTCCCCTAACGCATCCGACACTACATGAACTAGCAAAAAGGAAATTGCCATTCGAAAAACATTCGATATTTTCACAAAATGTGCACTATAAGAGTGCTTTTCGCAGGTTCACACTGTATAAGACCTTTGATCGGTATCAGAGGGCGAACTGAGAAAGCTATCGACACTTTCCGTATTCACTTATCATTTATCGCTGGCACTTCCTCTTTTACATACGATTTTGTGCCCTATCAACCTACTCATTTGTAGATATTTTGATTTTGATTAAAATATTTTATTAATTTACAGTATTTATATTCGAATCAATAATGTTACAAAGTTTTTCTTAATTTCTACTGCCATTTGTTATACGGAGTTATTTTGTATATTCAAAATGTTCATTTGACTGTTAAATATTTCGAACCAAAGCAATAAGTGTTATATTAGCCTGAACCGAGCTTAAACTTACGACACAACATTCGACACGGGGTCTTCCGCAGGCCATTTGTCACAGAAGCCATTTGTACTTGTCGAATCACGGCCATTAGACGAGAGTGTGTGACCGCGTGGGGTTAACCGCGTCCAAACTGTGCTACGTCACCATAACGAGTTGTCACAGAATACAATATTACTTTACGAGTTAAACTGAATAGCAATAGGGGTATAAAATTATACTTTACATCTTTTTGTCCTGTGGCCCGTTACATTTTAGAGTGTCGTCAAATTTGAACACGAGTTTAGGGAATACCGCACTTGTCAATATCGACTTGTATGAGCCGAGCTGTCCTGTCGATTTATCTTACTTTGCGGCTATTGTTACAGACGACCGAGGTTACAGCTGATTTATAAGTAGCCTAGTTAATTACGGCGGGCGTCGACGCATCGTTAATTTCTCTTCGGCTCCCATTTATCTTTCGGCTGTCATCTGAGCCGGCTTCCTATTTCCACCTGACGTACGTTTCTGAGTAAAGGCGTAACTTTAAAAGCTCGCCAATAAATACATTCGCATAAAACTCGAGTTTATCTCTGTACCCTTTGAAGTACGGCCCGAGAAAACAAACAAAGCAATAAAGAAGGCCTTTATCGGAGCCACGAGTCGACACGCGAGCTAATTTACAACACAGCCGCGGGTTTTATCTTCATTAACCCATCGATTCACAATTAAGACGCGGAATAAATCTCCGGTAATGCGCTCCCCGTCTGCGCCGGTAGATTCAACTTCAAACAGATGTTATGTATAAATAAAGCCGAACGGAGGCAACCACTCGATATATTCCTGTCCGCGGCAAACTTTACAGATCTATCAGCACTCGTTCGCCGGGGACAAGTGACTGGCGAGCGCGAACCAAAACCGACCTTAGCAGCACCGCGCTATAAAAACCATCTATTACTGTCTATCGAACAACTCCCTAGGAAATTAATGTGCCCGCAGTAAAACGGCTGCACTCAATACTGTCTATAGTTCGTTAAAATTGTTCACCAGTTACGTCTTTACCGTTGACGTAGAGTCACAAACCTCATCTTATTTCCAGCGTAACGAGTCGATGCTCACATTCGATTATCTGGCTGCGGTATCCGAGGCATTACAGTTGATGTATCGACGGCGACTGCGCGAGATTGTCGGCCGACGGTTGATTTACTGTGCCCATTTCTTCCTGGCACTCCATACGGAATAGATCCCCATCTGTCGCGAGCGGTGTGACGGATCGCAGCAATCGGAAAGCGTCGAGGGGCTCTCTAATGAATTGTCCCAAATAATTGGGATACTATTTTATATCGACGTCATTTGTACTTTTATCGGTACATTTGTTGTTACGTTGATTTGTTAGGCACTTTAACCTCACGGTATTAGGATATTAATCTAATCTGTTTGGTTTTTCTTGTAGCGCTAACAAAATATACATACACTATTTCTATTACTTTGTTGGGTGAATAAAATTTATTTCTTTGCGCACAGTAATGTAGTAATGCAGATAGCCCATCTGTTTGTGAGTCGTGTGTCTTTTAAACTTTTATTTAGACGGATAGTTTTTATTCATACTTGTATGTGAGTGCGGTGGCATCTGATCAGTAGTCATGAGCTCAGACAATGCTTACATCACGTTGTATCGCATTCTTCATCTCCGCTTTTGCTGTCGAACGTGCATTTACTACAGAAACGAATGTAGAAACATTTTTTCTGTCGAACATTTTTAAAGTCATTGATTGTTTACTAAAGTGCATTATTTATTTGCAAAGCATATCGATAATATTTCATTAATAATACTTTCGTTAAATAATTAAATACTAGATGTTGCCCGCGATTTCGTTCGCGTGGAAACTTTGATGTGTATGTGTAAGTCTATCCCATTAAATTACCTCCGTACATTTTTGCGAGATGAAATGTGCTATTTCAAACTATAATCTATCGCTGTGCCAAATTTGTGTGATTGAGTAACAAACATCCAGCCATCTAAGCTTTCGCATTTATAAAAGTACATAGTAAGAAGTAAGATTACGATTGGATTCACCTGTGTATTTCGTAAGAGTCCGATTAGTTTCGGGCCGAAGAGGGGTCCGTTATCAAAAAATCACTGTGATATTACTGTGTCAGGTGCTGTAATCCTCTTGGGCCCAAAACTAGTCGAACTCTCTTGAAATCGTGGGAGAGCCATGCTTCGGCACGTATGGACCGGCTGGACCGGAGTGACCATGGGCGGCGGTAGTCATTTACCATCAGGTGAGCCATCTGCTAATTTGCGCTCTATATATACCATAAAAAAAATTAATAAAGGGATTTTTTTTCTATAATACCATTATTGGTGAAGCTATACACGAACTTGATTCAACAACTTTATTCAAATATTACATTTTATTTCAAATTGTTACTTTAAGCACTATTCATATTTCTACAAAAAAAAACATCAAAACAGTGAACACGAAAGCTGCAAACATTGAAGCCCGCAACTGTGTGAAAGCGCTCAACAACGAGATAAGACTTGACTTTGATGTATGCGCCACATCTTGATACGTGTCTGCAACCGTTTCAATAAGCGTATGTCTGTCTGTCGCCAGCGAACTAGTTTTAACTTCGAGTTTCCTTGCTTTAGCAATGCAGGCATGTTCTTCAACTTGTAATTCTCGAGCTGGTATACATTGTTTTAATGAATATTACGAAATACTTTCTAAAATACTACGAAGTTTTTACAAATCAAGTTTTAATGTATTCCTTTGTTTGAGATAAAAAGTTGAGCAGGTGGGAATGTCAAGTCAGATCACTATCTTTTGTAAGCAGACTAAAAATAATCTTCGCGAGCTATCTTCTTTAGACATTTTAGGTTTTCCTGTAGCTTCCTTTTTATGTAAACAAATCTTGAAGGTCAATTTTAACCTACTTCTAATTGTCGTATCGAAATGAAACTATATAATTGTGAGGCCCTCACTTGGCTGAGAGGTTTGTTCGGGATAGGGGTGTTAGCTTAGGAGGATAGTAATTGATAGAGGCTGTAAATCAAGATAATTATATTGGAGACTCAACTAAATACTTTTACATTAGCACATTATAATTAAACTTCTTGATAGATCTGGTGCGGCAACTTGACAGCAGTTCACACTGACTGCTCGACGCACTCTCTTCTCTTCTTCTACCTTCTAGTTATTATACATTTTAAATATCTATTATGAATATCAATTCAAATATTATATTACCAGCCAGCTTCTACCAAGTTAAAAAGAGATTGAATATTACAATATGTAGTTTGGATTACAAGACCTACACGAACGCAGATGAAGGAGCCAGGAGGTGGATAGGGAAATCCATGAAGTTTGGGCTTATATGATTCCTTTTGACGACTCCAACAGTTTGAGCTTGGTAATAATGGTCGGATGAAGAATGCTACTTGAATGTGTACTTCATTACCTCATTCACTGACATAGTAGAAGCATACAACCGACAAAGATCTTCTTGCAACACCAAAAGTACTTTTGTAAGCGCTCATACAGACCGTAAGGTCTGTATGATCGCGTAATGAGACCGTAAGGTCTGTATGAGCGCTTACAAAAGTACAGCCCGGAAACAGAGATTGCGAAAAGTATTGTGTGATAGCTTTTGTCATACCTAAAATATAAATTATATTGATTATGTAAACTATTGGCAATAAAGTGATGATTTTATATTGAGTTTTTATTTATTTATGTACCGCTTTACTCTTTTATTAGACTGATGTATTTATTTGATACTTCATTTACGACTTCATAATCTACTAAAACATAACCTAATTGAGTAATTTAAATCCTAACCATATAACATCTTTAAATACAAGAACTACCACCGATTTTGATAAACGTAACTCAAACTTCCTTTCATTCACAAATAATGAATTCCGCGAGTGGTATTCAAGAATATTAAATATATACATGAATACAACTCATGTATGTTTCAGTATAGCTCTACCCGTTGAGGGCCCAACAAGGGCCCTTTTATTAAGGAGTGAAGCGACCTGTCGGGTCGGTGTCACTCGTCAGTGAGGCAACTGACACGAGTATGTTTACCTTTGAAAAATATGTATGAATCTTTTACCTTATAACTACGAATCAAATTTGACAGCACGGATGGCGCAATGATTTAAGTGGACACCCCGCCACAACGCCGCGCCGAGTGTTGTGGGTTCAAATCCCACACGGGACAGTAATTTGTTTTATCCACAAATAGTTGTCCCGAGTCTGGGTGTTCTTTGTGTCCGTTGTTTTAATGTTTGTGAAGCCCCCGTGACACAGGAAGATTCCTAATGCGGGAGTTGTCTTTTAATAAATAAAAATAATTATCAAGATATACTTTTGTCCTGTAATATTTACGATGTGTACCTCCTAGACTTAAATGTAATTCTTATGTAAATAATGTATCATGTTAGTGTAACAGCGCCATCTTAACACATGGAGATTGTAAATGGCTCTACTGCCGATACGGCTTAATCGCATTAATGTATACCAGCAATAAACATTTTATACCGACCTCAAGGTATAAATAAAGTATTTTTATTTTGAAAGGATACTGTGGATTAGTTCAAGTTGTATTGGAGATTAAACCTTCAGATATCCACTTCTGTTAGTATGATATATGAGTAATTTGTTCGTTTTTGTTTCGTTTATAGAATTATTTATTTTTCAATAAACCAAAGTTACTTTAGTGCCGTAGACCTCTTTTAAAGAAAAATAAATGTTTTTTTATAAAGAATTTAATAGTTAAGAAGTCTGGATTTAAATATGCACTTATTGTACATACTTTCTGTTTATCTTTCTTCATACGGATACTGGTAATGGTTTTATCTAGGATTGAATATAAATATACATTTTTAAACTGCAAATCTGATACTACACATTTATCACCCATAATGCAGAAAGAAACTTATGAGAATAATGGTTAACTAACAACGCAAGGTAAACTATAGTCAACAGTTATTGTGGATATAAATGTTTTAAACCGTTTAGTTCATACAAACATATCAAACTGACCTCTTAAACTTAATCAATCAGATATGAATAATAGTATTTGTATTTCACTTAGTTCTTAATAACAAACTGAAGATTGATACTAAACAATCTACGAAATTGATGATCTCGCTATCGACAGTTACAAAATTGATGATCATGTTAAGAAAATAAACGACCACCTTTCTATATTTACATACCATGAATACGCTTACAATTTATCATTCCAACCGTAACAGCTATAAATCATTGGACTCATTCACAAATATTTTAACTAAGGTATATACTACTCGTAGAAGGAGTGCCTTCCGCCATGTCTCCACATAAAACCGTCTGAAAGCTTAAATATAGAAGTTGTAATTACGTAAACAGACATATTGACGTACGTCTGAAAGGTAATCATAAGCTAAAATTTATCATGGAGTGAATCATTCATGCGCTAAGACAGCTGACAGCCAGGCACATATATTATAATGATCGACAGCCTGACGTTGCTTGTCACAGAGGGATAATGTTGTTGCTATACTGAATATTTGACAACATTCAAAGTACAACCACGTTCCATTGGTTTAAAGTTGTATTTTCACTACAGTAGTACAAAGCACTAGTGTCGTTCTTGTTTCAAGCAATGGGAATTCTAACGAAAAGAACAAAATACTAAAGTTTATTGCACAATTTGAACAGAACCTTATTGCGTTAGGGTTAGCTTCAAAATTCCCTGGAAGTGTCACTTTTGTCGAGTTACTGGTGTTGGGAAATGTGACTTAGTTCTACGTGCTAAAGGTCAAAGTGATATGAATTTTGTTGGAATAGGTTAGAGTATAGAATTGGCTGATATAAATGAGGTGTTGTAAGCTGTTAGTATCTTAGCGTTTGTCAGTAGCGCGGTAGCAGAGAGACGTGTCGCGGCGTGTCATCGGGACGCAATGAAGATTTATGAACAATCCGGTACTACGGTTCAGTCGGAACCTCATACAGTTTTCTACTTTGTGAATAATTTTATGGCGAAGTGTAAAACCTGTCTTTAAATTTTATCTACACTATGTTTATATCTTAGGCACGTTTATATTACAGTCTTAGTAACTAAACAAAACTATTTACATCGTACAAATAAACAGAAAATTTGAGTTTCCAACTCTTAACAAAACCCTGACTCAAGCTCATTTTACGACTGCTTGTTGTTTAAACTAACTTGTAGATTAGCTTTTAAAATTATATACACAAGTTTTTATTCTTCTGTTTTAGCATCTAGAATTATGTTTTTTTTTATTACAGTCGTCAAACATAGTTATTTAAAACACTATTATAAAGATCACTATTTAATAATAAAGTCCGTGACTAATTCATGTTTCTCGTTTCCTGTTGAGGAAAATTTTGTAAGGAGATTTATTATCATTGAAACCCATCTTAAACAGAGTTAATGAATAACCCTTATATATCAAAAGGAAATACCTGTTATGACCACAACCTCAATTTGAAAGTAATATATATCAGTAATTTACATTAATACTTGTACTAACTTTTAAGTGCGTACTTCTTTCTACGCACTTTGGCAATATGCAATTTCACGCAATTTGGAATGCTTAAAGTTTATATAAAGAAGAAGTGCCGAATGCTAATTTTTTTAACAATATTATATGTTGCAGAAATAAAAAAAAACGGAAAACCCCTTACATATTTGCACGTCCAGTTATACATCATGTACGCAAAGTATAATACAAGGACATTTCAAAATATACTGGTCAAGAAACAAAACAAAACATTCCAAATTTAATTAATTATGCGATCTCTAGTATTCAAAACTAGCTGTACCAGTTTTAAGTTCACCTGCCTCTTGGCACACCTATTACTGAAATAAAATATAGCCTATCCTCATAGATAAAGTGGTAAAAAAAAATCAGTTCTGTTGTTATTGAGTTTATCGACTGTAAACAAGTTCCTTCTTTATAAAATTAATTAGTATAGGTAGATAGGACCACCATTTACCCGTGATCCCGGTGGGACGAACCATTACCGGGTCCAGGGATCGCTACTACAACAGTATTTTTTTTAATTGTTTCTAAATTTAATACTCAAATGTTCACTCCGTATCATGAATATTAAATAAGACCTGCCAAATTGTCCAAAGATCTTCAACGATTCTGACAACATAATAAAAGTGTATCAGTTATCCATGGTAGAGGTTGGTGGATCCCTTCATTACGTATTTATGGGCGACAGGAGGGATAAGCCGCTTCATGTCGAGCGAGGAGTGGATGAGCAGAAATGTCAGTGCTGCCACCCTTGTTGGATATTGTATTCGCTTGTGTTGAGAGGACGGTGAGAACTAACAAATGGACCGTATTTTTAAGTGATTGGTAAACTTTTAAACGATTTTTATCTTATACGGTTCATGGTAGATGATAATGATTTCTCGGTAGTTCATGGGGGCGTGTAGCATAAGACAAATACAAAAGAACATAAAATAAATGTAACACCAATTATAGCATGGTAGTTTTAGTGGCAATGTTACGAAGCAAATAGGTTGGTTAAGGCTGTGATGGTGTTGTTGGACTCGTTGGATTTATAAACTTCTTCCACAATACATTATTATTACGTATTTTTTTAATGCCAGTTCCAATTTGTATAAGTAGCGGGATCCTAATAAAAGAGTTTAAAATATTTCAACCCCAAAGGTCGCGTAATTCTTAAAAAATATGTTAAATAGATCTAATAGTTTGCTTTTCTTTCAAACAATTTTAAAATGAAATGTATGGAAATGTACAACTTTGTTTTTAAAAAGTTTTTAAGAAGAACAGCTTATATATTTTTAATGCAATAAAAGAGTAGGCGTTTGTCCTTAAACTTACTTGATAGGAAGTGACGTTGAAGACGAAGATGGGACACGCCTAGCTATGAAAAACCTATTCACTCTACTTTTAAAGGTTCCAGGATTATCATTGATTAAAAAAATAGACGCAGGCAGCTCATTCATATCATACGGAAAATTGGTTACAAGTACGTATGCACGTAAGTTAACGTTGCGTATAATCTAGTTCAATTTAACTCTAGACACGTTAATATTTCAAATAAACAAAGAAACACTGAGTTGTATCTATTCCACACTCAAAGTATTCCTTAAAAAATGTGGGTATGATACCAATAATAATTACGACCCCTAACAACACTGCACGAACTAACGCAACAAACAAAGACTGAAGATAAAATCCCATTCCCTAAAAACAGAATTCTTCTAAGCATACTGATCCAAGTCGTTTGTGCGATGTCGCATGCGTATTGTTTTATTCACAAACCGATGCTGGGATAAGAATTCATGCATTTTTATTTCAATTTCCATCTACAGGGGATGTTGTTTGAATGTTTATTTTATTTCACACATTTCCTGTCGCGAAACGTTACTGTTTCTTTTGAAATTACGAAGACTGTTTATTATTATGAACTAATTTTCAGTTATTATTACAGAAACATTTACTTGGTTATTTATTAATCCACGATTGAGAGTACGATATGTGTTAAATTATAAATAAAGTGTGGTTATGACGTCTGTCTGTTCGCGATAAACTGAAAAACTACTGAAAGGATTTTCATGCGGTTTTCACTAATAGACAGAGTGATTCATGAGGAAGGTGTAAGTGTATATTTTTTTAAGATTTAGTGTAAATTGATTGAAATATTTTGATGATTGTTGAAGATGTCTCTGCTACCCGTGCGAAGCCGGGGCGGGTTGCTAGTTATATATAAAATGTTGTCTAGACATTGACTAATATTTTGATTCCGATTTACATTCACCATTTTTCTTATATTAAAGATAATCACAAGATTGACAGACGTTACAGGAAAGGAACATTGTAGTATACATAACTGTATTTCCAAAGATGCATTGCATGCAGACAACACAACGAAATTACTTTTACTAAGAGTAACGTGGGTATTGTTATAAACAAGATTACCATTATTCATTTCTTGCCATACAATCTATCATCTGAATCTATTACGAGCTGTACCAACATCTTCTGTTGAACGAAATTTCTGACAGGCGATATTATCCACGTCCATTAATAAAACCACACAGATAATAATCACAACCATTTATAAAAAATATTTTATACTAATTCAAAACTACCGACCTTCATTATAAACGTCATCGTTCAAAAGGAAAATTGATTTACAACACTGCATTACGCTATTATTTTATGACGCGAGAACGCCCCGAAATAAAATACCAACAAACATTCAACCGGCATCCACGACCATTACTATAAAACCACAGAGAACTATGCTACTAACATATTCTCATCAAACTCTAAAGTTATATAAATAAAGTTGAATTTAGAACAAAAATTAATAACAAGGATGTAGTTGACTAGGTTGTCAGAGACCGTCATAAAGCGAATAAAATACGGGGCACAAAGAATAAGCGGTCGTATAAGCGCTGTTATGTCTGTCAACATAAAATATTGTATCCTGCGCGAGCCGGGAGCTGGGGTTCAAATTGTACTGCCTCTATTGCGCCATTAATCTTAGTAATGCACCGTGTGAAACGGCAGATGAAGATATTGCACTGCTCTGTCTTTGTCGTTGTTTCGGACTTCGCGTTTTGTCCGCGGGGAAATTAATAGACGTTTTGAAGGTGTGGGCAGATTTTATGGATTCTGCTAAAGGAGATTTAGTGTCGAGATTGTCGGCGATAAAATTAAGTGAGCATATGTTTTCGTTTATCTTGGAAACGAACTCAGAGGAGGTTAACATCGTGTCAGTTTTTACTGTTATTTAAGATTATGTAAAATTGTTTTGCATATTTAAATGTTTCTTCAAGTTACAGATGTATGGGGAAACTATTCTATGATTATGCGATACATAAATTGTGATTGTTAATGTCTTTTGGTTGTATGTGATTATGTCTGTTTTACTAACCATAGGTTAAGTAAGTTGTTACTAACAAACTGGGTATATGGTCCGATATAAATTTATTATTATTCTCTTTGTAAAAGAGTGTGTGTCTCTAAAATAGTAGACCACCAATATCGGGTACCAAAACCAGGAACCGTCTCTTTATACAGGCCGTGTCGAGGAGAACTACCTTCATCAGCATCAGTTCCTGATCCAGCCGTTAACGCGAGCATCTTAAGGTGTCGGGGGCTCCTGGCTATCAATCCATGAGGACATATTACTATAGAAACAATGAACACCGAATCCACATTCTACATCGACAATCTTGTAAGACAAATATGTATTTTTATGTTTATCTTTTTCAACTTTCACGAGGCTCTCGTCATGAGGAACGGTGATATGGATAATCGTTGCACGGCGCTCTAATAATCTAATTAATATTCTCTTTATTCACTTAAATATACAAATAAATTACATTTTTAAATACGTTCAAATTATATCAAAAATACATTTAAAAATATAAAAAATAGTACCCCACCGGTATCGGGTACGGGGACCAATAACCAAATAACCTTAATCCAGCTGCCTAACGTGAGAGAGGGCTGATATGACTATCATGCATCACTATCAGCACAATGATTACTGAATCCACATCCCACATGTCGACCACCTCGTGGGCCAAATCCAAATATTTCATTTGTTTTTTTTTTTTTTAGCCCTTTAGAGGTTGTCGTCAATGGGAATGGTAATATCAATAATCATTGCTCCGCGCTCTAATCGGTCTATTTCCACTATATCAGGCTTATTGGCAACAATAGTCCTGTCAGTGATAATAGACCCATCCCAGTACAATGTTACACGACCATTTTCAAGAACTGGGTCGGGCACATACCTGTAGTACGGTAATTCCGCAGTCACAAGGTTATATTTAAGAGCAAGTTGCTGATGGACTATCCTGGCCACTTGGTTATGTCTATGAAAGTACTCGCCGTTGGCAAGACGAGAAATTAATTATTATTATTTTTGTAAATCTAAGATTGCAACACATTTCAGATATAGAGCTCTTACACATTATCTGTAGCGTATTTTAAAATAAATAGTTATTTATGCGCACTAATTGCGTTAAAGATACAAATATGTATTACGAGTACCTAGCCCTGGGGAGACCCCCAGGGCTAGGTACTCGTAATACAAATTTTGTTTTTTTAGCCTCTGAATGTAGGTGAGGTAGCTGTTAAAGTGGCACTTCTGTTACGGAGATTTCTTAGCAATGACTGAAATAGTTCTGATTTTCGTCATTTAAGCTTTGCTGAAACTAATATTTTGATGTTGTATAGGAACTAAAAGTCGCCTTGTTATTGAATTTCGACCATAATTCATTAACTTTTAATATTTTGTTTTATATTCTGACCAGTATACCTTGAGCTGTCATTGTATAGACTTTCTATAGCATGGCAGGTCAACAAACATACAGGACCTCGTTGTAATTTTGTGTGCGTTGTGTGTGTGAGATTTGTTTGAAAAAAAATCTCTTCACGTATTAATTTATAAATTTTGTAATTAATTTCTAGCATAAGACATCGTATTGAATTTTTTTTATCCCTCCTAGTCACTTCAGAATCTTTTTCTGCTCTCTCTCTCTCTCTCTCTCTCTCTCTCTATGTAATTTATTTATTTACTATTGAATAAAACGTAAGTTATAAATAAAGCCTAATCACCTTTATTTTCATATGCGTATATTTTACTAAATTTTAAAATAAAGAAACAGAAACATCGTTGCTATTATTACTTTATTTAATCTGTCTATTATTTGTTTAAACGTATTAGAATATACTAGTCATTTATTTATTGCGTATTAAGAGATATTTAATGCTCTATTCAGACACTATATTATTTTTAGCATTGAAGTTACTAATTACACGGGGCTTTAATTATCGCCTAATGACAAACGGGCATAATTTAAAAAATCATAGTAGTTTAAACCTTTAACTATTACAACTGCAACTGCACTGAAACACAGTCGTAATATCCTTTAAAAGTAAACCCTTAATCCTTTTCTTATTCTATTTATCTGGTTGAACTTCAAGGAGCATTTAAGTACTTTCATCTAAACACTGCCATTTAACACTACCATTAAGTTTATAAAAGCTTTTAACAAAATTTAAAAATATTATTATTAAAATAAATATTTGAAAACTTTTAACTATTTTTTATGACAGGGAGTTATAAAAAATAATTAAAAGTTTTGAAATATGTATTTTAACCATGCTATTAGAGAATAAAATTGCAGGGAATTCAGTTTATTTTCAATTATGTTATATATCCATTAAACAATCTCATAAATGCAAATTAAATGTTATTATTTTTGCCTTGAAGCAAGAAACTTTCGCGAAACACAATGCCTTATTCCCAAAGTCATTATAAAGACAATGTGTTGTCAAAACGTTATAATTACTTATTTTAACAACAAAATGTCCGCAACTAGGTCGCTTATTAATTCGACAATGCATGTGAACGTTTATTCCATTTTAGGACTTGAACTGAGAAAGGCGGAGCGTGAAGCCGTCAATTTTACTACACGTAAGTTTTTTTATTCATTTGTCTGGCGATGTGTAGACGAACAAAAAGTTTCTCGTAGTACTAACAGTGTTTGTACTTTAAACAGGATTTGCTGCTGGTTTCTTCTCAAGGTTAGTCATAGGAAACGCCGCCGCGATCTAGCTCTTCGTCTCGAGCAACAACCTAAGCCGAGGTCCTAACCTCCTCAGGGGTGCCCTTAGGCCGTTGCCGTAAAAGTAGTATACGGTTGGGAGCACTAGGCTCACCGTCAAGAACGCATAAAGTTGTATACAGCCACACGGCTTACAACTAAAGCCAATTCAAAAAGAAAAGTTTTGGCTTACACACAGGACTACTTTTATCATGATTGGTACACTGCTATAGCTCTTGTCGATATAGGTGACACTTGAGATACATCGTAGCATTATAAAGAGGATGAAAGCTTAAATATTTATAAATGTTCAATCGCTTTACGCTCAACGCTCAACGTTCGTAGATTTTAAAGTCGCAGTCTCAGATAAGTGTATAATATTCCTTTTGTGTTTTTGTTAATTAAAATGACAAATGTGATATTCTTGTTATTTTGTTATTGTTATAATAAATCGTTGGTGAAAATGTGTCAGCTGTTGACTGGATCAACAATGTTGCCTGACTATTAAAATTTTCCATTGTAGTGTTTGCATTATTTAAAAGTCGAGACATTAGTGTGAATACGGAATATTTTGTTTAATTGGATCTAAATTTTGTTTTTAATACACTTATAAAAATTCTAGAAATAAAACAGGTTCATCATTATATCCTGCCACTTTCTACATACTGTTTAAAAATTCGGACAAATGTTTAATATTTTATATTCACAAGTCACGATGATGACTACGTTAGAACGTTTCGTATAACAAAAAAAAATCGATATTTAAAATCGGAGATATCCAATCAACAAATAATAATCGATTACTAAATGACGAATATGGATTTATACAGTTTAATAGTGTCATTATTAATAACTGATTGAGGTGCTGAGATTTAATTTTAATTTGTTTGTCTTTAGAGTCGTTTACTCAATAAAACACTATATTCTTAAAATCCTCAGAGAAAGCGAAATGCTAAAGAGGTTCTAAAATCATGTCTTATAATTGAAAAAGAATAAAGTGGAAAGGGGGAGAGGGAAGGGTTAGGGCCTTTTTTTTTTTTTTTTTTGGGCGTGTGGAAACCCCCTCGGGCCGTCACCCCACCGGGGTTTTCGGCGGGGCGGTGTGTCGGAATCGAACCGACTAAAACCACACGGTGTGCCGTACTGCGCCTTAAGTAGGAGGGATCCGGGAACAGCTTTATTAAGACATCCGGACCCCCCTAGCGCCTGCCCGCAAAAGCGCGGGCACCACCTCCGGGTAAAATCGTCTCAATTAGGCGACGTCCAGGCACACGCGGACGCCGCCTCCTCGCGGGGGGCCACTACAGCGGGTGGAGGGGAAAACCCGTCCCGTCCACCCGCGGCCACACTCAGGGCGGCATGAGGCGCTGGTATGCGCGCCTCCGCCGCCCGGTTCGCCGGCGGCGAATTTGGTTCGAGTGGAGATCGTCCTCCCGGACCCTTTCCGCCGCCTCCTTCTGCGAGATGACGTCCTCGCAGAAGGTCGCGACCGCGGTAAAATTCCTGTCGCTACCGGCCATGGAGCGTATGACGGCCGGTAGCGAGAGATCCCCTCCGATGACTGCAGTGAGGGCCCGACGCTGCGTCGCCCAGGCGGAGCAAACTGCCAGCGTGTGCTGAGCCGAGTCCTCACTGCAGTCGCAGTGGTGACAGGCGGGACTCAGTTCCCTCCTAGCGACCGAGTGCAGGTACTTCCCGAAGCAGCCGTGCCCGGAAAGGACCTGCGTCAGTCGGAAGGAAAGGGTCCTGTGCTGCCGCCCTGCCCACTCGACGATGACCGGCTGGAGCGCCTCCACGGCGGCAAAGCCAGCACGTGGAGCCTCCAGCCGGGACGACCAACGAGCCATGGTGGCTCGGCGAGCGGCCTCACGCCATTCGCGTACCTCTTCGGGCGGGGGCCGACTGCCGCTTCCCGCCCGGAACTCAGCCGTTCGCCGATATACTTCGGCGAGCACTTCCGCCTCCAAATCCCACGGGGGTGTCCCGGCCAATGCGCACGCCGCCTCCGTCGACACGGTGCGGTATCCGCGTATGGCTCTAACCGCCATAACCCTCTGAGGGCGCCAGAGGCGCGCCCTATTCTGGGCGGTCAGAGCTTCCGCCCACACCGGTGAAGGGTTAGGGCCTCCTGTAACCTCACGCACTCAGCGAAACACAACGTAGCATTGCTTAACTCCCGGTTGTCTGTGAGGCCGTGGTATCACTCCGGTCAAGCCGGCCCATACGTGCCATAGTATGGCTCTGTCACTTACAAATCTATATATAATAGTTTAGTAAAACTAACACTAATAGTTTATACACAAGTGAGGCTAATAAAATCTTATTACTTTCAACGAGCAATTCTTGTATGTATTTATTTATGTTTGTAGGGAGGTATTGATATTTCGGGTGTCTCGGAAACGGCCACTGTCTGAGATCACAAACAGCCTTGAACCCGTTAAATAGTACAAGTTTCTAGGAATACGATACTAAAAAAGCTAGCGAAAAATACCTAAATTTGTTGAAATGGCAACATAATGAATGAGCAAAGTAGCAAAACTTAAAAAAAAATTAAAAGAATATAAAAGTGTTCACCATTTTCATACCGTTGACAACCCTAACATGAAAATATGATTTCCTTATAGCCTGGCACCAGGGTTACCTCAAATTAACGGGTTATCCACTACTTACTACAGACCCTGTATTTCTCCGATCATACATTCTTAGCTTAAATTGGAAGAATTTAAATTCAATATTTGCCTTGAAGAAAACCTGATTATTCCAATGACTTAAAATTTACCTTAACATTAATGATTTGTTATTAGTTAATCAAAAACTTATTTTACCAGTGATTAGAAAAGACGAAAACTTCTAAAACAGACACTTGGCCAAGTTATTACTATGGAAAATTGTTCTTGTTCCGAGTTCTGTTGTCTTTTTACCGAGAACAGGTAGCCCTATTAGAAGTCTATTCAGTTTTTTATTCTCTAATCACCATAATAACCCAATATTTGAAGTATAATTTTGTAAATTACACTTTGAGCCGCAGGGCTACACTAGTGAAGCGTACAATTTGGATCTTTATAATTACATTGTAGACCTTCGTACGTGTGACAGCTTGGCGACCAATTAAACTATGGCAACGTTAAAGGCGCAAGATAGAAGTGACAGCGGGGATAAAATCTATACTAATTTTTAACAACTTTTTAGTTTCTGAGTGCTTTAACATTAAATATTCACGTTTTTAGGTTTCCGTTCCTCAAAAGGAAAAAAGGAACCCTTATAGGATTACTTTTTTATCGGTCTGTCTGTCAAGACAATTTTTCTCAGGAATCTGTAGACGCATCAAGTTGAAATTAATACTAAAAAAGTTATGTCTGTCTGCCTGTCTGTCCCTTGAAGCTGTAAAAAAATCAATAGCCATTAAAGCCTTGGATTTTACCAAATTTGAATAGGTAAAGGTAAATCAAAACTATAGGATACTTCTCATTGACCTAGAATCATGAAATTTGGTAAGAAGCAAGGTCTTGGAGCACAAGTAAAGAAAAAAATTCGAAAGTTGTTAATTTGTTATTATATCTGTCTCTCTGTGTGTTTGTCAAGACCCATTTTCTCAGGAACCCCTGGAGGTATCAAGTTGAAATTAACAAAAAATGCTTATGTCAGCGGTCTCTTGAATCAGTAAAAAAATCAATCTTATAGGTAAACGTAATTAAAAGATACGGCAATTAAGATTTTAATAAATTTAATCATTTCGTAGGTAAATGAAAACCTATAGGGTACTTCTCATTGACCTAGAATCATGAAATTTGGTAAGAAGCAAGGTCTGACAGCACAAGTAAAGTAAATAAATCCGAAAGTCGTTAATTTGTTGTAATATCATACAAAAAAATTGTCAAAAAATTACAAACTTATATTTTGCGATGTAGTAGATTGATATACTATCTACATCCGTAATACATGACTAACGGTACCCTCGGTGCGCGAGTCAGACTCGCAGTTGTCCAGTTTTTTATAAACAGTTCCAAAAAAATTTAAGCCTTAGAAAACCTAGAAGTATTCAGAGATAAAACACTATTATGAACTTTACTAGTAACTTGGACCACAGCGTAACTAACCTTGTAATTTGTCCTATCAACATCATATGTCGTGTAATTAAGTTTCTCTTTTGTTATGTCTGAAACAACAATCTGTTGTATCGATATAACGACAGAAATCAATGCTAAACCATTTTATTGTTTTATTAATTATCTATAACTAGGTTTTCATTATTAAGAAAACTTGTTATATTTTTTTAGTTGGTTATATATTTGACATACTTAATAAATGTAATATTTTTACGTTATTGCCTACAACCGGGTTGAGATATGGCGCTAAATGTTGCTTTACTTGGATGACGTCGCTCGCTTGGAGGGTACTATCCCACCATTTTGAGTTATCTCCCGGCCCGTTGTGTGTGAGGATCGATTGAAAGCTGCCTGATTTAGACTTACAGAAGTTTACGTGAAATTGATTAGTTAATTTGCATCTTTTGTTAAAGTTCATTAAGTTTTGCTTCAATTTTATTAGGATAATTAATTGTTGATTTTGATTTGCGGTTGGGCGGACAATATATTATTTTTGTTATTTCGATTTACTTAGCTTTACGTGATAAACAAATCTTTAGAAAGGTCCTCGGTGGTATTACAAAATTAGAGCACCTAAAAATCGCCAATATTACAGCTTTAGAAAATGTTAGCTTCATGGGTGCAATGTAAGATGTTTGATATTTCTCATAGATAACCTAAAATCAGTTTTTCATCATTTTTGAAAACTTTGTGATTTGATTTACTGAAGTTTTCATCTAGGGATGATTTTATGAAACTTATTTTTATGTAATTTTTTTTAAATTAATTACCTATACATATGTCTAGCTACCGATATGCTAGATGTCTTTGGATTTTTGGATATTATATACCTAAATATTTAAACTAAACTAAAAACTTTTTTTGGTCATTCATATTTGATTCCACTCTGACGGCATTTATATCGAAATTATTTAGTAGTACAATTTTTTGTGTATTTATTTTATAATTTACAACACGACTTTATGACAGAATATGCAAATGTACTCGTATTATCACCTGTTTTCAAACTGAATTAATGGCATTTTTAATAACTACTTAATCAGCATATAAACCTACAAACAATAATTATCATTAAAATACAAAGTTATTAACATGCACACTAATTTCAAATGTATAACATTATTGAATAAAAACGTCTAATATGATAATATAGAATTGTTATTCATAGCAAATTCAGATAATATACGACTATTATTCTTTATATGTAGACAAATGATCGTTTATATGAAAATATATGTGAATTTATGCAGTTTTAATTACTTAGCGTGGGTTTTTTATTCATTATCGACGTACGATATGACGTCAGGTATGTCCGCCATCTTGGTCTGTTTAGGGCAGACAGAATATAAACGTCTATAATACATAAACAAATTTTTTGTCATATATTATGTAAATAAGTACATACACAACTATACATATACATTAATTATAATTACGTGTAAAAATTTTATGTCAATTTTTTTTTTAATGTTTTTCAATACTTCGATAAAATTCGAATAAATAATATCAAAGGATTTTTTGTTTACTATACACAAAATGATTATGTTGTCAATTAAGTTTAACAATTAATTTCATGTCATTTATTTTTTATTCCATATGTGTCTAATAAAGCCATTACGAAGATGTTATTTACAGAGTTATTTGATAGCTTTAAAAATAAAACGATTACCTATTTACGGCAGTAAAATATAATATTAAACACGGAATTATTGTTTATGTTTTCGGTGTGGTGTAAACTGATATTCCAACCAGAAGTTCATGGATCAAGAAAATATTCTGTGGCTTTAGTGGTGACCTCGCCAACAGTCACCGCTTCGTGTGTTGTTGATGTTCATGTTTGACCTCCACACGAGTTAATATTTTTTTAGTTCCTTACACAGTATTGTTGACGATTCTCGTGGTAATTTTGTATCTTTCAATTTATTGTTGTAAAGCCCTGCCCCTGCAATATACCTACAGATCAAAGCATCATGTGCGAGAGTTGTTTTTATACGAAAATCTTGTTGTGGAGCATGGATAATTTATTGTTGTATCTATATCAGAAACGTACTACTTTTATTTACAATGCTACACAATACAAGAATACTTGTGTTAAAAAACAGTCTCACAACCGCTGAGCCAGTCAGCCTGTGACCACGGCCAGGGCAATCTGGTCGAAACGTCAGGTAATTCAGAGGTATGTAATACCTAAATACATAAATAATATCATATCATGGAACGTGATAGTTTAAAAGTTAGTATAGTATCACAACTATTGCTTTAAACTATCAAAATCACAGTAACTGCTATGTTGTTCGAACCTCAATCTGCACTCAAGTGATTGTTAAGAACTTATAATGTTAGCATGGCCTTTTCTAACCCAACTATTCATCAATATTTATCGACCGACCAATAACATTGCGTTACCGGTATAACTAGTCATAATAATATCTATTAACAGTATTAACTCGTTTATATTAAATAGTGAACTATTTTATCATCTATTATAGTTTGCCTCTTATATATATATATATATATATATATATATATATATATATATATATATATATATATAAAGAGTATCAGTAACGTTGGTCACACATTACAAGTTTTGTCACCACATCAAAAACTCTTAAAAATTTAAAACACCCCTGACCCGAAAATCCCTTTAACAAAACATGACATTCACATCCGTTTGTGAGCTACGATGCTACAGATTTTTTTTTTTTATATAGCTAGAACTGCGTACTTGTTATGTTTTGTGTAATTTAAACAGCTGAGAATGTTTCTTGTCTTCGTTAATAAAGCACACACAACTTGCGTCGCCTTATCCTTACTACTTCGTTATCTGCTCTAGTTGTGCAATAAATAATCGCTTGGACGTGTTCCATCATTCACTTCCGACTATCCTACAGATAAATCGCTGATCTGTTAACCAACTACACTTTACACAGACAATATTGTTTATTATTTCACGCTATGATTTACAAAACAACATGACATGATTCATAAAATATACTATGCATTTACCATAAAGCTTTGCCATAATACATTACGTCTAACGTCGCTCGTGAACTCGGCGCAATTTGTATTTATTGCTCTCCTTTCATGTTCGTAGATTAAAACAGTTCTTTTCGCAACAAAACATCGCTATCCATGCAAGTAATCTCTTTCAGATTTTTTTGATTCAGAAAAAGTATCTATAACAATAAAATGCTATTAAATATGGAATAACTGTAGTCCCCATCCTATTACATTGCTAACAAGTAATACTCATATAAAAAGGTACAATAAAAACCGAGACCCCAACGATGTCACGACTCGTATCACAATAAGTATCGTTTAAGCTTTTAATATTCTAAACGCGATCTAGTATTATCAAATGAACCGATCGCTCACTCGGTCACGCATTGTCAAATTTCCTGTCATTGACGCGTCACCGACACAAATACCCTTACATAGCATTTGAGGGTTATAATACGACAGACAAAAAAATAAACACACCAATAAAATCAGTTGTATTGACATTAGGTTTTCAAATAGAGAAGCGATGCATAATTCATAAATAAACTAAATCCAGGTACAAAAACATAAAATTAACATAATAACGAGGATGGTTTGAACAGATTTTGACAATACATCGCGTTGAAGGGTAACATAACCCTCTAATTTGATGTGCGGGTAATAATACCTCGATATGCATTATTCATCTGCTGATAATATGTTAATTTACTCCACCTTATGTTTATGCTAATCGTAATTGGTTATTTCACTGCACGGATTATAGCGCTGTAAGGCATCAATCTTCGCTACGCATCTGTCAAAGTTAATCCCGCCGTGAGAGGTCATTTATATTGAAACGTGTAGTGATATTTCAAGGCGTGCTCCGAAGGCATTAATAAAATCTACATCATTATCTCAATTAATATCTTAAGATTTATTTGTCCCCATTTAAACTTTTTAATGTGACAATTAATCACGATTATCGCGTAAAAACACAACGAAAGGGATATAAATTTTATGCATTTTTGACACATTGACATTTTGGGACACACCTGTCTGAGGTTTAATTACATATGGCTTGAAATAGAACTAAAATTATGTAAAGACTAGATGTTGTCACAGGATTTGTTTGCCCTACCTTAAACCTACCCTATTTTAAACTTCTTAAACATTTACGCGGCTACATATGAAATAAGTTTCATTCTTCTTTTCTTCATTGTATTATATGAAGTGTTAAGAAAATATTAACTTTTTTTGTAGAATAGTAAGCATAAATTATAAGTTTTCCAAAATGTTGAGTATAAACCCGTACAAGAACAAACCTTCAACTCACAGCGTTATAGTTCAGCGCTTCTGAACTAGATGGCGCTACTATGATCAAATTGAAACTGCGAGCCGAAATTGTGTCAAAGTCGTGTCATATTTAAAAAGGTGCGTGTATAATATAAATGATTTATTAAAACGAATCAGAGCGGATATAAATGTCACTATCAATCAATTTCAATAGTTTTAGTTAATTACGAAACTGCTATCAAACGTTGGCTGATTTATTATATTATCATATTCATGGAGTGTGTCAGTTCGATTCTAGCTCAATTTATTTGATTAATGTTTATTTAAATCATTTCTATTCAGAATTAAGTGTCTATATAAATGAAATTCATGCACCAGCGCGGTCGGAGATTATATTTTATGTAAAATGTAATAAGTTATAAACTTACTTTATGACTTTACTGTCAATATATTTTATTCATTTATGTAACAAAATAATTTTCTAATATATAAAAGATGTCAAATAGTTTTATATTTCAAGAAAATTTAAAGAAACTTTAAGTAAACAAAGTATTTAAACAAATCTAAAAGTTGGTTATATAAAAAGCTGTCTTCCCAATAGTTTATATATCGCCATTATGAAATATACCTACTAGAAGGAAATCTTACAAAATGTATATAAGGCCCTGGTTTAGTCATATGCATAAGTTTGCAAAATTATGTAAAAGTGAATATATCAAGATTATCAGATATCAATCTTATAATGTATGCAATTTAATTAAAATTTATATTTAGTTAGATTTTTATCATCGAGACATATATTATTAAAAATGGCCATTTTATATGCTAAACTAAATTAAAATAGTTTGTACGAATTTTATGATCCGCCAAAAGTATTAAAATGTTGATCGTAAAACCGAATGTATGATATGCTATGGTATTAAAGAAAAACAAATTATATTTGTATCAAAAAGGATGTTTCTAATATTATTTAGAAAGTGAATTTTAATATGAATAATGAAACCATATTATCTTAAACCATTTGATACGACACGGCTTTACTTTTTTCTTACTATCATTATATCGCCTCTGTCATGAGACAGAGGCTACTCTGTACTCCTCCTACCAATTACGCCTTTTGACAGTTGAATTTCCAACATGACGTGGGCCTAATCAAAATAGTATTTATTAAAAAAAAATTGACATTCAAGCTGACAGCTCACGGTTTTGTTATTAATGACGACGTACACCGACCTCTTTCGTGTATTTTCAATATAATAAATTATTTTGTTAGTTTGTACGCTATGGGTGGTGTAATCGCGAGATTGCCGTTATGTTACAAGACAGATTGACGTCTTTAATGCTTGGTCAGAGCATTCATTAGGCGATGAATTAAGTTTATTGCACTTT
The DNA here is from genome assembly GCA_963859945.1 of Euplagia quadripunctaria. Classification (NCBI taxonomy): domain Eukaryota; kingdom Metazoa; phylum Arthropoda; class Insecta; order Lepidoptera; family Erebidae; genus Euplagia; species Euplagia quadripunctaria. The sequence goes on along the minus strand of OY982567.1, from coordinate 24,220,285 downwards.
TATATCTACCGTAAAGAAATTCTCTAACGAAGTTGATTGGTTGTAACTTGTGGCATTTATTATATCACTATTCTCTTTCTACTCATGAATTGACTGTGCAAAATTTACATGTGCCTATTTGAAAAAACGTAACTGTGAAAAAAAAATTAAAATGATAGCTGAAACTAATTTAATTTCTTGTGTTAGGTACATTTTTTCACATTTATATCGAAGTCAATGAAGTGTAAAAATAAAAGATGCTTTTTATGATTGGTAGATAGATATTATATTTGAAATAATTCATTTAATATTAAACATAGAGATTATTTACACAAAACATTTGGCTGTACAGTCCGCGACTTATGTCGCTACGCCGTCGGCATGTCCACTTAATATAAATAATTATATTTAGATTGCACTAATCACTAAATTTGTCATGGCGTGTCGCGCCTTAGAACTTGAATAGTCTATCGATATCACAGAAGAAAATTGGACAATAAATTTAAAAGTCCTGATTTGCACTTAACTCCAGTTACTGGTGGACGGCGGCAGCTCCGAGCCTTTGCCCGTACATAGCATAAGGAGAGTAGAAAGGTCCCAGTGCGGGGTTAAAAGCCCCATAAGGTGAAGCACCAAGACTCGCTGGAAGACCAGCCTTTGAATAAGGATGGTACCGACTAGCAGACAAGGGACTTAGTGGGGCCGTCGGGTAGGCGCTGCGCAAACCCGCTGTAGTAAATAATGGGTTTAGAGAGTTCAACAGTGATGCTTGTGTTGATGCGACTGATGCAGGGGTAGAACCGTCTGCTGTGTGACTTCTTAAGTGCTGCAGGAGTTCTTCAGAATTTCCAAATCTCTTACCACAATACGATTCACCAACAATCCAATTGCAAACATAAGGGCGATTCAATTGCGGGTATTGTAACCCACCGGCGGCGGCCCCTTGCTGAGATAGCGCCATTGCCATTGCTAAATTGTATTTTTGATGTTCGCATTGTGTACAGCCGGCGGGACATGATCCATTGCTCATAAGTAAGTGGTGATTATTAACTGAAAACTGGCATCCTGTGCAGTAGGGGTCTTTACACACTGGGACAAGAGTTTCACCGCCAGCGGGTGTTTTCACTCTTGCATAGCCAAGGTAGGGATTGGGTGATGATCCCGGGAAGCCAGCAGCGGCTGCTAGCATTGCAGCATGATGAGCGCTAAATGGAGCACCTGCGTAAGGCGGTCTGAAGGCCGGGTTGGCATGTTGTTCCATTCCCGGCGGACAGCAAAGTCCGGCAAGTGGATTGAATCCAGGTAAACCAGGTAGATTTTTAAATGCTCCAAGGTGATCTTTGCCATGCCCTAGAACTTCCAATCCGGAACGGATGATTGGACTCGTACCGGAAGAACCAGCTGGAGAGGTTTTCGCTTCATTCGGGCTGGCTTTTCCATGTTCTGCTGTGGGTGGTGTAGATTTACGTCCAGGTGTACTCTTTCCAGATTTTTTATCATCTGAACTGTCGGAACTAGCTTTGGATGACGGCCGTTCCTCGGGTTTCTTTGAGACAACATTTGTTTCATACGGTTTGAACGCTAAATGTTTGTTGTCGGGTGTAGAACGTGGTTTATCGGGTTTGGCCGCGTTATTTGTTGGTGAAGAACGACTAATTGCATCACTGTTAACACTATTCACTTTCTTTTTGTCAAGCGGCGGGAGCAGCGGTTTAGCTGGAGAGCTGTCCACACCAATCTGACTGCATGTTTGCGCTAAAAGCGCAAGCGGACTTTTCTTCGAATCCAACTGCAACAAAAGAAACAAAAATTAAGTATATATGTATGTTATAAAGTGTTATGTGTATATACTACATACACAAAACATTTTTTTTAAATTAAATATTTGAAAATAATTATTTATACTTACAGAGGACGGAAGAGGAGTCAAGTAATCAGGTTGTAAATATTGGTTGGGATTAGTAGCCATCATTCCACCGTCTTCAAGCACCACCATTTGGGAAATAACTTTTACGATCACTTATAAACTTCACAGTGCGGTCACGATACGCCTCTGGCAACAACTACTCTGTGCCACCGGAACGCAGAACTGAAACTGTAGCGCGTGCGTTCGAAGCGGCGGTCGAGTCAACTATGAGAGACTGGACCCCACCAGTGCTCAACGCTCCGCCGTTCCCTCACCCCGCACCGTTCGAGAGCGGGATAGCTATATCTTAAGTCAACGTTAGAGAGAGAGCGCTATGTCTCACCACTGCAGCGCTCGGTTGTAAAAAATAAAGCGGAAACGACACATAGCTGCATTGCGGTAGGGGAAAAAGGAAAGGCGGTATGGTCGGCAGCCGGGTGCGGATTGAGACGTGCGATGGTGTTGGTGGCTCGCCACCCATGACGGGCAGCGCTTTGTGCCGCCGCCGCGAGCGTGACTGCGTCTCTACCTGAGCGGTTCGGCGTTCGTGGAGTGAACGCGCGCCCGCCCGCACCACTGCGCTCCACAGCTTTTTGTTTCACGCCACTTTTATTACGCCCCCGAGTACGGCGCAGCTACATTCTTTCCCGGCGTCATCGTACTTTACTGCTGACACATTCGAAACTACTTACTCTTTTACGATCACGCTTTGTTCTGGGATGCATCGGTGCCGGTTCAAAGGGGGAAAATTGATCTGTTCCCCGACACGGGAGCTTTCCGTGAAACCGTTTGATGTGTCAACACACGCGCTAACTTTAGGCGTTTACATGTAAATCGATAAACATTGAGCGTAACAAAAGGCGATATTTCAGTTTATCGACATCGCTAAGTCCATAACGTTAATGTTAATCCGACACTAAAACCTGTCAAACGGGCAAGTCGGACCCTCCGTTGCGATCAAATTAAATATGTCAATTTGGGAACCCATATCAACAGCTGCGAGCGACGGCGGCGGGGCCCTTTAGAAATATTGCTTATTGTGTCCAAACAAAGATACTAAGTATAACGTATGGGCGGACGACAGAGGTCGTAAATAACCCCGCGGGCTGTAATATATTTGACAGTGCGCGGACATGCGAAACAAAAAACATGTTTATTGCGAGATCGGGCCGGTGTCGGCGCTCGCCGCTCGGCCGATGTTGTTCTATAAATTAGGCACGCCGCGTTTTAGTGTTTGTTTAGGAGTGTTGAGTCGAGCCGAACAACTTGCGGCTAGGTTTTACTTGTGCCGCTTGAATGCACGTGATTATAACACAGTGCTACAAAGCTTGTTCGAACCTTTGATATTTTAAATAGCTTCAGAGTATTATAACACTATTTATTGCTTACTATTAAAAAACTACTTAAATCAAGATTTAAATAAAAGCAATTTGCGGCTTATATAAGAACCGAATTACTTTAGAAAGAAATGTGCAACAGCGTAAACAATCCTGAGATTCAAATTAACTACCAACAAAATCACAAACTAGATTACCGAAAAAATAACCAAATCTACCAACCATAATTCACGAACCTTTAAATTTCAACAACAAAGCATTGAACGCACGATCAGTTACCAAAGAGATTTGGATAACAATTTCCTGGCCCAATTACCGGTACGTTGAAATCTAGCCAAGTGTAAACAACCACAATTTTGATGACGATGTCACGGAAAAAGTTTACCCAGACGGGAATAAATTTAACCACAATATGCCTATAGCTTTCATTCTAGCAATAAATTGTAACTAAAGTTATTTAATACTACATAATATTTTCGAAATATTTATTGAACTATTTTTAATTGATGGTAATCTAATGCAACAGTTAACATGTAATATCGAATATTACGCGTTGAAAGTTCCATGGATAAAGTTACGTTTAAATTGTTGCACAAATAACAACTATGCTGTCAATCAAGTTCAAAGAATTTGAATTAATTGATCGCAGAGTGATTGTATGCTAATTGTATAAATACCTCAGTTTATCAGTTATCTTTGTTATTTCATAATGAGTTACTTATTAAGTCTTTTAGAATTATTTAGGATTTTATGAATGTTAAATTTTAAATACAAATTTTAAGACATCAATTTAAGTGAAACAAATGAAATACATTTAAATTAAGTTTAAAATGCCTTGCACACGAAACCGCTTAACCAGTAATAGCACAATCAACAAGCTTGTTCTACTGTGAAATTTCCAAGATAGACAGTCATTGTACGCAGCGGATGCGGCAACATCAAAGTAAGGACCGTCAGTACCAAATAACTGTTTACCAACGGTGTAAAAACGTTGACGGGTCCCACACGGAGGCTACGGTTTCAATGCCTTTGATGTTCTGTTATGATCAAGAACATGTTAATGAGTCATCAATATACTAAGAGTGCTTTTAAATGATTTTTGTGCTTGTGTTAAGAAACGATTCGTGTTTGATGTTGGTGGAACATTTTCAGGAGGTAATGGGTTTAGCTTAAATTAGATTAGATCACATAGTGGATGATAGACAGATATTATATTCTTTTCGAATATTGCATAGTCATTTGTTGGCATCTGTCAAACAATTTCATGTACAATTTATTAGCTGGAAACTACTAGCAAAGATTTTGTTAATGATTTTGGTGAAAATTCTTACATCGTACCCATAAACTTATTGTAAAATGCATAAAAATAAATAAACATATTCATACAGAAATTAAATACTAAAGGAATGGACAACAACTTGTCTCTACTTAGTAGATACTATTATTTGAACATGTAATTATTGAACCAAGACATTTATCTTTTTATTGTGCTCAACATTTAATCATACCTTTCGTTGCTATTGTTCTAGATCTTTCTTATAACCTTGTTAAAATATAGCTACAATACTTTTACAGGTGGCAATAAAGCAACAGTAACACAGTTTGTTTCAATACAATACAAATATTGTACTCATACAAAGGACAAAGAGGAATGGGACCCCCCACTGACAAGTCGTTAAGAACTATGCCGATCGTAAAACAGTTCTCCCCAACCCCTAATTGCGATATTTATTGGCGTTGTAAACGCTTATCTGTACATTAAAACTCACTAACAGATAAAGATTTCAAACGTCTGCTTCAAAATCTTTATCTGAGCAATAAACCTTAAATCTATTGACACATATTTTGAATAACATTCGTAAATGGTTGGCCAATTTTAAATATTGTTCTGGAATACGTAAGATAATAATTATTAGTGCTATTAGAATTGTTTGCCTCCGAGAGTTGTAGAACTTTTCTTTATCTCTTAAATACAATGTATATTATATGTAGATATTATAAAGTGTCTCATTATTCTTAGTTTTTAATACGCCAATAAGGCATGCAGTCGCACCCTCCGCTGATAGTAAGTAAACCAGAGCCTGTAGGTATATACCCTCATACCAGCGGCGTTAAATCAAGATGAGTATAATATAACATTAGTAGTAGTGTTCAACCGTGGTATTCTGTAAAGTTGAAGTGATTTCACATTCAGACAAAAGAAATGAAGTCTGTATTTTTTGGTGTGTATAAACTCCATTTGTAAACAACGAAGATATGGCTAAGAGAGTTTTGTCGGCTTGAGCAACAAGCAGCATGTCTCAATCATAGAGAAGCTAATCCGTGACAACGAAAAAAATGTTGCAGGGGAAATCCAGGGTACTTTACTTTAGTTGTAAATAAAAGGTGAGGCAAAATAAATTTCCACCGAGTTGTATTAGTATTTATGGAGGCAATAAACAGCCATGCTTTTGTGAAACGCCGCGCATTGTAAATAATTTCGTTGTGAGCAAGTTGCCTTGTAACACTTACTAAGGTGGGCCAATAAAACAGCGGGCATGATTTATTGATAAGATTTAACTACTTTGTTTATACTGCCGAGGTCGCCAAAACAATCCATACAAAGGTAACCATAGTCCATAGGATGATGGTAACGCCAGATCAGTAGTACTTTGCTCACCCTGTTAAAGCTGATAAAAGCATACGCAGATGGAATATATATTGCAGCAGCCCAGATAGTAGCAAGTACCAGACTCGTTAGAATCTATATTGCGAGGGGAATAAATAAAAAATTAGGCAGGCATCATAATCAGGTTCCGAATAACCATACATCAATTAATTAGCCATATAATAAATAAATTAATATTTCTTGAGAAATTCATGCATCAAGCACGACGTCTGTCATATCTGTCTTCCAAGACGACTGTCCTTTCTTCTTCTATTTTGAATATGAATTTGAGTATGGCGCCGCCAGCCGATCCTTCACGCCATTTCCAAAGTTTTCCAAGTGAGTTCTTATTCCAATCGAAGGAGATCACAAGCGGCGCGGGGGTCCATCACCACAATATTATGGTTAACGTAGCAGAGTGAGGAAAAAAAAAAAAAAGATATTTTTTCCAGGGAGAGTAACTACAATATCTCTTGGATAGACAAGTCAGTGACAATAGGTAAAAAAAGCGATAACAAAAAAAAATTACTGGCTTACAAAATTGTTAGTTTTCCGAATAAAAAACGTATTTTGGGAACCCAACGTTTTACTCATTCCCCAAAATGAAATATATATTTTATATGTATGATTAACTCCTGGACCAATTAAACAACAAACAATAGAATCAGTATTGGCTGCAATATTTAGGTGTGCTTCCTTCGTAGTTGAGAGGCTCTGTGTCCTATTAAATATACCTATGAGATGCAGTGTAAAAATGAAAGAAAAATGTTACCGGTAACCTATTTAGGATTAAGAACTTCTTTTATTCAAAAATATTTTTAAAATCTCAATAAATTACAGCAATACAAACTCTTTTAGGGATAACCAGCCCTGAACCCAAATACGTAGTTTAATAAACGAACATTTAAATAACAACCTGTACATGGACTATGGCAAGTCATACAGACTGACTAAATTCAAATTGGCCAGACCTGACATGAAGACTCGCTTGCTTGGTTCATAATATTATTTAGTATAGTTTAGTTATAACTATTTCCAAGAATCATAAAGTTTAAATAACCTTTACCTGATTCTATAAATAAGAAATGGACAGTGACTAAACACAGTAAAAGTTTTCTAGTCTCTGGATTAGTGACACACTAGACACTTCAAAGTTCCGGTCCTTTGTCGGTCCCGCTGACTTCAAAGCCCTGACGTAGTCGGCAAAACTCAAAGGATGACAAGACAATACTTAAACGACGGCCATAATGATTACGTGTTGTATGTTTTCGGGTGTCAGTAACTTTGTACATGGCGCTACGTTTAAAAATCCAATAGTTTATGATATACCCAAAATGGCAACATAATGGCCAATTTATTTGAAGGTCCTGCTCTTTTTTGCAAATATTAACATGTTTCGTTTTAGAGAAAGTGCCGTTTTGTTTGAAATAGGTTCAGATATTTAATACAGTTAAAGCATTTACAGCGATCGTTCCAGCCCTATCTATTCATCTATTCGTCTCATTTCAGTATGATTAAATAATATAAGAAGTACTATCTATAAAAACATGTGCTCTTTACTATAAAAGTACAAGGTCAGAACAGAAAATATAGAACTTTAGACCAAATTCAAAATAACATAAAATTAAAAATACATGCACGAGACCTCACAGACCGATAAATATAAAACAAAATCGTCTACTGAATAAATATTTCACTATTATAACAGAAACACCAGTAGCAAGTGCGTAACAAAACATTAAAATATGTAAACATGACCGAACGGACCGCATGCGCATAATAAATAACTACTTTTAACACATTCCGAGAAATGCATTGACAAATATACGTTTGCCATCACACATTTAAATTCCAATCTTATTGCTTAGATGCTTAGGATATTTCAGTCTTAATGGCTTAGAAGGCAATGTGATTCACGGTTTTTGTAATAAATTTTATATGACTTAAAAAAAGGAACGGGTTGTGACAAAAAATAATACTAATTCGAATCCTGTGAAGTAAAAGCTGTTTTGAAATGGCGTTAAAAGGCAGTGTGTTTATATAAAACTAAACGAATAATAATATGAATGAACATAATATTATTTGTTTAGTTTTATATGTATATATGTTTCTGTTAATGTTTGAATCTGTTTATGAATATTATTCCAAGATTTAGATTTCTGAATCTTAAGGTTTGTGAATAGGTCATCCCCAGTTAGGCAGAAGTTTCTGAAAACAAAGATTATTGGAAATTATGCCCCGTTTTCTGCAAACCAAATCTGTGGGACCAAATTAACTGATAAACGTTAATTCATAATCTATAATCTAAGATTAGTAAACGAATGCCTGTTCTAATCCCTATTCTTTGTTCTTGTTTTCTTATCTAATTCTTGTTATTTGAAAGGAAAATTGAGCGTGGATTAAATTTGAATCTTATCTGTTTCAAAAGATGACAAAACTTAATCGGTTGTCTTACGGACTTAAACAATGGGCTATACTTAAACTGGAAAGGATTTTATCTGTTTCGGATCTAACAACTCGGATTATTCAATCAAGAGATTTCTTCGTGTCTAAAATTGAATGGTATGGAAAGTGCACATTTCATATTTAGCCGATCCAAAAATAGATGGGGTACAGTTATTTATATAACCATAGAGTATATATAGTCCAACTGGTGATAAGCGATTATCGTTACAAGGTTATGATAATAATTAAGTACAACATAGCTATCCTATAATTAAAAAAAAATTACATTTATCTTTATTTTTACAGCCACTTTAACAGAGCTCGATTTAATAAATCTATTTAATAAATATATAAATACGTTTCTAGCTTATTAGTGCAAATTATCAATTTATATAAATTTTAAACACAAATGATATATGTAGTAAGGAAAAATTAACACGAATTTTGTTAACAAAACACAATTTCAAAAGTTAACGACAAATAAATAAACTGTATAATAATTTAATTGCATATAAAATTATTATTTTACTGCTTTACCAAGAAAGGGTTCCTTAAACTAATCCTTAAATTAGCATACAATTCTAAAGATACGTACACAAGCTTAGCTAAACATAATAGGAATTCCCCAAAATAGTGTATTCAATTAAAGTATTGATCCCTTACATATCAATAATCCGATATAATTCATCCTTGACTCAACGTTTATTCCAAAACGTATTATATTACATGTCGTACACGCATGAATACAGTATAAATAAACTGCGCCCACCATAAAGATAGCGATAAACAAAATTCAGCCCTGTGGTTCATTCCCCTTTTTTATTGGCAGGGGGCAATTTGAGACGATGTATTCTACCGGTTCCACCAAATTCAAATCACATTTCAGAAATCACAAATTTAGTAGCTGTTGATATCTATGTCTATGACAATAAGGTCGATGATGATGAGACTGAATATTTTGTAAAAAGAAAATAGAATGTGGCATCAACGTAATTTATATTCGAGCTACGGTTTAGTGAGAGTTTACGAAATTGTTAAAGACAGATAAAAGGGCGATATTTAGATTAAGGGGTGGTTTATGGGAGGTCCCAGATAGATGGTAACACTAAAATGACAGACATTACGACTAACGCTAATAGTAACGAATGGGTTCTAAAATGTTGGATGCAGTAATATTACTACCATTGGATAAAGTTAAGTTAAATGTGTTCGGTATATCACCCGTAGTTTTTTGTAAGTTGTACTTGTAAAATCTTTCCATATTATCATTGATTTTGTTTAAGGTAATTACAATTTGCAAATCAAAGGAAAAAATGTTTTCTTCATTTTTTGAGATTGCCATCGTCTTTTATCATTTAATAGACTGATAAAAACAAGAAGATAAGTATTCTATTATATCATGATATTTATGATCCAATTTAAGGTTTTTGCATATTATTAATAAACATTTTCTCAGTTTTTTTTTCAAAGTATAAATAAGTATGGAATACTATATAAGGGCTGAAAGGCTTTTTCTAATAAAACAAGATGACACTTCTTAACACTTTTATTTGGCAAAAAATTAATAACTATTCATTTTTATTTAAGCTAGCTTAAAAGTCTTCGAAGAAACCAGTTTCAAGAACATAAAACGCGGAAGAGTTTAAAATTTGTTTTTTATTTTTGAACCAACTTAAATCTTCCTTATCATGACACGAATGCTATCAACTTGAACAAATTCCCGAACACTATTAGCTTTAAACAAATAATTTAATCGCACATAATTTAATTAAACAACGCTATCTAAATAAAACACAACAAATTTGTTCAGTGACAACTCTGTTTGTTGTGAAATAATGTCGGCAAATATTATGTGGCGTGTGTCAACAGACTCATCGAAATTTATAGCTGTGGAACCATTGTCACGGCCTAGATAGAACGATGTTTGTCACCAAACGGCTATGTTGTACCTTCTATCGGTGGTATTCATAATACTTTTAAAAGTAAGAGTGATACAGAAACGGACATGGATAATGAATTAAATAATAGCGTCGTAAATTTTTAATACGATATGTTTTTATAACCAAATGGAGATAAGTGAGCTTAGATCGTGACGTGTGGTAGGAAAGTACTTTTGGCAGTATGATTAATGACAGATTAGGGTATCATCAAGGCCTAGCAAACAGTGGTACTGCACAAGACTTATGGGCTTGTCAGGACTGTAGTTGGATTATAATATTTTCTAGGTAGGTGTAGTGGTTTGGTCATGTGATAGCGTTGTTGTAATTAATAGGTAAGACTTTAGTGTTATGTAACTCAAAACTGCAAGTTATTTGATTATGGAAGAATTGAAAAAATGAATGTATGATAAAAAATACTGAAATGTATTAAGTTTTAACGTAGGTATGTGTTTAAAGAATGTTATAGTATAGCAGCTGTTGCCCGCGATTTAGTTCAGATATAATCTATCTCATTGCCAAATTTTATTACGATCCATGTAGCCGTTTAGTCATGAAAGGGTAACAAACAAACAGAGTTACTTTCGCAATTATAATATTAGTATGGATTATCATTATTTAATTATTATTTATCATATTTTCTCCAATTATCATGAATTCATTTCATCTTAAATTCGTGAATCTTTGGTACTTAGTGAAATATAGTTTCTCTCCCCTGCCTATTTAAAAGAATTAAATAATATCTTTTTAAAGTTTTTCCCTACGTCTTGTCTAGTACTTCTAAGTCGTACCTTCAAAATCATGATAATAATGTCCCGATTGAAACTACGTCCAGTAAATATAAGACTATGAATAAAATTATCTCGTATACAACAAATAAGACATTAAATTATGAAGACATTGAAGTATTTTAAAAGCCACCTAACGTCTATTACGTCAAAATCCTCGGTAGACGGGTTAGACTAAACAAATTATTGTGCTTAAATATTTACACGTCCAATATCTGAAAGGCTGCGGCGTAACGCCCAATGTCATTAAACCGTAGACGTGCTGGAAAAAAATATCAACATAAATAAACTCATTTTCGTTGGCATGAAGCAAACTCAAAGTGAAATTACCAAGGCTCGGGGCGACGTGTGTATGAAAAATTCATTCGGAACATAACAAGAGGGCGACGACGAATAATAATTTGAATAAATATCAAGGAGACTCCCATACGCGTGACGTGACAAAAAGCGGGCTCAGTGACGCGTGTTTATGCGTTGTGATGGTGTAATTTGGCAGTTACAGTTGGCACAGATCTCGTAATTCAAGCCGACATCTTTCCGTACACAAAAATGTATTAACTTGAGGGTACGTCGTGAAGCGTTCCCAAATGTCATTTTGGAGTCCCTTCATATGAATTTATTTTTGCCTTATAATTTTTAAAGCTGTGTAAGATAAGATAAGATTACGCATTGTTTTCGTAAACCGCTTAACCGATGATATTACTATTCCATTCACATGGACCTCTTTCATGGAAAGATCGGAGTTACGACGCACAGTTTATAGCTCACACATCCCCTCTTCTGAGAAGGTCCACGCCACACAAAAGGGTGCTAAGTGTGCTCGCAAACACAAAAATAATAACAAAATCCCCGTGTATTTTGACAACATAATACTCGACGGTCACAAAGGCCGTCACGTCACGAGCAATCGGTTTCGCTTCCTCGCCGCCCTTTGAGAAGGGTTTCAAACAAGTTTCGCAAATAATTTATTAAAAAGTTTTTTTCAATGTTAAAGGCAGTTGGCTCACCGTGCGCGCTACCGTTTGACGGGTCGGCGATGAAAGATTTTGTGGAGATTATAATTGACAAGATCTTTGTTGACTGTGACAATGGGGCTTAGTATAAATCGGGCTATTGTTGGGCGGAAGATTAGCTGGAGTGGGCTTCAGCACCGTGGGTTTAATTCCCGTAGTAATTGAATGCAGCGTCTATTCGACTATACAGTGTGCGGTTCTCGCTAAACTTAATTCCTTACAGTCCCGTCGACGCATCAGATTACGGCTTTAATGCATTTTAACTGGTTTTCTGATAAGAGCATATTTATTGTGTAATTGTGTATGTTCCCAGAATATTCTTTAATAGACTGTAACCAGTAGTATTATAAAAATAAATTCATTTTGACTTCCGATGTATTATATTTTTATATACTGAGGAGTAATGAAAGCATCCTGTTAGCGTTTTATTATGAGAAACTCTTTCTTACGCTACTTTATTTCAGTTGTCATGTTTTTGAGTATTCGTATATAATAAAGTGATAACATTATTTTAATGATTTTATTAATCTTTACAATAGGTGTTTATTTATTTTCGTGACACGTAAAATACATATACAGTCAAAATAAAATCTTAATGTAGTGCAGACTTTAATTTTTCGACGTAATTTTTGTTCTCGATTAAGACTTATAAAGTAAAATGACATCCTGTACCTTACAATACTCAGTAAAAAAATAAGCAGTCTATAATCACACGAATCACATCAGCGAAACACCTGACTTGGCCACCCAGAGCGCTGAACCACGGCTTCGTAGAAACAAAAGCATAGAACATAAATTCGCGTACGCTTGCAGTTGTGTTGCACATACGAATGTGTCACAAGCAGGCACAGGGTTGCCAAAATACTAATTTATCAAGTGATTGGTTTTATTGGAACCGGAATCTTATGTTTACTGTTCGTGCAAATGATTTAATTTTTTTTACAATTGATTGTATTCGCCTGGGGGGTCTTGCAGAGGTACATACATTCATATTCATTTTCAGTCAAAAGTAAAAGGGGCAAGTTTGTTGCTGTCTACCGTACTAGCTTGCAGAGCAACTTTTTGCCCAACTCGTCGATAGAACCTTACGATCATACGCGGTGATCGTGAGGTTCTAGGTGAAACTAGGTGATGTGTTATTAATACAAGGGTGCCACCTGATGTCTATAAGGGTTGCGACAATAAACAACAATGAAAAAAATTAAAATAAAGTCCCTGTGTTTCCAACTATCACCTCCTTTAAACCAGATGCTTCTATTTAGTAGCAGCATTTGATTTCCACTAAGAAGATGGAGGAGTAGTAGTATTAAGTATATGAAAATAATCACAACAAATTTACCAAAAGGTTAAATTAATTATTCAGGGTGTTTTTAAGCTTGAATAAAACATTACTTAATAATTATGTAAGTTATTTAAATAAATATATTCAAATTATATTAAGTTAAATTATTTATACTGAAAAAGCGTGTCTCACCCTATACTCATAACTAATCATACAATAGTATTCATTGGCTATAATAGGTACTCTATAAAGTCAAAATTTGACATGCGTAGGACGTTGTTGTGACAGCTGTCACATGTCAACTAATTTCTGAATACAGCCCCATTTTGTGGCACTCAGTACACGATCACCATTCATTTTTGACGAATACATTTTACATTTTTGGATACACTTTTTTTGAGATGCAATGCGCACGTGTGGTATTGGTAAGCGATTTTATTCATTTTCGCAAACTTGACTTAATTACCGGTGTAATAGATACTAAAAATCTCACCATCACCGCCACCCAGTGGCTTAGTCAGCAGGGCTCGTTATTATATAATTTGAAATTAAACACATCATTACAACTTGATAATTACAAAATGATATAAAAACTCAGAAATATCGACGTAAATGGACATCCGTAAGGAAGTAAAAAACATAACGTATGATAATAAGCGTATGTCCTTATTATAATAAAACTTTAATAGTACGTATCACGATATTTGTTGAGTATGCTATGCTATTAGCTGTGAATGATATAGTTATCACAATACTTTTGTTAGTCATACACGAATATTGCATTCAAAATATCAATCGAACAATAAAATCATTTTGAAGTTTTTAATCCATTATTTATAAACTATTCAAGTTTAGTGGTAAATAAATAATTACGTAACTATATGCATCTACTTATAGTCGGCTTTAAGAATTGCGATGCGGTTTAATAGAAGAAGTTCTACATCAGTACAAAACACGTCATAAGTGCCTACACAATTGTGTCAAATTATTATAAACGTTATCGATCTAAAACTTTCCTATTTCAGTTCAATAATTGCTTGTCAATCAACAGCTGTCACAACACGTACCATTTTAGTTGTACCGTGACAATATACTTTAATAAATGACAAATCGTGATCGGTTCGATGACAAAGCCTTTGTTACACCCACGTGCTGTCGTGACATTAATACAATCGTTACAGTATAATCTTTTTTATATGTTATTCGTGAATAAATTGACTAATAAATTACTTTGAATAATGTTATACTTGAACACAATGGTCATTGAAAAAATAAAGGATATATGTATTATGTATACTACCGTACTGTGTCTAATAGGGATATATGTATGTGCGGTAGATTATTTTTCCTGTATGCATGTAGTGTTTTTGTAGCAACTTCCAATAGTAATACCACTCTGCCCAGAGTACGACAAAACGGTTATGCCGCGATTTTCAAGTTATTATGATGGTTATGACCTTCCTGGTTCATCTGCGACCACCAACCCCAGGAAGGTTAAAACCATCATCTCAAGAATACAACAGATCAACTTGAACAATTCCTATATTCCTTTTAAGGAGAGCGGCACGCTTGGCCCTGTAATTGGCTGCCTTTGCCACCACATCTGACCTTATATCACCTATTGCATTTTGTTGGAAATTTCGCCTTAGAAGCCCATCAGAGTCTTTTGTCCTTGTAAATTGATACGAACTTCGATGGGTAACTATAGCTTTTTTAAATCCAAGTAACATTTTGCTAGTTTACTGTTCTTTCGATTGTTTACCAATTTTTGAGGTTTATACCTAAATATCCAAAATGTATAATGTTTAAAATAAGCATACAACTTATTTCATCACATTTTTTCCTTAAGATCTGTCAAAGTTTTAAAATTCAATTAATACAGTGCAAACAAAACAGCATTAATAAATTATATCCGTTCTGATTACGTTTCTTTTTCAGTGACTTGCCCAACATCGTTAACATTGCGTGCTTCTCATAATAATGGCTTAGAAACATTGTAAGTATGCCACTTATTGATTAAACTAACCACGTACATACCACATAATTGATACTTCTGAACATAATTATCGCCTAATAACATCGCAACAATGTTTTTCCTTTGTACCGTCAAATAATACTCTTATTATAAACAAGTAAAATTGTATACCACAGCGAACAGTAGCAGACCTATTCCAATTATTCGACCCTTTGAAAAAATATCCTATATTATTAAAAACAAGTTTCATTTTTTGACCAAGCACGTCCGCATAAACTGCTTCTAATATTACCGTCACTTCCATTACAAACCCTAACATTTATGATAATTAATACCTTTTACATCGGGCGTCTTTGAGAAAAAACCAAGTTATTGTCTCTCATCAACAAAAGCTATTGAATGCAGCTGCCGTTTATGGACAGACAAAGCTCCGATGGGATAACATCGGGATAGTAGATCGTGGATTGTCGGCAAATGTCGGCCGTCGTCGGCTCGAGTCACCAGCGACGATTGAGTGACGTTGATCGACAGCCTTCGCAGACAGGTATGCCGGTGCAGCGAGACATGCTAATGGCACTGTTTACCATATAATAAGTCTCGTATTAACAAAGTGGAATGGCGGCACCACAACCAATTCCCAATATAGTTTTTATTTAAATATATTCTATTTAGTTTTTGTGAGAGCTATTTTGAAATTCTGATTTACGTGGTCTCATTATGGCGTCATTCAGGCCAAATATTGTCCGCAACCATGGAAATGAGCTGCCTACATTTAACAAGGTCAAAACTTATTGGTGAAACTTTTATTTAAGCAACAATCCACTTAATGCCCAAAATCTGTATTTAGTGAAGTGGAAGTAAATTTTTTTGTTACATCGTTAATTTCAATCGAACAGTCAGTCTCAATTTTATTCAAATAGTTTTAAAAATATTTAAATTTCAAAAGTTTGAGACTTAAATAAGTGTTAATAATAGAAATGGTGTAAATATGTGTTAAAAGTGTAAAAAAATGTGTTTTGTATAAGAGAAAAACTAGTTAAAATGTTAATTTAGGGGTCCGATTTCATAAATTAGTTATAATGAAGTATATTAATGAGATAATTACTTTAAAAAAATTATCACCGATCAATGTGCCTAAATCATGATTGTAATAAGCTAATTTCCTTATCCCTTAATTTGCCACCCTTATAGGTGGAATATTTTTTTCAAATTTGAATGGGACCTTGAGAACAATCAATTGAATTTTCAAAAAAAAATTGAAATCGTTCACAAATGGCGAAGGTATCCTGAAACATACACAAAAAACAGTTGAATTGAGAACCTCCTGCTTTTTGAAGTCGGTTAAAAATTGTAACCTTTGTCAATCTTTTACAGATACGAACCGTGGGTAATAATTTCCTCTCTTTCAGTTTACAGCAAAACCAGATCTTCTTGTCCTTCAGGAGACAAAGAAACAAGCGTCTGGGCTCCAGCTAAGTATGGGAATATGAACACATGTCATTCCAGAGTAATAAACAATAAGCCTATGACTGGTTTATATTACTAACTGAAGCAATACCTATTATATCTAAAAAAAATACTTACCTAATCTAATCTTATTAAAATAAATAATTAATATTTTTTTTCGATTTAGTGAGTAGCTAACAAGTCATACCATTTGCACTATTATTTCTTTAATTTGGAGTATGATATAATTTTAAGAAAAAAATTGTACAAATGTATAAAAGATTAAGAACATCATTTTGATAATTTGTTTCATATCCGATATGGTCTAGTGGCTAGGATACCTGGCTCTCACCCAGGAGGCTCGGGTTCGATTCCCGGTATCGGAATACTTTTTGTTCCTTTCTGACATTTGTTGATAATAATAAATGTTGAAAGGGACAAATTATGTTCTATTTATTTAGTATAACACTAAGAAATAAAATCATCGCCAGTTTTAACATTCAACTTTGTATAACGACAACTCGTACCTATTTTGTATGTTTTTCAAGGCCAATTTTATCGTTTAAAATATTAAAATAAAATTTATAATTACTGCTGTAACTGTAATTAATTTTATTTCATATTTTTTTTTAAAGTATTTACTTCATTTATAACAATGCAACATTAATTATACATTATTCAAGGCGCAATAATATCTAGAAAATTTAAATAATAAATACTCATTTTATAATGCCGTATTATGTATTTTAATTAAGTACTTACTTTGATATTTAAAAAGAAGTAAAAAAAATATTAACAAATTTATTCCTAAAATTGCGCTGAAAATCCTAAATTATTTGACAGCAAATGACATACTCTACAGTTTTGAAACTATATTTCGCCTCAACGATAATTTCCTTTGAATGTGACGGTATCTTTTGAATATCAATGTATATTATATATAAGGTCAGGGTGGCCAAATCTGTCTTCGGGGCGAAATGGTCTGTTGCAAATTAAACATTACAATCGAGCAACGTTTTTGGTAGCTTCGTGGGTGCAAAAACATTATTTTATTATACAAATAAAATTTCCTAGATGGCGTAATTTGGTATAGAAAATTGTAAAATAGTGTTTAAAGTACAGTTGTAGTGTAGTTTATCGAAAGTAAATATAAAATAATGCAACGTGCGGTGTCCAGAGACTGTAATATAGGGTGAATGTCCATTTTGACGTTCTTTGCATGTTTTTGCTAAGAAACGCTGCAAGCACTTAGATTTTTTGAGGTGCTAACTTTGTAACGTCAAAATCATCAATCATGCTTATTTCCGTCTATTTTGAATGGGGCAAGAACGTCATATGCCGATTTTACCCCATTTCAAATATCGTTAACCTTTTTTATGCTTGTCAACTGTGAGCTTAATGCTCTGTGTAGTGTATGTAGCAATGGATAAGAGTCTACTGCCACAAATGTCATTTGAAGAGTTTCTGCTTCTAAAAGTATAACGCAAATAAAAAAAAAAAAAAATTTATTTTTTTATTTATTTAATTGACAATTACATATAATTATAATATTGACAAAAACAATTAAATCATTGTTCAATAAATTCAAACATACATTGATCTTAATTATATTACGATAAAATTCAAATTTACTCGATAGATGTCTGTTTAGAAATTTGCATGTGATCACAGATGGATGTTTGTCAGCTGATATCATATTTTTTAGCTAAATAGACTATCTGAGAGTCAGAGTAATTTTTTTGTGATATCCGATACCTACGCTTGCAAACAAGTGCTTTCTTTAACAAAGCTATTGTGTATGACAATTTAACGTTTCTTTATCAAAACTAAGTTTAAAAAAAATGTCTATGTCAAAATTAAGAATCTCTCTCTCTCATTTCCACGAGAGCAAGCAGTAAAAAGGTTGTGGCGAAAATTGGTTTCAATAACAATAAAAATATAACAAAGACATACTAAGTGTAATTTTAATCTTTATATAAAAATGCTTAAAGAATATATTACTGAATAAAAATTTTGAAAGACTTTTAGAGACATAAACCTTTTTTCAATTAATAAAGTCAGCCATTTATGCATGAAATTGGTAGTTCAGTTCATAACGTCATTAAATGAATGAAGAATATTCGGTAAGTCATGCATAAACAAGCCAGAAATATAAATTACCACCATTTAAATATATAATTACAATCTCATCCCAACAGCCATCATCAGCATTAAAATGTTATAGTATGTAATAGTCGCAATCAATTTTAAATATTCAAATCTCGACATTGAACCAATAAGCATTATTAAATAAAAACAAATTGCTATAAATCTGTCGCAAACTCTTACGTTCCGACCTTTATTGTCATCACTTATTATACAACAAACACTTCATTGAAACTAATTGATTTGTGATGTTATTTGTATTGATCATTCATATAAAAAAACGAGTTTGCGAGTCTTTGTTAATATATTCTTTTTATAAATTTTATTGACTCAAACTATTGTTGTTAACGTTTTTTTTTTCTAAATACATTTAATTAGAAAACAGTTTATACTATATTGTTAGGTACAATGTTCAACTTTATAAAAAATGGGTTTTGTAAATATAAACATCAGATTGAAGATTATGAATGCCTTTTGTAAATGTAAATATAATTCCAAATGAATTAAAAAAAATGTGTTTTATACTATAATGCGGGAATAATAATAATAAACTCATAATAAAGCTAAAAGAAAGATAGACATCTTAAATACAAGAGCAATTTGAAGTCCGATCAATGTTGTTTTGTCCTTCAATGCAGAGTTTTAGTTATTGTTAAATGAATTTGTTAATGAATGTATCCAATGTACCTACTACAATTAAACTTCAAAAGCTATTAAGTCATTCATTAGGCATTTAAGTTACAGTCAAGCACGACTAAGATTAAGAAGATAAGTTAATAATCGTAGCCTTTGACGTATTACACAACTAAAAAGAATCGTAATCCTAAATCTCAACGTTTACACACTCAAATTTCCTTTTTATATTATTTTCATTACATCAGAGCCTGTTATTGTTATTCTATCTTTGAGGTATATTTTTTGTTTGCCCTCCACAGTAATTTATTTGAGAACTTTTTGTTCTTGTGGTGCGTTGTATAATCCTCGGGCTGTCAAGTCGCCGCCCATGATGAGATAAAAATGTTCGCCTACCGCCGTGTGGAGAGTGGTGTCAGCTACTGTTTATCTGTATGTACATTTTGTACTTTTTAATTTTCATTGAATTTATTTTGCGTTCTTTTTTAATTTTGTGAAATACTTATAGGAACAATATAGCAAAAAGTTTTTTTTTTGGAAATTTTAAGGACAGTACTTCTTGCTTGTCTTTTCATCAATATAAAAATATTACGTGGTAAGATTCACCTATTAAACAATAGAGTAAATTGAAGAAAATTCTATGTTCGATTAAATATGTTTTTAAATAGCAATCAATAAAACAAGATTAAATTAAACGGTAATCCCTGCCATTGCAATGTCAATGTAATTTAAATATCTTTAATAATAAACGCAGTTAGAAACGAACCATACAATTCAATCAATACAACAAAATCACGTCGCATCACGGAAATAATATACCGATGTAATAACCACTCCACGCCATTTGTTAGCCTGTAATGTCTGACTCGACGGCTACCGGTTTTTACCGTCTGATTGACGGCTGTCGGCTTCGCTTACACACCAACAAATTTATCAACATCAACGTTATAAGCCCCTATTACGGGGACGTTAAGTTTATTTTTGTTTATTTTAGTATCTAAATTATATTTGTACATCAAACATTTGCCGCGGCGCCGATCTTCGACCAGATCTTGAATATCATCTACTTATTCATTATGGCCCCTATTCGGTGTTAATCATAATCTGTAGTCTCATTACTTTGGTGTAAGAAGATTTTTATAGTCATCGTGTTGGTTATAAGTTGTTTGTGAGTTTGCTGTGTCATTGGGTGGCAACAATCACTTACATTTTATGGGTAGGTTTTAATAGAAATGAAAGGAAAGTTATATTACATTTTATATAATAGTTGTATACCAAATTTTTACCCTTCTGTTAGAGTTTCATGGTTATTTAAATTTTTACCAGAGCTTAACTACTCTTTGAACTCCTTGGCACTGAAGCTATTATGTATTATGTGACTGAAGTCTAATAACTGGTTAAAGCTCTGTCGATCTAGTTCACTGGCATAAAAACAGCATTAATAAACTTGATGTGCCCTGCCACTTTCAACAGTGTTGTACAACATAATTTAAAAACATAACATGAGCATATTATATAGCCTAATAAAAATATCAATGCAGGAGCAGGTAATACTTGTTGGTCTAAGTTAGTCTAAAACAAAAAGTTCTTCGTGGTATTAATGTTCAGAATGTTGTGAACTGCGTGTGCGCATTTAGAAAACAGGCATCACAAGGCTAGTACCCTATTAAGAAATAGTAAGATAGTAGCTTAGTTAAAGTTATGTAGGTACGTACCTACATCACTTAACTTACACCAAGTGTAAAACGTGTAAAGGAGGCACCTATCTACCAATAAAATATAAGATGTAAATCATCTTCAATCAAGTTATTCATGAAAAAAGAACAATGTTGACGTTAAATACGCGTCAAATTCTGAACTTCCGTGTTTGTTACGTCGCGTCCCACGTATCCTTAAAAAATTTATTTTTTCATCGAAATAGGTACACAAAGTCACACAGTACAAAATCACAAAGCCACACACTTTGTCAAAAGTATAGTTATCAAAACAATGGATAATTAAATACATACAGAATACTATACCGTACCTGCCTGTGTCGATCCATAACCACCCGTTTCCAAATGGTTGAGGTTTGTGAGAACAAATTGGCAAACAAACTCATGGGCACTCTTTTCAATCACCAAATAGTTTTAACAATATTTAGTGTACACTGTATTACAGTGCTCTTTCGTTGTGCGCTATTATGTTTTTAAGATACTATTCAATAAAGAAAAATCCATAATCATACCACGGGAAGCGTAATCACATTATTAACTTGTATTTGATGAATGAAAAACTGAAATATGATTACGTGCTCAGGAGACCAAATTGTAGGTAGGTACCTTATTTTAATTGTAATGTAATAGAGTCATCTTTTATACACCTAAGCAATTAGTCAAATTTATTTCACTACGCAACTACAGCGAAATAAGTAATCGTTGCGTCGTCGTTCCCGCTTTAAAACCGCTGCAGTCCACGACGCGGTCTTAAGGTAACTAAATATAGGTTATAATTATATTGAATCTTAATTATTTTTTAACATCTACGATCTTCAGAAAACCGTTGTCAAAAGCTCATGAACAGAATAGAAATGAAAGAAGTTGCTATTGTGTCCTCGTACCTACCTAAATTCACATTTTTTCTGCCACGATAATAAAAAACTTGTTATTCTAAACGATAGATCTTAAATATACTGCTTTTATGTAAGAGCCTCGAGTGTAAAACTTTAACATCTTCTATATTTGTTATAAATAAAACTTTATTTCAAATCAATCACTGTAGAATTAATTAAAAATAATCCCCTATGAACTAATCTTCAACATATTCTGCAAGTTATCTGTAGTGAGGCAAAAAAGACTGTAAAAGTTCCGAACGTGCGATCGATCCAATCATCTGTCAGATTAAAATCTACATAAAATAAAACGAACGACTTCTTAACATCGCAAAAACGTTCAGATAAAAAGCAAACTATAAAAATCTCAACTATACGTCATATTTATTCGCATTAAACAACGCAATAATTCAGAGAGATTTATTAATTAATACACGTCAAAGTCTAGATGTTGATATAAAAAGAACGAACAAACATAAATCATCTGGTCTGAGAATATTCGATAAACAAAAGAAAATTGCCCAAGAAACGCTCGAGGGTTTTGACTGGTAGAATTTATTAACAAAATTACTCAAAGACAATGAAAGATATTTAGAAGCGGAGAAGACAAATTGTTCGAGGTATTGTGTAGATAAACAAACTGAGGCTAGATTGAAGGGAGTGGAGGAATAAGAAGCGCATTTTTGTTGTACAAGAATTAGCGATTATCATAATGACCACATACTAAACAAAGATGGCTCAAGGGACTGCCAGTATAATGTATAGATCACTAATAACAGTGATGAATGGAACACGATGCATATCTATATTTATTTAAAATCTCTTTTTGATCGTCATTAACCCAATGATATTTTTACTTGTTTTTACTATTACAGTTGAAGCTTGGCAACTAGCTTCACGACTGACGTATTCTGACTGACTCGTAGTCCTGACAATAAAAAATATTTATAATTGGTTTAATTGGAATAAATGGTTTTGATTTTGAAAAAACATTTATATCGCGAGCTTTATTAAAACTACAGCTAAACAATATCACGTTGTGAGCTTTGTATATCACATCAATTCGATTCTAAATCACTATTTTAATCAGAAACGGTTAATGCAAAGAAAAATTTAAATAGTGTGTCGTATTTTCTGTAAATTAACTGTAAATACGCAAAGTAACATAATTATAACCGTTTTCATGAACCGTTAGTGAATGGTGATAAGTATATCAAGTGTATCCGGAATGCTTATAACTTGTACCATAACACCACGAAGCATTCAAAGCCTGTTCGTCATACTTGATGGATGGTAATGAATAGCACTTTTATGCACAGCCGAGGTGAATACCGTTTATTGTAGGGGATTGATTGTAAAACGCTGCCTGTTTGTTACCGACAATTTAACTCCATTGCTTTTGAATGGATTATAAAGTATATTCACGATTCATTTAATATGTAACCATGGAATTGTTGCCGTTTAGATGGGAATAAATAATACTGATGGGATTCTCAGAAGTTCTAAATGTGTAGGTACCGAACATATAAATTAAAATATCTGTAATTTGGTATGTTTTAGAAACTCACAATTTATTCTTGCCACTTGTATTAATTTAATTTCCAGGGGGGGGGGCATCATGATATACTACACTGATTATAGTGTTTCTATTTTGTAGTACTATACCTAGGCTATATTCCAAGATTTAGATAGACGATGTAGTTTCCTCATTTAAGGAAGGAGTTTAACTATTGGCAGATAATATTTTCAGTAAATAGTTCTAATTTTTATCTCAAAACATACCCCTGAAAGTAGTACAAAGATTACTTATGGATGTGATGGTAACACAATGACTTGTAAACGGCAGACGAAGCTTTGTGACTACACAAAGGGAGTGTGGCAAGACAAACGATACTAATTATTCATCATTAGCGGCAATCGCGGCACGGATGATGTATGGCGGGTTAAGACCATTCATCATCTGCCTTTTGTTTCTAAGTACAACGAGTATTTAATCAAGTAAGAGGAAACGAGCATCCGACATTTTATTTTTCGTTTACCGTTGCATACAATTTTATTGAAAGTTACCTCAAATCAAGTCATCTGCATTACTAACGCGCTTTGCCACGGTTTGAATAAGACACAATAACTTCATTGAACCACGACTAATCTAGCGTTAAAATAAAAATGACGATGAAATGGCAAATTGTTATTTTTACAAAAAGTTTGAATACAGTTTTTAATAAACAAGAAACATAATTTGTGTTGCGTCATTCAACAAACAAAAAATATTTTATCTAAACATTTAACTTTGCACAAGCCTTGCAACATTTTATTATTTCATTACATAAAAGATTAGACAAATAAAAAAGAATGAAATAAACATTCGCACTTTATACCTGTCAACTTATCTTTTAGGAACGAGACAACTAGCTTTAATGACCAACCACAAAAAAAAACGTAGCTTACAAAACACCTCGTTATGGGTTACCTTCATCAAGAACTGTCAAATTAATTGACAGCTCATACAGCTGATATGTATTGCCTGGCGTTTTAAATTTAAAACAAAATTAATTATACAATCAATCAGACGACATGTCATGGCCGCAAAGGTGTTGCTTTTCGCGCGGCAAAATGCCAATCAATGTACAAAATGCTCACCCAAGCGATGCAGTGACTCCAATTTTAAAATGCACTTACTCAATTTTAATAATATCAGTTTATACAACTCTATTTGTACGACCTTTAAGTTTATTTTCGAATAGTTGATTGATGTGACATAAGTGCAAGCTAGCTGTTTTCATGTTGGTAGTTTAACAGCCCGATTCGCCACACTTTAATCGAGTCGCACAATAAACCGAACCTGCTCAAGGTGAGAACGATCTCAAAAGCCGCATTTGACAAGGAGAAATTTTTATGTTTCGCCTGTCATTTCACGCGCATTTAATGTTAATTCACACATTTCTTGTCTTTAGTTGAATGCGTTTTAATTTTCTTGATCGGAAATCGGCCGCGAATTTGTGTAGACGCATGTTCAGTACAGTGCCGGCTGTAAATTTTACGACAGAAACAGAAAGGAATGAAAAGACGGAATTGAGAAATAAAACTGTTTTCACATTCAAAATAGCGCAATATATTTTACAGAACGTTTATGATGTTGAAATTTATGTGGCGATCCATTTGGTATGGCATAAAAATTATATATTCTTGATAGGGAAACGGGCTTCGCGTTAGTGGAGATTATGGCTTCCTGTGTAACGAATGATCTTGTGAAAATTAAACATTGAAGGAAACGGAATGATCGATACGACCCACATATTTACGTCAAAGCTAATTTAATACTCCCGGATACTACAGTTAGCAGTAGCAAGAATTTATATAATGAATACAATTAACCTTTTTGTAAATCATTTTTAAGTATCCTCCACTATAACAATAGGCCAATTCAGGGGTATTTAATGATTAAGGTGACGAAATTATTTTTGCTTTAAATGCTCACACCGGCCATTTTGTCTGCGGTTGTTGTTCAATAAAAACACGTCTATGTTTTTAATTTTATATATTAAAGTGCCAGACTCTGACATTACCTTTCGACGCACTTATCAAAACACCTCCAAAGTTCTATCATCTTGTACTAAGGCTGCATATCCAGGTGAAAAAAGTCCAAGTGCACACACATACGTGCATATTTACAACAGTAGCACAAGCTACAAATTCACTATTGGAACTACATTGCTTTTCTCCAAATTTATACTATGATTTCCCCATTTTAGTAAGTATATTTTTTTTGTGAAACTTCTTTAGAATCGTTGTGATTTGAAATTTGATGAAACGAAAAAGCGTCACGTTAAAGTTCCTATAATCTTTGTCTTTGCGCCTGCGTACTACCAAGGCTTCAGAAAATATGTCAATGTCAACGTAGTGTAATTTTTGTGCATTTGCGTATTAAATTTATTTAAGTTGTTTCTTTTCCAAATTTCACGTATACTTAATTGATTCTTTACAAATTTACATTTAAATCCAACCTTAACCTATATTGAAAACGAAGTATTGTTTGTTTTGAAAGTTGTGTACAGTTGTAACTGGACTTCAGGTTTGCTTACTGTTTATTATTAAGGCCATTCTTTGTATATCTTGATCTGTTGTCTGTATCTGTACCTATTGAATGAAATAAAAATAAAATAATTCGACCAATAACTTTCATAGAAATTATCTAAAATTAAATTTATTAACATTAGTAAATTATTTGTGTTGATTTTACTTTATATTTCTCATTCTCTCATAGGCTACTTTTTTGAAGTTTCACTCCTGCTGTGTGTGAATTGCACACACATTTATACACTTTTTTTTATTGACGGAAATGTGAATGTCGCCTGACACCCAGTGCCTTTAATCTTTCAGTTCTGGTCTAAACAAAAATAAATGGCAACGCCCATAACACGATTTAGGTGAATCTATAATGTTTCTGTACAATTTACAACTGTACCTAGTGTTTTCACTGAGTTATAAATTTAGCGTTAGGTATGTCTTTTAATTAATTAAGTAATATGTTATAAAATATAAATTGCTTTAATTTTTCACTTCCATAATCATATTTTTCGTAAATGTCACAAAAATATTTACTAATATTCTTTTAAAAACATAGTATCACTAGAAGGTGACATTTAATTAGTCGGCAGAAGAGGCGGTGGGGTTGCAATTTACCTACGTTCCCACTTTCCTTACAATATTCCTTTCAAATCTCCGCCTGATTCGTCTGCTGAGTATCTTTTTCTTGAGGTTTGTGTCAAGGGAGCGAAAATCATTCTAGGTGTCCTTTATTGTCCCCCAGCTGTTGATTACTTCACTGAATTCGAATCAGTATTGAAATCTTTAGGGTTCCGAGTTTGAGCATCACATCATCATTTGCGACTTCAACACCGACCTACTATCCCAAAATTCATCTCGTTCACGTAAACTTTTAAATTTAATAGAATCTTCTAGCTTACATATCTTAACCCCTTCAAGCAACTCACCTCAAGTTTAATGGGGAAGATATCTTGCTTGATCTTATTATCACCTCAGCTCCTGCTAACGTTTCATCGCATGGGCAATACCCAGCACCAAGTTTTTGATCATGATTTAATCTTTATCCGTTACAAAATTAAACATCCCAAACCCAAACCGAAGGTGCTGTACAGACGTTGTTATGGACGCATTAACTTGGAAAAACTTGGAGAAGATGCTTCTAGGATACACTGGGAACCACTTGGGGCAGCTGTCACCGTGGATAAGAAAGTTCATATTTTTAATAACAACACTCTGCGCTTATACGATATTCATGCACCAGTTAAAAAAATCAAAATAAAACACCCACCTGCACCCTGGTTGACGGATGATATCCGAAGGGCAATGCGACGTAGGGATTGCGCTTATCGGAGTTTCAAGAGAGATCGCTGTGAGGATAAGTGGATCGCCTACAAGACTGCCAGAAATAGATGCAACCAAGTGATACGCAACGAAAGGCGCCGTTACATTCTTCACAATATTTCATCTTCGTCACCTGCCGATATCTGGAAGTTCCTCGGGACTCTTGTCTTCGGTAGAGAGCGTCATATAGACTTTCCGGTGAACATTGCATTGGATGACATAAATTGTCATTTTACTACATTTGCCACATTGGATCCTTCATGCAAATTTCGAACAATCGATTATATAGCCAATCTGCCCAGGCCCAATATTGACGCTTTTCACTTTTCTCCAGTTGTACCAGAGGAGGTCAAAAAATTCTTCTATCTATCAAATCTAAGGCTATAGGGGGTGATGATGTCAGTCACATGGTAACCACTATCCTAGAACAACTTTTAACCGCCATCACTCACATAATGAACTATTCCCTTGATTCCGGTTCTTTCCCATCTCAATGGCGAAAGGCATATATATTCAATGGGCAAAGTTCCTAATCCCTCCCTTCCTAATCACTTCCGACCTATTTCTATTCTTCCTTTTCTCTCCAAAGTCTTGGAAGCCTGTGTACACAAACAACTATCTCGGTTTGTTCATCAGAACAACTTACTTAGCCCGTTCCAATCAGGGTTCCGAAGTCTGAGCCCTGTAACATTTAACTGTAACGAAGTACCATATGTAACACTAAATCAATATTACAAAATAGTACTGACAAGGAAACAAGCAGTTTAATACCGTGTATTTCTATGTTTAACCCTTTTTTTTATAAGCCAATAGGTCTCAAATACTCCGCTAGAAGAGAGATCCTATCACCAAGTGCAATTCACTTCGGAACCGATGCATCACAATCGATTTACACCAGTTAGACATCAATGAAGTCGCCGCCGCCGCCTCGTTGCGGTATCGACTAATTTGTTACTGATAGTGGATAAAATCGATTGTGTAACCAACTTTATCGTCTGGTTTGAACCATATATATATTATTAGGTAAGATACATTTGAAGCTTTGAAGTATTTTAGTAATAGCATTAAAACGAATCTGATGGCATTTGAAGAAGTATATACTTTAGAGTTTTTTTATTTATCTTAGCAAATATAATAAATGCGAATGCCTTAACTAGTCAACCGATCTTCATGGAATTTTGCACACACTTTGTCAGGGGTACAAAAAAAGCCATAAGGCAGGTACCGTTCATCCAGAAGTAAGTACTGTCCCGAAGGCATAGAAAAATAACTTTTGGAAATGGTTGTCAACCTGAATTGATTGACCAAACCTATTTTAATGCCAGTGAAGCTGCGAGCAAAAGCAAGTCGTGACTGAATGAATGAAATCTAAATGCTTCTAAAGTTATTTTATTATAAACTTTGTCATTTTATTCACTGGTAGGCTTTTGTAAATACTATAATATGTATGGATTTTTGTCAAACAACAAAGCTACCATTAGCGCTAGCACATTAATCGATTGGTTACCGATAACGTGGCCTGAATCGATTGGTGACATTGGTAGTCAAACACATCGATTGTTTCCCATGAACATTATTTCAAGTACTCGGTCATTCTTCCAGTTAGATTAATTATTACTAGTTGATAAATAAGTTGCATAGCCCCGGGAGTGAGAAAAAGTTTGTTTAAGGATGAAAGGTATTCAAAGTGATTCAAATCTTTGTAGATTTCAAGAAATTAGGGATGCCCTACTAAATAGCCTCGGTATTGTTAATTTACTATCAGTATTGACCTATTACCTTGATGGTATTTTATTATAAATCTAATTCACATGTGACGACTTAAAATAACAAAACATGTAGGCATGTAGTTGATGTCCCTAGTTTTTAAATAAAGTAATTTTATTTATTTATTTATTTATTTAGAACCTAATGCAAAATTTGTACAAAGGCGGACTTAATGCCCAGAGCAGGGCAGGCAGGGTAATTTTGTATGATGAGTTTGTTCATTTCCTACGCTTTCACCCCTTAAGTACTCAACGGATCATCATGAAATTTTACATACGCGTTGTCATCCAGAAATATATGTATGATATTTATATATTTCTGATAACGTTTCTTACTTGATAAAATCTTCATAAAAATTAAAAAATGCTATTGTTTTACAAGAACGTCGTCAGCGCGTAAAAATTAAAAATAAACTATTTACAACAGTTATTGTACTTATTTTCAGATATGTAATATGTCGACGGTTAAAAGGTAATAGGACATAAGCAACATTTTGGGTGAAAATGAGTAATGAATGTCATACTACTTAAAATTTTCCGCTCTTCCGAATGCGCTTACTCCCATGGCTCTACAATGACTTTTTGTCACTTTACCCAAGCAAAAAACCGCATTTTCCAAGTGTCATTCGGGATAACCAACCGAGTTATTTTACCCAAACGGCGTTTGTAACCCTGTAAAAATAGCAATGTAAATGTAGCTGAGTCTTCTATACTCTTTTTAATGCTATATTTCTTTTTATTCTAGAGCTGTTTTGATCTTCACGATGTGACAATAAATACAAAAGTTACGGCCATTTTTCAACAATTTATAACTTTAAACTGCTTTCCTGAACAATTTAGTTTTTGTTGGTATACCCTATTATCTTTCAACCCGTCGATGTGTAATCTACATTTAAATTTTATGTTCTTGTAATAAAAAAAAGTTTTTCTGTAAAAGAGCCAGTCTTTATAGCAATAACAGAAATTAAACGTATGGAATATGCAATATGCATGAAATAATTAAAAATTTAAAAAAAATACCATTTTTTTATCACCGTGTTTAAATGAGTATGTCAGCAAAAAAAGCTTCAAACATATTATTAGTCTTATGTATTTGACATTTATTTAGTGCGATATTCATTCATACGTACATACAAACACTTACGACATCCCCAAAAGGGTAGGCATAACTTTATTAAACACCCACATTTTACCAAGTATAATTTGGTCCCACACACGCCTATTGTGATATAATTTTGATGAGCATGAATATTACTGATATTCATGCTCCTCAAAATCAACAGCATCATACTAATCATTACCAATATAACAAAACGTCTTTTAGAGTAATGAACGTGTAGTGTATTAAACGTAGCCGTTTTAAAAATTACACCAATGTATATTTTCGGCCCAAAAAATGTAGCAACAATCATTCTTTTCATATTGTTATTTGACAAGCACAAAATTGAAGTTTAAAAATTAAATGGTCTGTGTATTCATTGAAGCCTATTGTGGTACGTCCCGAATAATATGTATTTTGTCTCGTAAGTTATATGAATAGTGTATTGTAGTTTTTTGTCGGCACTACTGGAAGGTTGTATGCTAATTACATATACAATTTTTCTTATTGTATAGGTGGGAAACGAGTAGACGGGTCACCCGATAGTAAATGACTACCACCGCCCATTGACACCTGCAACTCAAGTCATAAGTGCGTTGCCGGCCTTTAAGATGGGAGTATGGGAAAGGTGGAAGAGGGGAAAGGGGAAGGAGAGGGGGGAGGGAAGGGTTAAGGCCTCCTCCACCTCACTCACTCGGCGAAAAGCAATGCCAACCTTGCTCCACAGCCGGTTTTCTGTCCGATATCACTCCGATCGAGCTGGTCCATACGTGCCGAACTCTCCCACGAAATTTTTAGATATGCATAATATTTAAATAAAAGTTACTAAGTATGTTTATCCGTGCTCTAGAGCCCATGGTACAAGCTTCGCTTAGTTGAGTCTAGATAACGATGTGTAGTGTAATATGGTTCAGTAGGTCCCACCCAATACCACAGATTACTGAGTGCCAATACATTAATTTATTAGGTATTTGTTTTCTGTGTTTCAGAATACAGTTTAATTAAAAATAAATTAAAATATTAACAAAGAGTTGTCTGTACAGTATACTTAAGTTAATAATACTACTACTGCTGACTAGGGTGGCCACTTGGCCAGATCTGCTTGAGGAGGGTCGGTAATGAGCTAATAGGATTTTAACGAATATTTACAGACCGTAGCTGTAGTTTATAGTCAAAGAACTAGCAAGTCAAATAGCAGTCAATATAATCTTCGCAGAGCCTTACATACTCAAAATACAACAGAACGGCACTTCGAATCGGCCGACCGCATGTGCACCTTACTTACTCATACTCACTTCAAACGAGTATGTAAGTGTGTGAGTGAGGTATAGAATCTTATTAGAATCGCTTATCGTTTAAAAGATTTGTTAGTTTAGGTGCAAAAATTACAATATCTAAATCTCAACAAGCCTCACACATAGAACTTAAATAAACAAAAAACAGAACTTTGAAACTGATCGGCAACATTTTACTTTTTTCTGAGTACTTAGGCTAAAGTATAGGAATTACTTTAGGCAACTCTCTGATGTCGTAATCAAATAAATATATCTACTAATGTAAATCGTGACCATGGCCGTGGTAATATGAACTCGGTTGTCAGTTTTCTTGTCAGTGACTACTACTTCCTGTAAACATAAAATAATTAAGTTATCGACACTAATAATTAACTTGATAAAAATGCTGTTATTGGTAATTAATAGGTACACATTTTTCACAGGCGGCCATTAAACTAGTGTTGCGCAAAGTTGTAAATCAAAGTGTAATCAAGAAGTTGTTAATAGAGGTTCGAATGTTAATTGGCGAATTTCATAAGCCGTCGACTTCAAATTAATCAATGTTGCAACACGTGAATTTATTTGCCTTTACACTTGTGTGAAAATTATTGATTGGGGTGATAAAGTTTTGTAATTGGTGGTAAATTTATTTATTTCCTAGCCATTCGGGTTTATAAAAAGATTAATTACTGACTAGTTTCGGAAACTACTGTTGCTACGTAGACATTGACATATAAAATCTGAATTGAAACAGTAAAATATTTTTAAGGAGTCTAGCTACAGAAGAAAAATTACCGATTTGTTAATACTCCTTCTATACCGTAGCTAATTTAATAAGCTGGATAATTTGCTAATACTAATGAATTGAAGATTTTTTAACCTCGACGATCATTAACTGATCAATGAGAAACTATCTGCATCTGAGTTAGGATATAATTTTTAACATGAAATTATTAACACATGTCACTCACACACATCAAACTCTTAGAATGTATCAAGATCGATTAGAATTAATATAGATAAGAATCAATGTGTATAAACATCGTATTTAAAACCTACACGCGCATGAAACTATCGCGTAGATAATTAAAAATATATTATACTGCTCCAACATTGGAATTAATTACCTATACTTAACATCTATTAACAAAACAACCTCCTACACTATTACACTGAAACTATTCAAAGTATAAAGTTACCTCATTATATTTTGATTAGAATCTGAGTGTCAAAGTGAATACTGATAGCGTACAAATTAATCCATCAAGCTGTATAATCCGGCGGTGCGTTGCCGTGGCTTGTCGGCTTGTGAAGCCCGGCTTGTCAAGCTGGCTGTCAGAATCATGACGCATGAGTGCGCCCACCGCGATGCCGCCGGCTTACAATGAAACTTTTTTTATTTAGTCTTGAATGACAGTGTAATCCGTGAAACTGGAAACGGTGGATTGTTATCACCAGTTTTTGGGAGCGTTTTTATTGATGACCTTTTGTATGAGACGATTATATAACTTTGGATTAAAGTGTAGTTTTTTGGGTGTGTCTGACGTTATTGTGACTGGTTTATATTACTTATTTACTTTTAAAAGTTTTTTGTTGAAACACATTTCAGAAATGTTTCATGAGGAGATTTTTTGTCTTAATTTTTAAAAATGGTTTCATATAGTGATCTTACGAGTTAAGTGTTTTAAATTGTAGATAATATTGATTTAATTTAATAAAATTTGCACGAAAACTATTCGTGTGTGCCATTGTTTAATTTTTTTTAAAATAAAAACAACCATATTTAGAAAGACGACATACATACAAAGCCAAGAAAGCTTTTCAGATGTGTTAATTTGTTTTGTGTTAATGCAAATTGCTATCTGGGTACGACACTACAACATACTAAGAAAGATTCATCCTTTCCCAAAATAGTTTCGTCACGCTGGCGCCGGCGAAATAAAAATTTAATCAATGCAAATTTTAAACTAACAAATTCAACGGTTAAATATTCTATTCAAATTAACATAATATTATTCCACCTATTTACACCTTCAGCAGCAACACTTTTTCAAAATGCTTTTGAAAAAAATCATTAATTAAAAATAACAAAACTCGTTAGTACAATTATCCGGACGTGTGCCGCCACCCTAAAGCCGCACCTCCGTAATCAGTTAATTAGAGCTCACGACAATGACTCCTCCACACGCGGATTAACTTTTTATCGTCTCATTTGTTGTGACGTGACATAATCTGTGCGCGGCCGCAATCTGTCAGTTGTCATACTTGTCAAGTGGGTTGGCACGTAACGCCTTCGTGCGGCCATCCAGTGCGTAGATCAATATTTCCATCGTGAATGTTTACACCAGCTATGATCATGATACATGATGATGAACGTCCAATTCTTATTAGCATTGCAATTTTTTAACAATATTTTCATAGCTGGCAAATTAGTACCTAGTCGTTATTGGCGTAGAATGAGGCTGTATCTATATATCTGTATATATATATTTTTACTTCCAGGCAATAAGGAGCATATATAAATCAAGCATAAGTAAGTGATGAGTCGATGTTAGACCGAGTTTTTGCTCAAAATATACTGATAGAGCTATTGGAATTATGATTGCTGCAGACAAGAAAAAACTTTGCAAGTAGACTTTCTACAGTTATTCGAACTGTGAAAGTTTTAGTTTGGGTCGAGTGCTTGCACCGTCAACGTGCGTGCAACGTGCAAACGTCTTCAAGTCTTGGAACACTCCAAGGTTCCACGCTGAGTCCATTTCTATTCACTGTAGTTTTCCATGTCAACAAAAGGCTGCTGTTGTATGCTTTTATTATTGTTAATATAAACGCTTATAATGCTTTTAGATATTTATTTATCTTCTATTACTATTTTCTTATATAAATAAAACAACAGTTAATTTTAATACCATCTCCTTGTGGACAAGCAAAACAGAGAAGGAACAAAGATTTTTACTTTTTTTTTTATCTCTATGGATCAATACCATAAACAATAAAACCAATGAGTAGGAATAGAACAAAATCACTTAAATCAACACACCTCCTTGATTTTGTTCTTAATACACAAACGAACATAATATTTTAATTTAACAACTGGCCGAACAATCTTTAATGCCTAGCAAAAGTCTAAACTCCTTAAACTTAATCTTACATAGTGACTTAGTTAAAATATCAGCAATCTGATCAACAGTGTTTATCTTAGTAACATTAATTAAACCTTTCTTTTCAAAGTCATGAACAAAATGATAACTTATATCTATATGTTTTGAATTTTTGCAAAATTTACCATTCTTAGACAATGCAATAGCCCCACTGTTATCCTCGTATATTTTAACACTATCACTCACTTTCACATTAATATCACTTAACACACCTTTAATTGGTAACAATTCTTCTACACTATCAGCTAAAGCATAATACTCAGCATAGGTAGATGCTCTTGACACTATTTTCTGTTTCTGTGATTTCCAAAACACTGTATTTCCGAACACTAATATAACTATTCCTGAAGTTGACTTTCTATCGACTATATCAGCAGCCCAATCAGCATCCACATATACTTCCATAACATTTTTATAACTATCATTATACTCCAACTTCAATGATCTTGTATAATATAAGTATTTTAATACTCTTAACGCATACTTGTAATGAGTTTCATCATAACTACTTTGAAAACGACTTAAATAATTCACTGAATAAGACACATCTGGTCTTGTTCCATTTGCTACATATAGTAAAGCTCCAATCAGGTTTCTATACTTTAGTTCTACATTAGGGTTATTAGATGGTTCTAGTTTCAAATTTATTTCCATGGGTGTCTCATATGTCTTAGAATCTTTAACTTGATACTTTGTTGCTAAACTGTCTATGTATTCTTCTTGTGACAAGTACATTTTATTTTCTTCTCTTAAGTATTCAATATGTATTCCTAGGTATTTATTTATTGTTCCTAGATCTTTCATTTTAAATTTCTCACTCAATATGGCTTTAACTTGTTGTATACTGTTTATATTTAAGCTCAGAATAAGTAGATCGTCGACATATAGTATTATGTATATTTCTTCTTTATTTATATTACCTTTATATAAACAATAATCATAATCTGACCTCTTGAAGTTAATTTTCAACATATATTCATGAAAACATTCATACCAGTCACGTGGGCTTTCTCTCAACCCGTATAGCGACTTGTTTAATAAACACACTTTATTCTTATCTATTTTATAGCCATCTGGTGGATAGATATATACTTCAGTTTTTATTGTTCCATTCAGGAATGCTGTTTCAACATCCATTTGTTCAATATACCATCCTCTAACGCATGCTGTTGATAGTAGTACTTTCAGTGTTGTCATTCTTGCCACTGGAGAATAAATCTCTTCATTTTCATTGTATGACTGTTGAAAACCTTTAGCTACAACGCGAGCTTTATATTTTCCATTTGACTTTACTCTATATATCCACTTTACTTCTATTATCTTCTTGTTTATAGGTTCTTTTACAATCTTCCAAGTATTATTTTCTTCAAGGCTTTTAATCTCTTCTTCCATCGCTTTTTCCCATTTCTTTGAGTCTGTACTATTCATTGCTTCTTCATAATTATCTGGTACACATACATTACAATAGTTAACATAAACAATATTTTGATATCTTTCTGGTATTTTTTTATTTCTCTGTGGTCTGGTTCTTATCACCTCCTGAACTTCTTCATTTTTATTTATATCATTCTCATTGTTACTATCTTCTTTTACTATCTCTTTCTTTGTTTCAACTATATTTTCAAACTTGTTTTCTTTAATGTTTTCATATCTTTCTTTTTGCTCACCCATGGTCTCTTCAGCTTCTCTCTTGTTTTCACATTCTTCTGTTACACTGTCAC
Source organism: Euplagia quadripunctaria (assembly GCA_963859945.1). NCBI lineage: Eukaryota > Metazoa > Arthropoda > Insecta > Lepidoptera > Erebidae > Euplagia > Euplagia quadripunctaria. Next base: position 24,183,753 of record OY982567.1, on the reverse strand, counting down.
ATTCATCACTGTCACTGCACTCTATAAATCTTGTGCCTTTATCTATAAATCTCACATTTCTACTCACTATCACTTTATTATTCACTAACACTTTGTATCCAGTATCTGTATAACCTACTAGTATTCCTTTTTCAGCCTTTGGGTATAACTTGGATGTTCTTCTCTGCTCTGGTACTCTAACATAAACTGTACTTCCATATATCTTCAAGTTGCTCACATCTGGTTTCCTTCCGAAGAATATCTCATATGGTGTTTTTGTAATCAAAGTGTTTGTCAATAAGCGGTTTCCTAAATATGCAGCTGTACTTATACACTCAGGCCAATAACACTTATTAATGTTTGCTTCAGCTAATAAACATCTAGCTCTATCCATTATAGTTCTGTTGTATCGCTCTGCAACTCCGTTTAACTCATGTGTGTAAGCAGGACATGGGTTTATATAAATACCTTTTTCTTTAGCTAGTTGGAAGAATTGCCTATTAAAATACTCTGTTCCATTATCACAACGAATCTCTTTTATCTTCTTACCTATTTGGTTTTCCACAAAGTTCATGTACCTTACAAAACAATCAAACACTTCACTTTTGTACTTAATACTATACACTTTAGCAATTTTACTGTAATCATCAATAAAACTCACAAAATATTTTTCACCACCATAACCTAAGGGGCTTATTGGACCGTTCACGTCTGTATGTATGATTTCAAGTAAGTCACAGGCTCTATGTCTATTATTTTCAAATGGTAAATTTGACATTTTATTTGCTAAACATATCTCACACTGAGAAGAGGAATTTTCAATATTTTTTGGTAAACCAATACATAAATTATTTTCACACAACTTTTTAAGATTAGAAAAATTAGTATGACCAAAAACTCTATGCCACTTTTCCTGTTCTGTCATAGTTACATTTGAACACATGTTTGAATTATAACAATCAGACTTTATATTACAATTACCATTTAACACAAACAATTTATTTTTCTTAGAGGCACAAGCTATTAAATTTTGATACTGATTATATATCTCAGCATTATCATTTTTAAACACAATAATGTTGTTTTGAGCAGTTATACTTGAAACACTTAAAAGATTTTTACGCATGCTTGGTACATAAAAAATGTTTTTCACCTTAGTTTTTATCCATTTACCTTGAACATAAAAATACATGATTATATTACCAATTTTAAATGACTTTAAACAAAAACCATCCCCTACTTTAATTTCTACTGGAGTTTTTAAAGTTTTATATTCACAAAAGTACCTATCATCATTTACAATATGATCAGAACAACCACTATCCAACAGCCATGAAATTTGAAAATTTACCTTGTCATTTGATGTATTCACTTGTGAAGACATAGCTTCCACATAGAAACAGTTGTCATTGCTTACACTGGCCGAGTTCCCATACATTTGTCCTCTTTGCTGAAATGATCCTCTAACTCTCTGTTGTCCAGAGTATGCACCTCTACCTCTTTGTGGTCCATAATATCCACCTCTGCCTCTGTGTTGTCCTTGATATCCACCTCTGCCTCGCTGTTGTCCTTGGTATGCACCTCCTCGCTGTTGTGCTCGGTATGTACCTCCACCTCGCTGATATACACCTTGTTGCCTGCAGTCTCTAGCATAATGCCCCTGTTTGCCGCATCCATAGCAGATTGTTTGGTTGTATGAGTGAAATGTATGTTTGTCTATATTTGTATTATCTTTCTTCTTGTATTCTAATGACAGTTTTGACTTAACATATTCAACAGACCTTTCTTTGTCGGGCAATGCATCAACAATATCTACTATATTTGAATAAGCCTTGGGTAGGCAAAGTAATAAATAGTTTAACTTATCTTCTTGGGAAACTGTCTCACCTGAGTTAATTAATTCGTTTAGTTGGCTCTCAAATTTGTTTAAAAAGATAATTGGATCTTCGTTTTCAGACATTTTTAGTTCAAGTATTTTTCTTTTGCATAATAAGCGATTTGCACTTGACTTTGCCAAATAGATGCTATCTAGTCTACTTATCATTTCTTTTGCTGTTTGTTCGTTTATTATAAGTTCGAGTTGGGAGTTTGTCAAATGATTTACTAGGTAGTTTCTTGCTCTCAGTTCTTTTAAGGTCCATTGTTCCGCTTCAGTTGAGGAGGGCTTCTCTTCATTTTCAATTACTTCATAACAGTTTTTAGTTTGTAAGAATAGCTTTAGTCTGTATTTCCAATTAGCGTATTCTGCTCCATCGAAAATGTGCAAAATCATATCTTCTTTCTTTTCTTGCATCTTTAGTTTTTTTGTAAACCACGGACTGCTACCATGTTAATATAAACGCTTATAATGCTTTTAGATATTTATTTATCTTCTATTACTATTTTCTTATATAAATAAAACAACAGTTAATTTTAATACCATCTCCTTGTGGACAAGCAAAACAGAGAAGGAACAAAGATTTTTACTTTTTTTTTTATCTCTATGGATCAATACCATAAACAATAAAACCAATGAGTAGGAATAGAACAAAATCACTTAAATCAACAATTATTGCACTTGTTCAAAGAGTGCAGAGAACTTTCACAAAGATGATGAAAGAAATAAAATTAAAAAAAAATACTTTCGAAATGTTTTTTTTTTGTTATTTTCAGTTCTGTACCGAGCGAAGAGATCACGACAGTCGCCAGCGACTTTTCCATACACTATCACTGCCTCTGGCGAAGACGCAGCAGGTGATATTAGGTAATGGTCATCGTAAACTTTACATGTAAAAATGCATACAAGGTGTAATGGTGTAACTAAGTCCAAATTGAACCGTCTGGATTCTGAATCAATTCTTTCCACAGCCAGAGTACCTATCTACGTCTTCTATATCTTTTTAAGTTATGTATAGCCATAACTGATGACAATCGCTTGTTATCGAGCGACCCTGTGTGTAAAACAAATTTTGTCGGCCTAAGCTATATAGAGTTACCATTCTTGACAGTATAGCTTACGAAATAACTATTATCCTAATTTTGGTATAGCTCTTCTTTAAAGAGCCCTAACTAGTTTACCCATAGATTTGATCTTTTCATATTATGTCTTACTTCTTTGATCACCTTCATGATATTGCTGTGATCCTAAACTTTAGATAGATGAACTCAAATTACCCTGAGGAACTGTGCTTTTTAAATCATTATTTCCATGACGTTTCAGACATTCTAAAGTTGAGTTGGCACCGGTGTTCATAAATTTATTTTCTTCATGCGTAAAGATTGTAGAAAGGAAGTAATAAATGAATTTAACATATAATGAATGTCGATTTATCAGTTGTTTATCGTTATTCTACTATCTGAGCAGAGGTTAAATAAAACTGAAAGTATTTTTATTATATACATTTATACAAATTTACCAAGTATTTGTATAGTTTTATATTTATTGTAGCCATATAAAGTTAATTCTCGAAGTAATTACGGGTAACAACCTCGAATTAAAACCCAAGGTTTGTTCATTGTAATTAAAATTTATAGTTTTAATTTAAATTTACACGTTAATTTTGGCACTATTTTTGTAGTAATTATGATGATAAAATTCACCGTTGTTAGCTTGTTGAAAACGTAGTTTTTTCTTTTGTTAATAAATGAACAAGCTTGATTCTGTTCAGTTGCTGTAATAATTTTATAGTAGGTACCTGGACGACCTTATTTTTCCTTCCACCTTATCCTTTTATCTGCAAAGACACATAAGTATATAAACTTAAAAAGATAAATATTATTTAAATACATTTGATCCAAATTGTCAGAGCTATTTTTGAAATACATGAAATAAATTAATTTTCTTTTTTATGGTTTAGGGGGCAAACGAGCAGACGGGTCACCTGATGATAAGTGACTACCGCCGCCCATGGGCACCTGCGACTCAGGAGTCACAAGTGCGTTGCCGGCCTTTAGGTGGGAGTATGAGAAGAGGGGGAGAGGGAGTGAGGGAGGGAGAGGAGGGAGGGGTTAGGGCCTCCGGTAACCTCACTCACTCAGCGAAAAGCAATGTAATCATTGCTTCACTGCCGGTTTTCTGTGAGGCCGTAGTATCACTCCGGTCGAGTCGGCCCATACGTGCCGAAGCGTGGCTCTCCCACTTTGATATAGATATAGGTACTTTTATAGACTTTGCACACACACACACACTCATTAAAAATTCCTCGTTCAAACTTATTAGATATATTTTATGTATATGATGTTTCAGTTGTCTTTTTTATTCTGCTCAACGGAGCTACTTTACTAAACAATACCTTCAACCTAGACCTAGTTTGCAGTTATACAGCGCTACTTGCGTATTGTTACAAAAAAAAATATAACAGACTTTAATACGACATTTAAATACAGAACAACTCTTGCAGAAAATTCATAAAGTTCAAAATTTATCGCACGTCACATGCTCGCGCGAGTAAACTAATTCGAAGTTTGTTTAATGATTGAAATCGATCACAACGATGCATGGATGTCATAAACCTGCTCACAGTGTACGAGCGGTTTAACGTTGCATTGGTCGCAGTATATAGTGTTCCTATTTTAAACTTAAGAAGCTGCATCGTAATGGCCGACCGAATTTATTTGGGTACCACTCTTCAAAGTTAGAAAATCTGATGCAGTAGGGTTGCTCTATAAACTTAACCACTAATGACTCTATTGATATTGCTAATAGCAGTAGTTTATTAAAACCTTCAACTGTTTCGTAAAGTAAAGCCTGTACTATGGTAACCAGACTGTTGATAAAAGAAAGAAAGAAAATACGTTTATTCAAAATCCGCAACATTTTTTTTATGGTACCTTTAGGAGGCAACCGAGCAGACGGGTCACCTCATGGTAAATTACTACCGCCGCCCATGGGCACCTGCAACTCAAGAGTCATAAGTTGCCGGCCTTTAAGGTAGGAGTAGGAGAACGGTTGAAGAGGGGGAGAGGGAGGAGGGAAGGGTTAGGGCCATAATACATAAAATAAAATAAAAAATCGAATAGTCGAAAAGATTTTTTGTACATTAATGGTCCTGAATAGGTCACCATCTTAGCATAATGCTGCACCTAACAATATGTTGTGCAGCGCTGGTTTTCAGATGGCAAATCTAAATGGACGTCAGGTACGTTGAAACACAATTAAACAAAACAACATACTTATATATTACTAAACACATTACATATTATATTATAGATAAATTATACCTAGACAGAGAACAAATGATCGCACACATCACACAATTATTTGTCATGGGTGGGAATCGAACCAACGGTCTTTGACTCAGCAGTCAGGATCACTAACCACAAAACCAACAGGCCTGACTCAATTGTTCATTTATTCACAAATCGTTTTGCAGTGTAATTGGCAAAAAGATAATAAGTATATGTAACAATTGATTTCCTTTCTTTATTTTAGTATGAGACGATCTCTCAAACGTTGTCGTCTTTTTCGTAGCTTTCAAACAGTTACCTATCGCAGCTACGCCTGAAAAATGCATGATTCATTTGGATAAATTTGACGGATTTTCCTCGTGACCTGAAACATCAAAGTATCTTACTCAACATCTTATCTTAATAATTCAATTGATAGTGTAGTAATTGAAATGAATACATATAAATAACATAATTGATGTGAAGGTGATTATATTAGATTTCAATCAAAATTATAATTTAGACAGCTAATAAACTTATCACAATAGATAGGGTATCTTTTTATAGTACACTTAAACAAATAATATATAAAAAAATGGTTTATTAAACTTTGTACAAGTTGTAACACTTGCTGTCTTATCATTAAGAATAATATCATACAGTCAAGTCTTGAATGCAATGAAAGTTAAGATGGTACTCTCCTGGTTTGTGCAATGCCACTAGTGCCAGTACCCAGGACGTTCAATTCTTAACTCAAACACAAAATACCTACCTATATGCAACCGTACCCATACGCCAATTAGCACGTTCATTTGCACCAAAGTATAAATAAATCATCGCGCCTGACGTGACGAACGTGACAGTTCGCTGTCACAACGTCACGTCATGTCGAGCCACGTGACGTGACGCGTACAACGTGTTGCGGTGAAAATTAGGGATGTAAATTTTTTTCATTTTAATATGTTGTCTATGTGTGATATGGGACATTATAATTATTGCTTTTATTTTATAGCTAATAATAAGTTAGGCAACTGGTGAAGCACGAAATACTTTAATGAAAAATTGGAGTTGCATCATGTACTCGTAATGCAACTTTTACGAACGTTCTTTTAACTTCTATAAGTATTTAATCATGTTCTAAATAAAGTAATTTATTTTAGATTCTTGTTAAAATGTTTATTATAGTAGGTATTTATAAATGTATAGGAAATAGTTATATATTTATTGTATCGATCAATCCATCATCATTATCTCAACAATGGTACATAGTACTCCGGAACGCGTTTATACACTTCTAAAGACTTCCATAAAGAGTAGTCCTGCACCGATTACCGATCAATTACTCCTAAACAAACTCACATGATGAGATTCACTTTGGACCAAGTACTTGTTAGTTATTCAGTATTAAAAATTAAAAAAAGATGCCAAAGAAATAAGTTAGGATAATTAAATGAGTGTTTTTATACAAAGAAAAACGAATGAACGTAATTTACATATAAATATAAGCACTATAAACATTATATCCGTAGTTAGTTTTAATTAAAATATTTTTTGTCTTGCGTATCCTCATGTGACTAACAGACAGACTGATGACTATAGATGTTATAATATATGTAGTTTCTCAACTACATTCTAAAATTCAGATAGAATCTCAGAAAAGAAATTCTATCATTCAGTTCATTTCATTCCTTATAAGTACGCTCTTCTAACTTTGGATGCATTACCATCATATCATGGTTTCTTCTCCAATTAGTAGCTGATGTTTATGTATCATTCCTTCTAGTTAATTAAGGGTGAGTACAGACAGCTATGTCGTCGGCTGTCGCTACCAAAGGCACGATCACTCCTTTTTGAGTTCATGATTCACACTAGTTATGGCCGTCAGGGCTGCCGTAGCCTTAAGGCAAGTGTAGAAAAAAATGTTGTTTGTTTTAGATTCAAAGGAGGTATTTAGAAACAACTCGACTCGTAACAAATATCTAATTTAAACTACTTCTTAAACGAAAAAGTAACGTTTCAATTTTTATTATTCGAGTAAATAGTTTGTAATATAATGTTTTTTACACTACATTTGTTCTAACTTGACCTTAATTTTTATGTATTTTATACTCTGCCTTATTTATTCATTATGAAAAAATTCAAAAAAAATTTCGCAATTTTTGAACATTAAAATTTGTGTAAGAAACAATTTTAAATGTATAAATACCGGTTTTCATTCTAACCTCAAGTGGCATTCAAATAAATTAATAGTCTATATGAGGTACATTTGACCAATTGAACCCCTAGCGGCAACCCTACGGGTCCCGTTGTATGACGTGACCGAACGGTTGTCAGCGGTATGAGTGATGGCGTGCCGCGTCGACGTTACCACCTGATTTATTACTTCCGAACGCCCCCCGCGCCTCACCCCGTTAGTACAGTCTGCAGAATAGAGTTGTAATTATATATTATCTTTTACTGGTAATGTGTGAAAGGGTTCCATGATAATACATAATTGACACATTTAGAAACTAGTTAATTGTTTAGAAGTAAATTATATTTTAAATATCATCAAGATAAATTCCCCTGACTAAAACTTTTGCTGTGATATTTGGTAGACTGTGTGATCAAATAATCTCATGTTGATTACTCAAGGAACCGCATTTAATTCATGTAAACATAATGACGCTTAAAGGAAATACTAAAAATGAGATTACTATAACTATATATGTTACGTTAACGTATAAAGAGAACCAAAGAGGGCTAAAATTCTCTCGTTCCGAAGAACATAAAAAAAATCAGGTGCCGGAGAGCGTTGATTCCTACCGTCATGAGCGCTGACTCCTACCGCCATGAGCGCAGGCCTACGGGTAACAGGTCCAGCTAGCAGAAGCAGGCCTGAGACGGTCGCGCCGGGTGTACCGCGCGCGTCTCTCTAAAGCGGACGGGGGGCAAGGTCCTCTGCACGCAATGGTGTGGCTGGCTAATGTTTAAGAGGCGGCCAAGGTCTGCCGGGGTTTTCGGGGACTTTCTTCCTAGGGTATACCCGAGTCCCTTGCAATGGTGAGTGAATGACCCCTGGGGTTTTCCGTACGATAAAAAAGGAAAGAAAAAAAAATACTTACCTAAAAAATTACAAGCAATTATTATCAAAAAACAGCTTACAATGTCTAAGTAATAAATCTGATACAAGATGGTATCTTTAACAAGAAACTTTAAGTAGCTCCTTCAGCGAAGATAATGTAATGTTGGTTGCAATTTTTCACATACCTTGTGGCGCCAGTATGTATGTAATTACATACTTACATATTTGCACGCTACTTCACAAGGTACAGTAATTACTTATGGAAATAATTAAATACGTGGATGGACTTCATATTTATTTTAGAAAATATTACGAGAGGTAGTAAGAGAGAATTATATATCGTCTGTAGTTTATTTGTATACAAAGTATTCGTAATTGTAATGGGACTATTGACATACAAAAGCTGCAGGACTTCATTCCTTCATTTATAGTCTCTAATGGAAGTCGTAGAATGAATTAGTTGGCACACAGCCCTCAACCTGTCTGATGGTACCCAGTTTTTTGGATTCAGATTGGGAAGTAGAAGAAAGTGTAGGATATATTCTATTCCTTCTTCTACTCCCCAACAGCGAACTAGAACAGAACTACAATAAGAACCGTGCAGCCGTACATTTACAGCAAGCAATTATGAAGATTGAAAAAAGGCGGTCCTTGATACATTAAGCCCTACTCATTAAACACTAAAGTAGGTGATTAACTTAAAAATAACATGTATGAACTTATTTCATTTTAATACTTTCTTCCATTTCAGGGAAGGTGTTCGGACCTGCTTACGAGTATTAAGCATTTAGTTTACCGCTCTGGTTGATCGCTTAGGAGAGTTAGAATATCTGTACGCTGTAGTAATTGTTGTACTAAATATGATGAATAGGTCGCCGACCTGTTCTATGAGAATTATAATGAACTTAAATTTTAATTTTGATGAAACTATTGCGCAAGAGCATACTATGCATAATTGCTATACGTCCGGTCAATAGCCACTACCATTGTAACATACCCTATCGTATGTTCGTTTTATAATTATTTTAAATGTGCCAAACAAGGATAAGGTTGTCTTGAGGGTGCGCCGTAGATATTAAAAACTTCAACTGACCGAGTAAGAAAACATAATTTCCTTGCTGACAGTACAACAGCTCTTTAAAAGTCTTTTGAAATGTTAGAAAACTTCTTCATGGATCTGTGGAGATAATTAGGAATACAACACAGCGCAAATTTAATTTGAAATAAATTCTAAAATGAGAGAGTTGTTTGCACTCAGTACTTAACCTACCTGATGCGAGGTGTAAGAGCGGTCCCGATGTCGCTGTCGTACAACATGTCAGTGTGTTGGTTTTCCTTGATTCTGGTATGGCGTTGCATTACATTAATATTTACTGTAGATATAAATCTTATTCAAGAAGTGCAAATAATACTCATAGTAAAGCTGAAATTCGCTAAAAAGAGAGTATTGTATTTTTATATTATCGAATTATTAAAGAAAACTAATAAAGACAGGATAATAATAAACAGCTGGAAATGCATGGCCTGGAGTCAGGACAACTAAAATTCTGTGGAAGCGAGAGTGGTTGCTGTTTTGGATCCCTTGATTTCTCGTCATGTACCTCTCTTTGGCTAGTAGTCGGTTTTGCAGTCTCTGCATTCCTTCGCATTCCTTCAGAGAGGCAAACGTGATCTGTCAATTACAGATTTAGAAACAGCTTACATACCCATAGGTTTGCCACGTATCCTTATAGCTGTTTTATTATGGTCAACAAATAAATTAAGTAAACAAATCTCAATATTTCATTTGAACTTCACAAATTTTCAACGACTAATAATGTCTAAACATAGAATGCTTCGACTTTCCGTTCCACTCCCTTGTAATACTCAGATCACGAACATGCAAATAACCTCGCCGATATGCAATACGTTTATCAACAGAACAGTCGTAGTGTTAACTAAGGCTCGCTGTTAACTTCAGCACAACGGCAATCCTCCACCGCATATATCATTCTGTTTTATGAATTGTAAATTTTACGTTATATAGTCTTTAGTGGGCCATATTTCAACTTGTATTAATGTCCCGCCAGCGGCGGCAGGGTTGAACGTAGAGTGTGCAGAATATTTCAAATTAATTTTGTTTGTTATTAAAAATGACTATCTTGAAAATGAATGGCTGTCGTGAGATAGGTTACTTGAATTTATTTACAATGTTTTTGAAGAAAATATCAAAGATTTGGAGAAAAATATCTTTAATAAGTTCACGTTGCCCTGTCGCTCTAAAATACATTATTTGTTGTAGGTATTTTCATTGGCTAACATAACGTAATAATGTATGTTTTAAACCGAATAAATCCTTCGATATGGTAATCCACCGGAAACAACATCATTTCAACATTTTATTCTAAGCTAATAGTTGCTTGACATTTATCCACCTTATACAACTGTCAAATTTATAATAGTTAACAAAAATGCCAAATTTCATTATTATAAATTATCTGTCTAATGTTCTTATAATGAAAAAAATATGCAAATTTAATGTTTATTATGAAAAGTTTTTGAATAAATCAAATTAAAATGTTTGTGCAAAAAATTTATGTTTTTAAACTAAATAGCTTTGGTAATAGCGTTAAAGATTTTTTAAATTTATATTTTTAATCACTACATATTATAAAACAAAGTGCCCCGCCGCGTCTTTCTGTCTGTCTGTTCGCGATAAACTGAAAAACTACTAAACGGATTTTCATGCGGTTTTCACTAATAGATAGAGTGATTCATGAGGAAGGTTTAGGTGTATAATTTGTCACAATTTTGTGTAAATTGATTGAAATATGACGATGATTGTTGAAGATGTCTCTGCTACCCGTGCGAAGCCGGGGCGGGTTGCTAGTCCTAACTGATACTGTACATGCGAATGTGAGTTTCTTATGCTTTTATACCTTACCTACTCAACCGATCGTCATGAAATTTTGCATACACATTATCTGGAGTACAGAAAGACATATAGGGGAACCTGTGTCTAGGAAACCATAGTGGAAACCTCTTACTATCCTCACTATGTGGGCACGGCGCAGTGATTATGACAAAAAAGCAATACTTTACTATCTACTTAGGCCAATGATACTAATATAGCAGGGCCTAATCTAGTGAAAATTGCTATTATATTACTATATATATATAAACTTCACAGTAATGCAGTTATACGAAAAGTTTTAAGAACTTTCATATTTATTCAAATAGATACGAACGATATAATTCATTTAATAAGGCTTATTAAGATTATGATCGCGATGAAATACACTCGTCTAATGTATAATTAAAACGAAACGTTAGTTAACAGTTTGTTCAAAGCAATAAAAAAAACAGCAAAAAATTAATTAAGTTTCTTTCTCTCGTGGCAGCAGTATTAACATTATGTATAATTTCTAAGATTATTTTCTTATTTCAGTATCTTTTTTACTATATCTTACATTACTTTTAGACAGCTGTATCCTATAAATCAGTCACACAAAGATACACAAGATATCAGGATGAATTTAGATGTTACTACCAGATTGTGACAGAGTTGGTTTATAATTCGCTCATTAACAAAATAAATAACTATTTATTTTGTTTATGAGCGAAGCAACTAAACTTAGTTGCAACAAGAAATTAACACTGGTTACGTCATAATAATATAATTAGTATGTACTACGTGAAAGTTGTACTCCATTTAGATGTTTAAATAGTTAACCACTCTTTTAAACAATGCGGTAAAGAATAACCACTGAGTGTAAACTGATTTGGATGATAATTATTTCATTGAATTTAGCTCAGCTTATAAAGATGGTGCCATTTTTAACTGACAAAAAAAAGAGGAGGTTCTCGATTCGACCGTATATTGACTGGCCTGTTAGTCTAGTGGGTAGCGATCCTGACTGCTAAGCCAGAGGTCGTGGGTTCGATTCCCACCCAGGACAAATAATTATGTAATAAGCATGACCGTTTGTTCTGTGTCTGGGTGTAATTTATTAATAAAAGTATTTAGAAATATATAAGTATGTTTATCAGCAGACTGCTGATAAACATACTTATATAGGTTACCACTGTACAGGCTCTGCATAGTTTGGGATCAGACGGCCGTATGTGAGGTGTGTGAAATTATTATTATTGTTATATATTTTTTATGTATGTTCAGCCCTCATTTCGTTATTTATTAACCGATTTTGATGATTCTTTTTCTGTTAGTTAGGGTATACCTCATGTGTGATCCCATGTCAAGGAAGTCAGGATCTAATCACAGGATCCTGATAAAATTGAGAGAAACTCTCGAAAATTGTGGTTACACACGAATAGTTTTTCTATTTACTGTCATAACTTAATCAGGTATTTGCGTTTAGGAATCATCACATCATGAAGCTGAGGTGATGATGGAAACCATACCTTTCCTTCACAGTTAGAAGTTAGATATGAAAACTGTGGTTTTAGTGACAGAAACCACTTAATATGCTTTAAACAAAATACATTTGATAGCGTTTTAAAGTATTTAGTATTAAAGGTATTAAAAGATAGTAGTTGTCAGAGTATTAAAACATAACGCCAGCCACAAAAAATCATAAGGTAAAAACGTTTTAACAAAAAAAATTACCGACGAAAAGGAACCAAAAAATAACTAAACATTTTAAGTCATGGAGTATTGAGCTTATTTACATAAACTATAAAATTTTATATAAACTAATTTTGAGTCGGCGCCAAATAATAAAATGATTGATTACCTACATAGAGCCTTCTCCATTTCTACGTACATATAAAATTTAGATAATTAATCAGTTTGTCGTTTAAATTTATTATATATGTTATAAATCGCGATTTTAAATTATTTATGTACGTAAGCTCAATACTCAAGACTTAAAAGGTTTATTTATTTCTCGCTTTTTAGTATTTTTTTTGTAGTATAGGGAGCAAACGAGCAGACAGGTCACCGGATGGTAAATGACTACCGCCGCCCATGGTCACCATTAACTCAAGAGTCACAAGTGCGTTGCCGCCCTTTAAGATGGGAATTGGGGAAGAGGGTAAGAGGGGGGAAGAGCGGGAAGACGGGAGATTGGGATTAGAGGGGAGGAGAGGAGGGAGAGGGGAAGGACGGGAATAGGGGAGAGGGAAGGGTTAGGGCCTCCGGTAACCTCACTCACGCGGCGAAAAGCAATGAAAGCATTGCTTCACTGCCGGTTTTCTGTGAGGCCGTGGTATCGAGCGGAGTCGAGCCGGCCCATACGTGTCGAAGCATGGCTCTCCCACACAAATTCCTTTTCCAAATTCAAATTAATTCAAATTCCCACAAAAAAATCCTTTTCGTGGGTTAAGTTTTTGTTAAAAAGTTTTTATAATTTGCTATGGAGCGTAAAACGTAATGCAAGCTTAGTCTTTAGACCAACAACATACCACTTTTGGATAGAAAAAAATAGTTTTTTGATACTGTCTTAATGACTCAATCTAATCACTATGTGCGTCAACTATATTCTTTTTTAAAACAGTCATCAGTGTTAGGAAACCACTTGGTAATTTGATAGTAAACCATGTACTATTTTCATAGTTGTAGTGCGTTTCCACTGTAGTAGCTTTATAAGGAGCTCTTAATAGCATAGCTTTAAATGTCTAACACCTCAGCATTCCCATCTCTGTTGTTGTTTTTGTAGAATAGCCTGTTCTCTAAAAACTGTTTCAAAGTTATATAAAGTAGCTTCATTGGTGGCATAAACATATTTATAATAAGCACCTACTCAAATATTCTAAATATAAGCTCTGTCCAAACCGAATAAATTAATGCTCAAGAACCTTTTGATGTTCGATACCAACTTCAGCACATGACATCCATCATTAATATTATTCACTTATGATTGATCGTTACTTAATCGATATAGCTCGTACATCATCCGATAAAAATCGTTACAACTAGTCACGATAGTAAGCATTAGAATTTTTATAAGATCACGAATGAATTAACAAATATAACCATTAATCATTCGCTAAGTGAGGCATCGATAAAGATTTTATTTCGATTTTACTCTCAGGCGATTGGTTCGATATAAATAATAGCGATTAAATTGACTGCAAACGCTACGGGGTACATTTTTCTTGTAATTCATAGCCGTATTAAGGTTCTCGCTCTAATAATAAAATAAATTATGGTGTTCGTTGTACACCCACAAATATATGTAGACTAGCGATTCCAGGAGTCGTCCATTGTTATCTTCTATTTTTATATACTTTTTTAAAACAGACTTTTAATATTAACCAGAAACTTTTTAAGTTACTAGCTGTGCCCGCGACTTCGTCCGCGTGGAATAGTGTATTTATATCGAATGAACTGCCTAAAAAATAAATTTCAAGCTTCTAGCTCTAAATATGACGATACTTCCATACAACTTTTCATCCCCACCTTTCAACCCTTTACACCCCTTTTCTCGCATTAAAAATTAGCCTATGTCCTTTCTCAGGCTCTAGACTATCTGTGTACCAAATTTCATTTAAATCGGTTCATTAGTTTTAGCTTGAAAACGCGACAGACAGAGTTACTTTCGTATTTATAATATTAAGTAAGGATAACGTATATATATATAAAACTTAGGAGGGTGTGTAAAATGAGCTCAAGAATGTTAAAATTTTAAGGACGGGGTTTTGTCGTTATTTTTTTAACTTTTAGTGAACAATATAAAGAAAAAATAAACGAACTATTTCTACTAATCGAATGATGACGTAAGTGAAACGTGTAGGAAATTATTTCATACCATTTCATAATTGATGACTTTAGATCTATCTCAATTTAGTCTATACTTCACGATCTATAGCAATAAAATTACCAACCCTAGTGTGGTAATAAACAACTTTTGTGTGGAAGGCAGCTCGGGTCGATTCATAAATTCAGCGGCGGCGTTTAGTTTTATGTACGATATTATCTATGTGCGCTGTCACGCCTCTTACTAAACGTGTTCTAACACGTCACAGGTCAATAGAAGAAAATACCTGTTGTACCATTTTATTGTACTTATTTATACCACCTTGGACGATGAGAGCAAGATGACACAGGTTATGATCACTTATTCAACCTTAAGCTAAAATATCTTTGGTAATAAATGTGGTGAAGAATATTTATGGTTGAGTTTAGATTCACCGAAATTATTTACTTGTGTGTAAATACTTAGCCATTTCTCTATTATTCTCCCCCTTAAAGTATTAAGAAAGATTAAAAAGACGATGACAGGTAGTCATAGTCTTTTAAGGAGAAAGATGAAGGTTTTGGTTTCGTGAGGATATAACACTTGTAGTGTATACTAAATAATAGTTATAAGCACTATCTCGTTCTTACTGTAGATATCACAGAATAGTCAGTATTGCATGAGCCACAGGCGAGTGCAGACGCGTCAGCTTGCGTATCTATAGTGAGTGGGCGAGCCAGTGAAGTGTACATATGCACGCGGGGTATAGTGTATAAAGGGATACACTATAACACCAATTTGCTCTTGCGATAAAATTGGGTTGAAGCTTCTACTGAGAAGTATAGAAATAGTAAAGGCTGGAAAGTTTGAAAATTAGCAAACTAAAATTAGGCTTTTGAAATGGGAATTAAATAACAATATATTTTTTTAAGTTCTGGCCAGTTGTAACCAGATAACTAACTGGTTGGAGTCTCTTTCCAACACGGCGAGTGACAAAGGGACTGTAGAGTTTACACTTGTAGAGTGGGAGAGGCATGAAACCAAGACCCACGATAATTTCTCCATTATTCTAAGGTATATACATATTAATAAATTTAGTTCGCAATTTGTAATCGAATGCACCGTTCTTATAATCATCATAAAATTCATTTAGTAAATGAATATGGATTAAAACTTGAAATGAATCATGTATTGAAATAAGTACTATCATGGCTGACATGTCCTTATTGGATAAATTCCCCAAAAAAAAAATACTATCATACATATCTGTATCGGTACGGCACACCGTATGGTTTTAGTGGGTTCGATTCAGACACTCCACCCATCGAAAACCTCGGTGAGATGACGGCCCGAGGGGGTTTACACACGCACAAAAAAAAGGCTTGATTAGGTATCGATGCTCTAGATTTTATTAGAATTTTTTGGAGAGTTTATACATTTATAACGTTTATATTTATACTAACATATTTTGGAGTAAATTGTTACTAACTGTAGCATGAGTTCTAGCTTAAAAATAATTTGTTATTTTCATCTAACCCGACAGACTTGGTCCTGTTCCATTTTCAAGAAATTTGTTTGTGTTCATTTTCGTTTCATATAAAAAAGCACTTTCTGTTTTGACGAAATGTTCAATTTACCTGGTAAACCTTTGGAATTTCTCTTTATCTAAAAACCTGAACATTTTAAAACATTAAAATTAGCTAAATTCATTTAGCCGTTTTCAAGTGGTGGGCTTACCAACGAAAGACGTCATGTCTTTAGATTCAAATTGAAATTACAGCAAAAAGCCAAAATTATAATACTGGATCTTGAGAAAAGACTTCTAAAGATTTCACTCACGTGTCATGGCAAAAGATCGAAATCGGCAACGACCAATTAATATATTTTTAAACTAAATTGTATGCAAACCAAATAATCCATTACAAGACGCCGACCAAACACAGGCATTAACATAATCAGACACATTCGTCGAAATAATGTATGTTAAGGGTTTTAATGATAGGTCCCGGAGTGCGCTTGGCGGGTCATGAAATAACTATCATTAAGACCGACACGATACGAACGATAATCATCGACTTCGGAGCAAAAAGCCATAGCATCGACTCTGATGCAAATTGCATACGCCATAAATCAAGTGGTTAATCACCATGCAGCGGCCGAGTACGTAATAATGAGATTACTTGAAAAAATTACAGTATGCTCGCTATTCAAGATGGAAATGATAAAACTCTAGACGTTTACAATGCTGATGATACTTTTATTACGCGTAATTATTGGCGTGGTATACTAGGTATAGGTATCATAGTAGACTGCATTTATAGAGAATATCATGACATCACAGTAGAACCTCGAAGATACATAGTTTGTATTTGTACAGGACTTACTTTTGTTTTGGACTTTAACTTGATTTGAGTGATAGATTCCAATCTTTTTTACGAAGAAGTAGTAGTAGTCTCTCTTTTTAAGGAAGTATATTATCATTTTTAAAAGTATCCTATCTCTTTTTAAATTACATATATAGTACATAAATAACTCAGTGATAAACATGAGACTGTTAAACATTTGTGTAGTCAAAATAACTTAATAAATTTTATGACACGAAGAAAATACAAGATAAAAGACAAGAGCTATTAAGAAATAACAATCGTTAAACACGAACTTAACGCTATTGAAGTGAAACAAAACGCAAATCGTAAAGACGGTGAAGATGTAAGAGGCGATAATAAGATATCGAATGCGGCCGAAGAATTTATAGTCGAAGGTAAAAGAATCGTCGATGACGATAATTCACCGCATACAATAAAGAGCGCTATTGATCTTTCAGAAAGCGAATCGCTCGTAACAGAACAAAACACGCTACTGCCGAATGTCGCATAAATCTTTATTATTGCGGCAACAAGCTTATAGTCAGTCGTTTCAGGTACTCAAACCGGATCCCAGTCAGTATAAACTCACGACTCCAAAGTATTTTTTCGCTCAATGAAATATGCCACATCGCCCCTGGCCCAAAGGAAGGAAACCCATAAATAAATAATAATATAACCATTTATATTACCAAAAGGGTTTCACCCGACGTGTCTATTATCATCTGAATTGTTTAAATATGATAATGTATCAAAATAACAGGCAGCTCGTTCGCGACCGCGACTTCTGTTCCGACATTATCATAAAGATTCACTTAATAGACTGTTTCAAAATTATTATAGTAGTCTGACACTGCTTTACGGCCACTGAGATTACGGTGTTGACTTTTTGCTTGAATACATTAATTTGAATATTAGAGGGAAAATCCATAAGCTTAAATTACACAGATTTAGTTTCATGCGTTTAGATTTAAAGATATTGGTCGTTCAGTATCTTGAACTGCCTAGTAATAAAAGTATCTCTAAGGGAATAAGAATAAGTCGATATTCAGTGATATTCTACTAATTTAAAATAAAGGTTTTAAGTTACGAAAAAAACTCTTTCAAACTTCAGTGTAATAAATGAGTATACGAGTATAATCATATTCTCTGATCAAAATCAAATTTAATTATTACCATCCGGCCGCTGAGACGTTTAAAGCTCGGAGGCTATGTTTTTGCATTAAAGACGAAATATAAAAGGGGTAATAAAGTAACCCTAATAAACCCCGAAACGCACTGAGTTGCCTCGCAATAACCGTACGTAGACTAAACAAATGATTTTCTCGATAATAAAAACTTCACAATAAAAGCGTTCACGAAATGTCGGTCATTAAGTGTATTTACGCAGCGAAACGGATATAGGGGCCGTAAAAATGTAGAGCGGCTTATTGAGACGTTGGCAACGGTCTCTCGCGGCAAGATCCGACTTAATCTATGGGCTACACGCCTCAACGGACTAATTTAGGACATCGGACAGCACGCCGACGTAAGAAGATTAAACTTGACTTAAAATTTCAGACAAATTAAAATTTCAACTTGAGAAACTGAGAACAATATTATCAAGATCGCATAAATAACGTCCTTTGTATTCCATATTTACGAGCGTTGCGAAGGAAAAATCGTTTAGGTAAACACGAGGGCAATAAAAACAAGCGGGCGTGCAATTCGCATTCGTGAGCAACGAACGTGAACAGTATTTAAAACCACAATTTATTCAGTTACTTTATCGTTAACACATGAGTTTAGCTAGCCGGTAGCGGCCAATTAAGTCGGTTGAAAGGCGAGGCAATAATAACTTTATATGGATTAACTGTGTCAGATGCATTTAGAGATATAACGTGGAGCGGTCTATCGCATGCTGGCGGCATGCCTGTGTCCGCTTCAAATGCATAAATTATTACTGTTGGTGAAATTTCACTCAGGGCTGCACCTTCTTAGACAGAAATTAATATATATCTCGATTACAATAAAGATAACAACATTGTTGGGCCGCATCGAGCGGATGGTGAGTCGGGCTTAAAGCAAAATGCAACAGAAACCGATATTTATAGTTCTATTGTTGTACACACAAGCGCTTTTTCTTGTTCGACTCCAAACACGAGCTGATGCTATTGAAATCGGAATTGTTATTTCATTCATAATTTATCACTTTATCGACCTTTGTATTTAAATGTCTAGGAACGAATTTCATTTTGACAAACCGAGATTAATGTGGTTGAATTGATGATGAATTCTCATTTTTCATTATGCCGTGATTTGACATAAAACTTGCACGTCACTACACTATTTTCTATTAGAGTGATGTAGTAGATTGTAGAAGAATTAGATGAGATCAAGTGTTGTACTTAAAAAGATAATATAGTAAATTGAAGGAGTTTTGGACATGCACCAAATCATTATATATGTAAAATGATGACTAACCATTTTGCTAATCAAGATTGTGATCTGAAAGTCGTTCCTCGTTCGTAACTAAACGTGTGGTACCAACAAAGCAATAAATTTGAAGCCAATCGCCTTATGATTTCCTGCGGCCAACAATGCGATAGTTTGTCAGTTCTAGGCGGTTGTTAGGGCGCGTGGGCGTGGAGGGGCCGTCATCAATCACGCTCCGTGACTCTTTCAACCTGCCGGCGAGGGGTGGGAGACGCGGGCGGCTAGGGCTGCTACAAACATAAATTATGCCTGTTTTTGTACGACTGTCGACTGAAGACAAAATTTGTTAGCGACACAGTTAATTAATTACACGTTGGCATCCTATTAAAGAATCAACAGACATTATTTAACTATAATTTATTTAACGTATCTATAAACTGTACATAATTTTGGTTAATAGCCCACTTGTAAATGTTGCTACTTTTTTTAATCTAACTATACTTATTATTATTTACGTGCTATGTTTATTACTGTGTAATATATTGATTATATGGCCTTATGTCAGGATGCGATTTTTAAATACAAACATTGTAGTATTGGAATTGGAAAAGAGTACTTAATTTTTGGGCATCTTCGTTTCCACAAGTTGACAAGTTCTACCTATTATATTGCGAAATTTGGGTTCAGAGTTGGTATATAAAAAAGACACATAACCTATCTTAATCGTATATTGAATTAACATACGTAGTAGAATATACTTTTTTTTACAGAATTTCACTTTGCTAACCCTAATAGCAAACAGCATACTTGATCATAGTCAGCGTCGGCATCGGTTGACGTTTTTATACAGCCTCTGCACGATAGATCGACACTGTCAGGTGCTTACGAAAAATTGCCTCCGTCTCCAAGCTCTTTACTATAATACTGTACTGTTATACGGAACTTCATTATTTGTAGTTAAGAAAATGATATACTAGTAGTAGTTTAAATTCTGTTATAGTTCAAAATCGGCAAGAGAATTCTGCAAATATCTGTAATAATTATTGCTAAGTGCGTTTTTTGTTTTCTTCAAATCAGACTGAACGCCATGATATTTTTGTAGAATTTATACAATACATTTAATTTCACGCTTATCATTTTTTACCATAACGCTTTCATTGTATCTTACTATCTTATGATCAGCTTCAAAACGTTTAACTATTTTATTATCTAGCAAAAAGTTATTACCAAACTTACCGTAACAAAAGAAACGTCTTATCCATCAGCACAATACGCGCAACTCACACAATTCCATCAAAGAAAAGCTTTAAAAAATCAATATGAAACACATTTAAGCTTCTTTTTATCCAAACACAATGAAAGATTAACAGGCACGTCAAGGTGAGAGTAATGAAGTAAGTAATGCGTTTGACAGCGAAACAGGATATACAATACCGTCTATTGAATATTTTAGAAGAACGTACTCGTTTTAGGATTGAAGGACTAAAATTGGCGGCACAGAAGATCACATAATAGATTGCAATAAGCATTTTGAATAAGGGATATGGTTTCAATGCAGTTAAGGCATATGCCGATATGCTTTATTTAAAAATTTGCAAGGTATGTTTCCAAGATTACAATTAAGGTTAAAAGACCGTGTTGGGAAGAACTAGTGAAAAGGGGTGTAGCTTGCAATTTTTAATAACATATATATATATATGTGTGAATGTAATAAAATAACTAAAAAGGCCATCTGTGTTTAGAGATTTTGTGTAATCGGCGACAAAAACTTCAATAAAGATTATAAATAGGTAGCTAACAATCTTTAAATATTAATTCCAAATATAAAAATCTTTTTAACAAAAAATCAAACCGACGAAAAGAACTAAAAAGCACAAAATAAATAAACCTTTTAAGTCTCGAGTATTGAGCTTATTTAGATAAACTATCACGTTTTTACAAATTTATTTTGAGTCGGCGCCTTTAGCAGTTGAGTTTTATTAATTTTTTGCTTTTTAGTTCTTTTCGTCGGTTTGATTTTTGTTAAAAAGATTTTTATTTTATGATTTTTTTTCAACATCAGCTCAGCTTCATGATGTGATGATTAAGTTATGAAAACTAAACAGAAACACTGTTCGTTCCTACAGTTTTCGAGGGTTTCTCTCAATTTTATCAGGATTCCATCATCAGATCCTGACTTCCTTGACATGGGACCATTTTTAAAGTATACGCTATCTAACAAAACAAGAATCATTAAAATTGGTTCATAAATAACGGAATGAGGGCTGAACAAACATAAAAAAAGTATATATATACGGTCGAATTGAGAACCTCCTTTTTTTCCGTCGCTTAAAAAGTGTTCATTTTCTAATGACAGAAATAATTAAAATTGTTTGCAGGGATAAAAAAAAATATTCAATACATGAAAATAGTAGACTAAAAACATGAACGAGTGTACAGCGGGTGCCGGTACAAGGGGTGAACCACACTGTACCCGTTGTTCTACTGAGGAAATTAAATATTTGATTCACTAGACACATCTGCAAACGACGAGATGTCCCATAGGAACCCCTGTATATTATTTACTCACATTTTCTTTCAGGTTATAGAGCTCGAACTGTCCGGCAACAGTCGGTTCGAGTGGCAGGTATGCGACCCTGACCTGCTCGAGCTATTGTTTTCACTCCCCTATCCATCCATATAAGCAACATCCCTTTCCTTCTATTACCTTCCTTTCTTATCTACGTTTCCCTTTTAATAAACTCGCAATTTTTCCATCTTTAATTCCCGATGTGCCCGGTTGACGGCAATAGGCTTAGGGGCAAGCAATGCGTCAGTGGGACCAAATTAGAGTTGACAAAAGGTGGGTGTTTGATGAGACTCTGCCTACTCCTACGGGGATACAGGAGTGAGTATCTGTATGTATCTATACTAACAATTTGACAAGAATTTTGCGTTAATAACCTGTCCGCGTTAATATAAAACTCACTTCCTCAAGTCAACTTTTAAAACACATAAAAATATAATGTGATATTCACACAAGAATATATTCAAAAGAAGGTTTAACACATAACTATTAAGTTTCTAAATATTTTGGATAACAAATTAAAACGATCATTAATGATTCAGACGTTAATGATCGAGTCAAAATGCCAAATATGTCTTCTTAAAGAAACGATCCTATCATGATCTTTGTCTGACTATAAAATATTTTTATTTATTTCAATGGCGCTTTGTAAGATGTCAGATATAATGAATATATTACCGGTAGCAAAGAAGGGATATACTTTTTTAAAGGTAATTATTTAAAGAAACGATCTTCGTATAGCGATAAACAAGGCAGATAACAATACATCTCCGACAGCGTTCACGCATTCCGTATCTCCATCCATTACTGTTTCATCTTCAATAACACGTTTCTCCAGCATAGAACATGCGTTCTGTTTGGTTTCGGGGAATTGAACTTTATAAGTAACGGCACAAAGTTCAATAGCAGATACTTTTTCATCAACTTGATGTGTGCGCTAACTCTTTCATCTATCATAATCGTTCATGCTGAAAACAATCAAGATTGATTTTTTTTTCATTCAAAGTTAGACTCTACAGCTCTAATCTTACGAATAAATTTTGTTTGACGGTAAGTACTATATCTGTTGATAGCTAACCACCGTCGGAGGCGGTGGCGGCGTAACGAAGGGACCCACGGATCGTGGAAAATGACAAATGACATCTGCCTACCGCCTGTCAAATAACGGACAGATAATAAATGACCCTGATTGTTTATCATCAAATATCGCATATATCATTATCGTGTACGCGTTAGGAGGGGAAGGGGGAAATATGATTAATACTGTTTGGTTTATTTTGAGACGGGCCCGTAATGGGAACACTTCGAGGGTGAGTTTTAGCGCTGTCATTGCGGGTTGATTACTATAATGGCAGCTATGGTTATCCGATATTTGTTTGTCACATCTAATATTGGGCATGATTAATTTAGTGCGAGTTCTGGTTATCATGCACAATTAAGTTACGAGACCACGAACGTTCCGATAACTAAAGAAGTTGTTTAATTATATTTTTTGGCTGCAGATATTACAGTTTTTTGCTGAAGTTATCGTATAAAATGTCTAAGGATTTGACTAACTATATCGTAAACAATTTCCACACACACACACACACACACACTATAGGTATCAATCAATCGCAACTGTCTCAAGCAATTGTTTACTAACATGCAGCCCAACATTTCCGTGACAGTTCACATTGAGTACAACCGCCTCCTGTACATCAAAACGATCAAAAACAGGCTTTATATCACAGGGAATAAGGTCAATTTATAGTGGCTGGCCGAGTCATTGATCTGGACAGCCGGTTGTCAAGTGACACGGAGCAAGCGTGAGTTGATTAATTCAGACCTGACCTGCCTGCGATGTTTCTCGTGTCTTGCCAGTCGGTGGGTAATGAATGACACAGGTTTCGAGATATTTTTATTCCCAATGAGTACAACACACAGTTTGCAGTACATAAAGCTAGTGATACTACCTTTATGCACCAAGATAACTTTAAAATGTTAGCTGAATTTGATATAGTATAATTTAAGTATATCGTTCTCAGATCAAGTAATTTTCGCCTTGGGGCGTAATTATGCTATTATCTGGCTACGAGTTTGTCCCTTGTTACCTATTCGGGTAAATACATTTCTAGTTAATTAAACAAAAAAACGGTAATTTTAGTGATCAGGGGTTGAAATAAAAATAATGCATTAAAGTACTATATTTTATGGATCCTAGTGTCAAACATGAATTTATTTCTATTATTTAAGAAAATATTAACGTTAAGAACAGATGAAAACTTTTTTTAATTCAGCGCGATAGCAACAGCGGTACTAAAAGCGAAACTAAAGAAATAGCAAACTTAAAATAAATTAAATAAAATATATATATTTTTTAAATACTAGCTTTTATTACTTGATAATTAATAAAAATAACTAAAAAGTTAAAAATAATAATAAAGCGCGTTACACATTCTTTATTTCTCTTGTCGTCAAAATATAACACGTTTTTGTAATTATTTTTAACTTTTTAGTTCTTTTTATTAACAAGTAATAAAAGCTAGTTTAAAAAAAAAAAAATATTTTTAACTTTTTAGTATTCGGGATTTACTATGAGTCCAAACTCGATGGGGTTGCGTCGTTTCATTACAGAGTTCCTATGGCGACCTTCCAGCTCCATCATCAGACTAGCTCCATGTCATCACAATATTGCATTGTCACGCGATACACATATGCGTGCAAAATTTTAGCTCAATCGGAAACCAGGAAGTGTGTCAAATTTAACTTGCAAGATTTGATTACAGACAGACAACGGGACATGTGAAACTAATTAAAAGCTAGTAAAAAAACATATGCTACACGAACGCGCAGTAATTATGTTACAGTTTAATACATTTTTATTTGTTGAAATACTTACAATTAGGAAATTGTCTGCTTACAGTAGATAATGGTAAGAAAATCCTATTTTATAACTACCATACATTAAAGAACTTCGCAAGTAGTAGGTTCATTTGTATATTATCTTTGACCGATGAACGAACGCCTTTATTATGTTACCGCATCTAACTTCAAGACGTTTAATATGTGAACTGTTACTTAATAAGAATTATAAATGTATAAATTTTTACAGTGGGAGAGCCATGCTTTGGCACGTATGGACCGGCTCGATCGGAGTGATACCACGGCCTCACAGAAAACCGGCAGTGATGCATTGATTGCATTGCTTTTCGCCGAGTGAGTGAGGTTACCGGAGGCCCTAACCCTTCCCTCTTCCTCTTTCCCTTCCTCACCCCTTATTTTCCCTTTCCCCTATTCCTACGTTAAAGGCCGGCAACGCACTTGTGACTCTTGAGTTGCAGATGCCCGTGGGCGGCGGTAGTCACTTCATTTACCATTAGGTGACCCGTCTGCTCGTTTGCCCCCTATACCACAAAAAAAAGTATTTGTAATACCCCTGCATTACATAATTAGCAAAACGTTTCAAACTCTTTCAAAAATCATGAACAGGGCCGCCCGTTTTTCACCGGTAAATCATTTTTCACGAAAACCACCCCATGAGGCGATACGTCAAAATCAGTGTTCGCGTAAATTTCGCTCGACACCGCACTCCACTCAGTTGAGCTCCAAGTCACCAACTGAGAGCTGTGGAGGAAGCGGTTTTGTATTTCCATTAATATTTAAATGTACGTAAATAAAATAATAATTAAAAACATTAAATATAATTAAAACTTTAATTCCAACTTGTGACGTCAATGTAAATTTCTATATTTTGTACGAATTCTAATAATCCTAGTTACTTAAATATAAACTGGCAAAGACCAAGCAGTTCAGTAAATTTATTGCCTGAGTCGGTCAATTGACTCTCTTATTTTTTTTAAATTTTTAGCATCTGTTGACCAGCTTAGTGAAAGGTATCAATGACGACCTCTGTGGCGCGGCGGTGGTGCATTTGACTGCCACGGCCGGGGTCGCGCGTTCAATTCCCGCTCTGTGCAAATATTTGTATGCATGAATATATATTCATGCATACAAATATATATTTATATTTATATTTTGCAATATATATTTTGCATTTGTTGTATTTACAAAAAAGTTTTCAAGTATGTTTATCCTGGTTTTGGAACCCATAGAACAAGCTCTGCTTATTCTCTTTAATAATCTTAAAAGTTTATAAATTACATTTTTAAATATGTTCATAAAAATATTAATTTAAAAATAGCAGAATACCGATGTCGGGTACGGCGACCAAGACACCGGTATTCGGCTTCAAAGACAAGAACCTCATCACTATACGGGCCGTGTTGAGAAGAACTGCATTCTGCATCAGTCCCTTGATCCAGTTGTCTAACGCGAGTCTCTTGGCTATTCGATGAGCAGATATAGCAATCGGAATAATGATCACCGAGTCGAAATTAGACATATCGATAATCTCGTGAGACAAATCCAAATATTTGTGTGCAACTTTCACGAGGTTCTCTTCATGAGAAATAGCGATATCGACAATCATCGCATGCGCTCTAATCGATCTATCACTATTTTATCACTACATATTATAAACCAAAGTCCCCCACTACGTCTGTCTGTATATATGTCTGCTCGCGATAAACTGAAAAACTACTGAATGAATTTTCATGCGGTTTTCACCAATAGGCAGAGTGATTCATGAGGAAGGTTTAGGTGTATAATTTGTAAACGTTTTGTGTAAATTGGTTGAAATATGATGATGATTTTTGAAGATGTCTCTACTACCATTACGAAGCCGGGGCGGGTTGCTAGTCAAGTACTAAAGTATTATTATATTTTAAAAAAGTGGGAACATTTTTTCCCTACCTTTGACAGAGCTTTATTGTTGTCAATTATTAATAAATTATTATTTAATATTGAATCATAATATAAATTTCAGCATTAAGTTCTAAAAAAGTAAGTTAAATAATAATTATAGCTACTACTGTACTACTAAATAAAATGTTAATGTCACAGTTACGTTAATTATATTAAATGTACATATAATTATAAATTAATATCTTTGAGTTATCACGTATCAAAACAAAAACCAAAAACAAATCAACAATCAACAATGCATATAGAAATGTCAAACTGGCTGTCGAGCTAGACGTTGCCAGACTATAAATTGTACCAGCGCATTAATTTTCAGAACGGAACAGTAAGCTTGATAAATGAGTGTCAGAATTACAAAGGGGGCACAATGGAAATCTGACCCGAGAGACGGATCGTTAATCAAAAAATGTCTATGACGTCAAGGTGAAAGGGAGTTAAGACATTTTAAGATAGCGGGGAGAAGATGCTTGTTTTCAATAAATAACTAACAAAAATATGTGGGTAATAGAAAACATCCGTGTTACACGTAATGCTGTTAATTTTTGTTACAGACATAATTAGTCAAAGGTTTATATTAATCTTAATGAATTCTGGAACTCTGGAACTCTGTCTCAATAATACTATAAGTTTTTGCTTTGCTTTCACATATCATCCACGATCCACGAGAATACTTATTTCGACATTGGAAAAATATGTCACTTGAATACGATTGGCTAGTATATTAAGTTCAGGGTCTTCTTCTCCCTTTTCTCATTTCTTCTTTATTTTGCGTTCTTTTCTTCTTTTTGATCGAAATGGCCAGACTCCTTGTGGTCCAAGTAGTATTGATTTCGATAAAAATGGTCTATGTGAGATACAAAGTGTATTTACAGATGCCAAAAAACTCGAGGACAAGGTTGTGTTAAATTATGTACATTACTTGCATGTAAATGTTACTTGTAACCGAATTCATGATTGGTAATTGTAACATTATGTTACATTTTATTATCTGCTTAAATTCAAAAGTCTCTTTAACTTTGATGTAATCTTTTTATAGATGTTGTGTCTCTTTCGAGTTGCTGACCAATTTATCAAAAGTGCGTTGCTAATTAAAACGAAATGATCTTTTGAATAGTCAATCACATAAACTACTATTTGTAGAACGAATTAAAACCACAAACAAGACCGTCAAGTACAAGTCATTAATCTTCAAAGACGCTTGAACTGTTTGATAGCAACTTCAATATCGATCATCCTAAACGTAAAACTTGAAATTGATGGCGCGGACTTTTTTACGAGTGATATAGAGTTCTCTTTTATTTATCGTAGCAAAAGTTTCCTAGAAAATCGTTGTAACACAGCAAACAGGATGCGGGGCAAATAAAGTCGGACCGGATACGAAAATCGCTCCATCGATAAATTTATGCAGCTGTAAAGGCAGATTTATACTTGAAGAGGCGACGTGTGAAGTCGATGTGACATACGGATGTAGAAGAATGCGAGCAAACTTCAAACGATTTGCGGATTTCATGACAAATTAGAGGCAGTTACTACTTTGTTCCTGTTCCTTGAAAATACATACTATAAAAATCTTAAGTAGAACTTAAATTTACCAATTGTAAATCAGTTGCAATAAAAATTGTTGTGTTAAGCTTAAGCAAGTCAATTAATATCAAAACCTGGTAGAAATCGCATTAAGTGCTTCTTGTTATATTTTGACTTGGACTAAAATAGTATATACATAGGTAATAAATAAAGGCCAATTCTTAGCCAAGATTTTCCGCTAGACGTATGACAATTTGTACGGTTACTTCAACTATTCAAAATTTTCAATTTAAAACACCTGTATGTCACAAAACGATTTCCATGTCTAATAACGTACGAAGCGCTCTTTATGTTACGTTGAAAAATTTATTGCAAAGAAAAAAAAAATGACATGAAAGAAACTGTTGTGTAGCCTATAAATGTTAGCTTCGTTAATAGTTTTAAAAAGATTATTTACAAAACATCAGATCTCTTCAAATGCGTTAATAAATCCAGAGGATTAGAAGCATCTTATGAAATTATCAACGAAATGTATGGCATTAGAGTGATTTCACTTGTAATTTACAGTGTTTCCCTCTGTGTGGTAACGACGGCTGAATATATGAATATACGATGATTCAATGGCCGGAGTTACAGAGAAAATATTTATTGATATTCATAATGTGTAAGGTTTCGTACATTATGATAAGCAGAAGTAAAAATAAAAATTAGTGGATGGTAATAAATACTATCATTTAATGACATTTTAATATTTCGACTAATTAATTTGACTTTTAACTATAAGAAATACATAAAGAATTATTCATGGTTTTTCATCTATCTTATTTGGAGATATTTTTTTTAATTTACAACTAAAACAACTATAACTTACATAATAATAAGTTAACAACTATATGAAATTGACCAAACACAGAGATACGACAAACATTATGTCAGAGTCGACCCAATTTAAAGTACACGGTGTCTTCGACATCTGACCTGTTTCTGCGAGAGGCGGTATACAAGCAACGTGGCCACTAAATCAACATCCTCTGGCAGATCATGGCCACCGTTTTTTGGATGAAGTGAAATAGATTCAAGTGTACTGTCTTCTCTGATACGTCGATCGTTTGACCGACTATTTTTTCGGCCACCACCCGACAATCTAGATAATTTTTACAGAGGTTTTCTGTCTCGTTGTTCCGAAGAACCACCGTTTTTATCCTTTGCAAATGCAAATGCCCTTTTAGAGCGATACAAGACCGCTTCAAAAGAATCGGTAGAAGTTCGTTTCATTTTCAACATAACGTTATTTTTACAAAAAAAATATTAATGGGATTGGGTGTATATTAAAAGTAGTAGTTTAAATCGAACCAAAGGATACGTAAAATATGAGAGATAAAAAGAGAGATAAAGAAAACAAAGCAAACGATATAGTTATTCAAGCACTGCTTTATGCTTTAAAGTATTGTAACAAGAAGGATTTATTTGAATTTAGGCTTTAGTTAAACGCTGTCTCCTGAGTCACAGGTCGTCCTGGGAGAAAGAGTCCAATCACAGTGGACACCTTTACTTTTTGCTAAATGTTATTGTATCACTGCAAATGTAACAAGGTTTTCTGTAATAAAGATTATTATTATATATTTGCTTTTATTTATTATTACTCCAGCAATAATTTTGTAACTACTCCTAGATACTGCCTGCTTTAGCAGGAAATGTCCTATTTCATTAGTACATTTTAAATTGTGAGGTTATATTTCCTGAGTGGAGTACGATCTTTTTTATTTGTATTCAAATAAGTATTAGGTAGGTATTTATTAACCTGGTCTCTTAAAGACCGCTATCTCTGTTGCCTACCATTTTTTACGTATATTTATGATATGACTTTCTAAATCACTTATAAGAAAAAAAAAAATAATTAATAATTGAATTTGTGGGTAATTAAAAATACTACTAGTATTTTCCGTTTCAGTGCCTAATCAGGATTCTAATAAGTACGGATCGGGCGAAAACAAAAACAAAATAAATGTGCCGAACATCTTCATCTGTTTAACATACGAGTACATTTGAAGAGGTTCAGAGAAACCTCTCTGTTGAAGTATGAAATGGATTATTCAGTGCTTTTCTTTGATTCACGATAATTTGCATAAAGCTCCGCTCATCTGATTTTTTTAAATATCCAAGCGAGGAAGACGAAGTCTTTTGTTATTTTAATGCAGTAAATCTTGCTAAATTAACATGCTTATGTTTTGTAGTGTAAAATGTATCTAGTTTAATATTTTGTTAAAAATTTAAATGAAATGAAATGAATATTTATTTTTTGCAGAATATGGGTGTACAAATACAGATGTTAGAGTCAAAATAGTAGTAGCACCATATGTGTGCAAAATAAACGTTTCTAAAATCATTACATCAATTTCGTACAAACAATGAAATGTTTGTTATTTAGAAAATAAAAATGAATGGGGTTTAATTATCACTACTTCTTTCGGAGATATTAATATTGCATTAACTTATTTCCTAATTAAAAACTAAAATTAGTTACAAATTGTATAAATATTTATCTAAATATTTCAGAATAGTACAGTTTACTGTTTTATTGAATAGTCTTCTATTGTTATTACTAGTAGTTTTGTTTTCATCCTTTCTTCGAAAACAGAATAAACGAAATAGAAAACGATTATTATCCGCAAACACTCCTCATGCATATCTAATGGACTGAACAATAATATTTATTCAGCCGCCTATTGTTTTGACTGGAGGAACGAATGAATGCAAAGCGTGTTGTTCATTCATAAGAATTTAATGACTTATATTCAAGTTCATTCTCAATATTTGATTAAGTTTTTGTTTGAAATCAAAATATTTCTTGTTTGATGTTAATGATGTGCAAATTGCGTCCTCATATTTTTAAAACGATTTCAAATAATTGCTTTGTTCCCCGTTAGTTTGATTTCATTCGTTGATAGCTGTTATTTGCATTGTATTAGCAATATTTTTTGTTTCCGTGTTCAATAAAAAGTTTCTGGGTTGAATTCTATTTTATTTTAATTTGGTGAAACTTTCTATTCGCCCTACTAGTTTGTTAGCAACGTCAGTTAATAAAATGTATTATTTTAAATAGTTTCCTGACATCGAGCCTTACATAAAAGCATGAGATGAGCCATCATAATTATTAAAAAATATTTGTATCGCATGAAGATGAAAATGAGTACACTGTGAGTACCATATTTAGTGTACTATCAATAATTTTATTATTAATATATCTATAGTCTCTTTTTTCGTAAACGGGATCTTCGTAACGGATGTTTTTAACGGGATAGGTTTTATTCCTTCACAGTCCTATTATAACTAATCTCACCAGCTGCTATAAAAACGTTATGATTAGACTAGCAAAATTTTAGATAGAAGTACTTTTTAAGTAAGGGTAATTAATTGTCATTTGCATATTTTAAATTTTTAATCGAAGTGTTAAAATCGGCCAATACAGTGCGAGTAACACTTCCTTAGAGAAGGTTCCATACGATGAAGAACAAACTTAACATAGTAGTTGAAGAGCATGTTCTCAGATACATTCTAACTGCAAATGTAAGAGAAGAGTTAATGTTTATTTTATACGTACAGTATTGAGAGTCTATCCTTCTTATAGGTTTTCCTATATCTGTAAGTAAAGAATAGAATTTCGAAGATAATGAGGAATAGTAAATCAATAAAATGGTCATTTGATATGTCACACGGTTTACAGTTATGTATGGTATGCAAATTATTTAGAGATAGAACAAGCAAAGAATATACTAATATTCCTGTCTAGAGATTCAGACTCCATGGGAGGCTGAACTTGCTGCTTTCGAGAAATTGCCATTGCTCGACAGTAAGGTACTACTTAGCACTAATGAACATACTAATCTTTTTATGCAAGATTCACTTATTGATTCAGATGGTAATGATAGTGGACGATTTTTGATATATCGAAACCAAAGGATCTCAATACTTTTGAAGACGGTAAGATAAGAACCATATATTCTGAAACTTTGAAGTTCGAGTAAATAGACTTTTCTTAGCGGTGACCGGAATCTTGTTTCTTCTTCTTTTTTTATGGTATAGGAGGCAAACGAGCAGACGGGTCACCTGATGGTAAATGACTACCGCCGCTCATGGGCACCGGCAACTCAGCCTCCGGTAACCTCACTCACGCGGCGAAAAGCAAGCATACGTGCCGAAGCATGGCTCTCCCACGTAAAAAAATTAATGAAGTTTATTTTTCCTCTGGCGACTAATAATTGAACACCATATAACACATATTAAAGGACAAGAACTATGAAAACGTAATTAATGATTTCATACCTCAGAAATTTTGGATCGTTTGAACATTCCAAACAAAATTGAAATGAGCTGAATTCTGTTATAACACCATTGAAGCATATAATATGCACTTTGAGGATAATATGCGTTCAGAGCATTATATGCGCCCGAACATAATACGCACTAACAACTCATAATAGCACAGTGCGCCGCTAAACACGATTATGATGATGCATGATTACTGCCTTCAGATATTACAGATCACATATAATTTTAGTGAGATGATTTTGTAGATGAAGCTGCAGAGGTATCCAAGTTTTGTACATTGCTGCAGAGTAATAACTTTAGAAAATAACCAAAAGAATAATCACTGGTAATGAAATTTTAATTCTCTTAAGACACAACTGATTCAGAAAGTATCTGCCCTTGATGGGAAGTCAAAATCCTACCAATGAAGAAATTTGAGACGGAATTCATCACGATACTCGGGACAGTATCGTGATGAATCCCGTCAAATATATAATTAGGGACTTGGGTTTAGTTTCCCTTTGAAGAGTATTCAAGATATATAATAATTAGTTGCAAAACAGTTTGCATCACAATGCGTTTTTACAAATTCTTTGTTTTTAAAACACAACTCATAAAATAATAATTGAACAACTCAATCAATCAAAACTACCGTAACCAATCACATTGTGTGGAGGGCCTATTATATTGCTAATGATTATTATTTATCAAGTTTATAGTTGTTTATTTGTTGTAGAAAAAGTGTTCAAGAATACGCTACTTTTGACATTATCTAAGAAAGTAAGTAGTTGATGGAAGTTTGCTAGTTTTACGGTTTTTACCAACGTAAGTTAAAACTCATTTGCTTTATACCTATTTTAAAACCTGCATGCTGCAATTTGTGAACAAAAGCATTGTTGTTAACGATGTTTCAAAAGAGTAGCCTTGTAGGTATACTTTTATACTATGTATATTTTACATACTTTTTACTGTGCATTTTTAGTACAAATATCAGTTTTTATGCTTTAGTTTCTTTTATGGTCTACAATAAAGAGCACGTAGGTACTCTTCGTTGAAGAATGTTAGGCTATGAATGTAGATTATTTCTATTGATGGCCTAGTTCTAAACATGCATGTCACTTTTAAATTTCATTTGTGATAGTTGGTAACCAAGATGATTATATTGGGTTTTATTAATTTGTTGCAGTTAGCGTTCAATTTCTTTAGTCTATCTATTAAATCGAACACAACAAAAAAATATTCACACTTTAAAGACATAATTTACAAGTGATTTCTTAATGTCAATGTAATTTACATAAAGTAAATATACAATTATAGTTTTAGATAATGTAAACCAAGAAATTTGTACAGTTCTCAAGTCAAATATTAATTGTAATGATTGATTTGTTTGTTATTGAACAAGGAATCAATTAATTATTGTTTTTGTGGACATCAATCAGCTTCTTGTCACGTTTTGCCTCATCATTTTCCTTGAATCTGTTTATAGTTATAATATTTAAAAAAACGTATGTGTAATCTGAAAGCTTAACACTAACTACGTTATAGCAATTAATCAAACTGACAAGAAGGTAATTGGATAAAACCAAAAGATGTTTTTGATTACCTTTGTCCATATTTTAGACGGACCATACTGAGAAAATAGTCATGTTAAAAAAGGACTTCTTTTAGATGAGTACTTGAGTTTAAACTGCACTCCAATTTTAGCTACTACATAATCTCATCTCTTATCAATCTATCTACTACTAACTGTTATATATTTAATTCAAATCAATAATAAGAAGTAAAGAATTTTATATTTTATACTTAATGGATGATGATGATGGAATCTTATGGAACCTAAGTACTGCAGACAGTAGGAGAGTCTGACGTTGAAAAATTCTTAAGGTTCTTATCGCAAGGTCTGTGGAGTGTTCGATTGCAACAGGCTTATGGCGATTACGAACTTTTGTATTCAATATTATTTATTTATGTTCTTAGCAATTAACAATGATAATATCGATTATATCGAACAAACACTTAGGTATCGATTTCAGATACTATTTAACAATTGTGAATAGAGCGGGGAATTTTGTTTTTATTATAAACTGGTTTGGATGGATTATTTTAATTTGTGTAAGATGTAATAAAAGAAGTTCGTTATAATTTGATCTTTGATCGCCTGAGAGAA
The DNA here is from genome assembly GCA_963859945.1 of Euplagia quadripunctaria. NCBI lineage: Eukaryota > Metazoa > Arthropoda > Insecta > Lepidoptera > Erebidae > Euplagia > Euplagia quadripunctaria. The sequence continues at coordinate 24,148,742 of OY982567.1, read as the reverse complement.
ATTATGCAAAACTTCGATGAGTTAAGCTAAGTTTAATAGAGGCTGTAAAAATGAATATAATTACGTAATATCATACAAATTAATATAATTTTAAAACCTAGTCTATTATGAACTCATAAAGTTTAAATTCGAGTCTAGAGCCCATCGATTCACTCTCAAGAATCTTGTATCGATTTAACAAATCACATTGTTAATCAATGAATTTTACGATCACCATAACGATTTTATATCGAATCTTGGATACTTTAATGATGAAATGATTATATGCTTACGTAATTAACGTTTTATTTATTGAAGGTAATAATTTAGCTTTTATGATGTCCATTGCACCTTGATTAATAATTGTGATTAAGTACGTACCTACTCTAAGTAATATAAACACGAATTACGGGGTTTATAGTTTATGACGCAGTTTATTACATTATTTGTATAATGTTGCCAATTCAAGATTCATCATCGTGCAATTATTGAAACTTCCACGAGTGTTATTTATTTTGTTAAGGACTAGCCGTGCCCCGCAGTTTCACCCGCGTTTTTGGTCACTACTCCGCTCCTGAGGGTCGTAGCGTTATGTTACGTGGCCTATAACCTTCCTTAATGAACACTCTATTCAATACAAAAATATTTTTTTGAAACCGATTGGTAGTTTCCGAGACTAGCGCGTTTAAAGAAACAAACAATCAAACACAAAACTCTTCACCCTAATAATATTATACCATTAACAAGCAATGTTGAACATATAAGGAAGTACCATTATCTAAAAGATGTATCATGCATCTATTGTAATTTTATATTGTCACGCCTCTGTGACATACTGACGTAGTATTGGCGGGTGAGAAGTAGAAAAGAGAAGAGAGAATCAATACATTTTGAATTATATAAATGTCAGAATAGGGAGGACTCTCGTGGAAGACGCCGTTAAGTATACTCGGTCTGCTCAAGAAATATTGATTTGTTCAAGATATTTAAGGAATTGTTGATATTTGATAAATGTATTAAAATCTTAATTTTCATTACAACGCCATACGTGATTGCTTAATCTTTTAATTGATCTCCTCTCATCAGCGACCCTCGAAACCGGGAACCGCAATACCTCCCAATCTTTACAACATTTATTTCGATTTTTTTTAAATATTATAAAACAGACGTTTTTCTACTTTATCTTCTTATACACTCTTAGTTTTGCACGCTTAATAAAATTTGCTTTTTTTTATTTTTACAATAATAATAATCACTTTCACTACATACAACAACTCACTTCTTCATCATTGTCCAATGTCCATATATTATTGTCGTCCCCTCCTTCTCTCCAATTTATGTATGTATATAAATATGCAAAAGAAATTAAAATATCGGAAATTAAACAAACACTGCACATAAGTAATCATGATTAAGGAATAAGTCATATTTTTATAAATAAACAGAATAATTATTGTGAAGACCAGTAATAAAATAATATGTATTTAATTTTCGAACTAAAGTACGTAATAAAGTGCGTAAAATAATATCGATATGAGACGCTTTGGATAAGTAAAAAGTTACCGCTCTACTGAAAGTGAGCTATAAATTTAAATAAATAATGTTGTATTAGGGTTGTCAGCGAGAATGCGTAAGATTAGACCACCACCTTTTTATAGGAGTTGATGTCTGATAAAGAAAGCCGGAAATTTAACGGGAGAGAATAATATTCTCGTCCCGGAGAATACACACCAGGTCCGGAGAGCGCAAACTGGGTTACTCTTTTCTGTAGCAGAAGCAGGTTCCAGGTGATCATGCGACATAATGGAGGAGGTATAGCCCCATGCAATGTATGGCATGGTCACGTCATGTCATGCAACAAGCGTCGAAAAATAAAATGCTTAACATGTATACACAAATCTGCACCTTCTTCTCAACATATAAAAACACATAACAATATTAAAATATAAATACGTTTTTACAAAACACATATTTTTTTGTTCTGGTGCCAAGAATCTTTATTTTTATTTTAAATTCAGATCTATACAAAATTTGTCAATACCTACAGAAATGCTAAAAATAGAAGGTGTGTATATGTATGCTACGTCATGTACTCTCAACAATTTGTTCTCTTTATATTTGTATATTATTGCATTCGTAGCAGATGTAAAACTATCCAGATTCAGGCAACTCTTACCTGTATCAGGTTATAATATTTTATTATTAATTTTATTTTCCGTCCAGTTTTGCCAACCCTAGATATATTTAATAGGTTGAAACACTCTGCATATATCGCGAGTTATTGGTTTATGACACAAAATTAAGGGCACACTGTTTATTGGCGTGTTGGCTACTACAGTTACTGTTTTATGGTTATTGTAAGTGCATAGTGATAATTAGGTAAATTACACCTTCACGCAAACTGTACCATTGGAACCGGTTGATTAACTAATCAACTGCAGGGATCGTATAATGAAGAAATAATAATATATTGGAATTGTGAAATGATTTTTTTAAAATAAATAATATCATAAATATAAAGATTAAAGAACATGAAACAAACTGTAAATATTTTCTATAATATGTATGTATTTGGTAATACATAAGTATGTTTATCAGCAGTCTGGTTACCATAGTACAGGCTCTGCCTAGTTTGGGATCACACGGCCGTGTGTGAGGTGTCTCAAGTTATTATTGTTAGTATTAAAGAAACAAGTCAAATGAAACAAAAACCCGACTGCGTTTAAAAATACTAATTTATCACCTTTTAAACCTATTCCTTTTGATATCTAGTGGACATTTAGGAGAAAAAACATTTTTGGAAACATACATTTTGGCGCGTAAAATCCGCCAATTTGTTTTTTTTTAACTTTAATATATCCACTGGTACTTGTGCAATAAAGTCAAATCTAACGACATGCCATTTTTTAAAATCGGTTGGGCCGTTTAAAAGTTACGAGGGAATATATGAGCGGTGGACAATGGACATATATTTATACATAGAGACCAAAAACATAACCCTCCCTTTTTGACTTCGCCGCAATCGGGTAAAAACAACATCTTCTTGTAATACAACTAAGTACTAACAAAAAAGCATGATGGCATGCGGTTATCAACACCTACGAACGCTTTGACACTAAACATGTTACCAGTGCGTGGCTAACCATATTCCCCTCATGAGTCTCAGGGAGCTCTTCTGATCTTTCTTCTTTGCGTGAAAGAGTAACAAACATCCATACATCCATTTATCCATACATCTATATATCCATACATCCTCACAAACTTTCACGTTTATAATATTAGTAGGATTCTAACCCGAAAACTTTTTTCTTTAGCTTAATCTACAGATTAAGCTAAGATTAATCGACAGTAGATTGCATATAATAACAAATATTAATAAAAGTGATCTATAACAAAAAAAATTAATGCAGTCAGTATTTAATGTCTCCATACCTGCACAGTACCTACTCGAAAGTACTTACAAAACAAGCTATCCTTTAATACCTGTTCCGATTACAATAAAATTCTTTACTCAATGTAATTTGTGCTTGTAAAAAGTGTACACACCGGCGCAAAATTATAGCCTTTCAATTTAAATTCTTAATCGAACTACGGTTAAGTATAGAAAATTACTGGGTACAATTGTATTTAAAGATTCATCGATGAATGAAGACATTATACCTCATTATGTAGTGGACATGATGGCCGGCCTTGTACGCTCACTGAAATATTAAATAAGCTGACGTGGATAACAAAAGCAGCCTTCGTATGACACGGTATTTATAATGTAGTTTTTTTTTTACTTCTATAGTTAATTTCAATAAATGGTTACCGCGTCTCAAATTTCGAAACAGACGCATAATATTTTTAGAATTTAAATTTACAATAAGATTTTTCAATAAAAAAATAATGCATATCGTTGTAACAGGTTAAATTGGTAGATTCATAGGTGCATAGTTATTGATATACTTAAACACACTGGGCGGCCTTATCGCTCAGGGCGAAGTCTTACAAGTAATTTTAAAATGGACCTCAATAAAAGGTCTCTTCGTTTTGTAGGCTTAATCAAAGCAAAATTTGAAGCCGTATATAGAAAAACACACATTATACAGTACGTGATGAACAAAAATTAAAAATATCCGGATGGTTGAGAACGCTATCAGCGACACGAGATACACACACAGGATACATATTAGTACAGGTATAGATACAGGAGCCTCACTCCGCCAAATCATTTAAATAAATAACGTCTCTTGTTCTGACACAATATAGTCGCAATTCAGCTCGCACAGTGTCGCACACACACACACTACCTTTAGTAACAGTTATAAAGTAGAAGTTGCCTCTTTTTCTATCGCGTAACTCTTATCTGTTCTGATGACGTGACGCCACGACGTTAGGGTTGTCTTTTTTAAAGAGTTAATTAATTTGAATATCGAATTACTAGTAAGGTATGTGCTTATTATTCTATTTTTGTGAACAAAGAAACCTTGGCTAGGTACTAATAACTCGATAGTTTAGAAACAAATGGATATCGAACTAACGCGCGCGGCAGCCCATTGAATTTTGGCACGATTAGTCGACCCCGTCGGGTACTTTCAGCTTTATACTTATACTGCGGAGTGAACCTGACCTGGTACTACACCGATAGGTCTCTCAAACCATCGATTCCCTCATCCTCCAACCACAACTCAGTTGATGAATATTTTTTAAATTCAGATCAATGTAGAAAATTTAACAAGAACAAGAATAATAAATAAGACATAATATAAGTGATTTTACCCATGACGTTATAAAACACATATGTATGTACCTACCCAATCACCGTGTAAATTAAAACCGAGAACATTAATTTAAAACCAAACATAAAGAAGTAGTTATTAATAAATAATTGCTAATAGGTACCGGCGATAACTTAGAGTTGTAATAAAGTAACATTATAACCATTATTATGAGTAATAAAACTAGTTATTGAATTATTCAAGAAACGGCTCGTAAATTCAACTTGTATCTACTTATCTAGTCACGACAGCTTTTGTTACTACTTGTAAACACAAATTAAATTTGATTTTGAAGGAAAATTAACAACTCATAAAAAAACTGGCGATACTATTCCTTACTGAATGGATCCCCAAATGGTCATCAAAGGCATACCGCATGGCACGTAAATAATACTAATAAGTTTATTATCACCAAAACTTTAACTGGTACAGTGCACTATTTGATAGCAATGGTATCTTATGTATGTACATTTTATATTACGTTCACTAATTAGACCCTGTCTCTTAAACTAGTCAATTTTACCTGTATTTAAGGAAACAGTGTTCGGCAGTAGAGGATTGACATTATACATAATTATAATGAAGATGATAGGTGCGGCTCGTGTAGCTCGTGTCTGATATTGATGGTTGGTGATGATTACTTGAGTGTGCGAGTGTGTGCATGCATATGTGTGTGTGGGAGTATGTGTGCGTGTGTGAGTGTGTACGTGTATGTGTGTTTTATGTTTTTTGTGGTAAAGGGGGCAAGCAAGCAGACGGTTCACCTGATGGTAAATGACTACCGCCGCCCATGAGCACCTGCAACTCAAGAGTCACAAGTGCGTTACCGGCCTTTAAGATGGGAGTAGGTAAAGGCGGGGGGGAATAAGGGGCGAGGAACGGAGAGAGAGAGGGGGAAGGGTTAGGGCCTCCGGTAACCTCACTCACTCGGCGAAAAGCAATGCAAGCATGGCTTCACTGCCGGTTTTCTGTGAAGCCGTGGTATCACTCCGGTCGAGCCCATACGTGCCGAAGCATGGCTCTCCCACGAGGAAGGTTATAGGCGTAGGCGTACGTAACATCACGCTACAACCCTAAACGTGGGTCAGACTGCAGAGAACAGCTGGTTGTCAAATAAACAAAGATCATACCATATACATAATTAAAATATTTTAACAAATATGACACAAAGGTTTCAATAAACTGATAGATAATTTTCTAATTAACATTTTTCTAATTACGACAATATTCAGACTGCAATGTTTTAAGGGGAAATTAAGCAATTAAACACAAGTAACATGCTGGTGTAATTAAAACAGCATAATATAACGCATGTAACAATGGTAGCCCACATTTCGGTGTTAAGGTTTAAAGCAATTAGGTGGGGAAAGTACACAACATAATTAGGTTACGTTATATATGTGTGACGTAGCAAAAGAAAAAGTAAAGAGACTAAATATATTATACAACAGATTGAAACAAATAAGATGTACAGGCAGAGAAAGTAACATTTTTTATACTGAATATATGTTGGAAAATATTGATTACATACTAGCTTTTGCCCGCGACTTCGCTAAGGTATATTGGATAAAAAGTACCTTATATCTTTTTCTGTACCCCTGACAACGCGTAAATAAAATTTTATGATGATCAGTTAAATAGTTAAAGTGTGAAAACGTAACAAACAAACAATCAAACAACTTCTCATACAGTCTTGCCGCATCAATGTCAGGCACTAAACCTGTGTAGGTTTTATCTCTTTAAATTTACATTTGACGTAGTCGTGTATTCCAGTTCACAAACCTATTTGTCGTCACGTAAGCTAGGTATATTTTCACAAGCTCTCTAGCTGCAGCCATTAATTATGATTATGATTGTTTAATTATACAGACTCAACGCTCACTAAACTGACATAGAAACCTATCATCTCACTATTTTATAGAATAATATAATTAACCGTCTAGAACTAGGTAAAGAGACATAAAGATTTTTAACGAATTACTAAAATATGTATTTCAAATCCTACAAAGTTTTATGATGCGGAGTTTATTATGATAACGTTATTTATATTTAACTGACTGTGTTACTTTATGTACCTATTTATTTCTATTTTGTTCTAGATTTATGCACTGAAGTGTATTTACTAATGACTTTAATATATATACTAATATTATAAAGCCAAAGAGTTTGTTTATTTGGTGGAACGTGCCAATCTCAGGAAGTAGTGGTTCGAATTGAAAAATTATTTTAATGTTATATAGCTCATTTACCGAGAAAATATGATTATATAACATTACGCTACGACCAATAGAAGTGTAGCATCAATAAAAAATATTGCAAAAAAACGGAGAAAATTAACAACCGCAAACGATGTTGCACGGGTCAGCTAGTTTAAAATAATATTATTAGAATCTAGTTCCAACGAAGTATTAATGAACTATGTTCAAGACTGGTTGAAATCAAAATCAAATCATCAATTTAACTAAGTTTTTTTCTTGTAGACGCGTAGAAACCCTTTACTGTTGCCGAAGAGGCTAATAGGTGGGGCGGACTAGCCGAATGTCTTAAGCAAAATCATGTCTACAGTTTTAAAAGTATGTAGAAATTGAAAAAACAACAGCTACAAATAAAGCTAAAGGTCAGAATGGCCGAAAATGCCGGCTTCTTCCACCTAAGCAGAACATGAACTTTAAGCAAAGATCAAGAAGAAAGCCCTTGCCACTGTTTCTCTTGTTTAAGCTAACTCTTACAAAACCTTATCATTAATACTTTGGATTCGATAGTACTGATGCACGGTAAAAATCGAATGAGTTTTACAATGCATCAGTACCGTGCATCTTTATGTAAATACTCTGTCTGGCTTTTGTTAAATAAATAAAATAAAATACAACACATTTTTAATAGCATGATGGATGATGTGACAAGAAATAATGATCTACTTGTTTTCAGGTATTTAAACAGCCACGTCACATCTTCGACTCATTCCAGTTTTATGTGAAGAGCAGGTGACACAATTACCGAATGAAAGAAACATTTAAGATAAGAAATGATTGAATAATCGCTTCTAATGACACTCAAGAACTATAATTCAACTTGTCAATTAGTGTCAACCATTATATTTTTTGTTCATAAATAATTTTATACTTAAGTAGCCTATTATAACGGGCTACCGAATTGATGGTAAATTAACTATAATTATATCCCACCCTCGATGTATAGAGCTTGCATTCTTCCATGAAGTCACCATGTTTATCAGATAATGAGCATCATTATCTGTAGTAAGGGATAATGGAATTACTTTTTCTTTTTATAAAATTTGTAAGTGCTAAATTAAAAAGTAGATTGGATTCATATTCAACACTAACCAATTAGGCTATCTGAAAACGAATTCATGGTATGTTGAAATTTCCTTTTACATCTACATATAGAGACATAAATGAGCATATGATTTATGCTATACCTTAGTATTTAAGCTGTGGCCAACTGCTTACGGTTATAGGTTTTTGGCTTTTACAGGTTTGGCAATAAAAATACTAACTATTATCACTACATAATAAGAAACAAAGTTCCCTGCCGCGTCTGTCGTCTGTCAGTCGGTTCATCATGAACTCAATCACGGATTTTCATACGATTTTCACCAGTAGACGGAGTGATTCATGAGGAAGGTTTAGGTGTATAATTCATTAAGGTTTTGTGTAAAATGACTGAGATATGACGATGATTTTGAAGATGTCGGGAAAAATTAATATATGCTTTGCGTTAGAAGCCAGGGCGGGCCCTGTTGCTGATGATATTATAAGTATGAAAGCGAGTTTGTTCATTTTAAACACTTTCACGCTTTAATTACACAACAGATTATCATGAAATGTTGGATATTCGTTATCAGGGGCTAGAAGGACATAGGATACCTATCACCTCGAAAAAAAACTGTTCCCGAGGGATAGTGAATTTATTGACAAAATTTACATTCACGCGAGCGAAAGCACTAGCTTCTGCTCACGGCTTTCCAAGCTATTTATTAATAATTAAATAGTTTGCTAAATCCCTACAGAAATGCACTCTCTTGCGGTGCGGTAGAAGCAAGTTCTTTACAATGCTTTACTTCCTATTCATGTTGTGAAAAATGTATTTTTTAAAGTGTGTGACGTGCCAATAGTTAAGCTGTTCGAAACAATTTTATGGCAAGAATACGGTTTGTAAAACGTCAGTTGTGTTATTCAGAGTGTTTGTAGGTACTGGTATGCGCTTAACATCAAGCAGGACGCGTGCTTGAAAGCCCATTTAGGTGTATAAAATTATGTATGACCGACCGTATAGGTGCACACTATACACTCTCAACCCTCCATCCGTTATTCATTTTCTACGTGACTTCGCATAAATCTGACGCTCTTAAGAAACAATTCAAAAATAATAAAAATGCCGCTAAGCTTTGTAGGAGATTTCAAAGTTCCGTAGATTGTTTAAGTTATTCTTAAGATTTCATTCATGCATCTCTCGTTAGATCCAAAATCAAATCAATAGTTACATATATTTTTTCATTTAATTTATGTTCGCTAGCATATTTGCTATGACAAAAAAAAATATTCTCCACTTCAAACCTTATATTCCAACAACATAAACATAAAGGTGTCATTTTAACCTTTTCAATTACGGAACCCCAAAAAAACAATACAAAATGGCGGCGAGCGTTTGTTTTACTGCAAATGGGGTTCGCGCTTCGTTGTATGCACATATTAATTTTATTGCCGTTCAGAATACTGATTGCGAAGTGCCAGTTTTTTTGATGTCCTTGCTGTTTTTGTAATACTTTATTTCTGTCGTCTGGAGATTTATAGGACTTCGGTGTGTGCATGTGGAGACTTCAAATTAGAAAGCGAAAGCGTAAAATGTAGCTGCAAGCCGTAATATAATTCACTAAGTATTTTATGTTCAATGAATTTGACATCGAAAATCTGATCGTGAAGTTTGTTGACTTCGATATAATATTTTTAACAACTGCATCTTTTGGAAGGGAAAGAGATAGGTATCGTCCATTAGCAATTATGTCCAAAATAAATCAAATTTACGTTTATTTGTGCCGCTAATACTAATAACACATTTACTGCTTTTTGAGAGTTGCAAATATTACGTGTTAGCCATAAACTTTCTTCATGATACTAATCTCCACACATTTTAATCAATATACCTACGTATTACTATTAAGGTATTAAACAAATTAACTGAAGTACTGGCTAAATAATAGCTGGTAAATAATTAGCAACGTACTCTCTTAATAAAATAGGAAAAGCGCCATCTATTGATGCTGCCTGCAAACGTCACGCATCTCATGTGCACAATGTGCACGCGCAGCCATCAGTTATGCTTACAAAACGAACAGCGTCGGCCCGCTGTGGCAAGTGATTTACTGCTACCCACACTGCACAACACTGTTAACTACATAGAATAAGGCTTATACACTAGTTTAAATTAAATAATAATTACATACTTGTATAGCATTCCCTGTAAGTGAACCTTTATTTTTGAATTAAACAATTGACTTTGTAAAAAAATCATAAATTTTCGTTTGTCACGTAATATGTGATAATGGTGTTCAAAAGGTTAAAAGCACTTGTAACAACTAAACATTAGACAGGTTATGTGATTGTTTGCCAGAATATCTTGACGGGTCTGTTGGTCTAGTGGTCAGTGGTCCTGACTGTTGAGCTAGAAGTCGTGGGTTCGATTCCCACCCAGGATAAATGATTGTGTGATGGCCACGATTATTTGTTATGTATCTGGGTGTAATTTATCTATAACATGTCTGTATTTAGTAATATATAAGTATGTTTATCAGTAGTCGGGTTACCATAGTACAGGCTCTGCCTAGTTTGGGATCAGACAGCCGTGTATGAGGTGTCTCAAGCTATTATTGTTAAAAAGAAAAAAAAACGTACGTAACGTACATTACCTAAAGCATTATATATTAAAATTGTACCTAGGAATACGACTTATAGTTTTGAAACCTTACCTTAAAATAACTTAACTTTTATTACATGGAATAGCTATAAGCAGTTCTTTTGACGTTCTAAACAATTAAAGCTTTCCTTTCTTTTGTTTAAAATAAAATTCCTAATCAAAATATATTATTCTACAACGAAGTGTGCATTCCCCTTAATCCAAAGACATTAAAGTTAATAATCACACCACATCAATCGTCAGTTCAAAGAAAACCGTTGCAATTGGCCTTTGAGTCTTCGCTCATTAGCGCCGAGCTTGACACATCAAAGGCTCAAACATCACTTGTCACATACGTCACTTGTCGCGCACTGTCACCATACGTCACCTGTCAAAAGTGACAGCCGCTGTATGATTAATAGACGTACTGATTATTTGGCAGTTTCTGTTTTTGTTTTTACTTTTTTGTCAACACAAAAAATACTCTAAAAGTTTTTTTTTAATATCCATTCAATGTTTTCTTCATATTTTTATTACTTAGAGAAACAGTGAAATTCTCAAACAGTATTTCCATGAACTAATCGACATGTAGTTTCACGTCGTGCATCACTAACGGCGTGCAGACATAAATTACTTCAAAAGTGATTTACTTGCGCCATACAAATCGCCGTCGACTACTCGTTGCGGCCTGTCTCCGCCTGTCTGGGCCGTTCAAAGGCCCTGACTGACAGGTGTGAATGATGGCCAACTAGACGCATACAGACTGACAAACGCAATCACTAAACAGCTCTACCATTTTCTTTGAAGATAATAGTTTTGTTTTTGGTATATTGCAACAGTTTACTCTACTCACACGACTCTTAAAACATATTATATTATATAAGTCGTTTCAATAAATATTGTGATATTTAATTGATTAAACTCAAAAGTATTTTTGTTTGAAGATATTAAAACTGCGTCTTCCGCATCATAAGTTCAAAATGTATTTAAAATATTTCATCACTGAAGTCATTTCAAGCGTTTAAAAGCTCTAACGTTCAACGTCTTTTTTATCATGGCCTCTTGACGAGCCTGTCACGAACATAACTCGCAAAATAAAACACGTGCGGAGTGGCAGCCACAAATCACATTTTTTAATCGAACTCACGTCTCTGTGCAGTACCATGTAAAGCGCTCTCTTACGTACAACTTTATGTTTTACAATACAAGGTTTAAGATTCTTTGTGCCAGGGCAGGAAAAATATTTGCAGCATTTCAGTGTGCAGTCACGTCGCACCACGCGGAATGCTATCGACATCCGCTAAACTATCGACGTTGGCACAACACTAATTGCTCTTTTTGTGTGCCCCATTCCTCACAATGATTTACGAAACGCTCCTACAAAGAGGGTAATCGTATCATTAATGCTTTAAAATGACTTTAACGGCCAATTCTAATGATTTAAATTGATTACAGTGAGTGTAGAATAGAGCGCTGTTCGTAAGTAACATCATATAGTGTTTTTATGTGCATGCTTGAAGTCAAGTAAAATTTATAAATGGGAAAAAATAATAAATTTCATGTGCACAGTACGAACCAAAGTAAACAGGAAAATGAAAATTCTCAACAAATTTCATACAATTACAATACAATTTTACTAATACATAGAACCTTACTATCATAACGTACTATGTATTAGTGGAATTGTACGATTGTATTTATGTATGAAGTTTTAAAAAGCCCTATTTGGTTTTGACCAAACTTGATGGCTTACTTATTGATAAAAGATCCCTATTCAAAACTAGGCAATTTACCACGAAATACTTCCGTGTTTCAACCGTATAAGTTAAGTAATCATCACACCCAAAACCACTAACACAATTATTGTTCAATTGCATTGACTTGATAAATTTAAACTTCTTGAAAACCTGTCAACCAACCTATAGTTAGATAAAAATTTAAATGAGTATAAGTACTAAACATTCCAAATGCATACCCATAATAAAGCAAAATATCACATAGTTGACATAGTTCGTGCCCGAAACGACCCTAGCGTGTTAATATGAACGGACCTTAACTAAAGTGCTGCTACATTGAAAAAAGTATCGATAAAATATCTAAATTAAAATAGTGGTGGACACGATGCATTTGTCATGTAATCGGCAAGATAAGGTTGCTCAATTAAAAATTTATTCGTCGGCGGCTTGGTGTAATTAAGATAGCAGGTGAACGTAGATTATGCGAGTTACGACGTGCTGTTATCTCTGACAGCGGAATGGCGGGAAGCGATTTTCATTTGTAATTAGCGGCACCGTTCAGATAAGTTCAACTTGTGTTTTGAGTACGTCAATATCTTTATGGTTTTGAGTAAAGTTGGGACTTCTGGATTTTTATTTAATAGCTGTATTTTTTCATTTAAAGTTCTGAACTGAATTAAAAACAAGTTCTGCTTATTTAACTTTTTACATTACTAAAGTATCTTTTGTGACATCAAAGTTATAAAAAAGAAAAAAAAATTATATAGGTATAGAAATAACATACGTATTTATAAATGCAAGCGTGATTTTAAATACCAAATAAAGGAAAATTTATTACGCTGTTCATAAGCGGCTTTTTTAAACAAATGTCCACATTATCGACTAAAAACAAAACTAATAAGTAAGGTGCCCGTCTCTAAATTGCTTATTTGACCTAAATCTGACACTCTGAACATGTGATCTCGCTTCACTTAAACGGCAACAAATTGATATTGTCGCAATATTGATAAACTAAATTGTATTGACACGAACTTGGGTGCAATGGCTACGGTGACTAGATAAAACATGTTACCGGAGATTTAATTTCAAAGCCTGCATTTTCGGATGATAATTAAATAAATATTGTTAATATTAGTTGCGCTTTCAACGCAGGTGATACTACGTTGGTGGCAAACAAGCATACGGCCCGGTAAACGGTTACCGTAGCCTATGGACGCTTGTAACGTTGCCGATCCTTCTAAAACCCTACACAGTAGTCCCTCGGAAAAACCTCGTCAGGGAGCTCATTCCATATTTTTATTATAGTCGCTGGTGCTTAGAAAGGCGGTCAACATTTTTGTGCGCTGGCGAAGCTGCACAGACGGAGGGAGGAGTTTGTCTGGTAATTGAATGTGAAATGATAAAAAGAAATATAGACCTAGATGGTTATGAGGCCGAAGCAACATCTTTAAAATTTTTGTTCAATAATTTGTACGTGTAATCTTGTTTTATTCAATCAGCTTACAATAAAAACAAATGAACATATTTTTGTTTCAAGTAAACTTTTCTTTGTTTATTTTTTAGATAATGGTGTCAAGACTCTACCACCAAATTACTGCAATTTGCCTGGCGTTTATCTAACCATCTATCTACTGCTTTACAACCGTAACCGAGGTATAAAGTTGACTACTTTATATCCAGAACCGCTATCCGGATTAAGCTCTACTCGCTATAGAATTAGATTAGATCGTGGACAACTTGATTGTACTAAATAAACATGTGGTAGTAGTACTTTATGTTTAAGTCGGTGGCTATTTTATCGTAACTAATTTTATAAATGCGAAAGAGAGTTTGTTTGCTACGCTTTCACGCCTTAACTACTGAACCGATCATCATGAAATTTTACATACACGTTGTCAGAAGTCCAGAAAAAGAGATAGGATACCTTTCAACCTGACAAGAAGTACTGTTCCCGGGAGGTACGAGTTTATATTTTGGTGCCATTTACATTGAGTAGTAGTAATGTAAGAGAAGGGAATATTGTCCGACGTAAACAGAAAAACGAAACAATGTTAACAAAGTGAAACATGTTTAAAGAAAAAAATGTTTCAAATTAATGTATAGATAATAAATTTTTAACATAATTTTAGTTCAAAAATGATGTGGGAAAGAAACCGCAATTAGCGGTGTGTTTTCGTGGTAAAAGTTCTGTCAGATTTTGTAGACTGAGAAGTGATTTGTTTATCTGGATGGATATGAGATCATTTGTTTGTCCGTTGGAGCTACATTTTCTAAAGACATTTTTTCTTAGTTTGCTCGGGTCAATAAATTATATAATTATTAGATTTGTGTCAGTATTGTCTCTTTCATCATGAAAGTTGTTCTATGAACAGACTATAGTACTCTATTAAAATAGTTTTACTCATGTTTAATAACAGAACATTTTTTTATTTTATTTTTCACTAGCGATCCGCCCCGGCTTTGCACGGGTGCAATGTAGATACTAATGTGGTGAACAATTATCGTCATATGATTATACAAATTAACACAAAACAATATGAAACTATACGTATAAACCTTCCTCTTCAATCGCTATATCTATTGGTAAAAAGCGAATTGAAATCCGTTGTGTAGTTTAAAAGATCTTAAGCGTACAGACGACGGAAGCGACTTTGTTTTATTACAAGCTTTTGTTTATAATTATGTATTTACACGGGAATTAACGCGATCACGAAAAGGCATTACTCTATTATATAGGTATACCTCTGAATTGCCTGACGTTTCGACCAGGTTGCACTGGCCGTGATCACAGGCTGACTGGCTTAATGGTGCAAGCCCTCCGTCGTCGAGATCGTGAGGTAGAAGATTCTTCATCCATCCCCACATTTTCAATATTTTTGTTTCGACATGTCACATACTATACTAACAGTGTCCCTATTCTGTCAGCAAACCGATGTGTCCCTATTCTGTCAGCAAACCGATGTGTCCCTATTCTGGTGACCAGACTTAAGGAGTACCTTTTTAAACATCAAATCTACACTAAAATAAAACTTAGTTTGTAAAAAGCATGTTTAAAATTACAATTAATTTATAATATGTAGAGATACACATGTTTTTTCTTTCTTTTATATCGTCGTTCAAGTAATTATAATTCTACCTCATATCTTAAATTTAACAACGGAACATTTGGCTTTGTACAATGTAGGTTTCTGTAGTCGTAGATGTGACCTTTGCCTATCCCTTTGGGGATAAAGGCATGAGTGTATGCATGTTTATGTAGTTAGATAATAAATGTTGTAATACTTATTACATTTTTTCTTGAACTGTCTTAGTAAATACATCGGTACTTTCATTAAAAAATAGCTTTATATCACTTTTAAGTCTCAGTCACGTCTGTATTCCACGTTCATTAAAACGCCAAGGTAGCAAAATTTTTATGATATAAGATTTTAAATATCAAAATAATTTTTTACTTTAAATTTCTACTTTATTGTATTGCTGAGTAAGGAAGTAACGGAAGGAAATTATTAATTAGTTTCTGTATGAAATTGTGGTAAACGTTTTAACATTTAAGGTTACAATAATATAGTTTATATATTCTGAATTATCTTGCATCATCGTGACAACATACAGTGTCTAAATAATTGGGTATTAATTTACACTTAAGTTATACGACTCTAAATTATTTCAACTGCCGGCTGATTACGGCAGAATAAGTAGTAGGCGACAATTTATCTATAATGAATTTATAAAAACTATACCCTAGTTAGAATTTCAAATTAGTTACATGACATGAAATAGATAACAGATTTCAAATATTAAAACTCTCGTGTATATTTTTATAGTTCATTGAACTAAATTAATATGGACAAATATTTTTTCGACTAAATAATTTTGTTACCAAGTTATATAAAAACAGATTCTTAGTGGCATCCTTGTCACAGCTTTCGATAACGACCAATGGTATCACAGTCTGATTATACTAGATATGGCCTTCTAAAACCAACTTCAGCACACTGATTTATTACAGGAACTAGAGCTGAACCTCGAATAAAATCGATATTCGTATACATTCTCACGAGCATAATTAAATACCACGATTAAATGCTCGTCAATGTTGACAGGTGGTTACACAAAATATTTATTCTTACCACGCTTCAACTTATCTGATTCTCGATCTAAAACAAAAATCACGTCGGCTCCTACAAATTAATTATCATGCTCAACGTGAATTGAAACATTTGAATGGCATTCACTTCCGCCATTCAATGATAATGGATCTACTGATTTAGATCTAGCGGTCTATTTCTAGTCTGACGAATGGTAGCGGTAGAAAAATTTATGACTTGTTCATTTAAAGTTATGGTTCTTGTAATAAAATCAATTTCCGGTTAGTATTTGTCTCTTAAGTAACCGCTTCCTGTTTTATGAAATTATCGATAAGTAATTGTATTTTATATTCCAAACAATTTAGAAAGTCTTAGAAAGATTTCACTAAAATCTGATAATTTATTGTGTCATCTAGAGTTCCACTGCTAGTAATACAGTAATACCTATAGCCACAATTAAATAGCAGTCATCCGTGACATATACAACGGCAAATGAAATAAAAATTAATTTATAAATTTAAAAGGTTGGTTCACACAAATTCGTATATTTGACATTATTACTTTAAGGGAATTAAGGGCCTGATGGAGAAGGCGGTCCTTCTTGACACGGCACGTATTGTGAGGAGGTTTCTGTCTCTGGAACCCTAACCACCGGTAGCTTGGTCCCTGTACTCGATACCGGTGGGACACTATTTTTTATATTTTTAAATATATATTTTTTTTTTATATTATAATGTATTTTAAAATATAATTTATATGTTTTATAGATGTTAATAAAGAGAATAATAATAATAAGAATTTTATTCAATTTTTATTTTTTTTTATTTATTTTAAGCCTTTTATTCCATGCAAAAAGTAAGATACATACATAGTTTAGAGAAAAAAAGAAAAGAAAGTTAATGATGTTATATTAGTTGTAGTTATATTTACACGTATTTCACTTATTTTTATTTATTTATTTTTTTATTTTTTTCTGTCTGTCTGGATAATAATATATAAGTTTCTTTGCATGAACCCCTCCTTGAGTGAAGGTGAAGGCCTCCTCTAAAGAATACCATGTGTCTCTTATCTTGAGCTTTTTGCGGCCAGCCAGGTACCAGCTATTTTTATCAACTCGTCTGCCCATCTCGTGTGGGGTCTGCCTTTGAGACGTTTGCCGGTTGGACCCTTCCACATTGTTACCCTGTTGGTCCATCTCTCGTCTTTTAGCCTCGCTACGTGTCCAGCCCACTTCCATTTTAACTTTTTAATAAATCGTGCAGTAAAACAATAAAAAGTTCGATAAATTGTGACAAAAGTTTATTTCCGGATATTATACTACAATACATTGTGTTGGATTAAAAATGTTTGAAGTTTATGGCTTTACAACTTTAATTTATTATTTTTTTAGCTAATTGCTTTAACTATTGTAAAACTCATTTACTTTCATTAAAATAATTAAAAGCGCAGAAGCCACCATTTGCGTTTACGCTTTTAATTATTTTAGTAAAAGCGCAATGGAATATGAAATATAACTAATCTAACAGTAAGTATAAGTGTTCCTATTTGCTAGTTGTATGCTCTTCTAATAAACAGCTGTTAATCTCTCTATTAACGCAAATATTTCAAACCTCATGAAAACTAAAAGCAAAAGCGACAAAGATATACACAGGATCATCTATCAAACACGATATGGCGGAAGTTTCGCCATCATGTTATAAACTCCAAGTGATTTAGTACCGATAAAGTAATATTTTATCGATATTTATGAGCATCACTATAAACACATTTGGGGCATACATAAAATATATTAGTGTTGTCTGGCAAAATATTTATTTTTAGCCCACTTTTTGAGTAATGATAGACGAAAATGAAATGTGTTTCAAATTATTACTTTTCTCAACACTTATTTTTAGTTAAACAACTGCTATTGCTAAAAACAAGCTCGGTATCTAATAGATTATTTATATATATTTATGAAATTTTAAAAAATAACAATGGCAGATGAAGTTACATATTTGATATCAAAAGGAAAATAATTTTAATAAACAATGGTTTATTAATATTGTTTTTCTCTTGATATCTCTGTACCAGTTGTTGATGGTGTTGAACACCACTTGTTGAGATGGTGTGGAGGCATAGACCTCTGACTATGACCACCAGGTCATCTGCGTAACCCTGTATATCATAGTCGAGGTTAGACATTTCTACAAGGAGTTGATCAACAGCGAGGGTCCAAAGTTATGGTGATAAAACGCCTCCTTGTGGGCACCCTCGTGTCAAACAGAATTTGTGCGATGTTTCATTTAGTGAAACTGTCGCATTTCTGTTTGAGAGCGTGCTTTTCACCCATTTTATGGTGGTGACATCAATGCCCTTTGCAGTCATTTCTCTAAGGATTGTTGCTGTGGGTGTATTATCAAAAGCGCCCTCAATGTCAAGAAGAGCACATAGAGGCGTTTGCTTATCCTCTAGAGCCTTCTCCACATTGTCGATCAGATCTAACAAAGCTGTGTCCGTGGATTTGCCCGTTTGGTAAGCATGTTGGTAGGGACTTAGTGACTTAGTGGTCTTTCTACTAAGTACGTTGTTCTAACGCGCATCGAGCATGTAACACTGTCGAATTTTTCATAGCAGTAGTGTACTTGAATATCCTGCGTAGAGTTCAGATCTAGCTCCTTGGGACTTTGCTCGTTTCCAATCATTAAGGATCAGTTGAAAGGGAGGAGGTTTCAAACAGATACTGAGCTTTTGGCTGCTTGGGACCACGCCTGTTCAGAACTCACAGAAGGAAAGTGGAAGACCATTTTTGATTTTTGGTGTTAACGCATGACTAAGTGCATTAACTCTGATGGAAACTATTTTGAAAGATTGAAAAAATGAAAACTGTATTGCAAAACTTAGCTGGCGACCAAGTATGTACTGCATTTGAACTGCCTGCCTGGCATGGAGGTCTTCTATGTGGTCCTTTTCCATGCCGTTTTGTGCAAATAGACTCCTATAAATAAGTACACAATTTCAATCCATTTTCCCGATTGAAACATTTATTTTTCCTGATTTCAATTGCTACACTTACAGCTCTTGAATAAAAGTGGTGCTTCGTAAATCCAAGTGATCACCAACATAAAATACTTAAACTGATAAGAAATAACAAGAAGTACCAGCTGATATCATATAAACCATGAAACAACAACGTGTTTCCAGAAGTCAATTACAACAAAATACTTTAACCAAAGTCAACAAAAACGGTTATATGATTTGTTTCAAACACAAGCCTAACGTGCCGCTGCTGACAATAATTTGTCTTTCAATCGAAAAATAAATTGTCTCTCCAACTTAAGATCTTCAGAAGTGAGGTACTTCTGAAGATCTTAAGTCATTAGTATTTTAATTACGTGTACGCAGGACATCATCTTTTGTAACAGAAAGAAGAATAAAAAGCTCCTTGTGATCCTGAGCAAAAGTAAGGTTTTCAAAACATTTTTGCGCATAATTTCGCATAAATGTTTTGAAAACCTTGGCCTCGTAGCTCTTCGTAATAAATAATAGCTATACACACCCTCTAAGCAAACATGATTTCATTAATACTCAACTTCCACCCACTTTGCTATTCAATTCACAAAATCAATACACAATCGACACATCAAAGTTGCCGCATCCACCGGACGCGACTCTTGCGCATCGGGCCACATAAATCAAGATGGCGGCGATAACAAGCGACCACTCATAAAAGCAACTACGGGAACGATTTTACGATTCATAATTGTACTTTATTAAATGGCCTCCACTTGCATTTTAATGGAAGAATTTTATGTAATAAAGTTTTGTTATCCGTCATAGACTAGGTGTTAGCAAACTATCAGATACTTTTTAGTGTTATAGTGATTTGATCATGATTATATTATCCTAGTTTATGTTTTGCTAAATGAACCAGAGCAATTACAGTATATATCACAATTATTTTGTTCGCTGTGAAATAAATAATATGGATACATTGTCATTAAGTTGTTTCTAGTATCTAAATTACTTAGTCCAGCAAAATAGTGTTTGCAGTCTAACACTATTTTGCTGGACATATATATAACCAGCTTTGGTATAAAACTAAGGTCGAATGTAAATGAACAAAGGTACCTACAACTTATAACGTCGTATCTGTAAGAGCAAAGATCACTGCCGCTTCAAACGGGCAGCTATCCGCCGTCTATTTACACCCGCTAATTAAATTATAAATCTTTCACGACGCCCTTTTCGAGATGTGACTAAGAAGAGACACGGGAACACTAAGAGCTGGTAATACCCAATTTGGAATTCGTTTTATTTCTGTGGTGATTAATAAATGTGGGTGATTCTGATTACAAAAATAGTAGTTTTCATAAAAGTATTATTTCAGGTCGTTGGAGTACCAAGGTTCAAAGTTTTAAGTACTTAATATTTGTGACATTAACGGCGTAGTTAATCAGCAATCTGGTGATGTAAAAGGGTGGCTATGAGTTTGTTTGCCCAATTTCTTCTCACAAGGCTCAACTATTTGGAACCGGGCGGTTTTAGATCGACATTGGCAGATAGCGATCTTACCTAATTTGCACGCGGTAACATTTATTTTTATACATATTTTTTTTTGTTTTACTTTTCACAAAGCAACCTATTGTTACGGTGACATTATGTTAATCTATAATTTTTAAATTTTAGTTTAAAAAAAGACGTTTTCAAATATTTTTTTGAAATAAAGATATTTGACTTTGACTTAAACTAACACACCCATGGACGCTCCCAACACCAGCAGTGTGATCTGCGTGTTATGAGCTATCATCAACTAAACATACAAAAAAGCGTAGCGTAGCACTGCGATGTCTGATAGTAAGATGTTAATATCTAAAAATATTGCACTGCTTAATCAAATTTTACTTGCTACTATAAGATGATGCTTAGACAGCAGTAGCTAGTGCTGTACTTTTCTTAGTAAAGCTAGCTCCCTTGGACATTGATTTAAAAAACCGCTATGCTTTTATCATTTTAACCAGTACCAAAAAGAGTTGCTATAATAATACTTATTCAAACAGTGTTGAGAAATCTACTGTTTTAAACATTAACCAGCTTTATAAGCGTGAAAGGGTACGTGTGGAAGTAATTTACATTAATTATATCCGAAAATAACGATTATTATGGCACCATTTTTTAATTAAATTGAACATTTATTCGTTATAATGTGAGATTGTCTGAATTTTAGACAATAGAGGGTTATGTAAATGGTAGTTTTTAGAATTACAGTAACAAATCAGCAGTTGATTTACTTGTCAATTGTTATGTTCCACTACATGGTTTTACAACAGCAATAAAGTTACTGGGTACAGTTACCAACCGGTATGCTTCTACTTACTCCATATCACGAAGATTGTAAGACATAATATATACGAACATTGTTATGTGGAAAGACGACGTCCTGCCATAGAAGGTGGGATGGAAATCAATTCAGCGTTTTGTGTGTGCTAACTTGTGTTCGTTATTTTTCTTATTCTTTTAAAATCCTTTTTTGTACTTATGGGGTAACCTGGATAGTTCTTAGTTATAGTCGGTAAAAGGCGATTGTAGAGGTACAAATTTCGTTTTTAATTTCCGAGTAAATTGGGATGAGACTTTTAAATAATATGAATCAATTAAAACAGTTTGCGAGACGTATATTTCATTTATTTCTCGTTACTTTATCGCACAGATAAATTAAGTAATCAATATTTATTTTTTAATGAAAATTTCAGTAATTAAATAATACCAGCATTAAAATTTATAAATTATCTTATTGTTTAGAAATAACTGATTTTACGTTAGTTTTTGTGTGTATTTTATAATAAACATACAATGTATTGAATACATAAATAAATGGAAATGAAATGTTGCGAATGTTTTATCGATACCGATATTATTCAATATAAAGTTGTATGTAAAATGTATTATTGTTCCTTACAAGTGATTTAAATTACAAATGAAGAGACCTAAATTTTATAATTGAAGTTAACTAAGTAATTTGTTTGTCCAACAAAATTTTGCGTTTGTTTATTTCAAATTTGCAGCAGGATGATTTAACGGGCTGTTGCTTAAATGATACACATACATAAAATGTCATAATCGCAGGAAGTCGTATATAATAGGGTGTAAATCACAGTTGGTCGGTATCTTGCAATATGAGAGGCGTACGCGCAGTAACGTTGTACAGTTAGGTAACATCGGAATTGAAAAGTACATTTACATTTGCATAAGTGGGTGGACTTTGAAATACTTTTAACATTTGAAAGAATGATTTATATGGAAAGACAGAAACAAATTTATTTTCTGCTCATACATAGGTATAAGAGATTTACAACAGACTTATATTTTGCACATAATAAACAATAATATAAAATTAAAATAAAATTTAATATAGGTACTTACAATTAAAATATATTGATTTAATTAAATAATATAGGTACCTTATCTAGAATTTTTGGGCACAGTAGTAGTAGAATGAAAAAGACTGAGTTCCCCATACTCCCGTTAAAGAAAAGTGCTTTATATTTATATTAAAAACGTGTTTTAACGAGAGGTGGGGGGAGAGGGTATTAACTGACGATGGGATGTCCTCAGAGAGAACTATTAAGAGGGGACTGGATGGATACGATCATGACATGTGTTACTTTTACCCGTGTGTATGTCGATTCGAGTCGGTCGATTATGGGATTTAAAGAGTTTAACACGCTAACTGTTGTATCACCTCATTCACCTCCACCCGATAGAAAACCGTATTTTATTAACTCTTCTAGTGCATGTTGCAATTCTATGGCTAGGAAAGGATGCTAGAGCTTTTGGAAGTCGATAGGGTTGTCAATATGCGATTGATTTTTGACCT
Organism: Euplagia quadripunctaria; assembly: GCA_963859945.1. Taxonomy (NCBI): domain Eukaryota; kingdom Metazoa; phylum Arthropoda; class Insecta; order Lepidoptera; family Erebidae; genus Euplagia; species Euplagia quadripunctaria. Next base: position 24,125,410 of record OY982567.1, on the reverse strand, counting down.
ACTCTTTGGCTACTTACTTGAATTTGGAAAAGCCAAAAAAAATAATATGTAAAAGCAATAAACGGCAATTCACCACTGATCCTCTTATCACGCCATCTGAAAGCAAGCCTCAGAGATAGTTGAACAGAGCCTACAATCCATTACTAGTAAAGAGAACGACTCACAAACTGGCTCGCATACAAATTGCAAGCGCTAGCAATTAGCTGAGGAGGTAATGTTAACGGCTTGAACACAGTGGAGAAAAAACAGTAGGATGCCGCCAATTAGTAAAATAAAAGAAAAGATGGCATTACCGCAGTGGTTCTGATAATCTACGTGTCTAAGTTATCTCCTGTTCTGACGCGCCTCTATTGACTCTCAATAGAACCTGCCAAGGTCTCCAAATCCTCGAAGCTTGCTAACGTTCAACTTGTACCCAAAAGAGGAAGCCGTGCATACCCAGTCAATTATCGACCCATTGAAATAAGCTGTATAATGTGCAAGGTTATGGAGCGTGTAATGAATAACCACCTCCTGGCATACTTTGAAACCAACGCGCTCCTCAGTGAAAGCCAATATCGCAACAATTAGAATGGAAATAAGAAATATGTAACAGTATTACAAAATCCGTATCACTCTATCCAGCAAAATTTAAATTCTAACGTAGCATGGTTCGTTCGGTCGTCGCATCTTAGAATGGTTTTATAAATGAATAAAAATATAACACAGACACTATAATGCATTTAGTTTGACTCTCAATAGAAACCGACAAGTTCCCTATCCTCGAAGCTCCCCAGCATCCTCGAAGCTTGCTAACGTTCAACTTGTACCCAAATGAGGAAGCCTTGTATTAGATAGACTTGTATAAAATGCAAGATTATATAGATATATAAGCGTGTATTGAATAACCGTCTCCTAGCATACTTGGAACCCAACGAGTTCCTCAGTGAAAGCCAATATAATTTTCGCACAGGACGGTCGGGCGGACTGGTGACTTTTTGATATACGTCACCAACCTATGGAGCGACGCCTTGAGCCAGGTCATGAGGTAATAGACGTATCCTTAGACATGTCTTGGAATTTGACCCGGTCTGGCATACCAACTGAATTTTATCTGATTTCCTAAAGGAACAGTCAATTCGAGTCTTAGATGGCTACTCTTCCGACATAATTTCAATTAATGCCAGGGTACCCCAGGGATCTGTTATCTCTGCGACCTTCTTCCTGCTCCATGTTAATGACTTTTTAACACCTGGCATTATTTGTTACACCGATGACAGCACCGTTGTAGGGAAATATATGTCTAATGCATGAGCAAGTTCACAAGAAATCTAGACTTTGAACGAGTCCATGATTGAACACTTTTATCCTTTTTCTGAGAAAAAGGGTAATTTCGAACTTACAACTACTTTTCAAGGCGTATCCATATCGATTACTGACAATCTAGGGCTTCTAAGCATCACCGTCAGGTCCAAACTTAACTTTGATCAACAAATCGAGTCCATGGCACAGACAGCTTCCAAGAAATTAGGAGTAATTTCGAAGTTTCGGCGGTACTTCCGCTGCTTAATCTCTATACAACCCAAGTTCGATCTTGCAAGGAGTACTGCAGTTACCCTCAGGAGATGACACAGCTAAACGTTCCTGGAAAGTTCAAGTGTAGAGTGAATAGGTTTCTCTTGGATAGGCATGTACGTACCATCTTCATTTTCATCGTTACTTTCCATCACGTGACTTGGTAGACAACAAGTATATGGCATACTTGTTGTATACAATAATAAAAAAGACAATATGGCAATCAATTCGAGTAAGCATTCTCCAGCAAAGTCCTAAAATGAAGTTCTCGCTCTCTTAGTTTTTAAAAGTCTGGTACCAAAAGGCTGATTAGATTAGTAGAAAAAATATTTAAATTTAAAAATAAAACCACAAATTTACAATGTTTTCTACAAAAGATTTTATTATTTACTACATCGCCATACATCGAAAATAAATAAAATTACGTTGTAATTGTTATTCTGCATTGCGCAATAAAAAAAAACAGTCTGGTGTATATCATAAAAACATGAGGCCATGCGTTGCAGGGTTAAATACTATAAATAACTTTACTCAACAAATGTAAAAAAGTAAACCATTACTTACATAGTACTTATTTTTTATAAATTGCCGTATCCAAAGACCAACGACAATTTTAAATTTAAACCACCAAAAGCAATAAAAATAATGGTGTAAACCAAGACTTTTTACTCCTTGTTCGTCCTAATATATGCTAGAGAGAAAAAAGTTTCTAATCTTTAGCTTTATGCCAAGCGTTTGAAAAAGTTTCTGGCGAAAAAAAAAAAATCTTACAAATACTAATCATGGTTCCTTAACAATATGTATGTCAACTATTAGTCAGAGTTATAAAACACAGATTTTTTTATAATCGTGGCTCCAAGTCAAAGTTCAAAGCGTTAAATCGATGTCAGTTGACAGATGTTACCTTTAACCCTGTTGTCACTAATAAAGTTCATACTGACATTTACATTATTAATATAACTCATAAAAATGATAATTTAATTTCACACTTCAATTAACCTTTTTTTTGGTCTTTGGCTTTTTTAGCAAGGCTAATTTTAAATGAAAATTAACTTATACTAGAGCAGTTAGCTGTGCATATTCATGGTTATGGCCATTACCATACCGATAAATTGTACAAACAAATCATTAATTCAATAAATAATTCATAATCACGACCCCTCAAACAAATGAACATGTGTTCAAATATTTTGCATCACAATAACATTAAAACTGAATATTAGTCTACTGTTAATAGTTACCTGTGGCGATATCGTGATCAAGGCTCGTTCATCGCAGCATTAGCATATCGGAATTATTCCATTACAGCGTTAATAATTTAAAAATAATACGCCGCTGGCGCACGCGACCTTAAGTTATGAGCCCCTGGAGATGCGGTTGCGAAACAAAACCACCAATCAAAAGCAATCTCTAAATGAACGAATGCAAAGTATATTTTGATTTACGCATGGATGTGTAATTTTCAGAGCTGCTAAACATTTTATTATGTTGATAAGCAGACAATGTGAGTGTAATTTTGTTTTTAATTTATTGTTATGTATTGTTTCATACGTAGCCTTTAAATTATGACCATGAAATCTTTGTTTGTAAATCGAAATACTTAAATTAAAAATTCTATTATCTTTTAGAAAGTTTATTATATGGTTTATCACTCTTTCTAAAAGTAATATTATTGCCATATTAATCAATTGCGCGTCTAATGACATTAGAATTTATGAATTATGATAATTTATGATATAGACATGTTTTCTTCTGTTATCGATTTCACTTTTTTATTATAAATAATCAAAAATGGTAGACATTTTTAAATTTAATCTTTTTTCTTCTTTATATACCTAATTATTCTAAAGTTCTAAATTTGAAATATGGACTTCTAAATTCAATATAATCTTAAATCACAAACATTCTAGTTGATGACAGGATGAAATTTAGATATTCTGATATCAAATGGAAATCCCCTTTGAAATTCGAACATCCAAATGTAGTTGATGCCTGAACGGGTGGAGGATGGGGACAAACGGTTCAATAAATCAACCGTGGATGCCGCTTGCAGGTGTTACGCCACTGCACTACACGTTGAAATATTACGGCAGAGATTAATATTTTAAATGTAGCAGACGTGACGGTGAATTGTTTTAGGAGATGGGCATACTGGATTGTAAATATTACAGCGGGTTGTGTTTTGTTGCTTAGTGCAAGAGAAATACGAGTTTCGTTTAGAAATTACCTCCACTTATACTATTTATAAAGTTAATAGTGATAAAGTCTTGCAGTCCTGATTGACATAGGTGATGGGATTTCTCAGGTAGCATGTACGACACAAGTTGCTCCAATAATAGGCTATTCTGAGAGTCTATTTAGCATCCATGAATGAATGCAAGGAAAGTCAAGTTCGAGACCAAGGGCTATACAAGTTGTTAAGCATGTTGATCATGTTCATTTCTTCTTAGGTTCAAAGTCTTAGCAACGTCATATATATTTCTTCGTATTTCAAAGTTCTTAGGGTTTATGGATGAGAAGATGGGTAAGATTTATTATGTAAAAGAGGATTAAAATTAGGCTGTGTTTAATTCATGGCGTAAAAAGAAATACTTATATTAAGATTGATCAAATTATTACTTGAAAGGATTTATCATATTTTATTCAATCTCCTTGCCAGTTTTTTTCTCATTACGATTAACCAATTTCAATCACAAACAAACTCGGGCCTGGCCTTCTATCTTTTGCACAGCATGTGGACAGCCTTATCTGCATACCCAACTTAATCAGTGTCAGAAATATGGCTACCGTCAATTGTGGGCTAATAATTGGCCGCTTGTTTCGTTCTGCTTCAATTTATAACTCAATCATGTATCTAGTAGCTGTTTTTTCCATCCATCTTGGTTTAATTGGACAGGATAATTATTAACAGTTTCGAGTATTTTATATTGTATCGTGTGATGTATTGACTTGAATATGTTGTGCGGATGTTTAAATTATTGTTTTATGAGGCAATAAATCAGTAAAAAATTTAGGTTGAATTTTTTATTAGGATGCGTGTAGAAAACGGATAATGTAGGAGTACAATCAAATAATTAACAGAGTTAAACATAGTACAAGGCATAGGTATAATAAAAGTAATTTAGGATGGAATTTTAAAATGGTCCTTTAGATAGAAGTACAGTTATAGGTAGTTAAAAGTTTTAGTATTAACTGCAATTAAGCACTGCTTCAGAATTTTTCATAACAGAGTATTGAATTACGTTTTTATACTCACATGTATTTTGTATATTAATCAAATAATCTATGCAGTAATCTAAAAAAATTACAGATTACATACACTAACGCATTCATTGCATACTTCAACGCAATTGATTGACGTAAATACTGTTCAATGACGTTAAAGCCCACGTACATTATATTCGATTCTGTTTATCGTTATGGTGCTAATCAATTGAATTGGACTATATAAAGTTGTAATAGTAACAGGAAATATAAGAGTAGATCGATGATCTGATGATGGTAATTGAGGAATTAGGAAGCCATTGCCATTCAATCGCAACGTTTTGCAATTTGAGATATTTGAACATATAAATAAACTAATTTCCATGAAATGAAGTATTCGCCGGAAAACACAGTTATTTACAAATTTAACACTTAAAAATATTAGCAAGAAACTCAATAATTTCACGCCGAATGTGATTCCCAGTAGTTTCATCGCTCTTTGATAATCCCAGTTCTGTTCGTGAAAGCGAGAAGATTAACAAACACATAAATAATTTGTTTAAAAGAAAACATTTCCTCGCCACGACAGTTTTATTACTAACATAATATATTTTTCTTTTCATATATATTTTTATCTAATAATTTAGCGATCACGTTCAAACGCTCGCTTTGCAATAAATTTAGACAAATTTAGAGGGAATAATTTATTTTATGGGTCGACAGACTATCTCTATTTTTATTCGGTAGTCTGTGCCTCGGTTACAGCAATAAAACTCATAATATTCAGGGCTGTCACGGTGCCAAATTTATAATATGCCATTATGTTTTGACAAAACACGTTATAAATTTATGTAGAAGGAAGGAAGCTTTGATAGTTTCCTGCTGTTTGTTTATGTGTCACCATTTTGTTCTGATATTATGAGCTTGTCACTAAATCTGTTCTACGTATGTAGGTATTTAATGATGTATGCGAGATATATCTATGTCCGAAATTACACAAAATTTCATTTTATATTACTTATTCAGTAAAGGAGTAGGTGTTTGTCTTCAAACTCACCTGATTTAAAGTGTCGATTAAGACGAAGATGGTACACGCTTATCGAAGAGAAACCTATTTCAGACTTTCTTTAATGATAAAATAGTGAGAAAACCAAAATCAAAACTATTAGTTTCAATTAACCCAATTATAGGTATTTTTGAATTGTCAGAAGTACGAGTTAGTCAGAATAAGTCAGTCGTGAAGCTAGTCATTAACATTTTTGTGATGATAATATTAAATAAAACTTCAAAAGACTTTTCAATAAATTATAGGTACTTATCACCCAAGATAGGACGGGTTACAGAATTTTCTTTTTTTTAACCGACTCCAAAAAAGGAGTAGTTCTCAATTAGACTGTTTTTTTTTGTATGTTACGCGATATCTTTGCACACTCAGCCGCCGAGCCGAGCCGATTTCAGTCATTATTTTTTTATATTGTGGCGAAGACTACGTGTTTGATATAATATGGACGGATTGTAGCCGGTGTACTTTTTAAAAAATAGTTATTATTTTAAAACGTGAGATATAAGTTATAAATTATGCGAATTGAAACATCCTGTTCAATATTTAAATTGTTTTATTAGTGTAATTAGTGTTATAATTAGTATCTATAATAATCACTTTAACTTCTTGTTGAGTATATTTATATGCAAAAACACATCTCTTATTAGTTCTTATGTAACTTTGGAAACGTCATCCGGTCTTGGTATTTTACATTACATAATATATTATCTAAATTTACACAAAAAATAAATTTAAACATCTGCTGTCTAAAAATTACAACCACATGGTCGAGTTAAAATATTATCTTTCGACACCGCAGGATTTTATTACTAAAATATTTGATTGCTTATCTTGTAACATATTAATAATTCAATAAAAGTAAAAATATGCATATTTTAAATTGCCAGAAACAGTTACACACAAGTCAATAATCTTAATTAAAATTATTCTGAGTTCTTTATTATCATTCGTTAAACATAAAAGTTTAAAAGACGGTTCTGGAGGCACTACGGAATTATGAATGGCAGACAACATTGATTGGGCTCTTTAAATTTAATCTTTATTAGGTTTCTTTATGTGGTGTCAATTAAGTAAACCTGAATAAAGCTTTAAATGATAACTTTTGTTTTAATTTTAATTATCTAGAAGTAATTACACAATTATATGATTAAGATCTTTATAGTAAAATTGTAGGAGGTAGCGGTCCCATTACAGGATTGACATACATGCGAGTAACACTATTAGGTAGGTCGTACGCATGTTGATTGACTTTAATGAGAAAAAGAGTTTATTATACATTTAGATTTAGTATTTTCTTTTATTCATTCAATTATTTTAGTTTATTATGGTTATCTTGGACGAACTTCTGTAGGAGTTAAGTTGAGTTTTTAACTTTTGTACACTTTTCATATCAACTTGATCTCTGTATTTACATGCATATAATTAAATCGTGTTAACTGAATTTTCAACAACTGTCCGTTAACCGATTTATTTGATATTTTGCACACATCCAAGTAAAGTGGGTTGCGTTTGATTGATTGATACAAATGAAAACAAATTGAGAAGTTCGCGTCAGTCACGGTATAGAAAATGGTGAAAGCAAGTTTAGAAATAGAATGGATGAAATATAGATGAGGAAGGATTTAAAATTAGACAGCCCAGGAAAGGTGAGTGTATGAAAGGTGAGACACTGTTGGGTGCAATGTGTAAAGGTTCAGAAGAAATATATATTTATAATGACAGAAATGAACTAAAATTGACTTCAGACTTACAAACGACGTAATCTAAGATCTCCGTGGGTCCTACCTACTGAATAACAGTGAGATAGTACCTATGTCCAAATCCAACCGGCTATAACTACATGGTGTTCCAATGTGGAGTCTTCCTCATAATGAGAACCTTCTTACCTCAAAACTGTATTTCTAAAATTTATATAGTCACATGACATGTACTGCCTCTACTTTCTTTGACTTTGACTTAATGTTGAATTTACTATGAACTGTGATAATAATAATAATAACTTCACAACATGTCAGACACGGCCGTCTGATCCTAAACTAGGCAGAGCCCGTACTATGGTAATCAGACTACTGTTAAACATACTTATATATTTCCAAATACATACATATTATACATATATTACACCCAGATACAGAACAAAATGATCATGTTTATCACACAATTATTTGTCCTGGGTGGAACCGAACCTAAATCGAACCCATGACCTCTGGCTCAGCAGTCAGAGTCACTAACCACTAGACCAACAGATCAGTCAAGTCAAACATTTTTTATAAATGTTAAATTGAGCTCGATGTTACCGATCCTAGTAAATGAAACATCACAGTAGTTGGAAAAAGACACAAATGAAAACTAGCATCTCATATCTTTCTGTTCCTTTTTTCAGGAAGTCAGTGTTTGTGAGTAAGACTAATACGCACCACAAGTTACCTATTTCTATAGAGTATGGCCCATCAAAGGTTGTCTGTGAGAGATCGCAGACTGCGATAAGACCGCCCATTGTACTGCTACTTAATATTGTATGTTTCGTATGTATCCTATTTTTTGGTGTGCAATAAAATATACTCTATCTCTATCTATCTATCATAATTCGAACTAAACCAGTTTCATCAATTTCTCTTAACTAAAATAGTAGGTTACGCCGAGACGCGCCCAAGCAAGATTTAATTAACAACTCTCTGATATTTCTTCAAAGGTAATTAATAACTATTACACGCCTTCGAACTCATAAAAACATTCACAATAGCCCCTGAAAGGATTAACTAATATCTATTGGCACGATAGCTAGCTTTTACGTATTTACAAATAAGGTACATTTTCGGTTGATTGGTTTATCAAGTGTTGTGTGCCGAAAAAGTGGTATACGATGGCTATTCATCATTCATATAACAACCGAACATAAATAACATATTTAGATGGTTTATTCCTCTTTGGTATGTTGAATTTATACCTTGTATTTATTATTATGTAGAATAAGTTATAACTTTTTGCGACACTCCTGAAGTTTCTTAGTCGGTTTTTTAGGCAGGCGTCTTTCTTAGCAGTGCAATTCTAAGTATACCCTAGATTACCACATTAACGCGCGATCAATATTGTCCATTATTCATTTAAAAGTTTTTTGTTTAATTCTGTGAAAGTAAACCATCTGACTGGCCTGTTGGTCTAGTGGTTAGTGACCCTGACCGCCATGCTTATAGGTCGTGGGTTCGATTCCCACCTGAGTCTGGGTATTCTTTGTGTCCGTTGTTTCTATGTTTGTAAAGTCCCCCGCGACACAGGAGTAATTCCTAATGTGGGAGTTGTCTTTAAAAAAAAATCTGTACGTAAGCCGTGTCTATTAATTAATCTGTGTAATACCAATTTCAAAAGTTTAATAAAGTAAGTAAATTAGTAAAAAACAATTAAGTTATAAATTTTGTTATAATTTATAACATAAAGTAAAACATTTCGTTTGTTCCGTTTCTCTTTTAAAAGAGAACTCCTATAACTGAATGTGAATGAAAGATAAGATTTAAAGATCAAAAATGGAAATTGAGTACAACGACAGAAAACCTTAATAAAAAGAGGTTAAAACCTTTAACCCGACCGTTACTATAAATAACAATAATTAAACGAATAAAGTTCCAAAACCTTTAACCCAGCTGGGAATAAATAAAAAAAACTAACCAGTCAGAAACAAAGTAACTGTAGATTGCTGTCATCGTTTATTGAGTATAATTAATTTTGATATGTTAATTTATTTGTTTATTTATTTTATTGAAGTCACAGTTGGCATACATATCGTGTGTTTTAGCTCGTATGTATTTTTCTTGTCATTCAATTTAGTAGTAACTTGTTTTTCTTGATTGACGGCTTCTCCATCGGTCTTATTTGTCTACCGGATTAGATTATTGACAATGAACGACTCCTGTCATGATCATGATTTATGTCATGTAAATTATTACCATATTATATTATTTTAATTGGACACCGTGTTTTAAAGGAACGTCACTCAGCAAATCTAATGAAAATAGAATATTCTAATCATAGACGAGAACTATAAAGAACTCATATCCTAGTATGAGCTCCTAAGCACTGGCAAAAAAAAAAGTAAATTGATCAAAGCAGTTTTCTTATCATCAAAGCAAGTAACATACTTATGAACTCACACGGGTGCTATAAGGAACGCACTATTGCCCACTAATTCAGAACGCCGATAACAAGGTTATATTACACCAATTAAGCGCCATTTTACATTTGATTTTATTGTGGCATAATTAGATGCGGTTTACGACCGAAGGTTTAAAACCACTGGTTTTATAAGCAAACGATACGATATAATAAATGTTATGGATTATAAATTAACAAGTATTATTTTTTATTATTGATTTGGCGTACCGTAGGTTATAAGCTGCAAAGAAAGTTAGTTAATTTAAAAAATAATGATTTATTTCTTAATAAATGTTAGCTTTGACGGTTGTATACGTCATTAATAACACAGTGGTGCAATTTTAATAACTGCTTATTTTCAACTCCTTTAAGGTGTTTATTGCTGCTTTCTTTTTATATCATTAAGGTGTTAAATAGGCATATTGCCTTCCTGACAGGAAACAGACACAGGCTTCGGACGTTTGCTCTCTACCAACTCTTCACTCGAAATTTTTAATCTCAAATGATCAAATGTCAAAACCGACACAAAAACTGGTTCTGGTGAACGCTCAAATTGTCAACTGACAATTTGAGCGTTCACCAGAAGATTTTGTGTCGGTTTACCCCCTAGCCTGTAACAAACGGTTTCATTGTAAAAAATTGCCATGCGCGTCATTTCGAACAAATCTTCCGGTGTTAGAATACACATAGCTCATAGGGAAATAACTCATGAGTCATTTCCAGCTGAATCAGCGAACGACTTGCGATTGCGAACTATTGGAGAATAGTTCGTTCACCAGTAGTTCGCAGGTCATTCGCTGGTACTATCAACGAAAACTAATTTCCCTTGGTAAGTTTTATTCATGATTTGTTTAGGTAATGAGAAACCACCCAGGACAAATAATTGTGTGATAAGCACAATCATTGGTTCTGTCTGGAAGTATTTTGTTCTACCAAAATCAGTCAAAATCAAAATTATTTATTTCAAGTAAACCTGTTGTAGGTATTTTTGAAATGTCAGGAGGAGTCAGTCAGTATAAACCCGCCGTGTAGCTAGTTGCCTGTTCGAAAACGTAGATCCTATGGAGAAGAACAGGCAAGAATCTCCAAGGACACTCTTTTTCTACATGGTTTTTTTTTACAAGGTTACTTGTTAATATAACATATTACACACAAACATACTTATATACAGTATACTAAATATATACATATATGTATTTAGTATATTGTATATAAGTATGTTTATCAGCAGCCTGGTCACCATAGTACAGGCTCTGCCTAGTTTGGGATCAGACGACCGAGTGTAAGTGCCAAGATATTATGATTATTATATTCATCATGCGTCACTAGTATTGTTTGTTTAAAAAGGAAAATGGTACTACTGTTTATAAAATTGAAATCGTTTTAGCCTCATTGTTTAGAGAAGACAAGTATGCATGCAGAGAAGGTGCAACATATGTACCTCCTCTTTTTTTATTTCAGTAAAACATAATAAACATTACCGTTTGAAATATTTATATAAAGGAAAAGCAAGCGTTACACAGGCAGTCATGTACTATAGTATTTTTTGTTACCGAGCAAAACCTTGAATTATTATAGGCATGCAACTGTTCGTTATAAGAGAGTTGTTTTTAGTTCGATGATTTGTTTTGCATTTAATTACGTCTGAAGAAATTATAATATGACTATTTCTACATTCACAGCTGCAATTAGTCATAAGCGGTGTACATGAAATGCAAACACACTTATTGGTTTTTTTTAAGTGAAAACTTCTTTAGGCACGTTTGTGCACTTTTGCTATGGGGAAAAGGCACTGAACTCGTGACCGTCACGTTAATAATACATATATAGATCTACTAATCTAAACATAGAGTTCTGTCAGCTCCTTATTAATTAAAGTCACCAACCTGCTAATGTGACGTTTAAGTTCGTCGTTTCGTTTAAGTTTTCACTTCTGTCGGCAGTCCTAGGACTGCTTATTTTTTTAATATGGTCTATTTTAAGCTAAGCATAGCTTAAACGATGGGTTCTAATATTATAAATACGAAAGTATCATCACCCAACTGACCATCATGAAATTTAGATACACGCTATCAGGGGTACAGAAATGGACATAGGTTACCTTTCTTCTAGAATAAAATACTGATCCCAAGGGATACAAAAATAACCCTAACGCTAGCAAAGCCAACGGTAAAACCTAGTATTTAGATACTTTCATTTTAGATGCGCGGATGGCGCAATAGTTAACGTGGTCGCCTCGCCACTACGCCATGCCGAGTGTGTGTGGTTTTGATTCCCGCACAAGATAAAAATTTGTGTGATCCATAGTCGATAAAGATCCACAAAGAATATATAGATCCGAATCTGGGTGTTCTTTGTGTCCGTTGTTTGTATGTTGTCTTTTAAACAGAAAAAAAATGTTTTTTTTTGTAAATGTATGCAAATCGAGTTTATTTGCATGGATCGAAATTGAATTGATTAGTTGCAATTTATTTATTAGTTATTATCTACATAGTCAATACTGTATAAAACCTTTTTGCACTACTAATCCAAACACAGTACCTGTAGACCAAGAGAAGTAACTTATCCTTCATCGATAATTTGGGAAAGTAAGCCGATATGAACATCCAAGGAAAAGACGCTAATGGCAAGCCGGGTGATTTAAATTACGGACGTACTAATAACACCTATAATAATATATAATGCAAGAGAAAGAAATGATACTTGGCTCGTTCGAAATCTTAAAACATTACTATGATATATACTCGTATATCACTACATATTATAAAACAAAGTCCTCGCCGCGTCTGTCTGTTCGCGATAAACTGAAAAACTAATGAACGGATTTTCATGCGGTTTTCACTAATAAACAGTGATTCATGAGGAAGGTTTAGGTGTATAATCTGTTAAGATTTTGTGTAAATAAATTGAAATATGTTGATGATTGTTGAAGATGTCTTTGCTACCAAAGCCAGGGCGGGTTGCTGGTAGTATATATTTTGTAGCAAAGATCTAAAAGCCACGGCGTCATACGAAAGAATATCGTATGTTCGTTTTACTCCTACTTAATGTAATAAAGCTGAAGAGCTTTTTTGTTTGTTTAAATGCGCTAATCTCTGAAACTATCATTCATAATTGACTAATGATTTTTCTGTTAGATGGAGTATTGAAAGAAGGTTATATTCTATGTAACATCACGCTACGATCCTTAGAAGCGGAATAGTGACCACAAACGCAGGTGAAACTGTGGCGAACGCCTAGTAATGTTATATGTACATTCACTTCACCACTGGCACGCCAACAGGAAGTCGTAAAAATCGACATAATATTATTATGGCAGTTATTACATTCATTATACAAAGAACAACAAATATTAATTATAATAATAGAACGTAAAGTTTTTCTAACCAAATAGCCATAACAATATTTTTTTTTTATATTAACATAAGTAGGTGTCAAAACATGACGATAATAACCATTAGTGAAACTCGTAGAGAATATACAATAAACGTATTTCATTAATATACCATCAAATGTCTTCATAAATAATGATCGAACCGACGGATGCGCCCACGCACACGCTTAATGACTCGATTTATAGGGATCCGTTAGTAAATGGTTCTCATGGCATTATAATTGTAAGAATATTCTGTTACATATTACACAGCGCTAAAATATGCAAACTTATGGATCTAGAACACAGATAAATTAACTTAATTTTTTTTTAATACAGACATACAGTAAAACAGAGAACAGTGGAAATATATATATTTACGCATAACATTGTATAATAATAAATATTATACATGTATATCGTGTCCTCAATATCTTATGGGTACTTCCAAATCTATGAGGTACCTAAGTAGTGAGTAAGGTAATGTTCGGTATATTTAAGAGCAGGTGGCTTAAAGAAACGTGGTCAGATATGTATTGACGTGTTATGTCAGTCTCATATGATAATGAGACATCGCAAAGGCTGGGAAATAGTTTTTTAAGCAAACATTTTTTTTTTATGCTTTTTGTTGTACGCTGTATTTTATCAAATAAAATCATTTCTTTCTCAGCACTTGGCTATGTCAACACAAATACCTACTCTGGACGATGGTAATACATACTTCAGGATATATTTCTGATAGTTATTTGTCACTGAAATGTCTTACTAGTATTAAAAAGGAGGAGAGATTTGTGAGGAGGGATCGATGGATGTTTGTTTGATTTCACGCAAAAACGGCTAAATCGGAAAATGGCTGGATTTAGGAAAAAAATCACAGAGATAGGTTATAGTCTGGAATAGCACATAGGCTACTTTTTATCCCGGGAAAATATACGGTTCCCGTGGGATAAATTTCACCAAAATTTCCACACGAACGAAGTCGCGGGCAACAGCTAGTCATCAATAACTGCATGAAGAGAGAGAAAGCTTTAAGTTTGTCAAAAGATTAGATTTATTATTACTCTAACGCTACGCTACTACTTTTGCCCCATTCGCCCATATTTTTGTGTTTCATATGCGTAATATTCATAAAAAAAAACGGTCACGCGAGTTCAGTGCTTTTTCCCCCAACCTACCAAAAGTGCCCAACGTGCCTAAAGAAGTTTTCACTTCAAAAACAATTAAGATGGGATAATACAATTTGCAAAAAGTAATCGATCGCATTTCAAGGCGCAGGTCGTAATAATATACAGAATAGTCTTCTTTATGTGAAACCCTCTAAACAAAACTGTCAGTCACAGGACTGCACGTCAGAAATGAACACACACACCCATTTATGGACTTGAGCGTGACGGTCACGCAATTTCAGTGTTTTTTCCCCATACCAAAACTGTCCAACGGGTCTAAAGAAGTTTTCACTTCAAAAAATATATAAATTATGAATACACTGGTTTATTTTTATGGTAAACGACGCGAACAACAATCTACTTGGTTTCAAGTTGCTGAGAATTTATTTATGAATACTAAAGACAATCTCAATTCCATGTGGGTGTTATCATTAGCATTAAGATATGACAAAAAAACAATCTTTGAGTTCTACGTAGCGCGGCGGTAGAGTAGTCGATTCGTCAAGGGTCACGGGTTCAATACTCGCTCTTTATTAACTGAATTTAAAAAAGCAGATTATCATACGACACGTATGTATCTAATATCATTGGAACTGCAAAATATTTACGCATGGAAGCCCTAATAGAATGCTATTAGGGCTTCCAAACAAATGTAAAAAAATTTAAAGGTATCTGTTTCTATGTATGTTTGTCTACGTCTTTTTCCGAAACTTCTTTAGGCACGTTGGGCACTTTTGGTATGGGGAAAAATCACTGAACTCGCTTGTAACGCTCGGATACATATATGTATCGATTTGTGTATATATATTTATATACAGTGTGAACTTATGTTTTCACTTCCTACGTGCAGTCCTCCGACTGACAGTTTTTTATCCATGTTCAAGACCCCATAGAACAAGTTATGCTTAGTTTTGGGTTTAGAAAGCGCTGCGTAATATCTCCCGAAAAATATTATTATTATTAACGTATAATATGTATTTAGAAATCTATCCCAGCAATCGTTACACTAATACAAATTTTGTATTTTCATCCAACAACAAGTTTTCGTGTACGGGTCCCATAATATTAAATTCGAACTCAAACGGTTTATTCCCTTTTTATGAGTATTTGTGTAATTAATGTATATTTCCCTAGCTTATTGTGATTTCTAATATTACTTGTTTGTTCTCTATGGTCCTGATGACAGTTAGTATATTTTATTTTATCTATAAATGTCTACAAGTAATAAAATAATATTTTATTATTTGGTATGGACCTTTTCAAATGATTCTATACAGGAACAAGAAAATACATTAGGTATTGTGATAATGTATAATATCAACGTTTTATAGTAGGTAACTAAAATTCATTAATTATAAACCGCGATATCGCTAAACCATTAGAGTTCTATGTAACAATGTAGGTCACATACGACAACAATGATTCTTACTTTTCTTTAAAAATAAAGCCTAGTTTTTCCAAAAAGTTGTAAATACTAGTGGGTTGAGAACACCAAACAAAACTCATATTTATAATTCTATTTAAAAAAAAAAAAATTCTAAAAAAGTAAACTGAAGAAGACAAAACTCGTCATACACTATTCTCGTGGTGCAATCATCACCAAGCCATATGTAAACTACTGTATTCATGTCAACTCACTAAGTGCGGCATTTACATATGAATTGTATGAATTAATACAACGCCAATTGACACCAGCTTTAAATCACATGGTATAATGGACCCGTTTCTAAACGACAATGAATAAGACATAGATTAGAAGTATTGTATGGAGTTAGAGCCTACAAAGACTTTGCATTATAGAAGTTTATGTAAAATAAGAAGACCATAGTCAAACGTCACGGCCGGTGTTATTTTCTGGTAAGTAGACTTGCCATAACTTTACTAGGTGAGGGAACAAGGCAATTGACGGTACTGACTGGTATTGCGATTATTTACAAAAAACTACCGAGCGAAGCTCGGTCTCCCAGTTACTATATTTTTATAACGCACTTAACATAAAACGTAAAGTAAAATTAAACGTAAAACATATCTGACTAGAGTTAATAACATTATAGAAAAGTGGTAAAACAAATATATATAAATACCCAATTTTAATAATTTAATTTTCTTACATTAAATATAACCACTATATTTTAATTATCTTTAAGCCACCAGCCAAGAGAGCACGTATAAAAATTAATAAACAATCATAAACATAGCCATAAACATTTCTTGTAAGTAATAGACACTTAAACTTTAAGGAGCCATCAAATTTTAAGCACAGAACTGAATAAGTCACAAATACGTGTCATGTAACGGTATGTCCAGTCTGCAAAAATAATCTGTGAAAGAAATAAGAATCATAAAACGGCGAGCGAGGCGGATCATAAATTTAACTGCCGTTTTCTAAAATTAATAACGCATAATTCTAATATAAAACCTTAATGAGTGGCGAATAAAGCGATAAAAGGGTAATTTACGATCTGCCCGGCCAATAAAAACTTTAAGATAAGTAATCTTAGAAATGGAAATCAATTATTTTGTTTACGTCAGGCTGTTAGAACTGATGTTTATTTTTTATTGTATTTGTTTTGTCTGAGGTTAAATTTGATGTTTTGATCTTTAGAATATAACTGTCTGTTTTCTTCATGGAAGTTTTATCATGTGTCATCTGTTAACACACACATCATTCGTTTTGGGAACAATCCTTGTACTGGCTTTTAATTTATATTTTTCGTAAGAACGTAATTAAGTTTGGAAGTAAAAAATTATAGACACGTATAATATGACATTTGAGACTCCATCTGAACTCGAACAGATTAAATAAAAGGTTTTACTGAGAAGTTAATAATTGAAAATAAGGTGAGAGATGAATTAAAAATAAATTCTGTTACAAATTATTGTAACAGAGCACATGCCGTACATACATAAGTGTTTGTTTGGAGGCACATAAGAAGCCTGAAACTGGTATCCGTCAATCTGTTTATATCCTTTAAACCGAGCGGAGCGACGGACCGCGAATAATGCCTCGGTGTTAAAATCAGTAGCAGCGCCACTCTCACCTAAGATATCGTCGCAGTCGTAGAAAAACGACGGATTTGATTTTTTAACGATTTATGTTTTTGACATAAAGCCTACTAAAAACATTATACTTTATCATAGAAGAAAACATTTTTAAAAGCTCATACACATTTAGAGATTTCATTAACAGAAACAGTTGTTTTCAAAATATTACGTAAAATATCATTTGAAAATTTTAAAGTGCGCTCCTGTTCAGTTACTAGAAATCAAATCAGTCGTTTTTCTACGACGACGACGAATATTGGTATTATTTTGTATTCTGTGCCGTATACTACTATGTATTAATGCGAAAGTTTAGATGGATGGATGTTTGTTACCCAATCACGTAAGAACAGCTCAACGGATCTAGATTAAATTGGCACAGAGATAGATTTTAGTACTTTATATCCCGGAAAAGTGTACTGTTATCGTGGAATATATTTTAATTTAAACGCGAATGAAGTTGCGGGTATCAACTAGTTTGTTATAATTTTGTATGTCCTAATAAAGATAACGTTATATGATACGTTTTAAAATCGTTGGATCAGACACATTACCTTATATACAACGTGACCTATAATTTTTTCAATTATGTATTTTTAAATTTTAATAAAATAAAAAAATAGTTGTGGCTAACTAATTAATAAATTACTCATTGTATGTAAGTAGCAAGACCAACTTAGGTTTGGTTTTTCTTCCTATTTATATTAAGCTACCTTTGGCCTACGTCTTCGCTGGCATTAATGAAGATTTTGTCTAACAATTCACGTAGTTCTCGGGGACAGTATTGTGTTCTAGATGAAAGGTACCCTATGTTCTTTTGTTTCCTATACATCGGACAACATAGAGTCAGTAGTTAAGACGTCAAAGCGAAACAAAGAAAAAAAAAACTTCCATTAGCATTAAAACATTAATTAGGATAACTCAAGTAATATACTTTGTAATAATTTTAAAGATATGTATATACCGGTGCTATCAACGTAGCCGAAATAGCTACAGGTGAAACTTTGTAAAAGTATGTTAGCTTAAATCTATTTAACCCCATAGCCAAAATAGTACGCAGTTTTCATTATTTCGATCCTCCATGTTAATACCTTGAAAATAAGCATAATTCATAAGATTGTGAAATATTATCTCCTTGTTTTATTAGACGTAACGAGTGGTGTAATAGATAGCAATATAGACATCGTCGAAGGGGCCGACTTTGCAATTAATAACTTTCACCAACAAATCGCAACCGTACGACTGAAAAATAATTCTGGCCTACTTACACGATGTTTGGTAAATACAATAGTAGGAATGAAGCGTGGTTACGACTAAGTTTAATATCAGTAGGTACATATATTAGAAGTTAAACATTAGCCCGGGATGAGGGTAATAAGACTATGTTCAGATGATAAGCATTGTTGGCTGCCCGTCGAACGCGCATTGAATTTTTGTGCAGTGTTCACATGGCGAGCGGTTCTTGGGCGAGAAACGCGCGTTGTCGTAGTTCAGTTTGAGTTCTGTCTTCGTTGAAAATGAGCGTTCTCTATCAATCCGGGTTCATTTCTAGTATTTTAAATTTTTATGTTATACAAAAATAAACTGCGTGAAATGTATGAAATTAAGTTGCACCGAACCCATGCTACGTGAAAAATGGTATACGGAATCTTATTTAAATAGCAGAATCTTTTAATTAACATCACGTGCTGTCTCGTTTAGATGTATTTAGTTGCTCGAAATATGGTTCGAATCTTATAAGTAGGAATAATGTTTTTCATATTTCGCCTACTTTTTTTCGGAAATAGCACTAATTCCGCAACAAGTTAAAATACTATTTATATTAAAAAACTAATAACAATGTCACAAATATACTAGTATTAATGGATTAGCCCATTACCCAACAGGTGACAAAATTTATGCCAGCAACGGTTGGGTCATGCCAGTTTTCATGTATTCCACGTTCGTCAGTAATGAGGTTGTATATCCCGCGAAAGTTTGGGGGTCGTGGACTCTTAAACATTAAGGCCCTACATAATCGCGAGATATACAACCTTAGAGAATATTTTCTTCATACTGATGTGGGAAAGCATTGTAATGTAGTCGCAGACAACAGACTCACTCTGTTCGCTCTAGTTAAAGAGAACTGGCGCAAGCTTGTAATACTTAGTACTAATGATATCAGGGAGGTATGAAAAGGTAAAGAACTCCATAGCCGTTTTTATCGGGTCCTAAACGGGCCTGATATAGACTTAAAAGCATCTATGTCTTGGCTACGGTTTGGCGATCTTTTTGGAGAAACCGAAGGTCTTTGCAATTATGGACGAAGTTGTTATGACGAATAACTATCGGAGAAATATCCTGAAAGATGGTACGGTGGACATCTATCAGGCATGCCACCGTCCTGGAGAATCTACCAGGCATATTATTTCTGATTGTTCTCGTCTTGTCGTCTCGTCCAACGGTGAATATTTGCACAGACACAACCAAGTGGCCAGGATTGTGCATCAACAACTTGCCCTTAGATACAATCTCGTGCATTCAGAAGTGCCATATTACAGGTATGTGCCGGACCCAGTTCTTGAAAATGACGTGCCACATTGTATTTGGATTGATCTATCATCACTGACAGAACTATTGTTGCCAATAAACCTGACACAGTGGTGATAGATCGATCAGAGTGCCGCGCAATGATTGTCGATATCGCTGTTCCTCATGACGAGAATCTCATGAAAGTTAAAAAATATAAACAAGTCAAATATTTGGATTTGTCTCACGAGATCATTGAAATGTGCAATGTCGATTCGGCGATCATTGTTCTGATGGTTATATCTGCTCATGGATTGATAGCGCGTTAGACGGCTGGATCTAGAGACTGATGCAGAAGGCAGTTCTCCTCGACACGACCCGTATAGTGAGTAGGTTCTTGTCTTTGGAGCCCTAACCACCGGTGTCCAACACACCGGTGGTTAGGGCTGTACCCGATGTCGGTGGTCTACTGTTTTTTTATATTTTCAAATATATATTTTGTTTTTACATATTTAAAAATGTAATTTATAAGTTTTAAGATTAATATAGAGAAATTATAATCAATTCTATGTCATGATGTCTGATGTAAAAATGCTTATGTCAATGTAAAATAATTATCAGTCTATTATTTACTATTATTATACGCATTTATAGTATAATTATGTACGGCAGACCAATGATCTCAAAGTGCGCGTCTACGCTGTAGGCGTTAGCACCGCGTCAAGCGCGCGTCCATTCAAAACACGCGTTAGCATGTGAACAACTTAAACAAAATGCGTGTTGTTGTTGATGCGCGTTAGCAAAACGCCTGTCATCTGAACATGGTCTTAAATTCAACAATGGGCAAACATGGAGGAGATACAACTCTACTCGTCAAATTATTTGTAATAAGATTTGTATACCTCAGCACACAGGAATATTATTATAACTTCATAATCGAGACAGTAATGGCCTGTTAATGGCGTTAGAAGTACATTATTATGGTTTTTTACCCGCTCATTATAACGCTTATAATGACCATCAGATAAAATTAATGTCCTAAACGTTGATAACATCAAATTAAAATAATACGTAATTAAATTTTGTAGGACACGATCGAAATTAACATAATATACTTGGCATTATATTACAAAAATATTTAAATTTCGCTGAATAATGTGATTATTATTTTATGTTCTTTGTATTTTAATGTATGATGATTTTAAATGTAACTAATTAGAATGGAAGCTAAAGTTTCTAAATTTTATTAACATTGAAATGGATATAATGATAAAACAGAGCGTAATTGGCAGTAACAGCTTGTTTGATTTTGACTTCAAATATTTGAGTTATTTTTTTAAGTTTTAGTGTAGATTTTGGACACTTGACGGTTTAAAACAAAGAAGCCGTGAGATCCGATTTTAACAATTATTGTGTTCACTGTTCGATATAATCCTCCTGTAGAGCATTTATAAAATCTTCTCAAATAAAACGGGAACAAGCGCATTCCCAAAAATCATTATCATCTATATTAAACTATTAAACCCGTAATTAACCACTCATACAAAGTAAACGAACCTATATTTTTTAAACTCTCACAGTTACAAAGTTTATTATCAAAAAGAAATTATTAAAACTTCTTCAAACGAAATTAAATTGTCGGCATAACAAAAATAACTTTAATTTGCACGGAGATACAAGTAATATATTTAACTGTGCTGTTTAAACTTTTATGGGTGTGCAATAAGAGTAAAATTCACATAACACGTTTTTACACCAACTTTATACACAATTCACGATATAAAATCGGCAATCTCGATTTTGTAACGATTACATTAATTTTACGATTTCTCGATAGATAAGGTAATGTTAACTCGATACGTTATTATTTTTAATGTATTTTAAGTTCGCCGATAGTGTATTTTGGTAGCTGACTGTACATGACCTCGATTTAAAAGGATTTTCAAATTAACGTAAAATTGCGTTTCTAAAATGTTAAGCAGCATATATATATTTTAATGGTATTTTTATATGAATATAAATTGTCGTACAGAAGTTTTAGCGGTAAGTTTTTATGATAAAAAAAATATACTTACTGCCAAATTTATATTATATTCTATAAGAAAACCAACAGATGATTTCAGTTTTTTAGGACACAGTATAATATTTGTAATAATTTTAGACATTAATTTGTTAGACTGTACTGACGTACTTAAATCTAGTGATATTACAAGCAGTTGAAGCTAGTTACCGCACCTACTAGTATTCTCTTATCGTCGTACGACCCAAACTAGAAATATTTCAATTGAAGCTTGCTTGCAGGTTTTCGTAATACAAGTATAAATAAAAAATCTGAAATACCGACTGACTCAAAAATACTTTTAACAGTTAGAAAAGAGCTGATAATCTTCAATAAAAAACAAGTTCAAACAAAAAATAAGTAAAAAAATACTGATTTTCTTAAATTCTATCTAAAAACACTTTAGTAACCTTTAAACCAAAAAACCTAAGCTAAACCAAAAGTGGTCCATCCGTTTAAAAGCTATGTTCGTTTAAAACGGCTAATAAATGTTGCTCTTCAAAACAATTTTAGGCTGGTGGTCCGTTTTTTGGGGTTAGTTCTTCTCATTATTTGCACATTTATCAGCCTTCTTTCTTTCCAAAATATTAAGAAGCTCGCTGCTCTAAGATAAGCCTTTAGTAATTAATTTTAAATATACAACACAAACGTTGAAAACTCATAACAACTTATGTATAAAATTTAAAATGACCTGAATGCCTATTTTAAGAAATTTAAGATTTTAGTCGACAATCAAAAGGGCTTTGGGAAAGACAAATCGATAGACATGGCCATTTATGACTTTCTACATATGGTTATGAATAGTATGGATAACAGACAGCCAATATTAGCTCTTCAGATCATAAAACTCTAATAGGTAAGCTAAATGCATATGGGGTTAGGGTAACATATCAAAATTGTTTGAGTCATATCTTAGTAACAGGCAACAAATCACAGTCATTAATGAAATCTGTAAAAACATTGACACTTCACTGATCCACTGTACCCCAAATCAAGATCACATTAGTCACAATGAATGACCCAATGACAATTAATAATAAAACGTGTTCGTAGAAAGAAACAGACATTTCTGAAGTCAAAGCAATATACTTTACATTTAATTAAATAAGAAGCACCAAGCATTAAAAAGGAACCAAATGTCCTGTTGACCGGAATGTCGCAGTACCTTCTGGCACTCTAATACGGCAGCAACGATTGGTTGGGCTGAGGGAGATGTTAGCGTTTTTTGACTCCCGTGAGCATAATATATTCGAAGTTATAACGAATGATCCACTGTACCCCGTGATCCACTGTTACCCACTGACTCTCCCCTACATTTTTTCAGGGGTATTAAAAAGGACATAGGGTACCTTTCATCCAGAACTATTTCCGAGGGATGGAAGCCCGAATTAATATACAAAATCAAAGCTAGTAAAGATATATTTCCTTTGAGAGTATTTAATCAGATGGAGGTGTATAAATACTAGTTGGTAACACAAAAATTGCTAACCTTATCCAACTATGCAACAAATATTCAGACAGTGATTTATAGCTTTATGTAATGGCAGGCAGTGTGAATAACTATTGTCATTAATGTTGCTAGCTGCATTGTTAGAAAATACTTTTAAATATTCAATTAATTACATAATTAGCTTTTGCTGTTTTAGAATAAAGCTATTAGACTCAGAAGAACAATAATAATATAACCAGTAAACTATCGAAGTATTTGATTCTAGAAGTAAAAAAAGCATTTCATTCTAGAGCTTATATTAGATGTGTAAATCGCGATAACAATTACAATTCACAATGCCTTTTTTGGTTACCCGACGTTTCGTTCGAATTGCACCTATCGTGGTCACGGGTGGACTCACGAGGAGAGCTCATATTTCAAGGCCGTTTGGTTTTAACACCACTGTGCTACTTAAAAGGCAGTCCAAAGTAGTATGTAAGAGTACAGAAAAATAAAAAGAAAAGTGCCCAAGAACAATTTCAATGCCTTTTATGTAATTTAAAGTGGTAATGTTTTCCAACGCAATTTCGGATTCCTTGTGCACTTATATGTATAAATTGTCGGCAAACCAGAAGGCTGGTAACTTGTTACTTGGATTAAAGTAAAATACATCAATTTATAGAAAAAATTGAACCACGTCTTATTTAGAACGTATTGCGTGCTACCGTGGCTAAGACTATATTCTCAGAAAAAAGCAGATTATAATACTTTTTCAATTTTATGTTTTTATTGAAAAACATAAGTGTCATTGCACAATCCGATAGAAATAGATGTAATCTTAACATTAAATCTGTACCTACTTCATGTGGATATACGAGCTGATGTCTGAAAGTTCATCTTCCACAAAAATATGTAATAGCATTTAATGTAGACTTTGTTTGTTTGAGCTGAAATCATACAAAAAAACGGACAAGTGCAAGTATGACTTTAATTCCGTTCATTTTAAATCGTATAAAAGTTATGTTACGAGAAATTTCGGTTTTATTTGCTCAATTCAATTTTTGCTGAAATCAAAAAGCGCTAGTAAGATTATTTGCGGCCCCCAAGAGACCATGGATTATGCATTCTTGAAAAAAATGTCTTTACAGATAAATTGGCAGGTGGACAACGAAGTGATCCTATAAGGCTTCCGAATTTTCGGAAAACACCCAACACCAAAAAAAGCATAACTATAAAAAAAGTGCTTGTTCACCGTGCTCTTTTGTAGGTTCGAGGAACTACCTGGGTCCATTTGTTTCCTTGTTTACGTGAGTCACAAACTCAGCACTTTATATGATTTATGGGATATTCTATACTAAGAATAAACTTCTCTAGCCGTATTAATCCATGTTAAGAAGTATTTTACATTGCCTTCTTCTCTTAATTAGAATTATTACATTTATTAGGTGATAAAGAAACATCCACTAACTGGCAAAGGCGTACCATACCATATGGACACTTTTAACGTCAAGGATGTAAATTGAACATTACAAACCGGAGCAAACGGTAGAGGGACATCCAAAAAGAGGTCTACAGGAGGAAAAATCTCCGTTTCTCTTTCTCATTCATCGTTACTAAAACATTCATTTTCATCTACACTTTTGGATACCATAAATAATTTCTCTCTTCTTCTAAAACACGGTGGTCAATTTGACAGCAAGGCGAACAAAATGTTTTCATAAATGAGAAACAAACATGCAGATAAACATTATTTCTACCTCCAGGCAGTAGACATTTGATCACATTCCCGTACTTGCAACACGTCCGCCTCGATGCGGGCAGCAGACAGACGGACATAACAATGTCTATTTAAGGAATTAATGATATTAGTTCAACTTACGTACGTCGCCGTAATATATGGCTCAAAAATGTACATTTATATGACGGTGAATTTATTGGTGAATGTTATCTCATGCTTTTTGTGATTAAGGGTATTTAATTGCTTCCTTGATTGTTTAACATAGTTAAGGTTGAACGTTTTAGTGTTGATTTAAAGCAAAACGTCAGTGTTATTTCTTAACGCAGAGGAAACGGCCGCATTAGTTATCCTAGAGTGCGAGGGAGTGCCCACACAATGAACAAGAATCCTCGACGCTCCTAGAGGCCTGTGAACGCCCTAGGAAGCTTCTGTGTTTCTGGAAGGAGCTAGGCTGGCTCAACTAGCCAACTATATCTGAACTTATAATGGACCGTTTTTGAGTTTGAATGCGGAAACAGAGCCCTTAACCAATACCAATTAGTGTTATTTAGTGTAGCGTAGAGTTTCTAGTGAAATAATGACCCAAGGCTCCTGCACGCGAAGGCTTTTCCGTTTCGGCTGTTTTAGGTTTTAGACGTTTTGGGCTAATGAGGTCTACTGTGCATACTCCTTAGAGCCTTGCAAATTTTTATTTAAATCCATTGTTATTTTAAGGACATTAAGAAATTAAGTTCTGATGCTAGCGTATAATACAATGTTCTGTGTTATCTGGTTCTTGGTCTTTGTGCATTTATATAAAAAAATCTCATCATCATAGGATTAAAAGAAGCGCTACATTTCTGCTTTATCCGTCAGGATGTAATAATTTGAAAATCACACAATAATTTGAGTACATAATTTTTATTTAGTAAACACGTCAATATCCAATACACAAAATACAATGTTTAACGACATCCTAACAAAAAAGTATTCCCTCTAAAGTTATATAAAGACTAATACATACTAGGTATGTATTACTATGAGCAGAACGTAATTTCTGAGTCAACTTCGTAACAGGTTATACATATGTATAAGTTTTTGTGATAATTACACATACCTGCATAGTTACACTTAAAATATGCAGCAAAAATCTCGATAGGATTTACTCTATATTCATACGCAACAGTCATGTCAACGATGCAGTAAACGAAATAGAGGATTGAAATACACTTTTTACATACTTCGGTAGAATATATTGTAGGCCAATATAAGCTAATTAGATTAGCTAGATGTTAGATTATGAATTTAAAAGGTTATTTTTGTAAACACCACACCACATTGCTTTAGTCACATTGGAAACAAAAGAATGTGTGATCGGGTAGAATCAAAAAATGTCTAATATTCTAAATACCGCATTTTTAACGGGTTCACATATTATTTGTCACTCTAAGATTAAAAGTCATTTTCCCGCAACAAAACAAACAGACCTTCAAGAGCAGAGTAGGCGTGAACCATTTTCGTCTTCATCCACACTTTTCTATCAGGTAGGTTGGAAGACAAATGCCTATTCCATTCTTTAATAAAAAAAGACGGACAATTGAAGGCTCAAACATATCGACAGTGTCTGTCCGTTTACGTAACAAATCCAAGGAACAGATTATTTCTTCTTTCTTCTTCTTCAATCTTAAAGTTGTAGTCATGCTCATGTGTGATATTTAAACATTACTGATGAAGTTGCTTTTCTATATTTTGTCATTAAGAGAAGATTAACGCTTTAGGAGTAAAATAGTAACATTATCTTAACTAAACGTTTTCCTCTGCCTATCAACGTCACTCTCATTGTCGCTTCAATTAATTATTGCCCATATACTGAACCATATAATTTTCCACTCAATTTATTTTTTATAATTTCTTACAAAAACTGCTCTGACGTCATAATAACAGCAACAGCTGCCAGACGTTTTAACGAGCGCAATAACTCAAAGAATAATTATATAGCAAAGTGTATGAATGTATTTGTGGTTAAGTACGGTGGTTTGCGGGTTAGTAGTGCGGATGTTGAGAATTGGCATAAATATGTAACTTCCTTGGCATGTTACTGCAACACCACAAACCTTTCTTACGTTTTAACAATAGTTATAATAACATTACTTAGATGGTAATTTAAAACATGTTGCATAAGTCACGGCTTTCAGATCTATACAGCAGCTTCAGGTATTAGCCAATATCCAAGTAAACCCTTTTACCCAGCAGTTTTGGCTACTATTTAAAGCGTACCCGTCTTTTTGGCTTCCCATTAGAAGTGATGCTCTGCAATCTATATTATATCCTGAAAATCAATGAATAAACTCACATACCTTCACTATTAATGACTTACCTACATTATTTTTTTAGGATAATAGATAATACGATTACAAATAAAGACTGGTTTGATTTGATTTGATTGTAATCAAAGAACACACCGCAATCAACCTTTTCGTATCCATACACAATACAAGTGAAAAAAATCGTGGTCGATTCGTGTCGAATACATTTATTTTTTTCTGTCAACATGTTTGCAAATATAATTGCCAATACTAATAGGCCTTATTATAGCAGCCGTCACAGTATTGCGCACAGTAATATTAACAAGTAATTATATGATACACTAGAGAAAACACTTAGGTTTGCTCATTTGCTGTGAATCATTATTTTACTAATTTTAATAGACAATAACTTTAGATTTCACGGACAAATTTAAAGCCATCTGGTTGAGGAACGTGTTGGGTTCTTAATTATGGCTGAGTTCACCAGAATTAAGGGGAAGGTACGATGAAACTGACAAGTTCTGAATGGGACAAATGAAATTAAAACAAGTGTGAAGACAGTACATCCAGACAATACTAAGCAATATTTTCTATAGGCTAGTGTCGGCACTCACCAGTAGAGAATAAAACACTGGTCTTGGTTTGATTTGCACTACTCAGAACTTCCCTTTTTGGGCACTTTGGGTCTTGAGCCCTTTACCAAAACTTCTTTCATGTAATGGAAAAAGCAGCACTCATACAACTATTTCTCATTTCTCATATTATTATATATACAATAAAATTTATTTGCAATTAGATAAGAGTCAATTTTAATCATTTAATGTTATCTTTATCAGATTATCTACAATGAATTCTAACTAATTATATACTTCTGATGCAGTTCTTGTGAATACTTCGTCCTTCGTAGTTTATTCGTATGTATTTGCGACGAACGTTCCTATAGTTTTTTCACTAATCTAGTCATTACTAACGCTTTTAATAAACGTTTTTCTGTGTAAAAAGTGCAAGATGTCGAAAAGTTATTTTAGAGTCACTTTACGAAGGAAGGTAATTTTCTTTTCCACTGAGGACATTTGTTGGAGCACTTAATGTAATTTCCGGTGTTCGGGGCGTCCCTACGTGGTGCTGTAAAATTTATTTACATCCTTTTTGCTTAATTATGTCGAATTCAATGGACCCATCCAACATGCAATCGATTCAACGTCTTACGGAAACCATCTGCCCCAAAAGCATTATGTAATTAGCAAAAGCGGATCTTACATCTAAAGTCCATAAATTGCTGGAACCGAAAAAAGACTTGGCACTGGCCAGTAAAAAATATTACTAAAAAAAGACCTGAATAAAAAGTAATGAAGGATTTTTTACGGATTTTGTCGAATAGCAGTCCCAATAGTGGATTTAAAACCCGGTTGATTGCCAGTTTCCAAACACGAATTTTGACAATAAATATTAATTAAATCCAAATTTTATCATTTTAGAGCAACACGATATTAAAATTATATTCACTTTAATTCCTGATAGTGGAATATGATTTCATGTCATTAGACCTTGGATCTTGGTGAAAGGTTCAATTAAAAATTCATACTACTAATTCCCAAAACAACGAATTCCTAAAAGAGAAGGTAAGTACTAAACAAACACACGCACAATATAAAACCGTTACTTAGCAGGCTCTGTTGCACACGATATTATTTTCTCGCACTACATTCGCACTTATCAAGTTTTTCTCCCGCTTCTACTCCTTGTGTAAATTATTATACGTATTACACTTTATTAACGCTGCAATTATATAGTTCTTGTTTACCATACAGAATGTGCGAACATAAATATTGTTAGTTTTTTTCTAATATAAATATGTATGTATCAGATAGATAATTGATTCACTATTTAAACGGATTGGTTGCGCAGTTCATTTTATAGTGATTCAATCACAACAGTTCATCCATATGTGAAGTGATTACTCGAGAAGCCTTAAGACTGTGTTTAGATGACGGGTGGTGGCCACGCGTCGAACGCTCGTTGGTTTTATGTATAGTGTTCACATGGCGTGCGTTTTTCTTTTCAAATAAATTGGCATAGTCATAGTCCAGTTCGAGTTTGTATTCGTTGAAAATGGTCGTAAAAACAGATTTTTATTTCTCCATCAATTCCGGTACATTTCTTGTATTTTATATTTTTATTTAAGATAAAAATAAACTGCGTGAAATATAGAAATGGAGTATCACCGAACTCATGGTATGAGAAAAGTGGTATACGGAACTTTATTTAAATGGCCGAATCATTTTATTAAAATCACATGTTGTCGCGTTGAAAATGTGAACGAATGTACAGCAAATCAATGATCTCAAAGCGCGCGTTTGCATGTGTACTACTTGAACAAAATGCGTGTTCTTGCTGACGTGAAACGTCAACGCGCGTTCAACGCCCGTCATCTGAAACTAGTGAACCGCTTTGTAAACTAGTGAGACGTTTGAGACGTTGTTCTTCTAATTTTCACTTAACGTCTGAATTTTCTTCTATAAAAAATATTATGCACTTGTTTCAAGCGTTGCATTTCAAAACAAGAAACTTAATCTTGTTATTAGATTACAAACATGTATGGCTCCACTACTCTGTGTACAACTTAGTCTTTTCGCGGCTTTCTTTTATTTCCAAAATGGAATTCGTAACCAACTCTGGCAAAATAAATGTCATTTTTGGTCAAATTATTTGTCAGGGATATTGAATTATAAAAACAAGATGTAAATTTTCACTCCGTTTCTTTGAAAACACAGTAAAATATGTACAATTGGTCGCCTGCATCAATAAACCACACCAACCACACACAATATATATAAAAATCAATGCCACTTTTCGTTGTAATTTTATATCTCAAGAACGGGCTCATCTATCCAAACCAAATGTTTAGGCTTTGTTCGGACTATTTAGTAGATGGTTTATGTGAAGTTTGCACAAAATCAGTCGATATATTCACTTTATACGTAGCGAAGCACGTACGGGCCGCTAGTTATTAATATTACATTTAGGCATATTTTCAGACCTTTGCTTATTCTCTAAATGTAGCAAATCTATGGGTTTCCTCTAACTCTCAAAGAGGTATAAATATGTCTTTTAAGTCATCAGTAGTGGTTCATTGATTTATTTAGTGTTACTAAAGCTTATATGATTACTAAACTATACAGAAAAAAGTGTCTATTTGTTAATTTGAAATTTTTCGAGTCAATTAGTTCAGTATTTTAAAATTCATTTAATTCAGTTAATTCTAAATATTTCTTTATAAATTGGTTTTGTATTATATACTTTCAGATTAGAAGATGTACAGTTCAGATATTAGTAAAAAAAAGTTAACCTTATTCAGACGCTTTGTGAGTTTGTCACCCGGTGAAGTGGAGCAAGTTAAGCAAACGAAAACATAGCTAAGGGAATCATAATTGGGATTGCAGTTTGCGACTACGGTTTTAAACTTTTAAACTCGATGCAGAGATTATTGTCAGTGCAGATGTTTTTAGGGTTCCGTTCCTCAAAAGGAAAAAAGGAACCCTTATAGGATCACTTTGTTGTCCGTCTGTCTGTCTGTCGAGACCCTGTTCTCTCAGGAACTCGTAGACGCATCAAGTTGAAATTAATATCAAATACTTATGTCTGCAAATTTGAAAATTTCGCAAGTAAATCAAACCTACTAGGGCACTTCCAATTGCTCTAGAACCATGAAATTTGGTAAGAAGCAAGGTTGATAGTACAAGTAAAGGAAAAAATTCGAATGTTGTTAATTTATTGTTATTTCACATAAAAAAATTGTTTTTGTGATTACAAACTTATAATTTGCAGTTGGAAAGTTGACTTTGTAGTAAATCAATTTATGGGAGAGTATTTTTAGAACCACAAAGTTAAGTTTGTCTTTCGGAAAAGACGGGCAAAAATCTTAGAGAATAAAATTGATTCCCGAGATGGACGCAATGTCTATACAAGTTTGCTTACGGAACCCTCGGTGCGCGAGTCAGACTCGCACTTGTCCGTTTTTTTAATACACATCGTGCCTAAGGCATTAAGTTCGCCTTTGTACAATATGTGCATGAAGTTTTAATAAATAAATAAAATAAATATTAAAATTACGAAGAACTGCATGACTTATGTTAACAATGAAGCGATTCTCTTGGGTTTTACAATAGGATATTTTACTCCATCAATGTAATGGTAAAAATTAACAGTAAGTTAGATAGTATAGGCAATAGACCATCGGAAAATGTTAGCTTCAGTTTATAAATTTAGAAATTAAATTTTATAATTAATGTAAAAGTTTTCTGTTTTTTTATATGTTCTACAAATATGTGGAACGCAAGCCACCGTGACATTTCGTCATCACGTCAGTAAAAAACCAAATAAATTGGGAATTTCGTTCTAAATTTTCCAATAATTTACACTTCCATGGACAACGGTTTTGGAAAGGTAGAAAGTACAAATCTACCCAAAATAAGCTCTTTCACTATAGGCAAATTCTTTTGCCATAAATCCCGATTCTTGTTCTTCCAAATTAAGAAATGTGTAAACACCATTCGAACGTCGTCACGTTATGACGAATAAGTAACAAGGCGGTTTTATCAATGTACGCGCAGAAATGTAAAATTGAAATGCTATTTAATGCAACTTATCGACAGAATAAAAGTGTTGTAACTTTCTGATTGTTAACTGTGCTACCTTAGAATCAAATTAAAATACTTTTGAAAAAAGGATGTCGAATAGAATAGAATAGAAATAAACTTTATTGTACACCAATTACAATTAAATTACAAGGAAATTGCAGAAACAATGTGTACAATGGGTAGCCTTATCGCTAAAAACAATTTATGGAGCGATACCCTATTATCTATAATATAATTATGTATCTCTCTCTTTCTCTTTCTATTACGTAGTATCTTTGTAACATCAGTGTAGATATTACATTAAAAAAAAACATGTATTTCATATCAACAGCGAACACAAATGATATTATTACAGGAACTACAACCAAAAATGACGGACATTAAAATTAATAGTAAATAATATTGTTCCGGTAACAGGATAATGTTCATTAAGCAGCTTCATTCATGGCACTTTGTGGCTGGACCACGAGTTTAATTGCAAATGAATTATGAATATTTACTGTTGTCATTTCGATGTTGAAGGGTGGGTGGTGTAAGTTGTGAACGTGTAGAGGAATAATAATAATTAGTTTGTAAAAAATAATGCACTACAAAGTTTCATTAAAATTTTTTGGGATAAGTAGTCGCAGTATTTGTATAGTACTCACTCATACCACTTCATTACTAATTTTAAAGAGAAGGAGGTTAAGACAAGATTTTTTTTTCAACGCATGTTCAGTGATATATCGGCTGCGGATTAACTTTGAATTGTTTAAAATTTTTGCTAGATCTCGAGTCGGTCCTAAATATTTTTTCTTTGACATAGTAAAGTCGAAAATTATCGAGATTAATGTCAGTTTATCATAGTAATGTAGATGTTGACATAGTGACAACAGTAGCGACAGAACAATTTTTTTTTGAAACAAAGAAAAGTGCTTCATCATATTTTCTGATATAATATATATTTTATTAATGACTATTCGAATTGGAGGAACAGGGAATACCTGTCAAACAAACGTGCAATGCCGTTTTTCTTGTAAATTGAAGTATATACTTAGGTATAGGTATTTACTTTGTTGTGACATTATGTTTATCTCTAGAATTTCGGGACCCTTTTTTGTAAACGATAATTCAAACATTACACATTACCGAAGCTTCCGCTGTCGCCTGTCCCTCAGCACGATAAAGCAACAGTTGTTCAGCTCACTTCGATACAAGGCACGGATACATTGATACTAAATAAGATTGTAAACGTCAATTAGCACCATAATATACGCGTTATATTGTACGAAGGGATTTATTGTGCAATGGTCAGTGACAGCGTTAAAGTGTGTATGGGTTGTCAAGAAATTGATTTGGACACACATATTTATCTTGTTACCGTACTCTGGTGCAAGTACCTGTATTGTAATCATTATCCAGTTGTTTCTTTCAGCAACCTTTACTGCTACAGTATACAAAGTATTGTTTGCTTGACAATATCTAAGAACAGTAATATAGGTGTAGTGTAATGGGTGTTAGTAGTTCAAATACTAACCATAAAGCAAATGAGATAGACGCTCCATTGTACTTAAAGCCTGCCGAAAATCGATATACTCTGTTTATTATGTTGTAAAATAAAAAATATTCTATCTGTCTATTTGCTTAATAAAGGAAACTCGAACAAACATGTTAAATTAAGAAATAAACTACATACCAATCGGCGCAGTTTTTGTTAATCTAAATGTAAACAAGTGAGGACAAAACAGTTCAATTACCTTTTTATCATCTGTTTGACAACCGATTCTCTGTTCAAGGTTCCGTTCGTTCAGAAGAAGAAATGGAACTCTTAATGCGTGAAAAAAGTTATCCTACACTTCGTTGTCCGTCTGTCTGTCTGTTAAGATCCTTTTTCCCAGGAACGTGTTTAGGTTTAAAGTTGAAATTAACATCAAATACTGATGAATGAGGTCCCTTAAAACTGTAAAAAAGTGCGCGAGTCAGTTTATTTGTTTAGTTCCTAGCTATTGATGACTAAACGGATTTTTCCCTACCTTCAAAAAACATCTCTTGTTACCAAATTTAGTGAATTACGGTCAAATATCGACCTCTGAGCGACATGTTTAAAATAAACTCATTGTACAAATTATACTTTTTAAGGTTTTAGACTTATAACACATAACATAACACCATTAACATGGATGTCGTAATTCCCGCTTCACTTCCAACATTTAATACTCAAAGTCCGAGCACATTTGTTTAGAGATGTAATCTGACTTCCTGTGGCATTAGCTGACATAGATCAACATTGTATGTAAATTGTAGATAGGAATCACGATGCGCTTGTCGTTATAAATCATGTTAAATGTTGAGAGTGAATTAATATGTTTGAAGATACAATGGTGACAAGCATTTAAATAAGTTTGGAATAGACCACGTGAACTAAAAAAGTCACTGCATGTATCTTGTTTTCTAACATTTCTGACTCCTCTAGTATTCATTGACTAAAGTCAGAGAGTTCTGGATATATTTTAAAATCATGCAAAATCTGGTAAAGAAATGCTTAAATTGGCAGTTTTATCCTCACCTTACCTTTAACATTTTAAAGTTGATCTGAAGAACTTATAGCCAATAGAAAATTTTAAATGAACTAACGATACAGAATGAGAAAATTACGGTTTTTATATTTTTCATGCGAATGAACTGATAACAAGATGGCGATCTGGTTTATGAAAATATATTAACAATTAGACCAACCGAGAAAAAAATTTAACCTTGCAGTCGAAGTTTTATGATTGAACTAGATAATTTTAAAAATTTTGGCAAAGGATTACGTACATTTGTCGAGTAATGAAGCATTGCTTTAAAAACTGCTTTATATGTGTTAAAACTATAATCTCATTTATACGACCATGATGTCATATCACAGCGAATGAGAAAGTAGCACCTACTTATACATAGAACTTAAAAATTAGTATCTACCACCCCCACATATATTGAATGAAGTAGACGTAATGAGACTAAATAATAAAGTACTAAAAACAATATTAAGCATTTATTGCTGAAACGAAGCATAATATAACGTACAAAATTAAAAAAAATCTAACTTATGAACTAACTTATCTTGTTTCTCGGTTTAGTGTTCAGCGTGTATTATGACACTTTCGACCGAATAGCGTCTCCAAGTTTCCCTTTAACCCTCGTATGGTTGCCACTCCGTTATGATTTTTGTACATATTAGTCCCGATTCTATTGTACACTCGACTAAACTAAAACCTGACTTGATTTCTTCATATGAAATCAACCTTGTCTTCTTCGTAACAAGGTCTATTTGTTACTGGCATCTATTTCTCAGCGCCACTAAATTTCACTAAAACCTGTCAACATATACTCAACTTTATTTCCACGCAGCGAGAGTCCCCATTTATTCGAATGCCGTATAATTGCCGTATAAAAACTTGTTCAAAACGAACTAAGATGACGTTATTTTAATCGACACCTACGATAGCGACGGATGTTACCCACTTGTTTATATTTGAAATAAGACCTTGTTTCGAAGGGTGCAAGGTTTACATCTTGTATGAAGAAAATTTAGTCAATTATAGTTAAGAAAGAAATACAACAGAATTGACACCATTGTCTTACTGTCTCTTGTCATTTTCGTCCATCTCCATTTGTATGCCATCTATGGATCTTATTTCTTTTGCTTTTTAACTTAGTGCCCAAGTTAGGCAATGCTGGGAATAGCTATAATCACATTGTGCATTCCGTTACATATTAACTAAAAACGTGAAGACATCGCATGATAATTTAATACTATATAAAAAGGTCAATCCAATTTACGCTTTTCAGAGATGCTCGATGCCTCATTCCCACGATAAAATATCAAACGTATATCTAAATTATGTAAATGGTAAACAAATATCAATATGTATCTATATCTTAATCAGATATTTTTATAATTAAAGCTATAACTAATGGCGTGTTTTATAATTAACTAAAAATGCATACATATTAAGTATACCGAAAGATACTTTTTGCTCGAATAAATATTTTTTACGGTAATTTACAACCACAGATGTTAGCTGCTTTGATTACTACTGTAGATAAAATTCCATTATTTGTATAAATTTAAGTAGTCATTTTTTATATGAAGGCGTGTTTGGAAAGTAGACGAGTGTAGGAGAAGAGGATGACCAAAGAAAAGATGGATTTACTGTGTGGAGGAACATAATATGCTTACTCCCTGTACGCAGTGCAATTACGAATAACAGAGTGATTGAAAGAAGACGATATATTGCGCCGACCCGAAATAAAATAATAAGAGTGGTTAACAAATAATAAAATGAGTTTGGTTATATGGATACCTCTGAAAGTATTCTCAGCAGGATTAAATTATTTTTTCAGCAAACGTTAATTAATTTTCTTTATTTATTTTATCGAATAATCGAATGTTGTGTCGTAATATTAAAAGAAGTCGATTTTCATAACTTATTTGTTATTATAAAACAATGAACTAAATGGAAAGCCAAAAAAGTACGAACAAACTGCACAAATCTGCCTGTGGTTATGAACTAACTACCTCTGCATGGTCTTTGTCCAGGTCTGGCATTAAGGTGTCACAACAACGCCGTCGCGCGACATCGCAGATTTAACGCTCGTCGCCGGACTCACAGGATTAGCGTGACGAATATGAGATGAGCTGTGTCAACATGTCTATAGGCATTATACTCACTGTTGTTTTGTTCTTAGTCTTCGCCTGTCTGGATTTAAATGTCACGAGATTGTTCTTTGACAGCGAATTTGTTATGCTTTAAAATTACACGTATGTCGTGTACACTTATATTTACAATAATAATAAGTTTCGATTGTTTTTAACTATAACATAAGGTGTTTTGAGACTTTTATTTATCACAGTATTTTTGTGTCAGAAATATGTATGTAAAAATTTGGTTTTACCTACATCTGAGTTTTTGGAGTCCAAACAATTTGTAGATTCTTGAAACTATTAGTCATTTGTTTGTTTCATCTAAATTCACAAGTAATATCATTTTATAGTATTAAGTTTATAATCATACCTCTAGTGCGTTTAAATGTGACGATTTGTTTTGTTTTGTTCTACAGAATGACCCCTTTAAAAGTATCTGAAAGAATTAGTTTATGTACTACCTCAGATAATAAAAAGGATATCATCCATGGCCAATATTAATACATTTTTGATCCAAAATTTTAAGGTTAAGGATATCATGTTAATTATAAATGTTATTTCTTTTGACTTTTGAACGACATTGACATATTACACAAACACAAAAAGCAATCAATCATAAAGGTCAGGATTGAAATTTCATAAGCACATTATTTATTGGGTTAGAATATAGAGGAACAAAATCAAAATTTTGGACATAGTGATGATTGTGTGATTGGTTCATGGTTATGCAAAAACTGTCGTGACTAATTGGCTACTAAATTACATTCCTACAGTTCTAAAGTACTATATATTATTAAATAACAGACAAATACGCAACTAAAATGGACGATGACACTCGTACTAAAGATAAACCTGTCTGTGACATTGCTGACTCGTAATTTGTAAATGATAAGGGGAGAGTATGAGTTATCGTTATTAATTGTTTATGCTACAAAATTATAAGGTTATACACACGATAAGTAAGACACAATTTTTTTGCTCAAATTATATATTAACTGCTGTCCGCAACTTTATTTGACTGACGTTACAATTATTTCATATCATTTCATCATATCAATTATTTCTTCGTTTCTTTTAATTTTTGATCCGAAAGTATTGTCAACAACACCACTTGTGTTGTTGACAACAACAATGGCATTATCAATCAGATGTATTATTTATTATTATTATTTTAAGTGCCTAGTGCTACCTCGACCATTTCTGGTTTTTTGTAGCGTGCTCTTGCTTTAAAGTTAACTGCTCAGACTTATGGCTTCGAGAAACCTCCAGCTTCTATCAGCAGTGATTGTTAATACCTCGGTGCCGCATTAGGGGGGCACAAAAGCATAGAATATGGCATTGCAGTTTCTTCTGCCTCTCAACAGAATCTGCGTTCACGCCCAACATTAGGTTGAACATATATGTTTGTTCAGTTTGCAGTGTCCGCTGAGGATTCTTGTTACTGCACAGGTTTTGCATCTTTTGAGCTCCAGAAGTTCTTTTGATACTTTGTTCATAGCCCTTTATTAAGATTTTAGAAAGGTTAATCAGATGTATGGTTTAGTAATGTTTATTTTAAAGGCACACAGTTATTTATTTTATATTTTCAAATGCATTAATTGTGGTGAGATAGGAGTCTGTTTTGAGTCTAAAGAGGTTCAGTTGAGTCTTAGTTAGTTTTTCGCAAAACCGTCTGGTCTAGTCGGTTAAATACCCTTTGGTATTTAAGAATATTTGATAAAATTAACATCATACCATTGTAAGTCCGCTGATGGGGTAAGAGAGGGAAAGGCATAACTTTTCACCCAATATAAATAATTCCTAAGAATATCCATAATCTAAATGTTGTGGATTTATTCCTAAATCTTCAGACAAAATTTATATCTTGAACTTGTCCTTTTTCAATAATATAATTGTGATGGCGACAATTAACCCAATCAAGTATTACATACCTTTGATTTGCCTAACTTAATTCCCGTCAACATAATTATGTTATTATGGAACGCAAAAGTTTAAAGTTGTCAGTTTCCATTTGTATTACGTACTACTTCATATTTGACAAACAACACAAGCACTGTATTTCAAACGTTGTAATTGTGGAACTCTAGATGTCAGATTACATTATTTATGAACTATACCCATCGATAATCATCACGAAATCAACGAAGCGTTTATCCCTTTAAGAACGGTATTCCGTGTTTCCATCATTTATTAATAACGATGGTTACTGACTATGGTACATATTGATATTTTTTCTACGTTTAATAATGTACGATTAAAACTTTTTTGTGCACTCTACGCATAGTGTAAAAATTGTTGCCTATTTGACCTTTCTGTTTATAATTGGAAAGCACTTTATTTCAAATAGATAAATGTCCTCGTTTTAACCCACACATTCTAACCCTTCGTTCGTAGCTGTTTTGTGTCCACTTAAAACACACGCCATAGATTAACAGTCGCACACCTTCATTAATTATGGTGTAAATAATTCAGAAATAGCCATAATAGCGACAATTAGCCGCTCGCTGCCTTCCCCATAAACTGACGGTGTTTTGTGGTTTATGGCCGGGCCGCACGCAATACACTCGTAAAGATGCGTCTGCAACCAGTTAATAATTAATTGTTGATCTGATGCCGTATCGGTACACCCCTACTATTTTATGGTGAAATATGGTTAAATTAGTTGAATTGGGAATTAAAAAAATGTTGTGGTTAGTCAAAGTTTTGCAGTCTAGAGATGTCTGTGTACATTTAATAAAATTCGGCTAGTAAATAAGCGTACGGATCGCGTAGTGATACCTTACTGGCGTCTTTAAATATTCTTGAACACTGGCGGTGTGCGGCAATTTGAGCAAGGTTTATCAGAAATATAAGATTATTATGATTTTTACCTTTTAAGTGTTGGTACCACGATGAGTTTTGGTAAATTCTGGTGAAATGGACGATGATCGAATGGATTTCATGGAAACATACTCAGGCTAACAGAAAGGTATTGCATTTTGAAAAATATTACCGCTATTAAGTACCCCTCTAATATGAGTGAATAATGTTGAATGCTTGCGTTACAATAACCGTAAATAGCTATAACATATACAATAAATTTTAATAATAATAAGAAATAAAGTAGTTAAGAACAAATAATGTTCTAGTATTCTGTTTGACTTCGCTTTTACTTGTACTGTAAACATTTAGCAAGGAATCGGAACAATTTCAATAACCTTACACCAACGCTAAAACTCGCAACAAATTCATTTGCAAGGAAGGATCGACACACAACAATAAATGATACGGTCGCATCGCGTTATTGTAAATACCGTTACTCACATAAATTCTACTTTTAAAATGTCGAAATATTGATTGGAGTCGAGCAGACTTGCGACTGAACTAAAATCAGAAAGTTTGGTCATTTAAAGCGACAAAATGTGAGTTATCATACTTTTACATGCTTTAAAAAGTAGTTCGTATTCACAAAGTTTTTATAGAAGTGAAACATTTGTTTAATTTTTTTTTTAATTGAAAATCAATTTTCGTTTTTAAATATAAGATATATGGATAAGGTTTCGTATTATGATAATTTTCGTTTCTAGCTACACTTTTATTTTTCAAAATAAATTGGAGGTGAGTAGGTAGGTAGGTCCAACCGTTAACATTCATACTAGCTTTTTTTAATTCTATCTTATACAGCGTGTAAGTATCACCGTCGCGAATAACTTCCAAAAACGTCTTTCTTTGGATACTTATTTTGAATACACTAATTTCAGGATTCGGTACGGTGTTACGGTACACCCTGTATATAATCTTTTAACAAATTTGTGATTATATTTTACGCGTGATGTATAATGAGATACTACTGAAAAATTAGTCGCTAATCTGCATCTCCACGACCATATCTCATCAAACAGATGAATAACGAGCGAACTGCCAATTACACTAAAAAATGTCCATAGGCACCAATTAAAATGATTTACATATCAATAAATCGCCTGACTACGCGAGCAGAGGCAATTTTTCTACCGTATCGCGTTGCACACTGGGTCGAGGTATGACTTATTGCTTTTGTGTCCTGCCATAATAAAATTGGAGAAATTTTGTGATAAACGGTTTCTCTGTTAGATAAGGTTCTAATCCTTTATTTTTGGTACTTATGAATTATTTTAAATAAATTAAAACATTATCCACATAATAATAGGTTTATTATAACCAAACTTTAACTGGTACAATGCGCTATTTGATAACAATGGTAGCTTCTCTATGTATATTTAATATCGTCACTAATGATACCCTGTCTCTTAAACTAGGCAATTTTACCTGTATTTTAAGAAACAGTGTTCGGCAGTAGAGGATTGACATTATACATAATTATAATGAAGATGATAGGTGCGGCTCGTGTAGCTCGTGTCTGATATTGATGATTGGTGATGATTCCTTGAATGTGTGTGTGCGTACATATGTATCTATATATGTGTGTGGTGTCAGCTTGTGTGTATGTGCGCATGCATATGTTTGTGTGTGTGTGGGTGCAAACAATGTAAAAAATATTTATCGAAAAATATTCAACAGTTCATTCTATCCATTTTATTGTAAGTGAAAACGTAATGTGGTCACTGTAGCTAAGACTGCTTTGATTTAATTTTAGAGATTTTAGATTACACAATTACTACGTAGAACAAAAAAAGTATAAAAACCTAAATTTAGTTATTTGAGCACTAGGTACTATCGATTCTATTTACTATTTATGTAAATGACAGTAAAATTTAAAAATATTTATGCAGTGTAAATTAGTCAAGCTTTAAGTTTCAAGAACTGTCTACTAATAGCTATGTACTTGGTATCCGCTTATAAACCCAAAGGAGAAACAAATAAAGATATAAACAACGTATAATATTGCCTGGGGCAAGTCAAATTTGAGCTAATGAGTGTCATTGTTGACAATGCATTGCATGTCAAAAAGTAATATAAATCAAACTGTTGCTATCAACTTGTCACAAGTTATAATTTTATTAGAGCAAAAATGTTCTTAGTTCACACAAAATTAAGTTTAAATTCGAATGATACGAATGAAGACTTTACGACATAAAAAGTACGACAGTCAAATAAAATTGTGTAATTAAAGGCAATGTAGATATATTATCATGATGCGACAGGGACAATGTAATGAAAGAGATTATTGCCATTGCTGTAATGATAATTGACGTATGAAAACATCTAACTCTGAATGTGTTTTAAATGATCATTCTGATGTTAGTTTGATTGTCATAGATAGAGATTAAAGTGCAATCAAACTATGTATAAGACTCACTGTGGACTAATTACTTTACATCATGCTTGTATACAAGATAACTTTTAACGAGTATAAAATGGTTTATACTGAAATGGGCAGAAACCTTTCTTTTTCAGATATTTGTCAAAACTTTTATAAATACTTCAAAATGTATGAATGAATTCCTCTAGGAATGAAGTTAAAAGCATTCTACGTTGAGTTATTCAGCATCAAATACCCATGAGGGATTATAGTAGGTGTATACCTAGGGACTATGTGATTAACGTACTATTTTTTTTTGAGATGTTTGAAAATAAATCTTTATGAAACCATTTTGAGTCATTTATGATTCATACTCACGTCTTGTGTGTCCAATGTTTTGTTCAGATTTGTTTTTTCTATATTCTTATTTATATAGTGTGGAAGTCTATATTATAATGTGTGATTGTAGGAAAATCTGAAACGTTATTATGTGATCTAGACTAGGTAAGAAATTATTCAACATGAAAATTCTGAAGATTACAAATGTGACAACATTATGGGCTTTTGTTTCATTTGACATATTTTCTGTCTCATATCTCACATATAAATATGTAATGTCGTTTGTTTGTGATAAGTGTACCTACATATACATGTATATGTATAAATATTAACTATATTACTTCTTGAATTTATACCCAGCTGTACCACATATAAGCAATGGATACTTTGCCAGACAACATTATTTACACATCTGACCAATTTATTGATACAACATAAAACACAAATCACTTGTTGATTGAGTGTGCTATACACAGCGTTGCAATTAATCGTGTGTTCCAACTTGTTTACATGATTTTGAGTGTACGCAAGTTTACTTCACATGCTTTTGACGTTTTTATGTCGACGATGGGTAAGTCTTTACCTACAGTTTATTTTGCTTTCCGATGTAAATATTTTGGGCTCGATCAACGATTTATTTTGTAGCTGTAATAAAGAAGGTGTAATAAATATAGTGGTAGAGTAAATAGTTGTAAAAAACAAAGAGTTACGTTACGTACTTGCTACTGCTAATGTCAATAATATGGGCTCTCATTGGGTTACATTAGTTTATGTTTTTATATTCCTAGATTGTCAATATTAAATATTTATTGTTTCATTTTTATAAATATATTATTAACTTGCTTTTATAAGCATATGAGACATACATACATACATCGTTCATACGATTTATCGTTATTAGAATGCACCTGAGTATCATCATCTTAGGGTGTCACTTTGCTACTAAGCACCAGTCATTACTCTGATGATAGGTCAGGGCCGTAACTATACCATTTGAGGACCATGGCTAATTCATCGGATGTGTGTGAGTCTGACTCGCACTTGGCCGTTATTTTCTAACTCGTGTAATTTATAAGATTTATTAAATTAGATAACTTATATTGGTTAAATTTAAAATTAATATTTTTTAATACATTTTGTAGTTTGTGACTTGAGGGGTAATATTGCTGGACGAAGATTTTCTCTAAAAGTCTAACGTTTTCAGAAAAAGTAAGGAAAATCATTGAAATTTACATAAAATTTGATGTCTGTTTCTCTTTTAAGCGGACCCAGCTTCTATAACAGTATGTATAATATATTATAATAAATAAAAAGTAGATTTAAAACTACCTATGTAATGATTTTACATAGGTAGTTTTACATAGGTAATTAATAATTTATAACCCGCTATCAGACAGTTAATACAGTGCTTCCGTGAAATTATTATTATTCAAAATATATGTATGGTTGATTTGTCCAAATATCGTAGTCCCGCCCACGGACTTAATTTCTCTTTTTTTGTAAAGAAA
Source organism: Euplagia quadripunctaria (assembly GCA_963859945.1). Taxonomy (NCBI): domain Eukaryota; kingdom Metazoa; phylum Arthropoda; class Insecta; order Lepidoptera; family Erebidae; genus Euplagia; species Euplagia quadripunctaria. The sequence continues at coordinate 24,081,469 of OY982567.1, read as the reverse complement.
AAAGGGGTAAGTGAAACTTAGTGATAAATATCCTTCGGTCCATATTTTTTAGATCAAATACATCTCTGCTTTAAAACACCTGAAAATACTCATGGTTTACGATCAAATATATATATTACATGTGCTGAAGATTTTGTCAAAAGGATAGGTATTACGTATAGATAGCTACCTTATAGTAATTAAATATAATAGAAAATATGGTTATTAAAGATAAATAATCATTTATCTTTAATAACCATTTATAATAGAGGTGTCAAAAGGAAACGCTTATAATTAATCTATAACATCAACGCGTATAATTTTTTAGACAAATAATTTTTTTCTAATGTGTGACCATGGACACCAATTGCCACATTAAAGTCACTAAATCAACGAATCAGATTTACAACCACAAAAAACAGTAACCCGCTTCTCTACATCCATCGTCCACGTCCCAATTCCATTCGAATAATGTTTACATAAATTACATTGGCGAAATCGATTGCTAATTAAAACCAAACATATTTTTACGACGCCGTCAATTTTATAACAATGTTAATTTATCGCCGGTCAACTTTTTATATCGGCTCTTGCATATTAATGGAACGTAATTTATTGACACGTTTAACGCTTCATGTATCGAGTTTTTGATATTTTAATATTAAAGGAAATTTGATGATTTTCTAACATGGATTCGGGTCGATTAGTCTCTGAAAAGGTGATTTGTGTTTTATGTTGCTTGGGTGTGGTCAGTAGTAATAATTAGTGTAGGTAGGTGACAACCATATTGAGATTGTTTTTTATTACATTGTAATCTTAAGTGCCAAATGAGTCTGTCGGATGGTAGGCGTTACTCTCGGAACCACTTGTAAACAATTGACACTTACATATAAAATACGATAACTTTAGAAGTAAGTTCATTAGTTAGATTTTAAGGGCTATAAGATACACGTATTATTAGAACTAAGTCTTTTAAACACGAAAAAACAACAATCCTGTGGGGCAGAAGTGATCAAATACGGGAGGAAGCAATAAGGCTTAGAAGCCTTGCTACGAGTTAGTTAAAACAACTCTGTTCATTAATCTGGAATATGAAATGCAAACAAAAATCATACAAAAAATGGCCAGCCCTCATTAAATAGTTATAGTATCAATAACAAAAATGTCGCACAGCCAATGTGATCATACTTTCAATTGGTGGTGAATAGGTGTGATCAGACGAAAGGTTCAAGGGTTGAATTTACCTTTTTTAAACTTAATATCAATCTAAAGACCTTTGCTTTGGACAATATCACAATCTACATTTTTCAAATGTGCATCTGTAATGTTGCAAAAAAAATGCAATTTTATCGTAAGAAAGAAAGTATGTCAAATGAAACAAATGAAATAAACATAATCATTGTTATAGCTTTTCTCTGTTATTCTTTTATGGCGTTGCACATTATTTATTTAACCAGGTTGTAATAATTTACGTGGGTTTTATGTTAATAATGTCTTCATCTTTTTTGGAACCTTTATAATTTCTGAGGATTCTTACTTTCTGTCCACAACTTTTCACTGTTATTGTTCATTGTTTGAAGGATATGTATGTACAAAGTGCAAATAAATTTTGTGCCTATAAGAACTTTGAACTTATAGCTATTTGTGTTTTTTACATTTACGTCAGTTTAGTCAAGGTACGTGTGCTAAATTATCAACTTTAACGACTTATTTATTAGGTGTATTGTCTTATTAACGCAGCAGAAAGCAGTGTCTCCATGCCTGAATTTCGTCTTTCACCAATGACATAACAACTATTGCCTTTGTTATTTTCTGATCTTTCAATTTAATACAATAATAATTTAACTTTTAGCTGTTCAATATTAGTAATAGCAGTAATAATAATGAATTCTCATGACATATTTGCAGCACTTTATTTACAACACTAAATTTTTTAATAAATGATAATTGCAAAAGTTTTTATTGCTGTTTTTTTACCAATCGCATCACAAATCTGCTAATGAAATTCATATGTAAGTGTTATACGAAGTGAAACGAGTGAACTAAACGAATTAAGATTTTATCATTTAGTTTCACGTCCTGTACAATTATCAGAAGTATAACTACATAAATATACATTGGTCGTGATTTGATATTATCTTGTGAGTTGACACAGTATCATTTTACATAATATTATAAACAAACCATAACGGACATTCAAATCTAATCCGACAAGTTATAAACGTACTTAAATTGTTATTAATTGAAGAATTTTAATACCACTTATACCTATATCTTTAAATATAAAAATTCGTGGCACGTTGTTTGTTCGCGATGAACTCCAAACTAATGAACTGATTTTAATGAAATTTTGCACACTGTTTGGTACAAATTGAGAGAAAGGATAGTTTTTATCTCAACTTATAGTCAAAATATATTTATTACAAATTACTGAGCCATAGCACCGCGTATATATTGTGTTAATCTATAATTTTTAATTAAATAAAAGACGATTTGAAGCAATTATTAAGGAATTTCATGAAATAAAGATTCATGACTTTAAATTGGTTTGATTTTGCAAACATCCCTAAACTATACTAGCTTATCTTTAATACTACTAACCTATTCCATAATGCATTGAAAACATTAAAAAATACTTTAATTTTAGGTTGCATCGGTTTCAGGCCATTCGCTATGAAATTGCTAAATGATCTAAGAAACCAACCACTAACCAAAAATAAAAGTAGATCATACCTTACCACGATAAGATCACATTATGTAAAAAAATAATAAATTTAAAATACCCTCGACTCAATAACAAGTTGATGAGGAGTTGAGTATCCTGTTGATTCCAGTCGAGGTTCCAGCATCAAGTTATCAGGATACTTTATTTTAAATCGAATATCGAATAGATCTACAGAAGTTACTCACATCCTTAAGGATTAAAAAATTTCTGATGATCTTCAAACGACTAAACAGATTTTCTTGAATTACAGTTCAAGTCACCTTTCCAGCTAAAAAACCTAAATCAAAATAGGTCCATCCGTTTAGGAGTTATAACGCCACAGACAGACGAATATGCTAAACTTCTTACTTAAATCACCCATTCTATTTGCGTCAGTGGTTAAAAAAAACTCAAAAATGATTAGTTAAAAATTGTATGCATTAATATTAAACCAATATTTTAAATGATATCCAATAACATTAGGCCTTTTGTCTCTGGTAAAAATATACAAAATATCGATGCAATAAATGGTAATATAGCAAAAACTAAAGATGGTATCCAATGAGGGTTGATGGTTGCAATAAAAGGGGCAACCATTGCTCCTATTTTCGTTCCAGCAATGCTTACACCAAATGCCATGGTCCGTAATGGTGTAGGAAACAGTTCTGAAGCATACACGCATAACACTCCATATATTGTACAGGTAGCTGCAAAGCCGACTATTCCTAGTACTGTACATCCTATATGTCCTGGTGGCATAAAAACTAATACTGACATTGTTATGCCAGTTAAAAAAAATATTGCCACTACTAGCACTTTTCTGCCTAGTGATTTGTTCAAAACCATAGCTAAAGGACATGTTGGTATCTGAAAATAAAATATCATAAAATAGATATTATTTAGAAATAAAAAAAACTGTTAATGAAATGAAGTGAAAGACGAAAAAAAATACTTACTTGAATACATCCTAGTATAACTACAGATACATATAAATTTGATCCAATAAATGTTATGTACTGATTAATTCCAAAATAACATACTCCAGCGACGAACCAAATAACAACTGAAGCAATCGTCCGAAATGCCAATTCTTTTGTTTTAAATAGATCCAAATATGTAAACTTTCGAATATTCTTATCATTGATCATCATTTCATCACATGCTCTTAAAATATTATACTGTATATCGCTCACTGTCAAGTTCAGTTTGTTTCTAAAACAAGAAGAAAGGAATTACTGACCTCGATAAATTTCATTGTTACATTAAGATTGTATTTTACTTACCTCTTAGCTGCTTTAGTCATAATGTCAAGCGCTTTTTCTACTTTGCCTTTAGCCATTAGCCATCTGGGTGTCTCAGGTAAACTTATGATAAATATGTAAATAAATATTGATAAGATACTGTATTCTAAAAGATACATTTTCCAGTCTACTGCAAAACAAGCAAATACAGATAACAACGCCTGGGCAAAACCATCTGATATTATAGATAAACTTCCAGCTGCTTCTCTATATTGAGGTCCAACAATTTCTATTATTAATACCAGGCTGATAACCATTGCGCCACCAGAAGCAATGCCAATTAAAAATCGTATTCCATTAAAAATCCAATAACTTGGAGATAAAGGCGCTGCTATCATAAGCATTACGTTTACTGATGTCGATATAATCAAACCTATGCGACGACCAAATCTATAAAAAATATTAAATTTCAATATATTTCAACAATAGATTTTGAAAACAATTACAAAATGTATAATACGGGTAAGTTTTTAATTATTACCTGTCCGATATCCACCCAAATAGAGATACACCGACTAAAGATCCAAACATTATCAAAGTTTGCGTGAAACCAGCCTTCCATGCACTATCACAAACTAAATTAAACTCTGAAATTAGATTCTTTTGAAACATAACATCTTCGTGAAACTCATATTTGACACAATTTTCATAACATGTGGATTTTTTCGCATAAAATGTAGCATTAGCGTTTTTAAATTTCACACAAGAAAATGCAGTTGTCGGAGTTAAAAACACAATTGATAGCATGTTCCATATTCCCGTACATCTAACTAGAGCTGCTATTATACAAATTTTAGCTTGCCATGGACCGAATGCACCAGTACATTTCACTATATAATCGTCTTTTAAATCACTGCCAAGTAAGTGATCGTTATTTGAAGCTACTTCCCTCTCCATGGTGACATTCATAGGTTCGTCATTCAATCTTGAAGAAGTCCCATGATTTCTTAAAGTATAGTAATGGACTCTTAGAGCCATTTATTGAGTAAGTTTTAGTAATTGATAATATTCACATTTCACACGTTATAAGTTCACTTATAAAATAACACAACATTACTGTAACTAGAAAAAATACTTAATGATAAGTAGTAATAAACAATGTGCATAACTTCAATATCAATATTAATGTAATTTGAGTAGAGATCAATGAACAGTATGTTGTTCTAGATTAAGGATTGTTGTCGTAACGAAAAATGAAGCAAACTGCTTTTTAGTGCGATAATTTACCAAGATTGAGAGTTGCTAGAACTTATATATTATGTACATATTAAAGGCATAAGTACTTTAAAAAAAGTCAAACTAAAAACATAAAAAATGTAGTAAGCATAGATGTATTACATGAATCAGGACTTAACAGGAGTAATATTTACAAAGTACCTTTTTGTTTGCCTGAAAGTTTGGATTGAATTGCACTAATGGTGGTCGCGGGTGGACGGTGACACGTCTATAGTCCATCACATACTTATTTTTTTGCGCATGTTTAAAAGTTTACCTTTCATTATCGCAAATAAGTGGCCATGATATTGCAAGTAAAAAGCAGGCCCCTATTTTTAACTCAAACAATATATTTTTTTTTGTTGATTAAAGCCTTAGTTTATGGTTCTTTATTTGAAGTTTTTTAAAGGTTATTTGTACACATGTTTAAGATGAGGATGACATTAAATTAAAGTTTAAAGAAATCACCATAAAAAGCATGTACTTTATTTTATGAGAAGTACACACGCTGTCCGACATCAATATTTAGAATATCAAGAGTGCAAAACAGTACTACGTCAACCCCATCCCCTCTCCCATGGAGCCTACTCCTGGAGCTGGTGATCCTACTCACCACCAAAAAAGGATACGACCTTTTATAGCGTTGTTGAATAGTTTTCGAGCAGAAGAGCAGTCTAATATGCTGTAACAGTTAAGGTTCTGTTTCAGAAACGACTGCAGACCATACAAGTTACTACATGGCGAGTCAAACATTTTAATACTTTCATTTAATTATTTTCTTACCACTCAAGTATAAATTGAGCCTGTGCAAAACCTTGAGTAATTAACATTGCCCAATTTAAAGAGTTTAAATTAGAATCTTCGCCTCGTTCAATACGTTACCATAAATAAACCTTCGAAAACCGCTTTTGTTCGTATCGTTTCGGCAGACAAAACCACACGGGTTGCTTGTCTTCGCATTTTTTATCCAACGCCCAGCCCAATTAATCTTTCTTATCGCTCCATCGCCGCCAGTTAAATAATCGCGGCGAGGACGAGTTTAACATAAATTAAGTTTTCCACGACACCTGAGATACCCCCCTTGTGTTAAGAGCTTCGACAAAATTCCAAGAACAGCTAAATTAAATGATTTTGATACTTATGTTGAAGACTTAAGAACTATAAAAGGTGTATTTAAAGGTTTGTTGGTCAGTAATAATGAGGCTTCGCCGAGAGATGTATATCGCAAGTCAGAAAGAAAGGTTAAGTGTGAACATTTGTTTGTTAATGCCCTTGTATAATGGATTCGTGGTTCTTTTTCGGTTGGAATGATAAGTTGTTTTACTTTAATTGATCGATCGTTTGATTTCGGTTGGGTTTTGTAAACGGTGAACGAATTTCTCTTAGGTGTAGACAGGTTCGATAAGTGATCAGCTGCTGAATGATTGATGACTGTATTTACATTTAGTACTTTAGCCGGTGATATTTCTAGGTATTTTAGTGCTTTAATAGAATCTAGTTTTTTTAGTTGTATAGAGAGCAAACGACCAGATAGTCACCTAATAGTAAGTAACTACCGCCGCCCATGGACACCTGAAGCTCAAGAGTTACAAGTGCGTGGCCGGCCTTTAAGGTGAGAGTAGGGGAAGAAGAGTAGGGGAGAGTAGGGGCAGTAACCTCAATTACTCGGCGAAACACAAGCACTGTTTCACGCTGGTTTTCTGTGATGCCGTGGTTCCACTCCAGTCTAACATTCTAGTAAAGCCTGAATATAAAATCGTTTGTGTGCCGAAGCGGCTGTACCGATTTTTAGCGGAGTTTCACTAGCAGATAACAAATATAGTAAGAAGTAACTTAAGTTGCTTTTATTTGCAGAAAAGAATAAGGGTCCCGGGCAAAAAAATAAACCTAGACCAAATATAAAAGTATATAGGCACAGCTAGTTATAAATAAAAATACATAGATCAATATAAGTAGAGTATAGAATATATATATAAATATTTACACTCAGAGGGAACACTCAGACGTTACAGTCGAATGCACTACCGTCGCTCCATACTGGTCCTCAATAGATACGAGAGTGAGAGGTACCGGTTGGTATTAATGGGTTCTTAGTATAGTGTGGTAAATTACCCGTAGCTGTAACGGTATCGATGTTACTTTGTATAATGATAATGTAATTTAAATTAATGTTGGTTATCAATAAGTAAGTTATTACTAATGTTTAAATTTGCACTTCATTGCAGATTTAAATTTTTATTTAAAATAAATTTAAATTTTTGTGACGATTTATTTTTCTCACGCTCTTTTAGTCTATTAGCAAATAGTTTTGATAAACAAATCGGAAAAAAGTGACTTTATGCTGTTGTTTAAAAGTGTTGTTTATAGACCAGCTGTGCCCGCGACTTCGTCGGCGTGGAATTTAGTATTAATATGCACTATGTCTAACCAACCTTTTAAAGTAAATTGCAAAGCTTTTAAAATAACGATAACTTCATTTGCCGATATCCGATTTTAATTCAACAAAGCCTATATTTTACTCTCACTCTACTCTCTTCTGCATTTTTATTATATGTATAGATTGAATATCATCGATTAAATAAATAAATTTTGATCTAATAGATAATTTCTCTGAATCTAAATAAAATATCGTTAAAATCGTTTACTGTAAATAAATATATTTTTAAATTATGTAAAAATAGTCATGAACTGCTAGTAAACTCGGGTCTACCGTTATGCTCCTAATTTGAGTGAAATCTGGACTGAAATTATATGAGAATCTACATAAATCATTCCTTTACGCGGCGGTTAAGAAATGTCAAAGTAAATCTTTTGTGTTGAAGGGACGTCACATCCATTTTTCCACACGAGAATATAGCTGTACTTTAAACCTAGACGTTCTTAATATTCTAACTCTTACACATACACATTACTTTTTATCATCATCACTGGGGAAATGTAAGCCCACTTAGATTGTGTTCATGATTAGAACACTCGAATAGATCAATAAGTGAGTCAACAAATACTGCATTCTTGCTTCTTCAAATAAAGTGTTACGAAAATTGGCCAAATCAATTATCGCTATTAACCGGCTAGTTGCGCTCGTGCTTAATATATTTGAGTTGCCATACCACCGATAGTTATATCAATTTGGTTGCATTAACATAGTTGTGTTGTTTGCTTCTCTTACCGAGCTTTGGAAATACAATTTCACTTGTGTGGTCTGCAGCAGTGATGTGATAAGTGAGTTAACTGTGACAAAGTAATGAATGTAAATTATTGTAATTGAGAAGCGGCGATGTTGCAAATTGAGTGACGCAAAGAAATGGGGTGTGTATTTTAGAAAAACCCTAGATGGATCGGAGAGTTTTCTAGAAGATTGTCCTAACTGACTGTACAGCAATCATAATCAATAAAAAAGAGTTAAACAATTGGAAATTTAGGTTTCATTTAAAAATTGTACAGGAGACTGGACAATATTTTACCTACAGACAAGAAAAATAGAGTTGGAGGAAGCAGGGCACAGCAGATTGTTGCTGGGATTGGAGCTGTCTGACTAGGGTAGAACCTTTGCCCTGCAGCAGATCGCTGAATCATCATCTGCTGAATTATAGTAACACAATGGTATAATACGATGCTTATGCACTCTATGGATGAGTCACCACTGTTGTTCCGAGGGTGTACTTTTTAGTGGTATAACAAAATTCAATTTACAATGACAAAATAATTTATCTGTACTTTTTAACGTTTTTCATAACTAAAGTAGTAGTAATAGTAGTTACTAAAATTAGGTAGTCAAGGACCATCACGTCCTCATTTGGAAGCGAAAATATTAATAAATCTATTTAGCCTTATTACTATTTTGTATCAAGTCATATCTTCTTCTGCAATGAATTGCCAACAGAAATCGTACCTTCAAGCCCGTTAATGAGACTGCTAAAACAGCATTTATACACTTATTTAGCACCACAAGTCGGTCGTCGATCAGTTAGAGCGTTTGATGGCCTGTTTGCCTGTCTATTAGCACGTTTCTAGGTGACTGCTGTAACTGGATATTTTTGTTCAATTGCAATATTAGTTTATTTATTTCTTAGAAACTTACAGCTAAAAGTAACATGGCAATGTTAGTATGTCAATCCGAAGCTACATATTTAAAATGAATGTTTATTAGATGTGTAAATAGAGACTTAAACGCGAAAATATAAAGTAAAATATAATTTTTGTTTTCTCGACTTTTCGGTCAAATTGCACCGATCGTAGTCATGGATGGACGTGGAGCTCAACGACGCCTTCGGGGGGGCTAGTTTCGGTAACTGCTCGGTACTTCGACACACTACACTTATGACGTCCATTGAGCGCTGTCAAGTTGCGTGTTTTCAACGATCATTTAATTTTCTGACAAGTTTTGATTTCCACATCTAATAGGTATACCTACATAGATGAAGTTTACACACAGTGACTTATAAAGTCATCAGTGTACGGCCTAAAACAATAATCTGTTTGTAATATTGGTTTAATGTTGTGCAATGCCATTTTGAGTAGTGTTAATTAAACACTGCTCAAAATGGCAGTCATAATAAAAACGTGTCATGATTATTTATGGAACAGGATGAGTATTCAAATGATAATCTTCCTAGATTACCATTTGAATACTTCCATTCGAATACGAGTCAAAATGGTCTAGAATACACAGTAATGTATAATAATAAAAAATGTATAATATCACATATCTCTTTGTACATATCTTTTTATACATACATACTTCCATATAACACAATATTCCATTTAATTATAAAATGGCAATTTACATTAGTAGACACAGTTACATCATTTGCAATATCTTATCAAAAATATAATCTGTGCTCTGGCCACTAGTATATTATATTCTGTGCTCCCACGCAGCTATGACGAGGGATGATCGATATTACAAAAATATCGATGTTGACATCGAATCTAAAATAGCTTTAAAATACCTCACTCTTCTACAATTTCTTAGGTTGCTTCAGAAGATTAAACCGTTGTAATAAAAGAAATCTTCTACCAAATTGCATTTAAGTACGATATGAGTAAAAAAAAGACTCAACTAATAAGAATTAAAAGAATCCCTGCCTAAGATTTTTCTTTACCTAAAAATCTCACGGAATTAACTAAACCCGTTCACTGTAGGCACTCAGCAAAACCAGGTAGGTAAAAAACATAAAAAGCGGATCGTGTCGTTACTTTGAACACGAGACGTTGTTACAAACTAGGGGAGATCTGCGATAGCCGGCTGAACTTGTGGGCGGTACTGCACACTGGGTAAGAGGGTGAAAATCTGAAAATTCCGGTAAATATTGTAACATTTAAAAAATAGTTAATAATAAAGCATGCCAATGATTATCATCATTATTATAAAGTATCTTCTTAAATTGACAATTTACGGAAAATGTTACGGTTTCCAGATTTTGCAAGCTTGGTCATTTCGAGTTTTTTTAAGTGTTTTAGTGTACAGGACTGTTATAAGAGACCTGACACAAACTGACAGGAACATAATATTTATGTACTTGCAACTCGTCATCATTGTTGTTGAGTGGTCTAGTGGTTAGTGACCCCGACTGTTGGGCCAGAGGTCATGGGTTCAATTCCCAACCAGGACAAATAATTGTGTGATGAGCATGATCATTTGTTCTGTGCCTGGGTGTAATTTATCTATAATATGTATGTATTTAGAAATATATAAGTATGTTTATCAGCAGTCTGGTTACCATAGTATACAGGCTCTGCCTAGTTTGGGATCAGCCGGCCGTATGTGGGATATGTGAAGTTATTATTATTATTGTAAAATTAAAAAAAAAACTCTGAAGTTATTGAGGGAGTAGTAGTTTTACTAGCAGATGTTCAGAAAATATATTCCTCAATATTGGTTCATATTCCGTAATTAATTTCTTAACTATTTTTTACTTTTTACTTTTCAATTGCAATCTGCATGCTAGTCCTATAAGTGACGTATGATTATTTCATCATGGCAAACTTAGTAATATGTACCTAACAATTGTATAGTAAACAGTTACTTCCGTGGCTATTTAAGCTTGAATCTCAGTTTATCTACAAATAGTTTTTATATGTGCACTGAATTTCATCTATATTTTTTAATGAGTAAATACATACATACCACTTCTCAATCTTTGATATTCATACTGTTCCCCTTAGTCCTTCGCCCGTGCCTGTACCAGTGTATCACCCTGATCTTAGACGCTGTGTCCAAAATTTCATCAGTTACAATTGAGTAAAAAACACCCAAATATCTTCACAAAATTCTTATAACATTTCTAGAATAAGCTTGATACAATCCTCTTAACTCACACTCAAATCCATATTTTTTTAATTATATTTATAGACACAAAAACGATTTGAATTCCAATTTAAAATTATTTTTCTTACAGACTGGCAGATTGCACACTGTGCACATAGAATAAGAGACAATCAGAGGCGCTGGACGTTAACGCTACGTCGCGCGTCGTAACGATCTCCGGATAATCCCCACGATCGACTCGACGAATGCCGATCCAATTTACCGGGCGCCCGGTCCTGGCCCGATACCGGGTCGAGTTCACATCGTGTTATTTGAAACAAGTATCCGGGATTCGTGGCTACTGTTTTTCGATTTAAATGGACCTCTTTATTTTTAAATCGGTTTCAATTATACAATATTTTTATTTGTTAACAATAAATTGAATAATGTTGTTACTAAAATACTATGTGATGCAATCAGTGTTTTTAAGGGATTTATGACCTTAACTGCCCTTTTTACATGTACAAGAGGTCATAATATTTGTGGTGTTATATCGTCACGTTGATAAACACTAGGCGACCAGACACGCCATCAGTATATATATAAATACTGGCACTTGGACCCCATCCCAATCTCAGTACCAATTTAAGTAATTATATCCATTTATATTTACAAATACCAACACGGCAGCATATTGTGCTCGTACACCCATGTTCAACATGATGTTGTTCAACAAGGAGTTGTTCCATATTTAGAAAATAAAAAAATCTAAAAATGTGTTTTCAAATTGCACGCTGCCTTTATTTTATTTACGAAGACAACGGTATCAAGATGTAGCTTCAGGCTAAGCGTGTCTAATATGAAAATTGTTTCACCTGGAGAAATGCCACTGACTCAGTTCAACATTTTGTTTAATAATATTCAGATCAGGTATAATATTACCTAATGAAGAATAGAAATAGAAGAAGGTAAGTCGACATATTCAATTTTTGTATTTCCAATACTTACCTTTAAATGACTCGTAGAAAACCAATATGTACAAATAGTAAAAATATTTAACAAAGAAATATGTCACGTATCCAAAAGTAACAAATGTGTATTCAGTCGGCATCTTTGTCGTCCTATTCAAATTAGCGACCCAGTACTAAATTGACCAATCATGGCGCTCCTTTTTCTTCGTGACGTCTCGATACGAGCCAAGCGGCCAAGCCGGTTTGTTTAACTTTTTTTAAATTTGATTTTTAGAACGTCATATTGACAGTTAACCCTTCTGGGAAAATGTGTGAAGCAAGGGTTAACGCAATTTTAACGTATCCACGCTAAAGGTTGCTGTCGGTTGACGCGCAAAGAAAAATAAATATTTATTTACTTATGCCGCCGCGGTCTAATCACTTTTGTAATTCTATGGAAAGGTTTAAATTTGTCGTGTTTGCGGCTACCATTTTTGTTGCTTTTGTTCACAGTTTCGTGGTAAATATCGAAATTCGTTATAAGTTCTGAGTTTACCTACTGTATTTTATGATCTACGGCTGTTTAGAAGGTATGTGTGAAAATAATGACGCCTCTAAAATTTATTATGTCGCAGAACATAAAATTAAATGAGGTGTATCCGGTGCACTACAATATGATAATTAATATTCATGCTTATGTGGGTAGGTAATAAAAATGGCGTGCTAGACAGGTGTTTATCATCTTGGATGTATTGTAAAGTTATCCGATGGCTCATTATACCGTCCATTAAATGATAGTGAGCATGAAATTAATATTGAAATCTTTACACTATCAGTTTATGGTTATTTTATCTATAAGGTAATTATGACGATAAAAACAAAAAAAATGTGTATAGACCCCAAAAATTGAAAAATGCTTCTGGGTTTAAATTCAGAGACAGTCTCTCTCATACGTATTTCTTCCTTATGATTATTTTTTTTTGTAGGCCGAAGAAGGCCATTTGAGAAAGACTTTTAGAGAGACGAGACGAAATAGATAAATGTATATTGACTGGTTTTCACTGAAATAATAATCAATTCCTGTGAAGTATTAATAAGTGATTACAGCACGTCGTTTTCAGAGAAAACATTTATAAATACTCTTAAGCTACTCGAGTTTTACAAGTAAAGCAAAATCAAATGCTGTGACTGCACATAATCATACAACATTTTATATGTTGCTGAAATATCATTTTAAACATTAGTTTATAGCTAAATGGATCATAAGAAAAAACTAATTATTGATGAAAAAATCTGAGGAAAACCATCGAGAACTATTAAGTCTAAGAACTACACAAAGCAATAAACTGGTTATGGATTTGACATCAAAAGTGACGCAAAAATGCAAAAATGGGAAAAAAACAAGAAACGACACTAATCGAAATTTTGTGCCTGTATATCTTAATCTAACATATTTATGAAACTCTCTCTCTCTCTCTTTCTCTCTCTCTGTCTTTCTGTAGTCTGATCCTCATGACTGAGGATCATTATTATTGAGTTATCAAAACTGAAAGGTATTAAATGTCTATTCAGACATTTCATAAGCACAATTCAAAAATATTTCATCGCCAATAAATATACCAATCAATACATGTGATTTCTGGGTAGTTATCCACATGCAAACATACACTCACACTATTTACCGATCACTTAACGCCAAGTTTCTTTTCTGATTAACATGACCACACTAAAATGCGAGAGCAAATAAAGTTGCCGCCCGATAATTTATTAACACGCCTAAACGTGTTGTTTAAACTTCAGTTTAACATGCCAGTACTTACTGAAGAATTTCCAAACTTTCCATTTATTTAACTTTCAACCCTAAACCTAAGAACAAAGAGTTGGATTTCTCATGAGATTGTTTGGCAAATGAATTTGCAATATGTGCTAATGCCAAAAATGATTTGATCGGTAAACAACTAACGAAATGTTTTTTATTTGCCTTTAAAATTAAACACAAAATTTTGTTTCGTCATACTTAACACAAACTAATCAGTTACAGTTGAAGACTGACTGACTGTGAACTAAACTGACCAAACAAATTATACTTAATAAGTGCCATAATATGTATTGAAAAAGATTTGAAAAATCATCAATCAAACATGGTTCTTTCAACCAACAACATTTGCGCAAAGAACAAACCAGCCCTCTGGTTACGAGAAGCCTCGTTTATTCGCTTCAAATCTTCATAAAGATTTAGTGCACGGCACTATCACCAAAAAGTGTCGATCGCAAACTTATTTTATTATTGGTGTTATGTAAGAGTCACAGTGGATACAGTAGCACCGCTAGCACAACTAGCTTGGAGGATAGTAGAATAGGAGGGCACAAAGGTATCGACGTTCCAAAGACCTAAAGCTTGATATACCGTGAAGTATCTTCTCAGTGACTTGTGCAATGCCATTTGGATCAAGTCCGTCCGTTTGTTTTCAGCCCGGTGAATGAAGTCGAAAAAGTTCTCATGTAGTTGAGATTAATGTGTTGTAATAGATGTGTAAATCAGAACTTATTTATATTTTTAAAATAATGTATTTGGATACCCGAAGTTTCAACCAAATTGCACAGGTCGTGGTGACGCTCGGACAGTCCCAAATTAAGTCCAGATTTACAGAGCCCTTGAACGAAGACATGGTGAAATGCAAAATATGTGACTAAAAATTTTTTATCATGAATATTAAACTATCTTATAGCGCTTATGCCAATGGCTAGTAATAGTTGCTCCATTATTGCCTTTAAACTAAGTAAATTTTATCACATTATAGTTTTATTTTACATAACGGAGCCCAAATGTGTTGCGTTTTTGCCTGACCCTACATAAAATAGGTGTAAGAAAACAAAAAACAACTTATTTCCCAACAGTCGTAAAACGATTACATTCGAATTTTTATTTCAAAGTATAAAAATAAAAAGAGTACAAAGAAGCCGAGGGTCCAAAACTGTAAAGATATAACAAACCAGAAATCGATTAAACTTGGCCAGTTTCGGAGACAGTCATTTATGGATACAATAAAATTGAAGTAAGTAGTGAAAATAAGCGCAATTTAATATTACAGGGTCCGCTTGGTCATCAAGCCTATAAAGCGTAAAAGTTAAAAAGCGATGAAAAGCAAAATTATACTGTTATAATGTTTGTTATTAAATGTCATGCGGTACGTTTGCCGTACTTTGACGATGATTTCAAATTAAAAGAAAAAAAATTAGAAGGATCCCAAAACGTCGAACCGATTAAACCTTCAAGCTGTTTTTAAAATGAATACAATTTTGTGCTTGCCTAAAATAGTCGACAAACATTCATCACATCTCTGTATTACAATAAAAATAATGGGAATATCATTTGTATGGATTCTTATCAATTAATCAATGTGCCTCCTACAGTCCACTGTCGGACATAAGCATCTCCCAATGTGAGCCATAGCCCCTGGTCCTCTGCTTCTTATCAACCCCCGTGTAAATATAATAATTTATTTTTACTTATTTAGTCGGATTTGAATAACGAGTACAAAACGTCAACTCTTAACAAATAATTTATGTAATGTAATGCTGAATAATCATCAGAATCTAAAATCGTTTGTCTAAAGAACATATTAAACTAATAATAGTACGTTCTACACGTGTCAGTGAGACATGACTAGCTGGAACACGTAAAACGAGTGATCGCAGAGGGCAGCACATTCCCAACGACACATAACTGGCCACTGGGGAGCCACTGCATTGACCATTCCGTATAAAATACGTTTTTACGACTTCGTGTTTGGGATAGGGCTGCCAGTATTTGCCAGCCCGTCACTATTTTTGTATTTTAGGGTTCCGGACGTCCGTATGGAGAAACCGATCCCGGATAACTCATACATCTGTCTGTCTGTCGGTCACAGCCAATTTGCTCCGAATCTACTGGACCGGTTAAGTTGAAATTTCATACACGTAATAATTCTTGTTACTCGAACATAGATAAATTAATAATTTTGAATACAATGGTGGTGACTTTTGGATGCCAAATCATAAAAAAATCCAAACAACCTAAAGTTCCCGAGACTTGCGTACACACTCTCACGTCGTATCAAACACCCGCTCGCGTTACAGGGGAAAGCCTATTGCCGCCAACCTAGCACTTTGGGAATTAAAGATGGGAAAATTGGAAGTATATTGAAAAGGAAAGGTAGGCAAGAAGGGAAGGCAATGAAAGGAAAAGGATGCTTGTACGAAAGGGTTGCGGAGTGTCGCTTGAGATGGTCAGGGTCGCATAAGTCAAACTGACCGTTGCCGGGATTTCCAAGTCCTATCACATATTCTTACTACTTGCCTTTTGTAACATTTTAGGCTCAGTAGAGTCAAAAATATTGACAATATACCAGAAAATAGTTGTATACTTATAGATTACAGGAAAACTAAAAATAAAATTTAAAATAAATTACTTTAATCCATAATTCAAATTCAGTCACCATCAATACAAATAAATAAAATTGAGGTTTCTGTTTGTAATGTCAAAATAATAGTTTTTTTAAGCTCATACAGTTATTTGCACGATACCTATGCGTACAAATTAGTTTTCTGTCTGTCTATTGGTCTGTCTGTTCCGGCTAATCTCAAAAACGGGTGAACCGATTTAAACGTAACTTTCAGTGGCAGATAGATAGTGCTATAAAGAGTAACTCAGGCTACTTTTATTTTGGAAATAGAATTAGGGTACCGCGCAGAATATATAAATATATAGTACACACGAACGAAGCCACGAAAAAAGATTTTGAAAGTGCTGTCTTGCCGAGTCAGTGAACTTTTAAAATCATAAAAAATCAGCACCCTAAAATCTTTTCGTATTAATTCCATTTTTGCTACGGACGACGAACTTCAACTTGTGACAAAAACAATTAACACACGAATTAGGCCATTTTTTTAAATCAATTAATGAGTTTCATAAGTTTGAAAAAATATAACATTCGAAATTCAAACATTTATGAGCGGCCAGGAGCGCAGAACTTTCAGTGTGCCCTAGGTATTGACAGATTTATAATAAAGCCTCATAATTATTTACGATTATCACAAGTTATTATGACTTAATCCTAAAACATTTAGAGCAAGATCTCTGTACTCAGTTAATGTAGGTATAATTTTACCTTTTCTGGTATCCTTTGTATTTTATATACAACTAGCTACTGCCTTTGTTTATACTCTACGTTATGTATAGCTAATAAATTATGACTCGTACAAACATATTATGCTAACTTTCAAAAAATTAATCAGTATTTCTGGAGTGTCAAACCTCTGCTTTATGAGATATCTTTAATTGAACTTGTAAAATTATGTTACGATATTACTTTTTGCAACACTGAATTCACTTAAACAACAAAAGCAAAATGTGTAACACCCCTACGCCGGAAGAACTCAGTTATAGTTCAGCGATATTTACGCGGAACGATGTTGGCGAAAATATTGTCGGCAATTTATTGTACAGATTTTGTGTTTTCGATTTATCGCGGCGAGGATAAGGAAGCTGAATCTTTATTTTTTTTTCGCTTGTGAAGAAACATTCCGTAAGTCCTAATATAATTTTTTTACTTTTTTTAATGAATGAAATGGCTAGAGTTTTGGTTCTTGCAAGGCATGCAATTTAAGACACACATTTTGTTCTCATTAGCAAAAATAGTTACTGGTGAATTTCTATACCCACCAGTACCTAACTACATTTTATGTATATTATTTTATATCATCAGAATAAATTACTGCTTTTATCGTTACTGACTTATAGGTACTTAAATTAAATCTAGTCTTCTGCTATTAAAAAAGATTAAGCGAGGATATTAACAAGAATAACAAACTGAAGTCAGTGCACATCAATTTAAAAAATATATGTATATTATATTAATATTTTTTCAAGCATGAAATGTGTTTTTTTTAATTTAGAAAAGATCTTAAAAATACACAAAGATTATGAAAGCTTATCTTTTTTTCTTTAAATCAAGTTGATTTTAAAACGAAACAACTGAGTTTTTTTTTATAAAATCGTTACATTTTGTATCAGCTATGGTCCCAACACTAACCTATTCAAGAATTTATTCTGTCTGAAGTAACAAGGCATCGGATTTGTACCGACGTGATAGGTTTCAGGGAGTGACAGCTACGCTTATACCTTCTTGTCTCTCAGTAAAGACATACGAGTATATAATATTGTAGGTATAGGTATGTAAATAGAGGTAGGTACTGTTAGAAGCTACTAATAAAAAGTTACTGTAAGTTGCAGTTAATAACATCAGATATAAACTTTAAGAAAATAAACAAATTGTACAATCATGTACTACTCATAATAATTACTAATAATCTCATATTCTCATTTAATTCACTTTTAATTTTTTATACAATGTTAACGTTATACTGTTTTATAAATATTTAATGCACCAGCACCAAAAAAAAAACATCCTGTCATTTAAAGTCAAGAATTGCAAACCAAAAAAAAAAAAATTATTTATCCCATCCATAGCTTAAGGCGTTTAAATGAAAAATCAATAACTGCACTTGAAAATATTAAAAGAACACTTGTCAGAACCAAACCTTTGAGAAAAAAGATCAAAAATTGTCAAAAGAGGCAAAACAAAACCAACGAATCGCCGCAGGTGTCAGTTTTTAATAAAGGCCCAATCAGTCGGCGGCCGGAAGCGACGTCGGCGGCGCTCTTCCGCGCCGGAAATGGAGCTCGTGTTTGCCTGCGCCCTCTGCCGGCATCCCCCGGAAACGGCGGTGTCGCCCCCGGGCGCATGGACCCGACAAAATGAACCTTGCGATACGTTCCCCCATCAGCTACGGTGAACAAGATTTGGAACATAATTTAAGGACT
The DNA here is from genome assembly GCA_963859945.1 of Euplagia quadripunctaria. Taxonomy (NCBI): domain Eukaryota; kingdom Metazoa; phylum Arthropoda; class Insecta; order Lepidoptera; family Erebidae; genus Euplagia; species Euplagia quadripunctaria. Next base: position 24,062,205 of record OY982567.1, on the reverse strand, counting down.
ACTAAAATTATATCATACATTTTGTATGTTTTCGATGCTCTAGTATAATGTAGAAAGTTTATAATTTGTAATTTAATCGGCTCAGTGTTGGTAATGAAAATACTAGAGGATAACACGCCTGATGGAGCTTTACAGCATGCTGTATTTCTACACTAATATCGCAGAAAACACTGACTAGAAAAGATAATAACATGTTTTCTGTAGAAGTGTGCATTCGCTGCGAGAACTATTTAATTTGATTATAAAATCTTAAAATTATTTTGTTTTATAACTAGGCACACAAATAATACCTATATCTAAAAAAAAGCTCAGCAGGTTTGAGACGAAGTACCAAGAGTACCAAAAGTGATCAAGGTTCGATCCTCACAAAGGACAATTTGTTTGTTTTATGAATAATTTTAAAATCTCCGTTTAAAATCAACAGAAGAAAAGTAATAAAAAGATAGTTGATGAGGCACACTAACAATAGCAATATTCAACGATAAATCACAATTAACTCCAATTAATCAAACACATTTCTGATAAAAGACAGAAATTACTTACTGCATCCTAGTGAGGTGTAGAGAGAGAGTGCTATAAAACATTGCTTCATGCCAAATTTCAAGATTCTAGGTCGACTGGAAGTACTCTTTAGGTTTTGATTCCCTTGCGAGTAGTTGCGAGTTTGAAAATATGCGGCTTAAATTGCTGTTTCTTTTGATTACGTTGACATAAAAGTTTCATTTTGTTACAGCTTAAAGGTATTATAGACATGAGTATTTGATGTAAATTTCAATTTAATACCTCTACGCGTTTATGAGGAAAGGGGTAGTAAGTTTAAAATTATTAAAAATATTTTTATTATATGATGTAACTAAAAATTTACAGTTTTCGCAATTTTTCCTTTATCTGTACTATAAGACGTTGCTTCGTATCAAATTTCAAGATTCTGAGTTCAAGGGAAGTACCCTGTAGGTTTTGATTCCCTTGCGAGTGTCGAAAATTTGCGGCATAAACGGCTCTATCTTTTGATTGCGTTGGCTTAGAAGTTTGATTTTTTCACAGTTCCAAGGGACAATAGACTCGAGTATTTGATATAAATTCCAACAGCAGATACCTCCACGCATTCCTGAGAAAAAGGGTCGTGACAGACAGACAGACCTTCGGACGGACGGACAACAAAGTGATCCTATAAGGGTTCCGTTTTTTTGAGGTACGGAACCCTAAAAAAGACTAATAGAATGAATAATAATATAACAAAATAACAACAGCTTATCTTTTTATATTGTACTGAATGTTTACAATCTTACTAAAAAATATATATTTTCAGGACGTTCCTTCCACGTTTCACATACCTTGTCATAATAGTTTTGCAATAAACGTGTGCTGGCGTATGAAAATCGTTTGAAGCGCTTGTATTTTGGTCGGTTTGTTTGTTTTGTGCATCCTTTGATGACACCGCGTAGTCAATCTCTGCGGCTTCTGCTATAATAAATGTTGAGGAGTCGGTGTAGCGCCAGTAGGTATAGAGAAGAAATGGTCGCTCAGAATCTCTTACGCTATTTCATGATTGATATGAGACTGGTGTTGTTTGTCTAATTAAATCTCGATCAAAAGTTTACTTATAAAACATATATGATACATCTGAAGCGGTTTGCCTTGAGACTTCGTATCGATAGATAATAATTCTTTAAAAAAAATTGGTTGCCTGTAAAGTCGGTATACGGGCGAAAGTTTTACGTGACAACGACTTTGAGTGGTAAAATAATTTTAATGTGAATATTCATTCGTATAGTAGGAAGAAGGATGAAATAATAGTAACAATTTAAAACATTTATTTATACAAAGAATTATATTTAAAGGGACGCGTGCCTTTCACTTTTTATGTCTGTCTCTCTCGCTCTTAGGCGGGCTAACCATGCCCGAGTGGAAGGGACGCGTGCCTCTCACTCGCTCTCATTGTGAGCGCATAACGTGAGCGGAGCGTAACGCAGTTTCTTGAAGTGTCACCCGGCAAACCAATTTATAAGACGTTGTCACGTCAAAAAACCGACTTCAACAAAAATAACTATTGCATAAAAGACTTATACATATATAGTTTTCTAATGGATGCCATTGTCAGAACTGGACCAAATTGAAAATGGGACCAGACAGGAAGCACCACCTTTCAAATAAAAAAAGAATCACCAAAATCGGTTCACCCAGTCGAAAGTTCTGAGGTAACAAACATAAAAAAAAAACAGTCGAATTGAGAACCTCCTCCTTTTTTGAAGTACGTTAAAAATATTAAGTTAGTAGATATGTTTCTAACATCTTCATCGTCATCACCATCTTAGGTAGCTAGGATAAAGTGAAACACCGGGTGTTAGCTCGCTAGTATCACAGGTTTTCTTCCCGAAAGAATAGATCTGTATGAGATACAAACATTTCTCCAGTTTATATAAGGTCTAATGTAGTAGTTAGCGAGAACTGCCGTTAATGCCGTTTTATGAGTCAAAAAAAAACCGTAACCACCTAATCCATTAATAGAACAAGGGCCTCAATACAATAATCGTTTATGTATATGTACCGAGGCAGTCTATATCTACATATATTTTTTTAAATCGTGCTAGTAGCTATCAGAACCCACAAGATTCCTATTTAGCTTCAAACTATGTCCTCAGACAACTGCAGTAATATTTATTTAAGATATACTCACGTGTATATTTCGGGGATGCCCGACTGCCCGTCCCGCCGCGACGGTATCAGGCGTCACACTTACCGTCGAGGCAGGACGCTTCACTCCTTGAAAAAGGATCCCGTCAGATCAGAGACTAGTCGGGCATCCCCAAAATACACACGAGAGTAAAACCGTATATCCTTAATGAATATGAATATCACTAGGTTTTATTTTAATAAAACTGTAGTAATGTAAGTATATTAAAGTATGTTATTGAGAGCGGTGCCGTGGCTCTTACCCAATAGGTACATTTAATTAGTCTAAGATAAAATGCCACCGGTACAATTACTTTAACGTCATTCTATCTTACAACGTTCAAATAGCACGTCCTTCGCGACAAACAGCTACACTTAATCACTGAGCATCCGACGTGTGAACACCGACCTCTTCGATAAAACACCGCCCACCGACTAGAGATGGGACGAACTTGGACAACATATATTTTTTTTTGTTTGTTTATTCTAACATTTAATAAACACGGAACATGCATGGTCGGATAAGAAACAAAAGTCTGTTAATTGTAGGTCACAATAGATTTCGGCCCGAATTATGAAATGCTCGACATTGGATGGACCTCTACCACTCGTACCTGCTAGTAAATGGGGGCACTTCAGGAAGATTGATATAGACTACTGCTGCAAACATAAGATTCCTTAACAACTTAACAGATTGCCACCTCGCCAGGTTGAAAATAAATTTAAAATATTTAGTAATTCCAGTAGCGAATATAGCTATTTATTTATAAATAGCGAAGTAATTAAGACAACTTAAATATTATGTGAATTTTCACGTACTTATGTGTGAGAAAGTCAGATATATGGACGAAAAATCTGTAAAAAGATGCAGAAACTCCCAGTTTCATCACTGTTAACTGTAAAGTTTTGCTACTTTGGTATGCAAAATAATTTAGCTTGGCTTTAATTGATTCTGGCAACTGCCTTGACCGATAAAAGCTGACACAGTAACTTATACTCAGAACTATTGTTGCTCAAAACAATGTCAGTAAATCAATACGAATGGCACATTAATTGATTCACAATAGCTTAACACTACGGATACTACTACTAAACTGCACTCCTATTTAAGAGAAAATTGCATTTATGCTACTCAAATGACTGTGAATACGCATAAATAATTTCTTCAAACTACTGTGCAGTAAAATTCGCGATAGTAATTTTTATTTATTAATGCATATTTATAGAGTAAACACCAACATTCAAATACACTAAGTAGAAATTAAGTACACATGCTACTCTAATTACAAATATGCACATCATTCACATACATACATACTAAAACAGGAAAAAAAATAGTAACTTAAGCTTTATACTTAACTAAAGACTTATAAACTTTAAGAGATAGTTATAAATCATTGAAGGACACCTTGCAAGTTGTGTTTATTGCAGTACCAGCCAATATAGGTACATAAACATTTTATAAGAACAACGTCATCATCTAAATGAAGTTATTATTTTCCAATGTGTACGTACTCTGTATATCCGTTGTAGCGCGAAGCTTAAGACCGATCGCGATGTAGGTATACTGTTGACGCCCTCTGTCCTAGCCAGGGGATATAAAACATTATGTCATGTAATCCTAAACAAATGTACAATTTTTTCTAACAAGGCATAGTTACCAATAGTTTCCCGGTTTGGAGCTACCTCATAGCGTGACAACACTAGTAACAAATGCAAGTGTCGCGTTCGCGCGGTGCTGCTATCACTCACCGCGAGCGAGACGAATGCCCACGGATTTGTCACGCTGGCGCCGACGTCACGTCAAATGTGCGGAGAAAAATGGCGGTAATTTTATATCTTAGTACCTGCTGTAATTACAGAAAAATATGACCAGTAATAATATAATTTTCATTTCTATTCTACTATGGGCTGTAAAATTGTGATAAGTGTAAAGTATGTTTGATAACCTATATTGGTTTAAGTATATTTTGAACTATTTAACAAATGTCTTAATTAATTTTGGACAACAGAGATAAATATTCATAATCAATGCCAGAAGTCAGAAGAAGTTAAAAAAAAAATAGTAGAGTTTTTCTTTATAATATTTTTGCTTTTGTTTTATTTTAGGATTAGATTGACACATCCATCAACAGATGTTTATTATTATTCACGGAAACGTTGAAATTATAGTGATATCAAAAAAACATGTTTTTCTTTACAAATTACATTTTATGTGGCTGCATTGTCCACTCTCCATAACTGATGCATAATTTGAGACCTTGAACATAACTAGACTGTTCAGCGATAGTTGAGTTGAGTTGTTCGCTGCCCGCTCACGCTGAACGCTCCACTAATTTGCAAAAGTACAGCGCCACGTCCTCCTGGCAGTCCACGCAATGGTGGTACTCGGGCATTAGCTCCCCGACATTGGTATATACCGAAGAACCGGTGTAGTACAGGCTGCGATGGTTTTTATTAAACTGATCGCCTAATTTTGAGTAATATGGAAAAGGACGTTTATCCCCAAGTAAATCAAGACTTCAAGGAAACTCCTGAGAAACGTTTTAATTTTTTTCAATCCCACTAATATTATAAATGTGTAAGTTTGGATGGATGGATGGATGTTTGTTACTCTTTCACGCAAAAACCACTGAACCGATTGCGATGAAACGTTGGTATGTAGATAGCTGGAGACCTGGATTAACGCATAGGCTACTTTTTATCCCGATATTCCTACGGCATCGGGACTTACGCGGGTGAAACCGCGGTGCGCTGCTAGTAAAATATATAAAGAGAAAAGAAAATTTTACGATATTGCTAGTAAGCAGTACCTTCTACAGTCAGAATTCCAGTGTAACGTGACAGTTCTAACAATCCTGTATTTTTGTGTTATTATTTTGACGTAATCATTTATGCATGAATTCAATATCCTACCAACCCAAGTATCTTCTTATTCAAGAGCACGCAAATCAAAACTATAAATCGAATAATTCAATTCACACCTACGCATATCACCCCGACTTAATGTACGCAGTAACAATTAAATCTTCGCATAAAATCTTCACATTTCGCGCGTAACCATGATATCGACAACAACCAACACAAATGAGTTACTAAACCCCTAAATTAGTCTATTAACCTTAATTTACAACTATTCCAACTTATATCCTATATTTCCACTATAAAAACTTTATATCCATGCAATATTTTAAACTTTAAAACGACGTATATATCCTCAATTTAACAAGAGATTTTATTTAAAGAACCATAAATTCAATAATATAATAGTGACTGCGTTCCTCTACACAGCTAATCCAAAAACATATTAATAAATTCAAAATAAAATTATAAGCTAACTTTATAAATGCTATAGTCACTATTTAAAGTTCGCCGCTCTCATGTTTAGTGCTGTCCGAGACAGGTATCGATAAAATATTAATTTGAGAGTCGATACGATGTTAGCACGACATGCTCGTAAAAATTTACAGTCAATAAAATGCAAATAGACACCGCTTGGGATGATGACACAACGATAATCGACAATCGTAACACATTCATTAGCATTAAGGATAGCGTTTCTTCATAACTGTCTGTCACATAATATATTCATTACTTATGCTGGGTTTCTGGAAGAATGTTGTAAATTAGAAGTATGTTAGAATTTATTTAGCATATATAGTTATAGAAACTATACCTTTACATAGTATCAGTAAACCTTAAAGTTACTACTTATTATAAAATGGTTAATAAAATGTAGAAAAATTTTTTTTTCTTTTTTGTCTGATTTTACAATTAGTTTTGTTTTTTGGACAACTTCAGTAAGTTTCGTTTGTCACCATTTGATTTTAAAAACTATGTTATTACTTATATACTAAAAGGGACTTTTTCATATTTCATATTGTGCCACATTATGTATATTCTTAAAACTACTATGAGTATTGACGTATTAATACTTCAAAAACATCGATAAGGATCACACACATGCCTAATATGTATTAATCATACAGTTTTGACCAGCAGGATCATCACTAACAAATAAAATGAAATTTAAAAAAAAACATGGCTCTCTCGCGTAAATATTCAACAACTCATCTCCTTAAGCTGTTATTACTTGAGTCTAAAACTTAATAACTGCGATAAACGTTTAGTTTATGTTTGACCTTTACCATAAGATATTTAGCTATTAACGGTGGCGGACGGTGTCTAATAAATTTCAGATGCAAGATGCTGATAAAAGATCCATTTACATAATAAAATAAAAAGTGTGAGAGCGTAAGACTCACTATTGTACCTGTAGAACAGTAGTATATTAAAGTTAAGCTTATAATTTACGTGTATTGAACTACGAAATGATGACTTCGATAATAAAAATTAAAAATAATATGCTGGGATATTTTACACAGCGCTATCTATACACAAATTAAGCTTAGCTCGTATATAGCTAACTAGAACATCATTAAACATACTTAGATTTTTTTTTTGTAAATTCAAATATATTTGTAAATATATCATACATAAAAATACTCACACTATTGCATAAACGTTAGAACTCGCGACCAGGGTGGCAGTCGCATGCCACATAAGTCGTAATAATTAACAAAAACTTTTAAATCTGTCGTTCTAGTACCTTAATTAAAATTACATCTAAGAATAAAATTAAATTTGTAATAACCTCTATTTTAACATTAAAATGTGCCTATAATATAGGTAGGTGGATACCTACCTTCCTATATTACAATGAGAGAGGTAGGAAACTTTTCGTGTCGTGTTTCCTTTTCTTATGTTATGTTAACTAAGTGTTTATTTTGCTAAGTCTACACACTCATTCATCTACTGACTAATCACGAATCTCGAAGATGAAGATGAAGTTTGGCAGGGAGGTAGTTTATGAGTAGCAGACGTCGGCTAAGAACCGATTTTGAGACAGAGCTCAGTTTAGGGGGTCTATGGACCCCCGCAAGTTAGTATGACAATCCTTAGGTTTGTGTACTAGATTGAAATTTGACAGGGAGGTAGATTATAGGTAAGACGTGAGAGCTTAGAACGAGTTTTATGGCTGGTATGGTTTAAGGGAGTCTAAGGGCTTTCGCAACATTATTTATTTGCAATTTTGCAATTTATATCGCAATATTACTTTCGTTCTTGGTTGTTGCTACTATGTATTATACTTGATTTATGTATTGGTAATAAATAAATCAGATAATAAATAAAGCTAAACTCGTTCGACTACTTATACATATAAATCGAGTTATATTTGGAAAACAAAATATGATTTAACGAATTAACGTAAGACGATTACGATTTATTTAATTAAATCGTTTCATTTGAATAGATAATATAAATCGATTCTGAATTCTTTATGTTCTTTAGTGTTTAGAATGGTTGTGATGAACCGTTCAACAATCACCTTATTTTCTAGTTGGTTAAGAAGTTTTAACCAGATTGAGCCTCTTGCTATTTTTCAAAGAATGAAAATAATGGTTTGGGCTAGCCGGAGCACATTTTCGAGACAAATAATAATGTGTAATTTGTTCAAGTCAGTATAGTAGTAGCACGGAAGTCGGGAGTCATCTATTTTAAATGATCTGAGGTAAATATGATGTGATGTAATATACTGTATAACTTGTGTTTTATGAATATGTATTTACTAGCTTCTGCCCGCGACTTTTGCTGGACTTTACCTAGATTAAGATAAAGGATACTTCTTCTCATATTCCACAAAACTCATCTATTCCAAATTTCAAGTGGAAAAGTCCTGTAGTTCGTTTTTTGGTAATCCTACAAGAACCTTAAATTTTTTTCGGCATAAAAATCTTATGTCCAGCGAATAAACTATGTTCCAAAATTTAATATAATCTGTTTTTGCGTAACAAACATGATTGAGTAACAAACATTCACACATTCAATCATACAAACTTGCACATGTTGTATAATATCAGTAGGATTATATTATAGAAGCAAAATTTTTAACAATTATAATTACCTATTTTTTAATTTAATTACTAGTAAAGTTTTTTAAAACTTTTTTTTAAGTAAATGAAAAAAAATTACGCTACCATTTTATGGTGTATTAAAAACACATTTTAAAGTTGTAGAAGTTAATTGAATCGATAAATAATGCATGCCATTCATGTTTCGTCCGTATAATACCTGTTGGTCGAATAATTACGTTTTAAATTATAATGTTAACCTTTAAACATTAATATTAGCACTTCAAAAATGTTAACTCGTAAATAAGTTTCTGTATATTTATTGATTTTTTTTTATGTTATCTGAGCTACTAAAATTTTACTATTATTTTATGGATATATAAATTTATGTGGACGGTGGGGTAATTATGTATTTTTTTTATTTAGATTGTTTTTATACCAATATATATTTTTTTTATATTTTATATAACAAGGACACGTATACGCGAGAAAATGACACTGAACTGCAACAGGCATTTCGTTTATTTAATTGTTTGTTTTACATAAAATTAAATAAAAAATATTCAGCCATTTACCGGTCATTTCACACATCATTTTAAACCGACTAAAAAACTGAGGAGGTTCTTAAGTCAACCCACATATTTTCACTATTAATACCTTTGTTTGACAAGTAAAACGAAATTCCTTTTCGATAATTCGGCAATTTTTTCTGTATACACTACACTTGCTGATTCGGTTGTGCCTTTAAAAACAATAATAATTAATTAATCATAGGCTATTCATTTAGGGGTTTCTGAATCATAGTATTGGAAACAATGTATCTATCTTTTGTAAATACATATAATTTATTTACACTGTATATTCTATGGCTTGCTACAGTAGAAATAACAAAGTGAGCAGTTGATGTTTTATCTTCCAATCTAAAGTGCATGGTCATTTTATTTCGTTACTTAAAATATGTAACTAATAAGCATTAAAATTCAAAGCAGTTGGAACATTAATGTACACTTTTTTTTGTAAAAACTTGAGAATATACGATTTTTTTTTCAATTAAGTTACAAATTCAAAAGTTAAATAAAAAAGTCAAATTAGGTAGGTATCAAACGTCCAAACGTATGTAAGTATAATATATAAATGAAAAATTTAATGCCGAGAATACACGCAAAGAAAAAAATTAAAATCTTTACGATCCTTTGACGACCTCTGTGCTGCGGCGGTAAGGCCTTCGATCGCCACGTCGGGTCGCGAGTTCTTTTCCTGCTCAGTGCAAATATTTTTATGGATATGCACTGGTCTGGATGTTTCCATGTATAATACGTATTTATAATTTTTTTATCAAAGTATTTTAGTAGTTTATCCGTGTTTTAGAACCCATAGTACAAGCTCGGCTTAGTTTGGGTCCAGATAGCTTTATGTAATAAGTTCTAGGATACTACTATTATTTATAAATGTAAAAGTGATTGGGTGTTCAGCTGTTCTTCCTTCACACATAAAATATCAATAGATTATTTTTACTTTTAGACACTAATACATTATTTGACTTGGACTTGTGCCCTACACTGAACATTCATTTTTGAGCAATAGAGTGCAGGTGCTTTGCGGGGTATGGATGCTTCGGAAAGTACCTGTCGCATAGGCCGAGAGCCACTACCGACTATAGAATGTTATGAAGTAAACCGTATAAAAAAAAAAGTATTTTACAGAGTAAATATTGATGACATGTAAAATTCCCTTTAATTTGTCACAACTAGCTATTGCCCGCGGTTTCACTCGAGCTAATATTGATTTTGTTAATCAATTCACCTATCCTCAGAACAAGATTTTTTTTTTCTGTATAAAGGTAACCTATGTCCTATTCTGAATCTCTGACAACGTTTATGATAGTGTAATGGGTTGATTAGTTAATGTGGGAAAGCGTCACAAACAAACAAACAGATATTCATATTTATAATATTAGTTAAGATATCAGTTTCATTATTAAATTTCCCCATTCAATTATCTTATGTAATGCAAACAAACAAGTCTGAGAAACACTAATTTAATGAAACAGCCTTATATCAAAACCAACATGTTTCTCGTTCTACAACATTTACGTAACTCGCTATCGACAAACAAGCGATCAGACAGACGGACGTGTCGTTTAAATTGACAAGTTTCGTCATTCTAATATACACACCGAATTACACGCTTACAGTATTTATAAGACAAACATTTGACTAAAAAAACGATGGAGACGTAGTACTAGTACATAAATTTCGAACTTGATGACATAATATGTTCTTGTCTTATAGTAGTTGATTGAAGCATCATTGGAATAATAACCTAACCAAATGCGAAAGTTTCAGAAAATTTAATAACTTTATTCGTTTGGTGCAACGCTGTTTAACAACATTTGATAATGGATTCATGGTATGTATATGTTAAATTGGATTTTCAAATAAAAGCCAACTGATAAAAGAAATGATTACTAGTATCTTTTAAATTCTTTTATTTGAATTTTTCGATAACTTTTTGTTTATTTGTATATATAAATCGAGACTCAATCACTTTGTTTTCTTTTATTTATCTTAGCAAAGCACTTTATTAAATAAATTCAATCAGTTTATAAGTATTTAGATGTCTCTTTTATTAATTGATGGTGAATGGCAATTTTAAAAATTCATAATTCAATTTTCCTTAACACTTTTACACATAAAAACTGTTTATTGAAATTATATTTTTTCCTTTATCTCATACTTTAAATGTCATCATTTTATTTTATGACCATTCGACTCCGTTACATCCTCTGTCGCGAAATATCACCTACCGGCGACAACAAGAATAAATTAATATTAATATTTAAATCAACAACCGGTTGTCCCATTAAAACACTATTACGGTATTAGCATATTTGATAAACAATCGATAATCGAATGACAGGCCCAACACTATTCATTCCGAATGTATATTCGTGACCTTATACACCCAGTTATTAATTAACTGTCAACGACAATTAAGGTGCTATGTTTCTGTTAGATAATGTATGGAAATTTCATTTTATTATGTTCATGTGTAAGGATATAAACTTTTTTACTTTTGGATTTATTATCAATATAAGATATATTATGAGTATTCAAACCAAACATGATAGCCAATCCTTGAGCTGTTAAAATAACACATGAGTTATGACATGAGTTAGGCAATCAGGATCTCGCCATGTACAAGAGGTCTTTTGTGGGAGAGCCATGATTCGGCACGTATGGGCCAGCTCGACTCCACTGGTACGTGGCCACTGGCCGTGGTATCGACCTCACAGAAAACCGGCAGTGAAGCAATGCTTGCATTGCATTTCGCCGCATGAGTGAGGTTACTGGAGGCCCTAACCCTTCCCTCTCCCCTATTCCCATCCTTCCCTTCTCTTCTATTCCCGTCCCTCCCATCTCCCCCCTCTCCCCTCTTCCTACTCTTCCCCCCTCCCCCTCTTCTCCTACTCCCACCTTAAAGGGCGGCAAGCCACATGTGACTCTCGAGTTACAAGTGCCCATGGGCGGCGGTAGTCATTTACCATCAGGTGACCCGTCTGCTCGTTTGCCCATACACCACAAAAAAAAAAAAATTTTAGTACCGCAGAATAGTTATTAAACTCAAACTGTAATCTTTAAATCACAATATAACTTATGAATATTAGAATATTTTTTTGCGTACTGAAAACTCCCTCATTAAACACGCTTATTATCAATAGCAACTCTTGCTACAACGTAATAAGGTGTAAAATACCTTGAAGAAAATAAATAATAAATAATTTAAGTACATTAAAAAAACATTTACCTGTCTATACTTTGCCTTAACTATTATTATTATATTCTGTCGAGCTTCACGAGGGTGCCTTTTAGATTTATACTCATGATAATAGGATGTCATTTAATGAACACTTGCAATCGTAATTTTAACAACAATCCCAGGCACATCACACTCCTCCTCTTTAAGACGTCCAAGACGGCCGACTGCATGAACTGTTCATAAATTGAACAGTGCATGCAGTCGGCAATTATTAATTTATTAAGTTTTTCATAGGATTACGGCATCGGTCTCTTAAATCTTATAGTTAAAACGATTTTGTGGTATGACTAGTCGTCTTAATACCTAACTTATACCCAAGTGCTTGTCACAGCATAATAAAAATCTCCTATACAAGCAAATTTAAAATGTACAATCGATAATTATGAGAAGCTAATTTATTTATTGCTTGGTTCCTAAATACTATTTAAAAAAAAAACAATAAAAATCTCTTGGTCGTAAGTCGTCTCGGTTGTCGAAGTAAGGAACGCACAGTTATTGCGCAGCACTGCTTCGTTGATTGAATCGTAAAAGTTAACAATTGATTTATACATTCATAGTTTAATTCACAGGTATTAAAATAGTCTTTACCACTTTCATTCACGTAAAAGAGCTTACGAGCATACGACCCATTCAGAGAACCGTGTCGGTGCATACAATCACGTAATATTTGTACCATAATATTTTAAAAGAAAGCAATAACGCTTCTGTAGTCGTGAGGTTGAATGCTAGACTGAGTATAGTTTTAAAAAATGTTAGCGTTTTTTAAATAAGAACCAAGATTACATACACCACCCAAACAAAATAGGTAAAGGTAAAATGAGAGAGAGAAATTAACTCAAGAACAAGGAGACAGGAAAATATTTAACAAATTTCCAAATAGGTAGGTATATATCTAACCGATGAGTAGTTGATGAGGTGAATCAGTTAAAACCACATGGAATTCATAGAATATATTGTTTTATTTAAAAATAAGAGAGGCAATATACCCAATTTGTATAACTGGGTATATTGCTTCTCTTATTGCTCAAGCTACGGTGTTAGAACCTTTATACCTATCAAATTACTAAATATAGCTAGGGAGACGGAAAAATATAATATAATAAAAAGGTCACACGTTTATTTAACTACATATTTTAAGAAACTTATAACAGTTTTGATCTTCGGTGACATTTACAACTTGTAAAGCACCTGGCAGTCATGAAAAATATTATGTTATAAAATATAACATAAATTTATCGAGTACTTATGGAGTAAAGTTATGTAGGGATCTATAAAATATGCAATTGCCTTACAGCTGTTCGCCCATAACAGACTCAAAGTCGGCCGTAACTCCTTCTGCCTATAAAAGCTTTAAACTACCTCATTACATATTCGATGCGTAAACAATTTCGATACAAAACAAATTACCATTTACGACAAATAAAAATATTTATTAAATAAGCACGGAACGACAGTAAAACGCGAAAATTAAACTTCAATAACAATTTAAAGTCGGAACGCTGGTCGTAAATTTTATCTTTTATGAGCCGATCGTGTGATTACCTAGAGACAAGTTTAACGTTAGTAAGGCTGCAATGTCGTCCATGTCGCACTTAGTACAGGGAACAACATAACATATGTATGTATATGTATGACAAGGAATACATAAAATTTAAAAAGCCACTATCGATGATCGATCGACGATCTATCATTATAAAAGTTTTTGAGAAGTCCTAAGTCCGTGATGACGATGACGACTTGACTTTTTATTTTAGTAAGTTATTAGTACATGTAGCTTTTATCTCTTAAATCTATATTTTATACTTCTAATACTCTCCTTTGTGTTTCTTATTAGTACCGTAACGGCTAAGGTGTCAATCTTATTATCAGTGGTGGCAGCCCATATAGTGTAAGGCAGGTAAACACAACACAGAACTGAGAATAAGTAAGAAGTGCAATGTGAGCAGGGCCCACGTTAGGAGCAAACGCTCATAGCTTCGACAATGACGTGCAAACATTTTCCTACTCGGAAAACAGCTGCTTGAAACACCAATAAATATTACAATAAAAACTTTCGTGAGTGATATTCATGTTTATTAGAGATTATACGGTTTTACTCACGTTTGTATTTCGGGGATGCCTGACTAGTTTCCCCCCTAGGGCCTAGGACTAGGGCCCCCGTCGGGTCCGAAACTAGTCGGGCATCCCCGAAATACAAACGTGAGTAAAACCGTATAATCTCTAATAAACACCAATAAATATGCCGAGTTGCATGATAATTACGTGTTGAAAAAGAAGTCAGGCAGTGCAGTGTGTCCAAGTTAAGGACATCATTTCATCGGTAAGTCCAAAAAACTTTTGTTTTTTAATAATATTGACAAATATTCACAAAGTATTACAAAATTTAGGAGAGAAACCCGTTATGATCTAATCTACTAAAACAGTTATACATTGCGTATTTTATTTGAGTACTAACTATATTGGAAGTACGAGAGCATGAAATGAACTACAATGCTTACAGGAATATTGCTACATATTTTCCACGAAAATATTTGTTAAATGTTAAGATGCACGCTCGTTAGGTCTCCGTTGACGTACCGCTGTCTCAGACGTAACGGCTGTCAATTATGTATACGAAACGCTACCTTATACTGATCAGCGTAAAGGTGTATTTAGTATAATTATAAATGTCGTTTAGGATTTATATTTAATAAATCTTCTGTAACGAAATAGCGTGGAGTGCTGTATGTGTGTAAAATAATGATTATAATCTAAGCGTGTGTAACTGACGACACATGATTTGGAAAAGAATACAGGCGATGGCATTTCTAAATACACATTCTCAGTTCTGTGGAGGTAAACCCACTCCTAAAGTACGCTTTTAGGAGTGGGTTAATAATAATACTAGTAATTCGTGGCCCAGCTTACTAGTATTATTTTACTAAAAAACCGGACCGGACAAGTGCAAGTCTGACTCGCGCACCGAGGGTTCCTTAAGCAAATAAACTTGTATGTAGAAAGTGCGTTTATCTCGGTAATCAATTCTCAAAGATTTTTGTCCGTCTTTTCCGAAAGACACAACTTACCATTGCAGTTCTAAAAATTCTCTCCCTACAACTACTAAAGTCTTAAGTCAACTTTCCTACAGCGAAATATATTATATTTCGACCCGTCAGTTCGTTACGAGCAAGCAAACGAGCAGACGGGTCACTTGATGGTATGTGACTAGCGACTAGCTATTCAAGAGTCACAAGTGCGTTGCCGGCCTTTGAGATGGGAGTACGCTCTTTTCTTGAAGGTTTGAAATCTAAGGCTTAATGGCCATATGTTTAATTGTATCAACTTAGAAGCTTGATTTTTTTACAGCTTTAAGGGACTGCTGACATAAGTATTTGATTTTAATTTCAACTTAATGCCTCCACGGGTTCTTGAGGGAAAGGGTCTTGACCAACAGACAGATATAACATTAAATTAACGTCTTTTGGATTTTTTCCTTTAGTTGTGCTGTCAGCTCTTACCAAAATTTTTGATATTCTGCCGAACCCGCTGCGTTTAGGTCAGCGCTCACGGAGGCCGGAAATCGGTGCGTCTCCTGCGGGATGGGAGAGTACTGATTCTCTCCCGTTCCCTCTCCACCGCCTCTTTGGTGTGCATCACCTCCTCGCAGAATGAGGCGACGGAATCCTATACGCTCTGGCTGTGAACCATGGACAAAACCATGGTCTCCAACGAGAGGCAACCCGCACTGATAGCCGTCGCGACGATTCACCCACGAGGGACATTCCACCAAAGTATGGAATGCGGTGTCCTCGCCACAGCCTCCGCAATGGTGGCACGCGGGCGTTGGCTCTCGGCCTATGCGAAACAGGTACTTTCCGAAGCAGCCATGCCCCGAAAGCACCTGCGTCAGCCGGTAAGAGAGGCAGCCATGCCGCCTGTGCATGGCTGCACAGGCGGCAAGTCTTACCGCCACAATGGCAGCGTGCCCTAAGGGTTTCATTTACCTGCGAAATATTCAAATTTGTTAAAATGTAAGTTGACTTAGAAGCTTGATTTTTACAGCTTAAAGGAACCGCGGACATAATTATTTCATGTTAATTTAAACTTGATGTTTCCACGGGTTTCTGAAAAAAGAAACAGTCTTGACAAGCAGACAGATGGATAACAAAGTGATCAGAACCCTTAAACTATAAGAATAACACTCTTACTACTGACGTTTTTTATATTAAACTTAAACAAGGCTTGCTATAATTGAGGTGTAAAATATTTTTGCACTTGGCCTTGCTTGAATGTTGGATTTTCTTATTTGGCATACATTTATACACGACTGAAAAAGTTCCTGTATAGCTGCAATGCTAGCTTCTGTTAAAACTGTTACCGTTTTTCATACATTAACTCTACAATCAATTGGTTTGATTTACAGATAGAGAATATTTGTATTCTTTAATGACCAGTCTCACTTTTATAAGTAACTAAAACTAAGACAAAAGCACTAACTCGTTTTGGTTTAACATCGACCCTTTAATCGTTTTAAGGGCATACATTTTAAAGGTTTACAATTTTTTTTTATGGTACACCTGATGGTAAATGACTACCGCCGCCCATGGGCACCTGCAACCTAAGAGTCACAAGTGCGTTGCCGGCCTTTAAGGTGGGAGTAGGGGATGGGTGGAAGAGGAGGACGGGAGGGGGGAGGGAAGGGTTAAGGCCTCCGGTAACCTCACTCATTCGTCAAAAAGCAAAGCAACCATTGCTTCACTGCCGGTTTTCTGTGAGGCCGTGGTATCACTCTGGTCGAGTTGGCCCACATATAATCATTAAGCGCTTATTAAATTTTACTGTATACCATAGGAGTAATGGATCTACAGTTCGAGTTCAAGTAAGTACTTTTGATTTCCACAAACCAAAAATAAGATAAGCATGTGGAATACCGCCATGATTACCGTGAATATTTTATATCCGAAGTTTGTCGACAACAATAATTTATTCTATTATAATAATATCTAGCAAAGTTCGAATCGTATAACGTTGACTCATAGAAATGATTGACATATTTGTGTGGTACAATAAAATATTATAACTGCTCATTAAATTAAATGTAAGGCCAAGAAAACAATAAACGAATATTTATCGTTTGTCATTTGAATAATTAACGTAAATAATGTTTGATATTTGATACTTATTCTTATTTTATTCGTAACATTTAAACTCGTATTAATTATTGTACTGTGATGAAAATGGCAATAACATTTTTAAATAACGAATTTACTAACAAAAAAGTATTATTTTTCTAGTTTTAAAATTAAAAAAATACACCTTTATTACATTCATTCATTATGGCGCCATCTATCGTACCAGGAGTGAACTAGATGTAAGTTTACCGAAACTTTGTAAGTATAATAATCACTTTTTGCAGTGAAAACTTATTTAGCTGCGTTGAAAGATTTTTGGTGGGGGCTAAAGTTATGGGTTCGCGTCACTAACATACTAATACGACGTATTGCCAGACTAGCGACGTGCAGTTTTAAGTTTTCACTTGCAGAAGTAGCAGTTTTTGTTGGCAGTCCCCATGACTGCCGACAGCGGCAGTCATGGGGACTGCCAACAGAAAGCTGCTTATGTTTTTTAAATCAGGAATGAACTCAAAGACGAACAAACTAGCTAATTATACAATATTATTATTTCATGTTTAATATTTTGGATAAATAAATGATGTTGTAGACACAAGAGATTTTTTGTCTAGATTCTTCGGTATTCTGTGTGGTGGAAGTACTTATATTACACAATACCATTACGCTAACTACAGTAATTGTGTTTTTCTGGTAATGGATGAGTACGCGGGAGTGTCCCACTGATGTGGAGTAGTGCATGGCATTGACAAAAGCTTAAGATCAGGCAAGCCGTGTGTTATAAAAACCTGTCACTTATTACTCGCACATCAGCTACTGGCTATTTGGCAAAATGTAGATACACTCTTACAGAAAGGTATTAAGCAATAACAATGACCAACACACTTATGTGTATTTTTAAGAATTTACAATTTTGTTTTTATTATAAAACTATCTTTAAACTCCCTCCAAAGGCATAATTTCTATGTCACGGGTGGGACTTCACAAACGTTCAAAGAACAGACCCAAATAACACCCAGACTAGGTACTACTAGATCAAACAAAATTTTGTTCCGTGTGGTAAACAAATCCCAAACACCCCTAGTGGTGAAGTGACTAATTAAACTATTGCACCGTCCGTACAGTTAAATTACTAATAATATTTATTGTAAAGTAACCTTCTAGACCCCACTGAGAGAAAAATACCAATTATGAAATATTAAATGCACCTACTGTATGTACATTGTACAAGGACTACAAGGTCATCAATATAACTTTATTTTCTGGCCACGTGTTTTACGTTTGCATCACCTTTTTATTGCACGCTAGTCTAACGTGAAACGAATAAAATTGTCATTTTTAAATCTGTAGTACTAAGTTTTTTTTGTAAATAGCTTTTTTATATATCAGTGATATAATCAAACGAAGTGCTGTGTAAGAACAGGAAGTATTATGTTACAACCATTTCATTTCACAATCATTGGATGCACATAATTATGCCATAGAGTAAAGATTATACCGTAAAATATATCTATAAATAAAAATATCCGGGCGTGGTAAGGGAAAAGTAAAATAGATTATGAAGACTCGAAAATAAGTTTTTACTAGGCTAAGACAGTTATTGATTTATTAATTACCATCCAATAATACATACATACATGTTTCTCACAAAATGTTTCTCTGTCTGTACTAGCTCTGGTATACCTACTATTACAACAACTGAACCTCAACGTCACAAAAAATTGTATCCACAAGTACATATCAAAACTACTTGACAACTAAAATGCAAACTAGACTGCTAGACGCCGAAAAAACGCATTTATATCTAAAAAACAGACAAACATGAAAGATTTATACAGACACTTGACAAATGTCTCCAGACGCTGCACTATTTAGTGTCAGTGTCAAGTATAATGTAGACACTAAGTGACCAGACACATTTTTAACCCCGACACCACTCAGCACCGCCAACGATATGGTAATTATATTGAAAACATTGCTATAAAAAATGTATAATACACAGTTTTGGAAATTAGATTTATTGGTTTTTAAATTAATGTAAAAATCACGAATGCAGTTGGTGGTGTATGATCTCATGTAGCCATAGCAACGACTCACATAATTTTTTTTTTTTGAAGCAGGCGTTTTCCTTGTATCGTTTTATTGCACCAACTTTTAGCAAGTTCTGGTCACCATTACTACCAACTTCGTCTATGTAGATGCAAAGTGAATTTCCTTGTGGCGACTTCCACATACAGCAAAAACATACTCCAACATCATCTAGCGAAGACGAGCTGAACTACGTAGTAAGAGCTACTAATCCTGCATCGCGCTACGAAAGTTCTAATGCTACAACTTCCCAACATGAACCGTTGGACGGCAGTTCGCCAGACCGCAGCCCACCAGGTATAATCACCTCGCCTAGTCGTAGGATCCTTCCTTTGTGTTGGAGGGACACACCATAAACCATAAACATAACACCCGTTCCTGTACAGTGGTGACCCCGACGTGGTTGGAATCAGTCTTCAAGGAGCAAATCAGCAGCATTATCATAGCCACCGTCGTATACACTCCTAAAGCAATGAGCGGTAATCAAGTCTCAACCAGCCAGCATCCTCGACCTCAACAGGGATACCACAGGCCTACCGCGACCGCTCCAGCCTGTTTACCCCTTCGGCCTCATCAGCGTCTAGGCACAGCACACTGCAACTACGGTCCTTGTAAGAAGAGCATTTCGCTCCCGTCTACGCGGCAGCTAGCCATTACGCGGCAACCGCCTCGACTCACTGGGGACTTCACCGCAGCACCGCACGTAGCACCAAAGTACCGCACGCAGCATCGTAGCACTGCACTCAGTCCCAAATCACTGGGACCAGTGTATTTCAGCCCCAACGCTCTGGGACTAGCGGAATAAAGTTCCGACTCACTGGAACTTGCGGCACCCTGTTCTGTCTCACCGGAACAACTTAGTACTGGCACTGGCACGCTCTTTAATAGAGCATAGACAGCTGGCTCATCAAGATTTCGACCTCGAGTCTTGGAGGGGACTGATGTGGCGACTTTTATATACAACAAAAATACACTCTAACATCATATAGCGAAGGTCAGCTACTAATCCTGCATTGCGCTATGCAAGTTCTCACGCCGATTAGTAAATATACAAGTTCCCAACATCAACCGTTTTGCCGCAGTCCGCCAGGCATAATCAACTCGCCTGGTAGGAGGATCCTCCCTTTGTGTTGGAGGGACATAACACCCGTTCCTCCACACTTTCATTAGTTAATCTGGGTTCAAGCCACCTCTACTGCCAGTTTGTCCTGGCAGATATCTTAAAGAAGTTTTCTTTATCACACCCAGACCTTATTAGTACCCTCGTGGCCAAGAGAGATGACAATCTCGATGCTCAACGTTACACAATGAGACATGATGATGGACATTATGCTGTTTATCATTTCAACTATTATATATACACTTATTACAAACAATGACTGTAAAAATTATAATAAACTCAACTGCAGTTTGAAGTTCGAAAATATAAGAAAAAAGTACCGAATACAAAAAACAGACATAATTTCTATGTCACTGGGAAATCAATGGTTCCCTAAAAAACTGAAAAAAAATTGGAGATACATATCCGCAAAACCTTGGGGCTTATTAATGTTAATATTATACCAAGAGGACTGAAGCACCGAATAAACTAGATGTATAATTCATAGGACATCAGAATAAATGTATCACCGACAGACTCGTGATGGATGGCGTTCTTTTGGATTAGATGCAGTTGTCTGCAGCTAAGTATAATTTGGACATTTGAGAGTCCGAGACGCAAACGATTTTTTATGTGTAAATATAATTTAACCTTCGATTCTCGATGTAACAGTTCATGTATTTTAAGATACATAATATAGATACAAATACATTTAGTTGGAGATTGCTATCATTCTGTCTTAATCTTGATAAATATTGAATGGGTTTTCCATAACGTTGAAAAATTAAAAAAATGTTCGTATTCTCTACTACTTGGTATACGAGAAAAGTTGTCAGACATATTAAAATTTTTGCAACGAAAAGAATCAGGATATCATATTTAACTTGAAATAGTCTTTTATATTAGTTTTTAGGTCTTTTAATCTTTTGATTATACGCAATTATAGACTCTTATCAAATTTTTAAACTAGTGTTTAGTAGTAGGCAAATGTATTCAACGAACTGTCAATTATATGGCTTGATATGGCGAAAATGCACTCTTTATTGCACGCCATGGTTAGGATACAATCACAGAAAAAATACATTAAAAATGAATAGTACAATTAATGGGTATTAATACGGAGAATAAAGGCATTTCACTTCGGAAAAAATAGGGGCAAGCTAGATTTTATGACATGAATCTTATTTTCTTTCTAAACACAATCCCGAAAGTCCCCATCAATCTTATTCGGTTATTCACAAATATCTCGTTAACGATTATCAAACACTGTATCTAAACACTGTTATCAAAAAAAAAGCGGTTATCAAATTTGTAGCTATGTACTTTTTTCGTAATACTAACAGTGTTGAGAATTGAAAAATAAGTTACTTCAAAAAGTACTTGCTGGTCTCATTGGTTTGAAAAGGCCGAAAAGATAAATAGAAGTCCTTTCAAAACGTGTGTGAGTGAGATCTAAAATAAATTTAACATACATTTTATTATGTTTATTATTCGTTATTTGTTGTTAAAATACCATTCCTCGTATATAGTATGTCCTCATAATAATAATACTGATACAGTTTAAATATTGAAAATTTAAAGATAGAGTAATAAAATATGTACTTAACTAAAACATACTGCGTTATTTACTATTGTCAAGTAATATTAAATCTTTAAGTATAACTGTGTAATCAATGCGGTTGCTTATTAATTCAGTTTATATAACAAAAACTCGGAGTCGCGCGATCTCGGTGCAGGTTAAGATTTACTTCGTAGAGTCTCATTTTCGTTTATTTCAAAATATATGAAATAGTAAATTTTACTACAAAACACTTTTTTTTATTTTGTCACTTTGTTTTTAATATTCCAATTTAACAATTATACATTTAAAAGTATCAACAACGATGATAGCAAATTTCACAGCATAATTGATTTTTAAGCATAAAAAATCAAGCACGCAAACTGCAGAACCATAAAAAATCCAGCTTATTTCCATTAAGTTCCTGAACACGTGAAACAATCATGGATTCAACGAATGTCCATGATGGATGCCCCAGACAGCGATCTGCAGTTTTTGCTCATAATAAACGTCTGGGCCTCGCGTCACCGCTGCATAATGCAGAAATAGTTTCAAATGCGATGTTTAAATTTGAACTATTTTTGTCTTCAATTTTTGGGACATTTTAAAATATTAATTTAATAACTCGGAATATTTTAAATTTCTGTGTTCTGTAAAATGGAGTAATATAAAAAGTTTTGCTTATTAGTACTGCTAATTGAAAGGCGTATTGAATTATTATGCCATTTAGAAAAATGGAAGCGAAAGTTCAAAACCGTACAAAAACCCGATGAAAAAAAAAGGGTTACAAGTTTAGTGTATCATAGCTGCTAAAGGAACTGACCGATTTTGATTTAGCTGTTTTTGTTTGGAAGGTGACTTGAACGAGAGTGTTCTTAGCTATAATTCAAGAAAATCTGTTCAGCCATTCGAAGATCACCAGCTCTTTTCTAATCTTTGAAGGGACTTTTGAGTCAGGGGTGTTTTAAATTTTTAATTTATACTTGTGAGACAATGTGGTATGTGGACGTCCGTTATCATGAAGAATAAGCGTGTTAGCTGCTGCCTGACAATAGTGGAGGACCAACCAATGCTACAGATGTTTTTTACCATTCGTTGGGATCCACATTTCACCGCAAGTGTCAATGCAATACAGAATTTTGTGCTTAGGTATGCTACAAGATAAGGCAAGTTTCGAAGCAATTTTTTTTTGTTGACCGATTGTCACATTGCTTATAAGCGCAAATTAAATGTGAGAACAATCTAACATATTGTTCTAAAATATAAACAGTCGTACCAAAATTACTATTACATATCTTTTTGTAATAGCAGTCTAGAGATGACCAGCCCGGACCAATGGCACTCGTTCATGAGCATTACGACATTAAAGGGGGCTAAATAACCCGACACATACGCCACCATTGTAAAGACTTCTAGGCGAGCAGTGTATAAGATTGTCAAGGTTGTGTAAAATGAACAATATCAATAATAATGATAAAAAATATCAATAAAATAAGGCGAGTACCTATTCATTTACAGTTGGCTGTAGAGTGTGTGTGTGGATAAGCATTTTATCCCCTAAATAATCATTTAGTTATATTTATTTGAATCTTGACTGTCTCCGGATTTAAATAGCGGAATGACTTTACTACGTTTCATGTACGTCAACGTAACTATCTTGTCTGTGAAACTACGTCAGTGGTTTAATCACAAATATTAACACACATCATTATAATAAGTACTATCTCTAAATAGGTTAAGTATAAGCATATTAAAGATACGTCTTTGTGTAAACATACACATATGCACATTATGTGTGTGTTTACTTACATTTTTATTAACGTCTGCATTTATATTCATCCATCCATCTGCAGCCGAATTATTCGCTGTCCTTAACCAAGGAAATCTATTTAGTGTGTTCGCATTGACGGACATTTTATTCTATAATTTATTACTTGATTAATGACTTTCAAATGTCTGTTACCTGGTTTGTTAATTAGTTCTATCATTTGTTTTTTGTAGACACCGTGTTGGAAACTGGGTTGACGTTTTAAATTATTCTGACAAAATTCTGACTAATTATACTTATTTTAGAAAGGTAAAGTAAATTTTAGAGGTGGCATTGTTAAAGACAATTCGGGATATTTTTTGTTATGAAGTGAAAACTTGGAAGGGAGTACTTTAACCTTTTAAAGTTTTAATAATACTCGTATAAAATTGAAAAGAAGAAGTAAAAATGGAGTATAATTTCGCTAGTAGATAAGTACCTAGGTATTTGTAAAAAACTTGAAACTAGAGTAGGAATTTCTAGGACTAGTAATCGCTTACCGTTAGTTGGGCCTCTGTTAATGTGAAAAAGGAAACGTTTCTTTTATTTTACAAGGATTTTATTCGACTTACAAATCTCCCCAGAACACAATTTAACTCCAACTTAGCTAAATATGTTTGCACCAAGCTAGCACAGTGAACAACTCAACAGCAGCTGTCTTTAACAAACCAAATATTATACTTGCAACAAGCCGGGCGTGCAAATCGTTGTTCATTTACATACAAGATAAGGCTAACGCCTGCTTGTCTGTTCACATTGACGGCTTGATTACCAGTGATGTATGTGTTAGTTGACTACCTATACTTGTCTACGTACAGAATAATAGGTAGAGAATTTTTCTGAACCTATTTATCGGTTTTAAAAAAATTGATAACAAGCACATGGACAGCCTAAAGACAGGTTAAGGTGCTGATTTAAAAACCACCCTGAACACTACTTAGTAAGCTCATAGTGTTCATGGTTCATGGCGATAAAAACCGTACGGTATGCCATATGGAATAGTCGAGAACCTATTATATATAAGAAAACGGTTGTTGACACTTCACCGGTACTACTCCTACCGCTTACTTGCGCAGTAGATACGAGCACCCCGTCTGGATAACTGTCTGACTACTTGGACCCACTTCTGATACGAACAAAAATACTAGTGTCAGTTACTTGAGTGGAACCAAATTGCAAATTGGCAAACCACCAATTGGCAAATTCTGGGTGTTTGATAAGCCTCTGCCTACAGCTCTGAGGAAACAGCCATTACTGTATATTTCTAATGCCTATAATTAGTCATATTACTGGTAGTGTTACTTATACACTGCTAATCTTTGCCGCTCCCACACCTGCTAGTTATTAACGTCGGTCTTTATAAGGTGCTTCAGGCACCTAGAGTTGGAGCAAAAACTTGTCGACTCCACCTCCTACAGGAATTATAATGTCTTCCAAAACCAGTGTGTATGCTGTGTAGACATTTCATAATGATAATACAGCATAGCATAGCTAGTAGTTAAATCTAGTAGTAGTAGTAGCTGTAGTTCTAAATAGAACTACAGCTACCCGCCAGCCCGTAGCTGCTGCTAACTAGTCGTAACCGAACTAAGGACGCTAGTTGAAGTCAATAGTAGTAATTAGTAGTTACCTGAAACCTCAGGTAACTACTAATTACTACTATTGACTTCCCAGTACTAGTGTATACCCCTTACATTGTGCTGGTAGGGGTCGCCAAAACTGAAAAGGAAAGTTGATACTATAATCACGATGTTATATAACGTTTTAAAACCTAAAACCACATCTATTTTTCATTTTAACCAAAATTAATAAAATAAAATTGATTAAACAAGGCTTTAATAATCACTATTGTCAGGTGACTGCAAATACCAACCAGATCCTAAAGGCGAAATAAGAGCCAAGCTATAAAAGAAAAGCTGTTCCGAAAACTTGTCAACATTCCTATTGGAGGGACAGTTTTACTAACAACAAGTGAAACCACTCTTACAAGTTCACTGTTGCGTTGTTCATAGAAGCTGATTACCACTTAACATTAAGCGGACCGTGTGCTTGGTTATGAACATCACCCTTTCTACTACTATTTACTAGTAAAGTTTAAACCAATTATAATGAAAGGCCAAACAGTTGGCCTGGAACTTACAGAAGGTCTTAAAGAAAGGAATAAATGTGTCTTAAACTTTAAACTATTTCTACGTTTGCGTGAGTGGAGCCAACCAATCAGATATATTCAGTTACTTTAGAATCCGTGGTAAGGAATTACCTAAAGCACTAGTATCGGGGAGGTTGCAGATTCGAATCACACCTTATTACTCGCACACATTATCGTTGCAAACAAACGTAAGAACGTAAAAGGTGTTGGTAATGTTTTGAGTACGGTACAAGTATTGTAGAAGCAAACATAATCAAAAAGCGCAAATGAATTCTGAAATTACGTAACTCGAGAAGAATGTCCTTTCTCTTGCTCTCATATATATTAAATATATTCTAGTAAGCTTTCTCTGAACATTTTAAACAGCAACTATATATTCGAACGACTAAATCGCCTCATTTCAAATAAATTGGTACTAAGAATCAGTGCACAGACCACGTTTCGTCATACTAAAATGGCGTGTGAAAACACCATCTAAAATCACTTCACAATGCATAGTAAATCGTTGCAAGGCATCGCAACAAGCGATCGAATGAATAATGCAAGTACACGCTTGAGTCACAACGATAAATAACGATTATAATTTTATCGCGATCCGCAATAAATCGCGCGATTGAATGCTAGTATGCGCATGGCTTTAGCGTCAACGGGATCGGTGTGGGTAATTTTCCTTTAACGTCTAGATTTTACGGATGGATATTGTAACTAGCAAAAGTCTGTAAATTCTACTTAGTCATAAATATTTTTCTATACCTACGTATGTCTACAATTTTAATATATCATCTTAAGCCTTTACGTCTATAGCAGACGATTTATAGAGTAATGTCAGAGAGACATCGCTTTTGGTGGCTGTAAAGACCTATGCGGGAACAATCTATCATAGAACAATATAAAGTTATGTATAATTGAACAAAATTGTATCTCTGATAAAATAAAAAAAGTTATATTTGAAGATAACAGTAAAGAACTAAGACTTACACAGAACGTATATTAAGCATATATAAAGAAGGGAACAATAAACAAAGAAGTGAAGTGAAGTAAACCAATTGATCTCTTACTGTGACACTACTCATAATTATATGTGTGTGGGAATTTAAATTTTCTTTTTAGACATCAAACGCTCAAATCAGCCAACAAGCTGTACACTTTTCTAACTTGTATATCAACTAGAGATACTTATTTCGTTTTTACGCAACTGATCTTTAAGATTTACAACAAGTTGTGCTTGATTTATGGCTGACAGTATAAACGAGTCAGAACATTTATTTAGGAATGTAATGTCTGTAATGTTAACTTATTAGCATTATTAAATATTACTCTATAATGTTGGATATGAATGTATAATCCAACAACACGAAGATACTCTCAATGAGCATTACGTAAACATGACATGTTGGTGTATTTAATATCTTTTGGTTTCTCATGTAACTTAAAAAAAGCTATAGTATTCTCTTTTATTTATTTCTATTCCATTTCTGGTTTCAATCTGTTTTATATTATACGGTCTAAATTTTATTTATATTGTATATTTATTATTACATGAATGTTTTTTGGGAGCCTAGAAGAATGGAAAACTGAACAACTAGAACAAAGGGAACGTCTGTATTCATTTGAAGTTTAAAACAGTTCAAAAGTATTTTTAAGAAGTGTTTACGGATAAAGAGCCAGCAAGTCATCCAACAAGCACGGAACAGCGGCTTTCCATATATTTCACTAGAGACCTTTTTGCCCGTTGTCTGTTCAAGATTTATTACGTGGTGATATTGATTTATGAGTGACAACGTGTATACAATGCACACTTAATTGTAGTGTTGTGCACTGCGTGAATTAGCGGATGTACCTACTGAGAAGTCGAATAGGTTCATACAATGTAATAAACATAAAGGTGAAAGTGCATTACAACAATTTACTGAATGTCTTTGTACACTTCGAACCATAACTACAAATGTTCTTTATTTATGCAAAAGGAGAACAATAATCAAATTAAATATCAACTTATGACCAAGCCGGTAAACCCAACATCTTTTAACATTGCATAGTCTAGCTGATAAGAAAGCTAACCTTTTACCATTTACTTTTAAGTAGTACCTACACATAAATAATGATGAAAATCAATCGACACGTCAGTAGGTACATATGAGAAAGATAAAAAAGATGTAATTATCGAAACAAGTCTCCATAAATTACACCACACAGAGCTGACCGTAAGGCTAGTTCCTTACACCAACAGGTAATTACTTAGCCGTGTCAAAGCGTCGATTATAATAATTATCATTACCATACCACTCGCCATCATTTCTCTCTTCAGTATCGGTTAATTGCATCAACTTTCGAGAACGTTCGATGTTTTATTTAATTGCTTAAAGTTCTGAGTGGTAATTGTCAATGCAGAAAAATTGGGCTGCTTGATTATAGACTGTAATTTTATAATTAAAAGCTGTGTGGTCTAAACACTGGTTCCGAACCAAATAAACGGCAGTTTGTGACTGTATTTGATCATTATAAAATTTACTGTTTTGTTTGAATTTAAATGTAAATTTCATTTAATATCATCATACTCACGCCTGTATGTCTGAAGTGGAGGCAGAAACGTATTAAACACGTACATTTTGCTACTATAGTTTGGTCCCACTAAAGTAAATTGCTATCAAGCGGGCACTTTGGGAATAAAAGGTGAAAAAATTGGGAAAATATTGAAAGCCAAAAATAGGTAAGAAGGAAAGGGAAGGGACGTTTCTTATACGGATGGATTGGGAAGTGTAGCAATAGCTCGAGTAGGTCAGGTCAGTCTAAACAGTATAATAACATGGCATGCATAAAACTAGAAGCTGATTAGTACAAGAAACTTTTACTACTTTTATTGCGAATAAATAAACTTTTAGTTATTGCTAAATACTGTATCTAATTCTGAATTACATCTAACTATTCTAATAATTTCGTTATTCTCAAGATTTCCCTGAATTTCTTTCTTTGATTGGCACCAAAGTCAACTAAGCCTGAGGATTTTCCTTCAAAACCTAAACATACCTGGATTTGACATAATCCTTTACTAATGACAAATATTTGTTATTAAACTTTCGCGACTTTTATACATATTAGACGTGTAAATCGGGATAAACCAAGATTCCAGGAATGGCCCTGGGCAAGATAAGTAATCAATGATTTAATGTAATTTTAGCACCTGTTACCTGAAAATTAGCCACCGGCAGAAGCTGGCAGGTATGCATACCTTCAAAGTCTTTACTAACACTACTCCTTACGACACATTTTGTTTGACAGAAAATACGTAAGGTCTGGCGGCTCTGGGATCTTACCCTAGAGTTTTTTGTTTTGTCGTTACTGAGATATCGTTTATATACACTTAGAATAGCAGTGGGCCCAGTACGCTTCCCTGTGATACGCCATATTTTATTATTCTCGATTTTCTTGCTTTGTTTTTGTACAAATCCTAGTTATTTCTGTTTCGTGGTAATATTTATCACATAATATATGTGTGTATTTTTACAAATTTTTAGTCACAATCCACACAATCGGTCACAATTGCCAAAATCGGTGCAAGTGTGTTTGTAAAAAACTTAAGAACAGGAAAAAGTAAAAAAAAAAAAATATTTTGAGACATGAAATACGGACAAATATTCTTTCTCTGCTAAGTATTCTGTAGAGATACACGACTCATAACGAGTTTCCATTTGTAATTAAATAGCTTACTAAGACGCCTAGTATTCTTGTTCGTTATATTGTATGTGCTAATATTGAAACAAATAGGAATACAAAAACAAACTCTTCCGTCGTCTAACGTGTGAACTTTGTTGATGACAGTACCTTCCGCATTAACCGATGAGGTAGTGTCACTATGGTCTCGCATACCATGGTGTGGTAGAACAGTGGGTACTGACTGTTTCACCGTCTCATGCTTATGACTGCCGATATCGTCAGATCTTTAATGGCATAAAAGATACCACATACGTTAACATGCTATTTAATTTAATATTTAACTTTACATAGTTAAAATGACGTTTAAATTTTTTTTATGGTAAATGGAGCAAACGAGCAGACGGGTCACCTAATGTTAAATGACTACCGCCGCCCATGGGCACCTGCAACTCAAAATTCACAAGTGCGTTGCCGGCCAAGGTGGGAGTAGGGGAAGAGTGAGAGAGGGGGGGGGGGAGGAAAGGGTTAGGGGCTCCGGTAACCTCACTCACTCGGCGAAAACCAATGCAAGAATTGCTCCACTGCCGATTTTCTGTGAGCCCGTGGTATCACTCCGGTCGAGCCGGCCCATACGTGCCGAAGCATGGCTCTCTCACGTATAAATAAATACATATATAAACATATTGTATATCACTCTTTTGTGATAACTCCGCACTGAATTCTCTTCGAATTATTTAACATGTACAATTGTTAGAACAAATGAGAGAATCGCCGCAGCCAGCGGTCAGAGTGGACGGCTGTCAAGCTGCGGAGCCACTTTTATAAAGCCATTATGAAGTTATCTTGTTAATGTAGCTAGATCAGTTTTAATAAAGATAATATTATCATCTTTCAGTTTTCTTGTCGACTATCAATCACTCTCCTCACACATTAACACCACAACCCCAAAATCCTCTCAAGCCAAGCGAAGCCTTACATGTGGCGGAGGCGCCGGGTATAATAAGCCTTACAATATATATACAAGGTTTCATTTCGATACAACAATAAGAAATAGATTAAAATTGACTTCCTGGATTTGTTTAATATAAACCAATCTTGGAAGTCAATAAGTTTTAAGTGAAGATAATGAAAGGTGATATTGTCGAAAGTTTACGCGAATGTTACACATTGAAATAAAACTATTTTTCACGGATTCTATCGCGATTTATTTGGTGTTATTTTACTATCTATACTGATCCCGACGTTTCAGTTGCTTATGGAACGCGAAAGTTTAAAAGTTATTATGACACAACATTTCATAGAACTTGGTATATGAAACAAAAGTCACCAACACATGAAACGTGTTTAAATAAACATTAATTTTAATCTCGATCAAGACATTTTAATAGGAATCATCAAAATATTTAAAAAATTTCAAAAGCAAACACGATTAGTTTTAATTAGGTGTATTTTTTTCAACCTTCATCACAACAAAATATGTATTCATTATCACCATTGGAGTAAGGAAATTCCACCTGTCTAGTATTTAGAACTCATTAAGACCCATTCACACATACCAGAGGACATTCTCGGAACATTTTTTACGTTGTCTATACATGAGCCATCCGCATAACTGATCTCATATCTGTAAAGGCGGTATTTTCTCATAATTTACGTGATGCTTGATGGATGGTAATGATAGTTTCATTTCCGTGAAAGTGTACCGCGTGATGTGGTAACATATTTGATACTTATTTCACTGTTTTTGCAACTGATTTGATAACTAGAGATATACATATTTATAACTCTCTGAACTATACTTCTAATATAAAAAACATGAGGATGTATGGTAGTATGGATGCTTGTTACTCTTTCACGCAAAAACTACTGAATCGATTGCGATGAAACTTGGTATGTGGATAGCTGGAGACCTGGACATAGGCTACTTTTTATACCGATATCCCCACGGCATCGGAACTTACGTAGATGAAACCGCGGGGCGCAGCTAGTAGTAGAAATAAATTTATAAAATTAAGACAGCCGGAAGTCTATCATAAATTTCACATGATCTCTACTAAACATTAATGAATTTATAATTCAAATGATAAGTGAATAACATTATGTTAATTAAGACTTGCATTTTTACTTTTATGATAGTTTCACTTTTTAAGTGAAACTATCATAAAAATCACAATTGCCTAGTTTTGTAATTTAAATATTGCTTATCTTGCTACATGAATATTTAATTTGCAATTCCAAGACCGACGACACAATTTTTTCATCTCTGAAGAAACAAACCCAATAAAACAAATAATCCTTTATTCATGCATTTTTGTAATATGTAAAGATTTAGATATTTGTAAAAAAAAAATTAAATGTAATAAAATACAATCTGAAGGAGAAAAATAAAACCTAATAGAGCTAGCGATAAATTAGTCAATATTTCCATAAGTTTCCATGAAACCTTGGCTTTTTTAACATACCTCTGTCACTGTAACATGATAATTGGTACGATGCCATAATATTCTCCGTAGAAGTCTCTGCAATTACGTTCTTTAATCGATCGATAATCGAATAGTTCTCATTCCCTTAATGGCAAAATGACCATAATTTTAATCGTATTCCATCGCACCATGTAAACATGTCTTAACGACAACTCAACAACCTGTCGCGTCTCACCATATAATACAACTTTAATTAGTCGAAACATTCCTTAAGGACAGCGTCAAAACATTCAGTTACACAATTAAAAAGTACTCATATTAGGGATGGATTCCAACACGTATATTATGTTAATATAGCCACGGGAAAGAAATATCATCTGCGTGTATAACAGTAATTATGATGAACAAACCTGTCAGTAGGGGTCTCGACTTTACCACTTTTGGATTGTGTAATTGGTTTTTTTATTCTTACAAAACTCATTTGATGAATTCAATTATCTTTTGTTTTAAGAATAGACCACCTACTGAAGATGTGATAATTATTTATTAAATGCATATAAGTATATTGCAGTACATGACAGACAATAGGTTATATAGGGACCGGAAAGATATAATTCTAACGCAATAATGTCTTAGGTAATTTTGTTTTCGACCATACGATACATAAACGATCCCAACACCATCCTAGAGATTTCAGAATTCATTATATTAATAAGTGAAGAGAATGTCTATCAGCAAGGTATGTGAAATTTGGAAAACTTAATGTTCATTTGGAGATGAAGTGCAGAAAGCTATGTAAACAATATGTGTTATATCTTTAAAAAAAATATGTGAAAACCCGTTTATATGTTGACCTTTCACGGCACGAGAAGTCTCTAAATGAGACAGTTCAACTAATACTGCAAAATTTATAGCTCCATTTAGTTACAAATATGTTTAAAACTTAATGAATTACGGTCGATCATAATACGCGGTTGTGGTTGACAAGGTGGCCATTTTAGCCATCGTGTAGTCAAGATGATGATTTTGTTATAATTAATAGTCTATATAATTAAGATTACTGAGTAGGTACCAGTCGACTTTTAGTCTAGCTAGCTGCGGTTTATCATCTAGGCATCATATCCGATATGATAAACCGCAGCTAACTAGTTGCAGCTAGGTGTGGCTGCCTTCTATTTGAGGGCAGCCAAAGTCTGCTAGGGTTCTCGGGGACTTCCTTCCTAGGGTATACCCGAGTCCCTTGCGATAGACTCACTTGTTACGGAACACCGTGTGGTTTTAGTCGGTTCAATTCCGACATACCACCTCACCAATAGCCATGGTGAGGTGATGACCCGTGGGGGTTTCCACACGAAAAAAAAAAAAAAAAAAAAAGGCATCATATCCGTAATTTTTGCGAACGTGTTTGGTGTGTGTGCCTAGAAAACTTTCTGACAACGCGTCCTTCGCAAATGAAGACACATGTTCTTTTTCATTCAAGAAGCTATTGGTACTATTTGCACTGGTTATGTTTTTTGAAACTTTATAATTTACACCCAGAACTGAAAAGAGCAGTTCTAAACTTATTTTTGTGAAACTGAAGTAGCGTATGTAGTCTTTCGTTTACAGGTAATGTTTTGTGTTTAATACTTTAGATTGTGACATGTGACGTCACGAAGCTTATGCCCCCCCCCCCCTTTACGGATGGCCCCTTACTAGCATTTGCCCGTGGCTTCGCTTACTTTAAAGATTTTTTTTATCTTTTAGGAACATTACTTTTTTATGGACGAAAAGTACCTATGGCTTTATCAGTAGGTACCACTGACAAAGTTTATATAAAAAATAATAAGGATCGGTTGAGTTGTTAAGGCGTGAAAGCCTAACAAACAAACTCACATTCGCATTGTAATATTAGTTAATTCGTGTACTATTGAATTGATCTTCGTCAAGGTTGGGGCAGACAGCGGGTGGGGCGGGACGGAGCGGCGGCGTCATGGTTGGAATATACCAGAGCTAAGCGCCGAGCGCGACATCATCTAAATTAACTAGTACATTACAACTTGCTCACATCGCGTCTCCGCCACGCCGTCCCGTTCCGCCCGATGTCTGCCCCAACCTTAAGTCATCTTAGAAGAAAAAAATCAAATATCCGAGTGGGTAGTAAATTTTAATAAATGAAGGTATAATTGAAACATCTTTATCATATGTAATTACAGGATGGTCGACGATTAAATAAGTTTTTTATATTCAACAATATCTTCCCTTAATGCTCCCAGTTCTTTCGTATTGTTAACTGCTTGCAGCATGAAAATAGTATAACAAAAATGCACCATCAAATCTTTACATTGAAAAAACAACCCTATTCCACGACATATGAGCTTAAAATTGAATACAGAATATTTAAATTAAAACATGAACATAACGATTATTTTGTGTGATGCACTTCATCTCCGTTTAAAAAAATTATGTATTTATCGTGGTGATGTTTATTATTTATCAAGTCATTCCTTCAATGCCTCAAATAAGTCAACTCATACATTATTATACATATTCATGTACAAAATATACATAAAACAACCGTCTATTACAGTGGAATAATATTATTAAATTGTTATTACCCATGGTTGAGGGTAAAAAATGTGATGTCCTTATAAAACTGTGTTTAAGGGAACAGCCACTGACTTTTAATATCAAACAAAAACTTTACAGACGTCTTTATTGGTAGAATTACGAGGTAATTCAATTTTTATAGCCATGATACAATAATTCTTGTAAATAATGAAACGTTTTATTTTTATAATGGCAGAATAAAAAGTCGATATCTCAAGAAATAATAATATGACGTAGGTAGGTACATAAAGAAGTTAAAAATATGTTATCAATTGGAATGGCTGCGTGTAGTTATAAACATTTATTAACATGTTTTATACCGTTTTATGGTACCTACACCTCATCATCTTCTTACCCTCAATCCAAAACAATGTTTCCTTTTTCCATTCTCCTCCATCATGCGTCATTTCACTGCTGCCTCCCTTTCTAGCCATATCTAGACACGCGGCAGTGTGTCAAGCTAAATTCAAGAAAAAGGAACTGACAAAGCAGAAGTCGTTTGTTATATTACACGAACCATTCGGAGCCACTTTTGACGCCTTAATAACTCAAAATTTATCTTCTTTCACGCAGTCCATCCATCTTTTCTTTGGTCGTCCTCTACTCTAGTATCATCTTTCACTCTTGTATCAACGTCAACTTCCATCTCCAAAACTTTCTTTACCACCTTTTGTTCATCCCTTCGCATCACATGTTCATACCACGATAATCTATTGCTCCTCATCTTTTCATCTTATTACGGTACCTACAACTAACGGTTTTTATTAAAAAATATACCAATCATAAGATTTCATCTGCAGTATTAGTGATGTAACTATGAAACTATGAAAAACGTCATCTGTCATCAGTCTAATAAATTTTTTTTTTTTCTTTAATAATAAAAAACTTTTTATTTTATAAAAGACAACTCCCGCACTAGTAATGATTCCTATGCAGCTATATCGTGACTTGACAAACTAAAACAACGGATACAAAGGACACCCAGACTCGGGACAACTATTTGTGGATCACACAAATTTTTATCACGTGTGGGAATCAAACCCACAACACTCGGTGCGGCTTAGTGGCAAGGTGATTACTTTAACCATTGTGCCACGCGTGCAGGCATTCAGAAGCGAAAGATTTTTGATCTGATTAGAAAATGGTAAAGATGTGATTGCTTCAATGCACACATATTTTTGTTTCCGAATGAGTAGGCAAAAATGTACCCAAGTTTTAAAAACTATATTTTTTGCCTCAAATAAAATACTAAACCAGGTCTATTTTCAGGCTTCACGCTCCTACTACTTATTCCTAACAGAAAAATCCAATAACAATTTTCTCAAAACCTGACTAGAACCGATAACAAAATTACGATATAATATAATCTTGGAAAATAATTACTAAATATTTTTAAATGTATTAAAAACATAATTTCTATTCGTGTAGCTCTAACGTAAACGATAAATTAACACGACGTAAGTATTTAGTGAAGACGGCTTGGACAAACATACAACATTCATTGTTTTATTGTCTAGAATTGAAGTTTTTGTTACTGAGTCGATAGCAGCTGCCTCCTATAACAGACGCATATCCAATAAAATAAAACTGTAAACCAACACAACATGATACAAAAATTTCATCGACCAAATTGCATGCTCACATAGAATCCATTAAAACGTGCTTTCTAAAGATATATGTGCTAATTATAATGTTTTATAAGTACATAATTACGATGACTAGAAACGATAACTATTAACATTTAACACAACAGTGCGATGATCGCAATGACGTCATGGCTATCGTACTGCTGTTAACCATAAATGGAGGGTTGTCATTCCGGATTCACGCTTCAGCCTGGCAAGGGTCGCTACTTGTGTAAGAAACATGTTTAGTTGTTTGTTCACTTTCTTTACAAAATGTTAACAAAACATTCATGCCATCATCTGTATAAAGACACTTCATCGTCACTTCAATGTCAAGTCAAGTATCAGTAAAAACTTGTTTATCTTGGAATTTACAATCACAAAGGGAATCCTTTACTGGATTAGGTGATCGTGCCTGGCAGCCCAAAAATTGGGCAGTTAGATACAAATTAATCAGCGCGAAAATTTTCATTGCGTGATGCGGTATCTATTGTAATTCATCTGGTCTTCAGTAGATGGCGCTGATAGTAAATTATCAGAAATAAATGTTACGATACCAATTTTAAATTGAGAAAAACGACGCAAGAGAATAATCTGCTCAGAATTCAACAAGCAAACCCGTATCACATTATATTGTCGCTCGCAATGGCATCGTGGAAACGTCTTTCAAATAAATTAATAATTAAAAAGGAGTGTCGCGCAAAACATGTTTGAATGGTCCGACATTCCTCACAATCAATTTCTTGCCATTCTCGCGGAGAATGCCAAAACGGCGGTGACTGGCATGACAGCCACCAAGAAGTTGGCAATTATAATGCCAGTCAATTCATTTTTGACTGGTACTTCAAAATGCTAAAAAATACTTTCAACATATACAGTAATTCGTAATGCAATTGTTTAAAATTTTAACTGTACCGAGTGTCAGGAAAAAATATGAAGAGATACGCGCGACCTCAATTTTGTAAATGTGTTTTATGTTATTGCATTTTCTGTTAAATATGTTTCTTAATTAAATTTAAAATAAAGACAGTTTAACTATAATTATTGTTACCTTGTATCTGGAACCTGCCTTTACGTAAGCGTCCATAAATGAATGGTAGCTGGTAGTTTTTTTCTTTATTATACGACAAAAGTAACAGAAGTACAGAGGTTTGGAGAAAACCCTTTTTTTATTTAGGTTGACTTATATTCCTAATCACAGTAAAGATCTATTCGGAATATCATATGCGTTACTTTAAGTTTCGTCATATATGCATGGTGGCAGCGAAAAATAATTAACTTCAGTGTTTTATCAGAAAGTTATTTGAAACCGTTCAAACTAAATTCCTGTTTGGTATTAACCTAGGTATTATTTCTAAGCGAATATTGTATAAGTACATTGAATTTAAGGTTTTTTTATACACGACAAAAATGGAGTTTGTTTGTATAATGTTTTCAGTGTTCATATATTTGTGTAAATATATATCTAAACAGCTTTGGGTGTATTGTAAAAATCATAACATCATCCTAATTTTTTTTGAAGTGAAACTTCTTTAGAATCGTTGTGATTTGAAATTCGATGAAACGGAAGCATCACGACAAAGTTCCTATGATAAAGTTCCTATTATCTTTGTCTTTGCGCCTGCGTAGTGTATGTCAATGTCAACGTGGTGTAATTTTTGTGCATTTGCGTATTAAATTTATTTTTGTGAATTTGCGTGTTAAATTTATTTTTGTGCCTTTTTTCTCCATATTTCACGTATACTTAATTGATTCTTTACAAATTTACATTTAAATCCAACCTTAAGCTGTATTGAAAACGAAGTATTTGTTTTGTTTGTTTGTTTTGAAAGTTGTGTTCAGTTGTAACTGGACTTTAGGTTTGCTTACTGTTTATCATTAAGGCTATTCTTTGTATATATTGATCTTTTGTCTGTATCTGTTCCTATATATAAAATAAAAATAAAATATTTTGACCAATAACTTTTATAGAAATTATCTAAAATTAAATTTATTAACATTAGTAAATTATTTGTGTTGATTTTACTTTTTATTAGTTCTCATTCTCTCGTAGGCTAATTTTTTGAAGTTTCACTTCTGCCGTGTCTGAATTGCACACACACACACTTTTTTATGTTGCAGCTTGGTGGTGTGTAATTCGTTTTCTGGTTGTGATTTTTATTTATTTTTAATTAGTAACTTGTTTATATTTATTTGTAAACCAAAAATGCTAAGGGCTAGCATGCTTGGTTTACAAATAAATATGTATATATATATATATATATATATATATATATATATATATATTTCAACATTATTAGTACCAGTACCAGTGGGGTAAAGAACTAAGAATTCTGTGTATTTTTTTTTCAAGTAAGAGTTTTGTGTTCATAGTTTCAAAAGTGGGTGGTAAATACTTCCACTATACAGAAGAATTGTCAGTGGCGTAGCATCTCACCACGTTGCTATTCACCTGCCTATATGGTATGGAGGCACAGCAGATTTCTGCAAATGAAGCTACCCAGCTAGTGAGGTTCCTCAATTGTAAAAAAACTCATTTAACTACCATTGTTGGCATAGGAGAAAAATGTTGCACGATCTTCATGAGGGAATAGAGTTGGTAAGATAAACGTCTATAAAATACTCATTTTAATGGCACATAATTTTATCATTTGATTAATACTTTGTAAGTTATTTGTATGTAGGTATAAGGTATGTGTAATGTTATATATAGTATTTATATTACGAAGGTTTATTTATGTAATATATTCTCTATTTCATATTCTTTATTTTGTTCTTCTTTTCTAAATTTACAATTCCTTTTTAGTTCTTTTATACACCTGCCACACATATCTCTGTATCATCCAAATGTTGACTGGTAGAATGCAATGTATCCGCAGGAAATGGACATAAATAATTTTGTGTCTAGGATATAATACAATAATAAACGAATGCAATCATCATGTATCTTATTCTTAAATGAATAATATTTTTTTGATACCAACATCATACAAATAAAACCGACTCTTTAATGTCAACTGGCCATTTCAGTGAAGCTTTCTGTAGAAGAGCTTGACTTCTGGCTGTACAAAAAGGCCCAGAGAGAGTAATTAAAATTCTCATCGTCGCCGTGGAGCGGTTGCATTGTGGCGGTGATCGCAGAGCGATTTTCAATTAGGCGCGTTTCACGGGGGGCGTAGTTAGCGAGAACCTTTGTCGTAACGTCAGGGTTGGTGAGGAAATATTAATTTTGGTCAGTAAATGACTTTTAAGTATAGCTCTTATTTTGGACGTAAAGTTAAAATCAATTTTATTTTGGGATAAGAATGAAAAGTAGCAAGAACTAACCGCTTGGTCCTTCGAGCTTCTATTTTAATTATTTATGTAGTGTAAGTTATCGTCTCCTTATAAATACTTTCTATTCATAGTACTGTCAGTTTAAATATAATTAGAACCTAATTTATATAACAGCAATTAAGCAATGCTTGCATTGCATTTCGCCGCGTGAGTGAGGTTACCGGAGACCCTAACCCTTCCCTCTCACCTATTCCCGTCCTTCCCTTCTCCCCTCTTCCCCCTCTTCTCCTACTCCCCCCCTTAAAGAGCGGCAACGCACTTGTGACTCTCGAGTTACAGGTGCCCATGGGCGGCGGTAGTCATTTACCATCAGGTGACCCGTCTGCTCGTTTGCCCCCTATACCATGAAAAAAAAGCAATTTTTAAATTATATTTTCTTAACCATATGAAAATAACTAAACAACTTGAAAAGACTATTTTTATTTTTTATACTGGTATCTAACATTGATTGCCAACCCTAACGTCGCGGGTGGCTGGCGCGTGTTCTTATAGTTAAAAGGGTTTGACACGATACGACGGACCGAAGAAATTAGTAGTTGCGTCGCTCCGTTTGAAGACGTATCGTGTTACACTGCCATTGTATGCACCTTTGATCTCCGCGGGTATTTAGGTACCGGGAGCTTTAGTTCACGACGCCTCAAAACATGTTACGATAGTCGATAATACTACTGGGTGTAGTTAATACCCCAATGGATATTGACAACAATAAGTAGACTTGGTATAAATATATTTATTACTAGCTGTGCCCGCGACTTCTTCGGCGTGGAATAATCAAATCAAATCAAATCAATCTTTATTTGCCAACCAAGTGTACATAAATGGTCTTATTATAACAATTTGTCTCAACTTAGTAGCCTTTTACGGGCAATAATGTATTTATTTCGAATCAACAGTCTAAAAAATAAGTTCCAAGCCTCTAGCTCTAAATATGACGATACTTCCATACAACTTTTATCCCCACCTTTCAACCCCTTATACCCCTTTTTTCGCATTAAAAAGTAGCCTATGTCCTTTCTCAGGCTCTAGACTATCTGTGTACCAAATTTCATCTAAATCGGTTCAGTAGTTTTGGCTTGAAAGGGTGACAGACAGACAGAGTTACTTTCGCATTTATAATATTAGTAAAGATTATAATATTACTAGTAAGGATTTGGGACAAGTGATTTATTACAAAAAAAACTATTATTGCCTTCTAAACAAAATAAGTTAAACCATTGCTATGTGTCAATAAGTGAATATTTGTTAAAGTAAGACTGAAATATATTTACTAAACTGGTTATAAGGCCATCGTTCTTATTCCGATATGTTAACTAAACAACCGCTGCTTTGATACGTACCAAAAGACCCTATTTTTTCTTTCGTTTGATACACAACTCACCTAAGTGGCCCAGCATGCGATAAAGTGTTCGTAAATTAAACAAATGTTCGTGGAATCTCAGTTTCAAAGAATTGTCATTCACTATTCATTTGCGCTTCCTCCCGCTTTTATTTCAGTGTTTTAATGTGGTAATCCGCCAACTTATTTGTCTAATTTATTTATGTTCTAATTTGAATCTCAATCCCGTGGTAAAAGCTTAATTAGTAACTTCACATATCTTCACTCCCGCAAGGAAAACACTCACGGTTTTATCTGAATTAAAAAAATTTCAAGCCGGCTTTTTGAACCTTAAATCTTATTTAGTCACTATATACTATTATTAAGATATAATTAGCTAAATCGGTTCATCAGTCTAAAAATGTTTCACTTACCAACGAACAATCTTTCATTCTAATTTACATTATTGAAAAAATAACACCATAGTTATATCTAATAGCTAACAAAGCTTAATTGTTCAGAATCTTGATTCAGAATTCTTATTCATTCAATTTACATAGCGTACATTTGTTGGGTTCATTGGTTGGTGAAAAATAATCTTACAGTAATGACTTTGACACGTATAAAATATTTCGTCATTGGAACCTGGTAATTAGTGTCAACTAACATGCATTAAATGAGGTTTAACTATGACAGA
This sequence comes from Euplagia quadripunctaria, assembly GCA_963859945.1. Lineage (NCBI taxonomy): Eukaryota > Metazoa > Arthropoda > Insecta > Lepidoptera > Erebidae > Euplagia > Euplagia quadripunctaria. Next base: position 24,020,353 of record OY982567.1, on the reverse strand, counting down.
TTTTTTTTTTATTATTTGAAAGTCGTGGCTTACCCCAGATTTCTGGTTAAGTCGGAGCGGTCTGACTGCCAACACACCACCATCCTAAAACACCGTGGTTTCCACTATTGTAATGTGGTCTTTTTAACGGGCTTTGATTAGCTTCACACTTCTAACTATGTAAACAAATTTTCGAAATACATTTTAACCTATTTCTAATTGTCGTATCGAAAAGAAACTTTGTTTGTAAATGTAGTTCAAATGACAATTCTATAATTTGGCATCTTGGAGCTAATCTGATGAGATGATGCAGCCAGGAGCTAGACAGCGGGCGTTCCACTGTCCACTTCCTGTCTGGACAATATTGACATTTTACTTATCGAAGTCAGGATGTGCATAGCATTCTTACTTTAGTACTCTTCAGTGTCTACTAATAAACCCTTCAAGTTTGGGCTTATATCCAGCCAACAGTATCGGTGGTCTGATGATGGAGCCAGGAGGTGGATAATAGAACTACTTTCTACTTATAATTTGCTCTATTAAAGCTTGTTTTCTTAGTTTTCTGAACTATAATTTATTATGTTATAAGGCATAAAACATAAGGTTCATATTAGAATAGCTCAGTTAATATATTCAATTAATAAATAAAAGTACAAGCACAATAGCATTTCAGTGGGCCATTAATCAAATTTATCAAGGGCATGTGTACAACATGGCCGTTTTACACGAACAGCTGAACTAGTGTTTTATGTTAAGTGGTCACGATACATTTTTAGACATCATAAGGTTGAATATCAAATAACGGAGTCAGCAATTTACGTCTTCTGTATTCAATTTAACAAGACTGCAGAGAATGAGCAGTGGTGGTGATAAGTGTTTACCTCACATACTGCTACTACGTTGAGCTTTGTGGGTTAAACTCATTGTAGTTATATTTGATATTATAATAGTCGTATTGTCTGTGTGTCTGTTGCAATGAATTTTGGTATAGAGATAGACGGAATCTTGGTGAAAGATATAGGCTACCTTTTGTCGCAAAAATGAAACTTGAAGGACACTCGTCCATTAATGTAATTTTCTATTAAAAAAAAAACAAATTAAAGACCTTAAAGTAAACGTAGGTAGTTTCTAAATCTAATAATGTTAAATGTAATTAAATAATTTTGCAATTACAACGTCGTAACCTAATATATCGATCATCATAAAAACCGAACGTCATTCATCGCAAGTCGTTAAGCACCGGATATGGTCGTTTCAACCACTTGAAACTGACCATAAAATTGTGCAAAATTAAATTCAAATTATGAATATTTTGCATAGTGGTGTGCAAGAAACGAGTATCGATAAAATATTCAAATACGTAACGTTTTTATCAAAAAGCAATTATAGCTTGTAATAAATGCCTTTATTATTTATTTTATTTTAAAAGATACATATCACCAAATTTAATTTGAATCTAATATGTCTTGCAACTAGTTGAAATGTCAGACAGTTCAGAAGAATGTACAACAAATTTACATGTGCATACGTTAGTTCACGTAAACAACAATCATTCTATAGAATGATTGTATCATGGAACGTCAACATTATAAAGTTTTCAATTAAAAATCAAATTGCAGTAGTGGATATGTTTTCTTCAATTTTTTTAAAGTTTATTACTTCAGTCTGTGTCAAACGAGTAAGAAATTAAAAATAGGGTTAAATGTTTTAAACCTGTAAAATATACATATATGGTGCATACTTACAAATGTAGAAGTTTGTTTTTAAAGTTTACTTAATGCTATCTAAACGATACTAATTAAATAGATCAGTATTAAATATGCAATTATCGATATCTTTAGAGAGCATTGTGGAGCAACGTCCCTCACCCATCACTAACCGCCCTAGCCTCTATCATTACCCATATTAAAGCGTACATTTGGCCGACCGTATCAAAGGCCTTACTAAAATCCATTCCTTAAAGGTACCGCCAGGCGCCATTTAATTGATAGTTTTGGGGTATCTCATTAAAATAATAACGGGCCTCCGGCGTTGAATAAATATTATATTATAAGCAAAGTGACGGAAGAAGTGTAAAAAAAATTTAGGCCCCATCCGTTTTTAAATAGGACAAGGCGGAGAAAGGTGCATTCGAGTAGAAAGCGATAATCGTTAGCGAAGTTTTAGATATACCTTGAATTGTTTACTTATTATACGCTTTGGCAAGGAATTGAAATGAAAGTTGGTTCTAATTTATTTGTAATCTAACTGAATTTGTTTTATAGGTTATTGTCAACATTTTAATATACTGTCTTACCAAATTTAAAAGCTGTACAATGCAATATTCTATACAAGTCAGGCTTTGTGTATAGAATATTGCATTGTATAATTGTAATTGTATAATTTAGCATTGAAAATTTAAAAAATAATTACTTGTAGTGTAATTTTTAATGTAATTAAGGTACTCTAATTAAATTTAAAAGACAGTCCGTGATCATTAGTGATCCTGTATGAAGTTGCCATACCTATACAATTATAACTTCTTTAAATTTAAAAAGTCTGTTCAGAAAGTTAAAGTACAAAAATTCGAAACTCTCGAAAATCGCTCTAGAACCCGGTACCGGATAGGCCCGGCCGGCCCGTTTGATGTTACGGCGTGTTTACACTAACCTAACTGAGAAACAAGTCATTTCGTCGGGCGTCTGTGCTCGCCGCGCCGCTTTGATCTCACCGCGGAGTTTTTGCCCCTTGACTTATTGCCGACATGTTTGATGCGTCAGGGATGGCGGGTTACGCTAGCATTTTTGGTAACTGTCTGCGTCGTGACTCGCGTTTTTACTTCGTTAATGAGTTGGTGATTTGTGATGGAACTGCATTCGAAGGTTTCTATTTTTGTCGAGAAACTTTTCAGCTGTAGGGTGCGGTCGTTTTAAATATCTGCCAGTGCTTGTCTTGAGTCGTAAAAATAATAAAGATGTCACTTTCTTTGGTACAGCTGTATGTTGTCATTCTAAATGCTCCGTTTCAATTACGTTTAGACTTTTTTGTGTTAGCATTGTGACATGGCTGTAATGTTCACTAGTTATTCACAAGTGTGGGGCACAACGAAATCTTAACATGAATGGGATACTATATTATTAAAATATTTAAAAAAAAACACAACCAATAACACCTTATATTGAGATCAAAACGTAAGTAAGATTTTGACCTCCTTATTCTTTACTAATAATTTGGTAAAAAATCACATGCGTCTGATGGTAAACGAACGAAAAATTACCGATACTCTATAAACTGTGCAACACATGTGACGTCACCATGCTTGCATGGTGACGTCACATGTGTTGCAATCTTTGGCAACCCTGATCATCTCCAGAAAAAAATGCTAAGCTGTAAGTGCTGGTTAAGCTCTGTCTTCTGTAAAATGGAGAAACCTACACAGTCGAGTGACTGAGTTTACGGAAAAATCTTTCTGTTTTTCATATGTAAAAATGTCCTTAAAAATGCTTCTCTGTTAAGAAAAGTATACTTTTCTTATCCTGTCATTCATGTATCACCTTTTTTAACGTTAACCCAACCCGTTATTTGCATAGTAGGTACCTAGGTATCCCTGGCTTGCAAGGACTATGTTAATCCTGTATTACCTAGTAAGGCGTATACTTTTTGCATGTATTCGAAACGAAAGCTCTAAAATGATATGAATTTGATAGCGACAGTAAATGATGCTATAATATATTGTGGTTCTACTCGTTTTGCAGATAGGTACATTGCGCTGAGGAGAAATAAATGGATCAATATTGGATACTTTAACAAGGATACTAATAATATGGGACATACGTTACTAGCATTTTTAAGAAATAGAAAATAAACTTTAGGAATATTTTACAGAAGATTCCTCTCCGTTGAAATTTACAGATAAGTAGATACATTAGTAGCATTAGCAACAAAGTCAGTTTAATATTATAAAAGGGTACCAAAATCATAAAAATAAGAATCATAAGCTACAAGACTACTCACAAGTTAAATAATATTATATAATGTACTAGCAACCCGCCACGGCTTCGCACGGATAGTAGAGACATCTTCAACAATCATCATCATCATCATATTTCAACCAATTTACGTAAAACGTTAACAAATTATACACCTAAACCTTCTTCATGAATCACTCTGTCTATTGGTAAAAACCGCATGAAAATCCGTTCAGTAATTTTTCAGTTTATTGCGAACAGACAGACGCAGCGGGGGCCTTCGTTTTATAATATGTAGTGATTGTTTAGGTTTAAATGTATATAATTGAAGGCTTTCTTGCACTGTTAAATGACTTGTAAGGCTTAGTGGCCTGTTATATTCAAGTTAGAAACATAACAACTGTATTAAAACAAAGTGATATCAAATTTACATACAGAAGTATAAATTTAATTCGACATTTATATTTAAAATTTCTAAGCGTTGAAACTTTGCGATGTAGTCGTGCTACTCGTGATAAAAACGCGAGGCGGGCGTCGGAGGCGGGGTCACGGGCGCCCCGCCCAGTGACGTCACACAACAACATGGCCGCCTGCACTTGCAACTGCAGAACAACCTCCGTTGTGTCAGTTCACTTCTGAACGTGTTAAGGGGTATGTCGATTGTTAGTTTTTTTTGTTTATATAAACATAAAAATTTGGTTTAATTTTGTTGCGAGATTTCAGTAGAAATATTTATTTTGTGGGAAATTTACATGAAGAATTGTTTTTGTGAAAATGAATTATTTTTTAATTTATGGTGAACTAGATTTTGCTCGCGGCTTCGCTCGCAATAAAAGTAATTTTTCCATCCTTATGTCCTTTTCTGTATCACTGGTGACAAAATTTTATGAAAATCGATTGACTTGTTAAGACGTGAAAGCGTACGAACAAACTCACTTTCTCATTTATCATATTAGTTAGGATCTTCAATTTAAGTTTATTATCAGGATAATATTGTCTTTATATTGTCGATATCATCTAACATTTCGATTAGATCCAAATTGTATCTACTTATTTATTTATTAAGAAACTCAACAGCATATTTACATTACAAACATGATATTGGGAGAATCACATTGAATTCTTAAGCTAATTATAGAGTTTCACGGAATTTGTACAGGCACTTTTAGTAAAAGGTGAATAAAATAAAGAAAAAAATAGAAACTAGCACTATAAAAAAAAAATTATCACCTGGATAATTGGCAATCCACCACTGTGGGGTTCTCCAGAAACTTTTGGTCGCCTGCGGTATTTTCGGACCGATACAACCTTCAAACCTTCAAGAAAAAAAGCGTGCTCCCATCTTAAAGGCCGGTAACGCACTTGTGACCCATAGACGACGGTAGTCACTTACCATACGAAAAAAAACTTGAAATGTATTGTTTAATGTTTGTCTGTAAATGAAAATGTAAAAATGGCTATATAAAGCTATAGGGTCCAGTATATTTCTACTATTTTGACCTAGCATGATGCAAAAGACTGAAATGATGATGATGGCTGTTCAAGTTATACCTACTGGCCAAGATATAACACAAGACATACGAAACCAGACGATCTCTAGTATACAGTGTGTAAGGAAAACCGTCGTAAATAATTTACAAAAACGTCTCTCTTGGGATACTTATCACAATGCAAAAGTCAGTTCATCATAAAAATGCGAGATTAAGGATTTACAGTCAATAGTTGGATTTTGAACTATTCAATGTAACGCGACACGCGTACGTGTGCGGTACGGTGAATGACCTTCAGCGCACGGCGCCGTCGAAGCAGCTGATTGCATAAATGTTTTACATTGCAGTTTTTGGCCGTATGTTCTGTTTACCCATTATCATATCACTTTTAAGCAAAAAAATTATGAATTTTTCGGCAGATATTTCCAATGATTTTCCACTCAGAATGATGGTCTAAATACATTATTTCAGGATTCGGTACCTAAGGTGTCACTTATATACAGGGTGTATATAAATTTACATTTCCATTTCACCTTCTAACCCTATATTGCCAAACACAAAACACGAGAGTTGGCTTTGTATGTCTCTTACTATACGTGGATGTCCAGAGCTACTTATTTAACGTATACTTAGCCCCAATAGTGGGCAAGCTACATCATTATCTGTAAGTAAAAATGATAAAGCCAACCGCATAAGCTTTAATCATGTAATTCGTTATTATTATTATGGTTACCGATTGAATGCAGAGGTGTATTTAAGACTTAATTTTTTTTTAATCTTTATTGCGTTTGTACGTTTATGGGTTGGAATATAGGAGGTTGACCTCTTTAATCTATTGGGCTGATTAAATTTTTGTTTGTAATAGAAAGCTATATTATCTATTTAATTATCCGAAAGAAATGAGTTTAAACAAAAAAAAATATTCTAGGTAAGAAAAAATAACACTATTAAAACCTTGACACTATTTACACTTAAAACGTAGTGTTTCTTGAAAAACGCTAATCTGAGAATCAGTGTAGAAAGTTGTTTCTTGAAGAATAACAATTTTAGTTAACTAAATTTCATATTTGAAAAATTTGTCTGAGTTTAAACCTTTTCAGTATTCCGAGGTGGGATTAGTTCACGAATCATAGACTTTAAAAACTTAGGAGTTCTGACCTTGAAAGTAACACTGTCTATTACCTACCTAATTCGCCACTTGTAACTCTAGCGATATCCTGTTGGCTTGCGGACTAAAGTAAGCCACAATCGATAGCTCTATAAGGCTCCGCTACTTTCCATGAGCAGCAGCTGGTTAGCTGTAAGCTGTTTGGATAGAAAGCCTCTCACTTCCGATGTACATGCATGGCCATATTGTAAAACAAAGTATAGGCAAAAACTAGTTAATATTTTGTTTTATTTCGAATAATTTATAGAATATTAAAACCACCGGCACCATATTTATACAATGTCTAAAATGGCATACAAAAAAAATACACCACCTGTATAAACCAAGCCAAGGTCAATAGTAATTTGATGCAAATCATACCAAAAACTGCGAATAATTTACTGGACAGTAAAATACCGCATTTAAAAACTGAAGCTGTTAGTTATGCATACTGGCTATGACTAATAGAATCTAACCGATTAGTATGATTTCTCACAAACCCATCATTTACATACACCACCAATCGTCTACAAGGCGGCCCTAATAAATCAAAAACTTCCACTCCAAATACGTCCCTGTCTACCAAGTCATGATTCGGCATCTCCTTCAATAACATAATGACCCATCCAACGAGGCGCCAACATTCGGCTTTTGGCTTTTGGTTCGAGCCAAATAACATGTAATTTAACCAAACCACAGACACAATCACGCTGCCATTTCACGATGCCAATTAGAAAAGCTAATTCTTTGCGGCCAGTTCCAAATTACAGATGTACAACTGAAATTGTTCGCTTAATCAGTACCCGCGTGATGTTGGCCCAACCCATTCATCATCAGTTATTAAGGCGAGAATTTGGCAAATTTTTATGTCAAACATTTGAAGAATGGTTTCGTAAACAATTAGAGCATTGGGCGTTGGCGCCAAGTTGGATGTTGGCGCCGGAAGAAGGTACTAATAATTATTACCTGAGATCTTTTGTGTATTTAAATAATAATTTTGCTAACATCTTGGGTGGTAAAAAGTATGAATGAAAGTGGTTTTTATGAGCTATTGTTTCTTTTATGGGTAGCTCTATAATGAGTGTTACCTAACGCCTTTAAACACAAGCTAATTGTTCTTTGGGCTATATAATTGTAAAAGGGATAAAAGGCCTTAAGAAAATTATTATTTGTGGTCATAAAATTTAAAAATGTATTCAAAATCCTTCGTTTTTTCATGCGTCCATGCGATTTAATTTAATTTTATTTCATATAATATTAAGCTAATGGAAGCTGAAATAGTAGTTGAACTCTGGTACCCATGAAAAGAATCCAACTCTACCAACAGTATACCGAAAGAATATTTCAGGAATGTATGTATTTTGATCTCATAATTTATCACTATTTTTCAAATTTTTAAATAAAGGCATTTGTGTTCGTATAAATAAGATTGTGTGAGTGTTCTGCTTCATAGAACTATTTATTCTATTCACACCATTGACAACGATGGACACGAACAATGAAATTAATTAAATTCGAGATGAGAGTGACTATTGCTTGTGTCCCCTTATTGAACTTTCAAACGCACGCTCGACTTCTATTCATGCAGCTAAACGCGTCTGACTAACCAAACGTCTTCCAACGATTTGAATTTCAAACGATTCTAAAATCAAAAGCACCGCGCGCTCGTGACTCGCGGTTACCAATCAGCGACTCCATCGCTTTTTACGGTGACAAGTGTCCAATTATCTTTGATTGAAATAATAATAGAGGTCTCGAGATAGCAGCGCTTGCAGCATGCGAAATTAGGCGTGCAGCGGTGAAGCGAACTTAGGTATTCTTGGTTTTTATCGTTCCCCACCCGTGAAGAGTTCGGAATGCGAAGTTGACATTTTTGGACGTGGCGGCGAGCCTGTCGGCGGTATCAGCGCATGCTTCCGACGTGTTTTGTCCTATTATTTATTCGGGCGGCATTTCTTTTACCGCTAAATCGATTCTCGAGAATTCAGCGGCCATTGATGGTGGAATTCGTGAATTTCTCTAGCAGAAGCTGCTTCTTTTGTCAATCTTAATCATGTGTTGTTGGGAAAGTTGAGAGATTTATGTGAAGCATAGTTCTATTGTCTTATTCTGACTTATTATAAATGCCGAATAAATAAAGGTATGCCCGTAACGGTCTCTGTCAAAGAACTTTAAAATGTATTGCTTTGATTTTGAGTGAATCACTGTTTCTTATATTGTCGATCGACCGACATCAGTCGTGTTTATAACTGACTGGGGTAAATAGGCCTGTTCTCATGGTTGTAAATAAAATAGTGAACTATAACTTCAACTTCAGTGTAGCATATTGAGTCCCATTATTTCCACTAGCTAGCATGTTTTGTCCAAAGTTAATGTGGAGCTTACTGATTAATAACAATATAGAATATCTATTATTTCTTCTATTCATCGTTAAGTAGGTTCAGTTTTGAGGTATAGCATACTGGTATGGGGTAACTCAACACATAAAAAGAGCTTATATTGTACAAAAAAGTTTGAGAGCACTACCTGGTGTATCTTCTTTAACAAGCTGTAGACCTATATTTACAAAATTAAGAAGATTGACATTTGAAATTGACATGTTTATTACATATAATAAGAAATTCTATTCAAAGGTGAGGATCTATAGGTGAGGATACTTAATTCGTTAAAATAGATCCCACCAAACTAAGAAACGACTTATGTAAAAGCACTTGTCTTTGTAAAAATATTTATATAATGTCCAGTAAAATTTATAACCATAGATATTCCTCAAAGAATAAGAGTATTACCGTTGCAACAATTTAAATAAAAATATAAATCTTTAGCTACTTGAAAAGTTCTTTTACACCGTTAATGTTTTTTTAGTTGTAAAAGCCGATAGTTTTTTTGACACATTTAACACACAGCCGTCTGATTCAAAACTAGGCGGAGCCTGTGCTATGGTAACCAGATTGCTGATAAACATACTTATATATTTCTAAATACTAATATTATAGATAAATAACAGCCAGACTCAGAACAATTGATCATGCTCATTACACAATTATTTGTCTTGGGTGGGAATCGATCCCACGACCTCTGGCTCAGCAGTCAGGATCACTAACCACTAGACCAACAGGCCAGTCTCCTTAGTGGGAATTCGCATGCCTATTATAGGCTAATATGTGGGGTTGTCTTTTGATGTTATCACCAATAATATACTATATTCTTGCCAATAAACATCTTTCTTTCCTTCTTTCTACAATACTTACTTTCATTTCTTTTTCATCAATAATCAAGTATGTAATCGAAAACGCGCTATTGAAGTCAACTGCGGTATTTTCTTCTATCTAAATTATCAATACAATATTAGCAGTAGACTGCTATCAATCAATGTGGTAAAAACGCTAAACTCTTCGTTTCATTGTGTGCTAAGTGCTCAGCAAACGATCCTTTTAAACTACATCTGTTACTGGAAAATGAGCCATAATTTTAGTGTCATAAACCTCAATCTACTTTGAAGCTCAAACGAATATGCGGACCAGAGATATGCAATTGAATTTGAACTTAAAGTTTTGAGAAATACAGTTACAAATCTTAGTCTGGACCACTTTTTTAAATGCAAAGCTTAACATATCAACGCCGACAATACGGTGTTGGCTGAAAAAGTGACATCAATCATCTGTGACGATGACGCACAGTATGTTGCGAAGGCGCTTACACGGGAGTTAATATGGTTGATTTTTTATAATACAAATATCTGGTTCAATAAATATAAGGTTAAGGAATGTGTAAAAGAGTTTGATTTATGTGTTTCTCGAGAATATTTTATTGGAAAGAATAAACAGTATAAACAAGAAAAAACGGATATTACAGATATAACATGTCATCAATTGCTTTTCTATAAATTAATAGGCAAGGGGAATTCTTTGCAGGCGTTTTTTATGTATAGTTTTTTTTAAAAGACAACTCCCGCATTAAGAATGGTTCGTGTATCGCGGGGGACTTTACAAATATACAAACAACGGACACAAAGAACACTCAGACTCGGATGGGAAACGAACCCACGACCTGTGGCGTATCAGTCAGGGTCACTAACCACTAGGCCAAAAGGCCAGGCCTTTTTCAAATTTGGAATACTTAAAGGTTATAACGTAGAAGTAGTGTAGAAAGATAAAAATTGTAAACAATATGTACAAATAAAGTTAAAAGTTATGTAAAATCGAATACATAAAGCTATAAGGGTCCCGTATACATTTCACGACCCGACTTGTCATGGTACACAAGTACTATCAACTTATACTGGTCCATGAAATAAAACGATACATTCAAAGCAGTTGAAATTCAAACGCCAAGCGCTCTCTAGTAATGCTCATAAAATCTAAAAAACTTAAAATTAAACATCCAGGATCAAAAATATGTCATTTTTTACCTACCTGTAAGTACAAGCACTTAAACTAAAAAAGGAACAAACTAGACATTATTAACGACTGAAGGTACCTTGTTTAGTTGGTTGTTTTATTACGTAAATAAGGATGATTTTAATTATGTATTTCCACGGGAATTAACGCGATAATTCCCGTGGAAATACATAATTATATCATGGAACGCGAAAGTTTAAAAGTTAGTATAGCAAACCGTTAAGGATGATTTTATTCTCAGAGTTACAAATGCACCTGCATTGAGTCCCGAAGCACTGAAATTATAGGATAAAGATCAAGCAAGCGCAAGTTCTCTACCGGAGGCGATTGTCAGTTTAAACTGAAGGTAGCGACTGAGTTAATACTTGCAGCTTAGCCATTGCAGAAGGAAATACGACTGCTAATAGTTCCTGTAGGGTTTTTGTACACATGTGGCTTAATATACAATTTAACATCTAAAGAATTGTTAGCTTATCGCGTATAGATATTTTTTTCTCAAAATTTGTTGTAATAGGTATGTGTTTCACTCCGTCTTATACTGACTAGTATTATGAAGGTGAAAGTTTGTGAGGATGGATGGATGTTTGTTACTCTTTAACGCAAAAATGGCTTAACAGTTGTGGATGAAATTTGGCATAGACTGGAATAGCACATAGGCTACGTTAATCTTGAAAAAGTGTACAAATGTAAATAGCATCGGTAATGAGAAAACTAAACTTAGTTTGCTAAATGCTGCCAAACCTAACTGGATACTTCTGGTGATTTTTTTCTCGAAGTTGTTTTTACCGAGCTTTCCATACGTACATATGTCGATAGAGTGCGACTTTCCACGACCTGCCATACAGCTTACGTCTCTTCTTCGTTCATAAACGCTCGTCTGTTATGGGTGCTTTTAACTTGGCTCTTTTTCAGTATTTCTTCTTCTGTCGTTTTGAACAGTACCTATATATCTTTCGGGGCCTACTCGAACCGACTCGCCCACTCACAGAAGATTATTAATCCGTTTAGACTTTCACTCTTCACTCATCCTTTCAAGTTTAACTTAGTTTCTTGTTTTTATTATCATTTATACGACATTGAGTGACTTTTACATCATGTGATTTATAATTTCCTAATTTAATTAAATTTTACATCGATATTAGATTAGTTATTAATAGTCACATTAATTGAATATGTATTATATAATACTTACGTTATCGAAATTGAGCATCTTACTTTGGTCACTTTTAGTAGTTCCAATAAATAATAACATAATTAAGTAATAGATATTCATTGAAGGAATATATCTTTACATCACAGTTTGATCCTCGACCATCACATTACAATTAAGTTTTTCGAGTAAAGAAGAAATTAGAGACGTCGCTTAAATTTATCATATTGAACTATAGCGTTCTGCGCTGTTCAAAACCCAAGGAAGAAAACTACAAGAGTACAAAATGTAATCCTAGTAGCAATTTAAAGTTCAATGATTAGGATTCTGTATAAGTATAACAAAAAACTATTGACGCAAGTCATAATAGAACGTAACACACAATATGAAGAGTCTGTATAATTTACTATGTTTGATCATCAGGTAATTAAACCAATGAATTGCAGTAAAAAAATGACGAAGCGCAATAATCTGCGTAGAAGATTGAAGTCTGTTTATATAAACCCGTGGCGTAGTATATACGATTATAAAATAAGTAAAAAAAGAGAAAATTGAATGCTTTGCGTTTAGAAAGCTTATTTTTATCCAAGGCCGTCAAGATTTTTATAAAGAATTCAATTAGATATTTTGGTGGTTAACGATAATATCGTAGAATCTAAAATTACAAGTAGAATGTCATCATTTATCAGAAAAAGAAAATATGTCTATCATAATATGTATAACAACACAAGATACAAGCTTAGTTGGGGTCTAAAAAGCTCGGTGTAAATTGTGTCAGAGTATAACTATTAATATTTTTTATATATATTCTGCGTGTGTCCATTCTTCCTTCCTCATTCAATCTGTTCTCCTCTGGAACGCTCTTCCTCAAAACATCAGAATAGCACCCATTCACCTACCTACACCTACCACCTCGGTCAAGACGGAGAAACGAGCTCTCCTCTCACAAAATCTAGCAGAGTCATCAGAACATTAATACTTTATATTTTATGATGCGTAATGTGTATGTAAGAAAGTATGTATGTATCTTTGTAAGTATGTAGTTGTACATATATATAGTTTCATTTCTTTTTTGGTGTGTGTGTGTTTTTTCTTCGTTCTAGAATTTATTACTTAAATTTAGTGCACCTATTAAACCATTTCTTTTGCCTTTTTAAGCGGCGGTAGCGTAATGGCTAAGGCGTCGGACTTGCGATCAAATGGTTGCGGGTTCGAACCCCAACCAGTGGACTATCGACGTGAACCCACTCCTAACACAAGCGTTTAGCTTAGCTGGAGGGGTTAACAAGAATACTAATAATGTGTGACCCACGTTGCTAGTATTCTTAAAAAAAAAAATGAAAAAAAAAAAAAAAAATAATCTGCACCACCATAAGGTAGACTGGTAGATGTCCCATTAAGTCCGCCATTGTACATTTTTTACGAAGAAAGTGTTAATAAATTAATAAATAAATTATTTTATTAAAATCCTGAATAGGTGTACATTTATAAGTTTAAAAAATCCTTAAAATGCACCTTAGATGAGACAGGTATTCAACACTTTCGAAACTCCATAATCTGTTAAACATAAAATGCAAACACCGGCAGTGGTTTTTCAAAAAAAATATCTCTGATATGTTTTTTATCGACAACTTATCAGTCGACAAAGAACCGCCGATGAACCATGTGTCGGCACACCGATAAAATGGTATCTTAAATTTAGAAATTTAAGATAAAGAGATTTTTGAGAGCTTTCTTAATTATGAGACTTCGTGTTATCTTTTAAGAGCTCTTTAGAAAGTATAATCTTTTAAATTTTCGATATTTTTAATTGATCTGACTGAGGAAGATCGTGAATATTAATATGGCCTTAGTTTAATTAAGGTTATAATGTACTGATTTTTATGTATAGGGGAAGACGTTTTAAAATGTCGTATTTGTAATGAATTTAACTTTGCCACAATATTAAACTTTAACAACATAAAAATATAAAAGTGCCTAAAAATAATTACAGTACCTGACTCCTGAGCATGTTTGAATGGATTTGTATGAATTGTGTTCAATCATCTATTAAACTAAATACATATTGTACACGGTTTTATAACAAGTTTTCATTTATTAAGGTATTAGCTATGAGTCATATATTCTTAAAATAGAAAGGTAATTTTTAATTATATCCACTCAATTCGAATGGTTATTAAAATTCAAATAAACCGATTAATGTATTCTTGAGTCAATACCACCTTTATATAACTAAAGTCGATTTACTTAATTGCGACTCCATTAATAATATTGCCTTTTGTAGCTTTTATTTATAGTCTTATGAATATTAAACACAAACATTAATAGTTAACAAACACATAAAATGCCAAGTTTTATTGACGTAATGATGATATATAATTCCATAATTATAGTCGCTCTGTAATACCATATAACATAAAACACTTTTAGTAATATTCACTAAAATCTAATGGTTTAGTAGCTACTAAGTCGATAAATAATAATGTTATGTAATACTCCAATATTTAATGCATAGATACCCAACTCATCATCATCATCTTTCAGCCCTTTCCCCAAATGTATTACGGGCTGTGAAATATGTTTTTTTCTTTTATCTTAATCATTAATCTTTTCCCTGCTTACTTCTAGCAATCATCTTTCACGCAGTCCTTTATATTTTCTTTGGTCGTCCTCTACTCTTGCACCCACCGACTTGTAGAAGTACATAAAACTATCTTCATTACATTTTGCTCACTCTTCTGTATCTCATGTTCCCAATCCATACCATTTTCAGCTGTAATGACCAAAAAAATATCTTTTATACTACCAATGTTGACACATTACTACAAAAGGGACACTGCCCACCATGGTAAGCACAATATTATAAGTGCTTCTCAGTATCTTCGTCCGTGTCCGTCTAGGAGCTCTGGATGTCCTACTTGGAAACTAAAACACATTATGTCACTAGTGTTGATTGGTTGTTTCTTTTTAACAAACTTCGAAAAGGAGGAGGTTCGTAATTCGACTGAATAATTTTTTGCGTGTATGTTACGCGATATCTTCGCCATTTGTGAACCGATTTCAATAATTCTTTTTTTGTTGAATCGGTGGTACATAAGGTTGGTCTTATATAAATTCAAAGAACACGCACCCTTAAGGGTGGCAAATTAAAGGATGAAAAATATAGATTATTACAATTTATCACGCCTTTAGGTTAATCGTTGCTTTTAATATCCTTAAATACCTTTAAAAGTATGGGGTGATATGATTTTGAATACCCTTAGTGATGCAAAGAATAGGGTACAATTTATATTTTCGAGTAGGTAAGGAATAGCAGATTTTGTCAGCAGCATAGTTGTGAAAGAATCTTTAACCTACGGGTGAAGTAATGTGGAGCTGCTGGCATAGTGGAGTGATTCTAGTCGTGAGTAAGATCACCAGGTTGCAGCATTGGCTACGTCAGAGCTCAACCGCAGATGTTATGCGTGTTTATAGACTTTACTCATACTCACTTTAATCATATAAGAAGTTCCATCGGGCGTTGTAAGTTATAAAATATTGTCGGTATTTACTTTTGAACAAAATAGTACCACTTGACCACGATCACAAGTACGGGGTCTCTTTGAAGGTTACAATTTAGAAAGGGGTCAACCGACAAAGAACCAAAGGTACCGGCGTAGCTACCAGGATAAGCATGCTGAAGTTGCAATGGGCTGGCCACGTATGCCGAAGGAACGATGGCCGTTGGGAGCGCACATTGGGAGAGGCCTATGTCCAGTAGTGGACTATGATGGGCTGATTGATTGATTTATTGGCCACTATTAGTGCAATTCGATCAAAACGTCGGGAAATCAAAAAAGGTATTAAGTAATTGTTATAGCGATTAAGTCTCAATTTACACATCTAATGGTTTAACCGACTTTATATGTGTAAATCATGCATTTTTCGCTGGCTGTATTTTCACCTTTGCGGTATGATATTTAATAATAAATAGAACCTTTCATACTCATACATACAGTCGAAATAATGGTTCTTCCTTTTTTGAAATCGGTTAAGTGTTAAGGTTAAGGTTCATAAGTGTTACTTTATTGTTAAATGCATAAAGAAATTTTCCGTTTTCCAAGAAGGAAATAGGGTCAAGCTGTAAATCGTGTGTAAATAGCATGTGTTCATTTCTCTTATAATTAACCTCTATTTTACCCCAATAAATATAATTACTGTCAACATATTTAATAGCGTTATCAATAGTATTATAAATTAGTTAATTATAGCAATCAAGAATAACTTATCTACATTAGAGCCATAAAACAAGTTTATCATCACCATCAAACTCACGCGCAGAATTAATGGGACATTTTCTAAAAGCGTCGTGCAATTAGTCACCCTACTCGAGCGAACAGGCTTTAGTACCATACGGATGTTTTAGGATTATTTTTCAAGCAGTAATTAAGTCGTTGAACGTTAAAATACACTTTTAAACACCGTAAATTTATTTAATTTACGACAAGTGTAATACTGTAATGCAAAACATTTGTTTACCGTTTAACTTAAAAGGTTTTTGTGGTTATTTAATTATACTTACCAACAAGTCTCGACATTATTTCTTAGTATTTAAGTTATTGTTTCACCAAATAAGCCCACACGTTACATGAGATTTCTTTGTTTAGATATTTTTAAACCTAAAAGCAACTCTATTCCCTATCAATAAAGTCGATAATCCGTTATATAACTGAAGAAGAGTATTCAAATCATAGGTAAAAAGCAAACAGTAGCTGGCCACCCGCGGATTTTTAAACCGTCAATATCGAGTGTCGAGAGTGTAAACACGATTAACTGAACGCGAGTCTCGTTCCGATCATCGATCATACAAAACTGTGTTCACTAGTATTGAGTGCTTATCTTGGTTATGGATTAGTGCTGCACTAGATCGTAGTTTAGAATAGTCGATACTTTATTTTTGAAACTTAAAAATCTACATGTAAAATAGAAATTATAATTAAAAGTGAGATTTTAAAACAAAAGAAAACGAAATTGAAACAAAAAATATATGTGTCCCCTACCAACGTACAAACTTAATAAATCTTGAACTAGATCTACGATAACTTAAAGTGCTTTCAGATACTGCAATACAAGTAACGTCATATTTAAGAATTTTATTTCGATGATGTCTATCCCATCCCTATATCCTATCATAACAAAGAACACATTATTCACTTGCTCTCAAAAGTGTGTGCACAGCAGTACAAACAAAACACTCGCTACCGTCCCGCGGTCGAGTGACTCGTTCAAGTGCTACTCGCAATGTCAACACTACACATCGTTTGACAGTTCAACATTCTATCGATGTAATAATCTATGAAGAGTATTATTTTATTGCTAAAGGATTGAAATATTAGAGTTAGAATGCAATGACACAACTGGTCATTACTTTTAGATTTAAACATAAATCCGTGACCGATTTAAGAAGTTTTAAGGTCGTAGTTAATCGATTGTCTATTAATTTCATAAATTCATCAAATTAGAAAATAATGAGTAACCATACTTTAAAGCTTTCCCTTCTTTTGAGTTATGAAAAGCCATAAAAGCCAGGTTAAAATTATGCTTGCTGTTATTTAAGTACAAAGCAGTTTTTGGTTTATCCATTGACAATTCTCAATAACACTTTGAAGGTTAAAACACAATTTTATATTTTACACATAGTTGCCAAACAAAATATGATTTAGAGTAGAGTTATTATAAAAAAGCCTACTCAATCACAATATCTTTTGATGGATAGCCAAATCAACAATAATCTCAACGGAATTGAAGCAAAAACGTCGGAAAAAATTAATCATACGGTAGGTAAAAAGGCTGTATGGGTTAGGTTTACATGGAATAAAAATAATCGTTCTGATACTCAATTATTCTCTGGCAGAAAATTGTCTTCATTTCCATGTACTTAAATAAAAAAAAGGTTATCTCAGCGTTCGATTTTCAAAATCCAAACCATTCGCATAGGTACTTTATGCGGTTTCAGATTAAAAGAAATGTCTTAAGAGAATATTACCTTTATCTATGTCCCCTATCATGCTTTTGAATTTTTCTGCCTTTCTTAAAACAAGAGCGACAATTCAGCGCCATGTAAACCTACTGCAAGTAATTACATTACAAGAACAAAGAACTGCCCACTTACAGGTAGTTTTTTGATTACCCATTAACCCAGCAAACGACGTAATGACTGAGGCTAAATTGTAGCTATATTATCCTTTAGCCCAAGGCACGGTAGTGGATTCGCTAATTATATGGTCAGTGAATCTTTGACGACGGTTCAGTTATAAAGCGGTGATTTCATGATCTTCTGCAAGATATTATAGTAGTTTATATTAAGAGTGATTTGATATTAGACCGTTAATGCCCAGTTCCTATAATCAAGAACCGATTCTGTCCGTAAGCAAAGTGTATCGTTTCTTGACTAACCTGACCGGGCATAAATGGCTCGGATTTCCCGGCAACAGCCAGTTCTGGTAGTAGTGGTATGCGACCCTGACCTGCTCGAGCTATTGCTTATACAACTCAATTCATCCGTATTAGCAACTAGCTGGCCCGCACAACTTCGTCCGGGTTTATAAATTTTCCCCGTTTTTGCAACATTTTTGCTCCGCACCTATTGGTTGTAGCGTGATATTATACAGCTTATAGCCTTCCTCGATAAATGGGCTATTTATTCAACACTAAAAGAATTTTGTCAATTCGAACCAGTAGTTGCGGAGATTACCGCGTTCAAACAAACAAACAAACTCTTCAGCTTTATAATATTAGTATATCTAGTTTTCGTTTCTCTTCTATTGCCTTCACTTCTTTCCACTTCCCTTTCAATGTACATCCATTTTTCCCACCTTTAATTCCCAAAGTGCCCGGTTATCAACACTTGCTTGGCCCCTAGTACGTGCGCGGGACCAAATTATATGTAATTGGCAAAATGCGCCGCAATTAATACCTCTGTCTACTCCTTCTGGGATATAGGCGGGAGTGTATGTATGAATTGTCATTTATCTATAAATATATGTTATGCTATAATTGTTTTTTTTTATTTATTTTATCAATACATAATATAATATCGTTAATTTAAAATATCCATCACAATAATTATCATTGAATCAGATTGATTGATTTTTTATCTATATAAACTTAATATATATATATATATATATATATATATATAATTTTGTATTTAAATATATATTTAGCACAATGCTGAAATAATTTGAATATTTATTAATTTGATATTAAATACGCAAAGTTATATATACGCACCTTTAAGAGATTTTTAAAACGCCTTTCTTAGCTCGGCGTGTATGTGTAGAAAGAAAGAAAGATTTTATTTATTCCTGGACATTGAAGACGCACAATATGTATGTATGTGTCTTTGTAACGGAACCTTTCAACTTTTCACTTTACTAGCTTTTACTAAATTAAAGGCATCTTATTGACTTTGAATTTGCATACGTGTTAAGGGCCAACGACAATGTAATAATATCATAATATCAGGGACATCAGAATAAACAAAAAATACTACTTTTTTTATTAACCTTTTACGTGTTCGCGTGATTTTTAGGCAAAATACGTAAAATGATTTGAAATTCGCGCTAACGACTTTTAACGGCATAACACTTCAAAAAAACAATGATTACGTAATATTGCATTATGTTAGCGAAATACACCATATCTCATTTTAATCCCAGTTACATGGGCTACTAGAATAATATATTTATAACAATTATAATTACATACCAGTTGGCGAAACAATCCAATATATTTTATTTTTAACTTTTTTCAGCTAACACCACCACTATTTTCACTTATAAAAACCAAACTAATATCACATTTACTCTAATACCACCATAACTTCTTAGATTACATGTAAACAGATACACAACGATCACTACTTAACTTTCAAACTCATTGTTTACACAAATAAAACAAAAAAACATCGCGATCGAAAATTCGGTCCGCCATTATTTACCGAGGCGACGCGACTTATGACCTTGGTTACGAATTCGCGCCAAACGGCCAATCCTGTGACGTAGTTGCACACCAAAGTACAGGTGACCATAAAAAGACTTGTTGTATTGAAGTTCGTATAGTTTAAGGTTACTATTTCAAGAGCGTTCAGAGAAGTTTTTATTTACTGTGTGTAACAAATGTGTGTTCTTACAGCGAACAATAATATTATTATGATATAATAATATGATTATAGTACGGAGTATATTTTTAAAATAGATATGTACTTTTTATACATGTATGTATTATATGTAATATAAAAAAAAATTAAAATTTTAAACTTAGTAACATAATTATTCTGGTTTTGATACTAATAAGGCAAACAAAAACACGGTCAACCTGATGCTAAGCAGTTAGTGTGGCCTATGAACATTAATGAGTTGCTGTTAAGTTACCAAGTTATATAGAGGTATACATATACTTTTTTACACTTCTAAACAAATAAGCACACGATCTACCTAAATATTTTTTAAATGTTCATATTTATGTTTGTGCCACCTGAAAATTCAGCGTATGGTTTTATGTTTATTTTTGTTTGTTCTTACCCACCTATACAACTGTATGTATTTATACATATATTGTCTAATCAGTAAAATGCATGCAGTCCGAGCGCTTACGCTGACGTTAACCTTAAGTACCTGCAGTGTGATTCGAGTGTGATTCAACGAGTTATAAATATTAAGTACGTAAGAAAATTAGTGATATCATTCGAGCGCTGATTTAAAATTCAGGATTCAAAACACTTCGAAGTTTTTTTCTCTGCAAACATAACGAATTCAAACTGTCACATGTTAATTTCATGTGTTGGAAGAAATACTTGCATATATAGGTACATTGAACCCTTCTCTTCTAATCATAAGGAACATAATCGCATTTTTTTATAAGACAGCGATTGGTATGACAGACTTTATGTGGTAGTTCCAAGTACCTAATGTCCACACTACCAAATCCTCGTCTCGCTACTAAGGTTTAGGAGAAAATAAAGTACTTTTTAACCGATTTGGTGGTTCTGTATTCGATCTGTATCTATGTGTGTATGGTTGTATGTCTGTCTTTTTTTTAACTGACTTCAGAAAAGGAGGTTATCTATTCGATTTGTACTTATGTATTTAAGTTTGTATGTCTGCGATTTGTTTTAAAAGCATTAGACAAATAAAAACCAAAAAATGTGTTAGTATATAATGCATTAGGTATTTATTAGTTCATTTTTAAACAGTCAATTTTGTCACTTTATTTTTTTTTAAATGTATTTGCCCTGTACATTTACATTGTATTAAAGAATATTTTTGATTGAAGTAACTTCTAGCACGTCATGTTAATATTTTGATGTATTACTGGATTTCATAACTGGTTTTAAAATAGAAATAATATGAAATAGCAATTCGTTTTTTATCAAAATTATAGACAATCTGTTTCTCTTTTTATGCCACTTCAGATTAATTATCAAAACGTTCAATGAAAGCTGAAGAGGCGGGAACAGGGAGTAAAGAAGAAATAAAATGTGGGCTCTTCAAACAAAATCAAACAACATACAATTTTCAATTTCATTAATATACATACATACATTAATACACATCTGACGCCAATCATTTGATTAATTAATGTTCATTTCGTAATCGTATCTTATATTTAGTTCATAGATGTATATTTAAGTGTATTATTTTATGTAAGACTATGTTTGTGTTGGTATCAAATTTCAGTGGTATGGAGGCCAAATATCTAAGTTTAACGACTTGGAAGTATTTTTACCCCGAGATAAAAAAATTGGATTTTTTATTAAATAAACACTCTTCTGAAATGTAACTCAAGTAAAATAAATGATAATAATGATATAAACAACACTATACACATGTTAAACTTACCTGCTCATTTTATATTGAAAGAAAGCTACTAAATTCGTAAGCCAAATAACAAATGTACTCATATTCCTTGTACAAAACAAGGAATATGCGTAAAATTGTTATTTTGGGGTAATTAATCTAACACAGTTAGTCGGAAGTTTTTTTTCACCAGACAAAAAAAAAATTGAAACGGTCGGATTTCCAAACAACCGTTCATTCTTTTCTTACCCCCTTAGGGGTAAAATTTTCAAAAATACTTTCTTAATGGATGCTTACAACATAAAAGTGCAATCAAAGTAACATCAAGGGCCAAAATTTCAAGTTTGTAACTTGTAACGGTTTAGACTCTGCATTAATTAATCAGTCAATCAGGACAAGTAATCATATGTATTGATGAAAAATTACTGTAAATATTGTTAAAAGTTGTTTTTATCATATTATCCAAATGAAAATTATAAATGATATGTATAATTTTTATAAACAAATACATTGATTATGATAACTGCTTACCATCAGGCGGGCCGTATGCTTGTTTGCCACCGATGTGGTATAAAAAAATAAAGCATTTTTATTTCATTTTAATGATTCTTGTGTAGTGGCACTGCTAGTGAGATTTTAAATATAAAGGTCGCCATTGCATTGAACTAGCCCCAAAGTTTAGTTTTGTAAAATCTATAAATTATACTTAACTAGCTGTCCCGCGCAACTTCGTCTGCGATTGTAAATTTTCCCCGTTTTTGCAATATTTTTCATTGATGCTCCGCTCTTATTGGTGATAAATAGCGATCCTCGATAAATGGGCTATCCAATATTAAAATTATTTTTCAATTAGAACCAGTAATTCCTGATATTAGCGCGTTCTACCAAACAAACAAACTCATTGGCTTTGTAATATTAGGATAGATATATATTATAACATAATCAACATAATATTCCGTAAAAATTATTTCCTTTGTTTCGGAACATTAAACCATGTTAAATGTATTATTTGACATAATTATTTCCATTCTACTAATAGTCATATAAATTAAGACATATAATAAGACGCTATTGCGTGCAATATTGCATAGTAATTTGAAAAATAAACTGTAAATGACTGTACTTATGTGACGTCACATAATGGCGTCCCGCCGCCGGCACCTCGACCGTCGAAATTTGAAGAACATGATATTGGAAACAAAATTACGATTTATATAAGCGTACACACATTTAACTACTTATGAAAATATATTTGTATATACATTATCAAAAAACTTATATGTATTTTAGATACTTTTGATTTTATTTTCCAATATAAAACAGTAAAAATATTCGCGCTTGAAGAAGTTTTTTTTTTGTTTTCAAAAGTATATCACTTTTTTTTGCTTGTTATTTGTAATTATACATAATTATGTAGTTTTACAATTATTCTTCATATATTTATCAGTAATTAGATATAAGAATAAAGTAAAAACACTAACCGTTTCCTGCTTTAAAATACTTTTCAAACTACACAAAATTTTAGCTGACGACGCAAAAATGGCGGACTGTTGAAAAATCAACAAATCATTTTATTTTATATTTATTTCAAGGGTACCATTCAAAAAAATTGTTAAAATGCGTAGACAAGTATACCACCATTATATAAAAAAATATTTCAGTTAGAAATACCTTCATAAATCGTCACAAAGTTAATTTGTACACCCTATGTACACGTGACACGTGGTGCACCTGCAATCGATGCACATACGTATGTTCACGAAACACGCAACGGGTTAAAGCGAGTTTTTTTCGAGAGATCAAAATCAGTTGGTCCCTAAAAGTCCAGTAAACAACTTAGGATATTTCGCTACACTAAAATAACTGTTCCATAAAATCTCTTCTCTCAGAAATTTGCCATATTCCACAATATATATTCCTCTTTGGTTAGTGCCGCTTAAAATGGCTCGTAAAAATAAATCAATACAACATGACAGCTAGATTTATTACGCAAAGATAACAACGATATAACACAGAATTAGTGACGTCACTGTTCCACTCACGACTCGAGTGGCTCTGAAAGCGGCTTTGTATCACTGATAGGCGAAGTTGAACGTTTCCTGCGCTTGCGATCCCTTTGATCTTACTCAAGTGTTACTGTTTTACATAAACGACATGTAGATACTTACCAACAACTATGTTTATTTTATTTCAGTGTCTGTAATGTTTCAGATACAACAGATAAACAATTGTGACAAAAAAACTACATTATGCAAGCGAGACTGATATTGTGTTCTTCATCCCTACTTCCCTACTTCCCTACTAATATTATAAATGTGAAAGTAACTCTGTCTGTCTGTCTGTTACGCTTTCACGCCTAAACGGCTGGAGCGATTGAGATGAAATTTGGTATAGAGATAGTTCGAGGCCCTGGAAAGGACATAGGCTACTTTTTAACCGACTGCGCAAAAGAAGGGTTATGATTTTATGCGATAACGACTTCTACGCGGCTGAAGGCGCGGGGAACAGCTAGTACCATATAAAATAATAATTATTTATTATAATCTGGAGCAGATTACCAAGCACTATCAAAACCCCAACATCCTAGAACACGGATGAACGTAGGTACTTCGATTTTTTTGGAAATACACACGGTAGGGCATTCAATGAATATTTTTATATTTTTGCATTAATCTGGGAGTTTCTATGCGTAATTGACATATAGGTCATCTTTCATATCGAGACGCTGTCTAAATTCCAATAAAATCAGTTGAATACGATGTGAAGTATTTTTCGTAAAATTTTCATGCTGGTCATAACATTTTTCATCAATAAAAAATATAATATATACCTATATTTAAAAAAATCTATGAAAATACTCTCTCATCTACATTGCTATCTTGCAGTCAATATGTTGTACCACGTGCATTCGTTAGCACGCCATAAATTGCCACAATCTGACGGCGCATAAATCGCGCCTTTGATCCCTTGCGCAGGAGTTGCGCTAACGTCCTGTTTGTACTAATATTGCTGTAGCCGTACTAAATTGTGGTTCACTTGCGTAGTGATGTGGTATAAGTATGTAGTTGGTATAGACTGTAGCTCATAAATATTCTGTATTAAATCCAATCTCATCGGATGCGCCATTTATAATGAGTAAGGACGTCAAATAAAATAAACTAATTACGCTCGGCGCTTTATTTCACAGCTTTTACAATGTTATATTATACAGCTATCTATAAATTGTGATTACATAGTCGGCTTTCACAACTTGATTTATAATAAGCAATTATTTATTAAAGATTTGTAATGTATTATAAATACGAGGAAAATATAAACATATTACCTAAAAATTACTAGATATACATTAAAAATTTCCATGAAAACTGGCACATTTTAGTGATTTTTTACTGTCGAATGTTTGTAACTCTCCAGTAAAAATCGCTGCAACTCGGACCGAGCTGAGTCCAAAAGCTAACCTTTGTACGTGTCTAATTTGATTAAATTGCAAAAACTGTAAACTAGAAACATTTCTATAAAATGATATCTTATGTGAACTCCTACACCCAGATTTATAATATGTGTGGATATCACTTTTCTTGTTTAAAAACATTCCTAGGAGCACTCAACAGGTGACGCTCACAACTAGAGATAAACGTGTATGATTCCAAATTAAAGTTACAAAGATTTTTTGGGGATATATTTGTGTATTTTCGTTGCGACTTTCGTATTCTATTTTAACTTCATCCCATAATAAAGAAACTACTTTTTTTCGTTTTATAGTAATTGTTAAAGCCATTATTTTATAAAGTTAAAAAAGAAAACACTCTTCTGCTATATACATGTTGTTAGAATTTTCTGACTATAGTATTCTGCCTTTCCAATTTTTCTTCTTTTAGATCCTTTTTCAAAGTACACCATAATCTGAAAAAAGGAAATTATATATAACAATGCCATTACCCAACGGTTTTAATAATTTAGAAATCTACATAGTGACTGTCGCATGAGTATTTTTCTAAATTACTTTCTAATTGACCTTTTCGTACCACGCTCAATAAGAAAATACATCCAAAGCTTAACCTTGTTAAAACAGGTTGAAAACCATTTCTAGATATAAAATATATTACATTGCTCCGAAAACTTATCCCAAAACAAAAATATATTATTATGTAAAAGTATGTTACCTTAGTGTAAGAAAGTAGAAAAGTTCAACTAGGCTCAAAAAGGAGAACCCTAAAAATAGGCCGAGGAGTCCTCCAATGTTGGCGAGAAAGTCAGTCAGGCCAAATAGTTCCGAGCGATGCATCGATACAAATCGTGATCGTTTGAAGTACATCTCCAATCTTGAGAACTGGGTGCTAAATTGTACAGAAATACATACATTTATGTGGGTATGTATAAAACACAATTCCTAAACTTTAGACTGGCCTGTTGGTCTAGTAGTTAGTGATCCTAACTGCTGAACCAGGGGTCGTGGGTTCGATTCCCACCCAGGACAAATATTTGTGTGATGAGCACTATCATTTGTTCTATGTGTTCTGTGTCTGGGTGTAATTTATCTAGAATATGTATGCATTTAGAAATACATATATAAGTGTGTTTCTCAGTAGTCTGGTTACCATAGTACAGGCTCTGCCTAGTTTGGGACCAGAAGGCCGTGTGTGAGATATAGTTTATAGTATATAGATATGTATAGTTTGTGCAAGAACACATATACCTACTCGGGATACGCGGAGGACCAAACGAGTCAAAATGTTGGTTATTCTCACCTCAACAGAGAATGAAAAGGAGAGGCGTTGTTCATTGTGGTTAATGTAAGCTTAGGTTTGACCAAAAAACCCTTTTACTGTATTTTTTCTCTAACCTTAATTAGTATTTTCTGTGCCATCTTATTTCTTTAAAAGAAGCATTATTCTTGTTTATATGAATTTTCCTTATACTATGTGTGTCTTATGTGTGATGTAGGTTATTTACCATTCTTGCTAATTCATTCAGAGTATAAATAAACATCAATAAGTCCTGAAAAGTTTGCCAAACAAGGGTTATCACTGAAAATAGAGGTTTAGAGGAATTTACCTAATCATCATTTGAATAGGAGTCTTAAATAAACGCATGTTTTTCGAAAATTATGGTGTATGGAACGCCTTAGTGTAATTTATTTGTAATAATATCTTTAGTGTAAAGTAATTTATACATTATTTAACTGCATATTTTGCATAGCTGGTCAATGCAACATTTTCGAGTGATTTTAATTCAGCTCTTACATGCGATAATGATTCATGTGCTTTACAAGTAATTGTCAAGAGTCTGCGTGCCTTTTGTGTCAGTTAATGGTGTGTAAATAAAGTCGGTATTTGTAACTTACCCATTCATATCAGCTTTTTCATTACGTGTATGATAGATTACTTTAATCAGATTCTTCAACTGAAAATCTGTTTTTAATATTTCTGCTTCGTAATCAACGCTGTTACACGGAGGAAGACAACGGCATGTTTTGTCTTTTTCACTTGCTTCAATCTTTACCATTTCATCTTAAATGATAAGAATATCGCCCTTTTTATATGACTTTAAACATACAAAATTAGCAACATTCGACCACAAAAAATATTTGCAAGGCGTACCTAAGTCCGAAACTTTTTCAGTGCACATGAAGACACTATATGTATGGATACGTATATATAGACATATGTCACAGAGATATATATATTACTTATACTTATACTTTTTTGTAACATAATTTTTAAGCGCACCTTCCCTGCATCACCCAAATGTTGACTGGTAAAGAATGCCTTAGCCATTAAGTCCGCCAACATACCAAATGTGCATAATATTCGAATATTTAACAGTATTAGACGTCTGAGAGTCTGCTAGCATGTGCTGTTGCATGTGCTAGCAGACTCGTCTAATATTAATATCTTAAATCTTAAGGTTGGTGCAAACAGCGGAGAAAGGTAGACAAGAAGGGAAGGCATTGGAAAGAAAAAGGATATTGTTTATACGGATTTGGATTGGACATTACGGATTGTCGAGAGGCAATAGCTTGAGCAGCTCAGGGTCATACCTGAAACTCGAACGGACTATTGCCAGGAAGTCAGAGATCATCTCTTCTCAGGGATTATACTAAAGAAGTCCTCGAATCCAAATGTGCAGACATTCCCGAAATACTACAAAAGTTGGGCAATCACAACATTATCTAAAAGCTACTGAACAGGCAGTGCATTAGTTGAATGTTGCGTGTAGGTTGTTGGTTTACAATTATGCAGATATTATTTTCATTTGGCCGCAAAGAAAGTAGTTCAAGTAACCTTCTTCAAATAAAAAATAAATTAAAAGTTAATTTTGCAAAAATATTAGAACGCATGCAATCACTAAAGTACATCTGTTCTAATGTATTTTAGTGTTTGTATTGAAAAAAAAACTATAAATATTAAATAAAGACTTTAACTTAAACTGGAAACCCTTAAACCTTTAAAATCTATTTTTTCCTCCTTATTCTTCTCAGCAATTTATATTTATAAAAATTACACTTCTTTCTTCTCTGTAAAATGAAAATGGTGTCTAAATTTCTTTATTCTCACAGAAAAATATCTGTAGTGTAGATTGTTTTATGTGTACATACACTGTAAAATTTTCTTTATTTTATAAAGCTAGCTCATATATTGTGGAAGTTAGGTTATTACAACCGCCCCACTTTCTTTGCGGCCCCGTACCTATATATTGACTGAGTACATTACCTCTTGCCTTGGTCATACATGAGACTCTTTGAATTGTACAAATTCTTTTACTTTCATCTAAAAATAAATAATTGAAAATGATGATCATATATCAAGAATATGAAAGAAACCAAACAATTCCCAAGTAAAAAAAAACAGTACTTACGAGGCATATAAAAAGCTACACAACCACACAGATCGAATGTGACGTTAGCAAGACACTCAATTTTACAATTATTTGCTGTATATATTTTGAAATATTTTAAATATCTTTCATCTGGGAAGTAACATTGTCTTCTGTAATATTAAAACATTAGGTTACATTAACACTGACCAAAATTATTATAAGATTTTAAAGAAAAAGATGACTTCAATCTTCTTCAATTGTACTTTAATTTATTCCAACGTTATTTTGTTCTCTTTTTAATTTGATGGATTTAAGTAACAAATATCAATATTTTTTTGAACGTTGCATAGATTTCGGAGTAGTTGTGCTTAGATGTAAAGAGCAGGATACTCCTATTACAGAGACAATTATTATTGTGTTGTGAGTGTACTTACTCTGTGCAATCTATTATGAAAAACAATTTATTTATGTAGCTAAAGTAAAAAAAATCAGAAGGGCATTCAAATTGGAATAAACGTCGATAAGCTGAATCAAACAAAAAATCTTCTTAAAACAGGCTAAAGTTTAAAAATGTCCATTATAGAACTCTTAAAAAATATTCATGTTAGTATAACATATTTTTAATCCAACATAATATACCTACTTATATGTATGCATAACCTCAAAACAACGTAACTTACAGATTATATTGTTATGAGCTGAGGTTTGAGATTCGAAAGTTAGACAAATTTGTTACCGAAATAGACAAAATTTATTTTAATAATTCATAAAAACCACAATTATAATTCATTCTCACTATTTAAATTATTGCTTGTACTTCACACTTATCGCACTTGTTCACTCAAAGTATCGCTCAACTAGAACCGAACTAATACCACAATGCACCGCCTTATATAGATACTCTGTACTTTATTTCGTAGAGAAATCATGACATTTTTCGAAAACTCGAAAACACTACGGAATCTTCTAATATAATCTGGGATATTCCATAAATAGACTATTAGTTCCGTTTACTGACAAAATATGGCGTGCATCTTAATTTAGGTAATCGTAACCTTCTATGACTTCCTCTAATCTTCAATTTTCCGATTTAAATTTTAAGTTTCTGTAACAAGATCGCGACTTCGCTCGCATTCATGTAGATCGGAAATCAATCATCTTATTTTAGGGTTCCGTAGTCCACAAGTAACCCTTATAATTGCATGTCCGTCCTTCTGTCCGGGGCTTGGCTTTTAGTACTAGAAACTAGAATGTAATGTGGCATGGGTATCATATTTAGCACGCCGACAAAGAAATGAAACGATTTTTCGAGGATCCGATCCTTGAGGATCCTTGAGGATCCGATTGCCATATGTAATATTAAGGTTTAAAGTGCTAATTTTTGTTACAGTCAAGTGACCTCCACTGCCAGCTTATGCCATTGCCAGGTTATTTTTAGATATGTGAAAAACTTTACGGCAATAGTCGTCGTCTACGGCGTCGGATTGGTAGTTACGCGTTCAACTCCCACCTAGTGCACGTGACCCCGCACCACCGACGTGACTCCACTCCTAACACAAGCATTTAGCTTATCTGGAGGGGTTAACAAGAATACTAGTCGTAGTAGTCATATATGTACCCATGTTACTAGTATGCTTTAAAAACTTTTAAAAATAATAAACTTATAAACCGTACTTTGAAATGATTAATAATTAGATTTTTTTTTAAAAAGCCTTTTGTTTTTTTTTACGTTTTTTTGTGAATTATCATTAGAAACAAAGGTGTGTGTCAAATTTCAGCAGCTTCGGTGGAAGTGGGTGAAATATTGATTGCAAAATTCCAGGACATTCGTACACGTGAAGTTAATTAAAAGCTTTTAAAATAGAAAACCAAGAAGACCAAGTGCGGGTAGTTGCTGAAACTCGCAGTTCATGTAGGCGTCGCTAAGCTCTCCAACAGTCTACCCGTGACCACGATCGGTGCAATTCGATCAAAACGTCGGGTAACCAAAAAAGGTATTGAACCTTCTAATTATTACCGCGATTAAGTCCCGATTGACACATCAAACATTGAATTAAGTATTAACTACACCCCTAAGAGCCCTACACTGCGCGTGGTCTGAAACGCACTTGGCCTGTGTTTTATTTAAGTTTATCGCAGCTTATTAAATTAGAAACTAAGCTGCAACCAAATATCCCAAGATTACTTATATGTTATCATGCATGTTCTTAAATTCTTAAAAGCAAGTGTTTTGAAAAAAAGGATTATTTTGAATGTTTGTCAATTAGAATAAGTAAAATCTTACACTTCTGGGTCGTATCCTCTTAAAGTTTCAGATGAATTAAGTATGCTAAAACTAAGTGCCATTGATGAGACCTGTTTATTCAGTACAGCAAAATAATATAGAGACGACTGTGGTAGATCTGCTGGATGTTGGATGTAAACCTAAAAAAACATGGTATTATGATATCAGACAATTTAGTTACGTGGGATAGCCATGCTTTGGCACGTATGGGCCGGTTCGACTCCGCTCAATACCACGGCCTCACAGAAAACCGGATGTGAAGCAATGCTTGCATTGCATTTCACCGCGTGAGTGAGGTTACCGGAGGCCCTAACCCTTCCCTCTCCCCTATTCCCGTCCTTCCTCTTCCCCCTCTCCCTTCTTCCCACTCTTCCCCCCCTCCCCCTCTTTTCCTACTCCAACCTTAAAGGGCGGCAACGCACTTGTGACTCTTGAGTTACAAATGCCCATGGGCGACGATAGTCATTTACCACCAGGTGACCCGTCTGCTCGTTTGCCACCTTTACCATAAAAAAGTACGTAGCTAGAATTCGGTCTCTTCTTTTGAAAGCGCTCAAGATATGGACATGCACTTGCTTCGAAACATGAGTAATAACTAATTACTAAAAAGACTTATCCACACCGGCATGTGGTTTAATAATTTATCAGTAGGTATTCTGTATTCTAAGAATAGAATATCTGTATTTGTAATTAGCATGAGTCTAAGAAAAAACCTTATCGATTTATTGATTATAACGAAGTTCACTGAAATGATAATAAATTATAAATATACTTACTTTATATCCAGAATTTACAATATTGCACATTTGATCGCGTTCTCCTAAAACATCCCTCATTATTATTTCTAAATCGGGTTGTGCCCCATTTTCCTACAAACAAAATCAAAGGTTCATTACCGTTACAATTAAAAGGAACAGAAGAAACAGGATAGATTCGTTGATTTCTACTCCTTCGATGAAATGCAAGATAGCGATGTATTAAAACGAGGACTTTTTTAAGCTTAAGAAGAACACGTTTGTAAAATTCTGCAAATCCTATGCAAAATTTACTAAGAAAACCTCCATCACACGATAAAAACGGTACCAAATTCGATGAAAAAATAATTTCCCAAACCCCAATGGCAGTCAATGGTGCCATTTGTAAACTGATTGATCTTATATGGCAATTCCGCTGATTGGAATCTGACATAAGCACTTTGTTTAAGCCCAACTATAGATACATTGGAAATCATGGAAGAAGTCAAAAGGGGAAAAGGGGCTAAGTTAGTTGATAAGTAGGTGTATTACTTATGAATTATTCTCACCTTTCCTGGAATAGGATAGGCCTGTGGACCATAGTCTGTATAACCGTGTTCATTGGTCCAATTAACGGAAGTTTTATTGGCAGTCAGGTATGGGATATTCTTGCGAATGCTGTA
The DNA here is from genome assembly GCA_963859945.1 of Euplagia quadripunctaria. Lineage (NCBI taxonomy): Eukaryota > Metazoa > Arthropoda > Insecta > Lepidoptera > Erebidae > Euplagia > Euplagia quadripunctaria. The sequence goes on along the minus strand of OY982567.1, from coordinate 23,987,881 downwards.
AATATTTCAATATTTTGTTCAAAAGTACATATATACACATCCACAAGTTTTCTTTTCAGTTTTTTCTACTTTTTTACCGGCTAAATGCATCCTTACACGAATTTAGAGTATATTAGCTTACTACAGCTAACTTTTGGTTATTGTCATGCCAATAAGCATCTTATGCATGGATGAGGCTGCGTTTTCACCAGAGATGTGCGAGAATGCATAGCGAGGAATGTGTTTGTGAAGAACGAATACAATCGCTTCATTTACCTAGCTTCGCTGAGCGCAGCTCCTGTGGCTTACCGAAGCGAGGTTTTTGTACGTACAAAACAAGCAAGGAATTGGTGCGAGGTATTTGTGCCAGAGATGTGTTCGAAGGATGTGTGGGAGAGGTGTGTGCGAGGGATGTGTGCTAGACGGTGTTTGTTGGAGGTCGATGTGTATAGTATACAGCCTCGCACACCTCAGCTGCCTAGCACATCTCTGGTAGAAACGCTCACATCGTTTCACAGCTTCGTTACGTATCCTCTGTCTTGACCGCACGTCTGTGGTGGAAACGCAGCCTAAGCCTTCTTTTATTTCTTGCTCGTTTATGGTCATGCTCAATTCTCATTCACATGCTAATATTCCTTCTCATTCTCATACTTAAGCTCATGCTACGCCTATCCTTATACATAATAAGAAATACCAAGATTATACCCACTACTGTAAACTAATTCAAAAGTACCTGTTGTTGCGTAATATTTCCTGAACCGCTAGCGAATTGACATTGAAGCATAGTCCTTCACTGGTGAGTGTTTCAGAAATAGTCTTTTTACACTTTAAGTCATACTTGCCCCATAAGATACAAGTGTCAAATATGTCATTTCTTTTTGGTGCTACCTGAAAATAAAATGTTGTGTAGTACTACCGTACAATATTGTCTTGTAAGTCTCATGATATTAGTTGGCGCTTTTCGTGAGATCCTGAGATTCTGGGTTCGATATTCGTTTAAGGCAAGTTGTAATTGGCTTTTGAAGTTAGGTCATTCCTAGCAGCAGCACGTCGGCAAACGCAGTACAAAAAACAATTTTCGGTAGACTCTAATAGTTATTAACAAACTGTGTTAATTATGGCAAGAATGCGTTAATAGTTTAAGGAAATATTTTAATTTCATACCAAGTGCCTATTTAATAAGTGAGGGTGAATGGTGTAGTATAACCTACTTCATATATATTTCTTGCAACTGATTCATCTGAGTAGTTTCGATGCAAAACTTTTAGACCATCAGATTTCACTGCCGCACCGCGCCACCGCCCGCACACACTTGTAATATCTTGAAATTTGGCGAAGGCTTTTTCATGTCTGGAAATAATAGTCATAGTGTTTCTTAGATATTTCCACAAAATGTCTATCTAGTTTCATATAAATCTTTAATTTGAGATAGTAAACTTAATATAACATATTATTTGAAATACTTTGACAAAACACCAGATACTTGTTAATTGAACATGATCAAATAATATACGTACAATGAAATTTCGGAATAATTATATTTTATAATTTTATCAAGCCTTATTTTTTCAGCTGTATAGTTGTATACTGTTGCTTTGGATTTTGACTGCGGACAAATCAGCACTGATGGAAACGGCACCTAGTTTATGAAAAAAAAATTCGCTTAGATAGGACACATGCCTTTAAATTGTGCTTTATATTCAACATATTGGAGTAATATTACCGTTCTTACTGGTACAAGCTTTTCACTAACGGTAACTATGACTGGACTTGTTCTCCATTTTATCCAAACATTATGGATTAAGTAGGTACACAGACAAATGCTTGCAATGAAAGTAGTAAGCCAAAAGATCCTGAAAGGAATACAGAAAAATTGCTGCAACAAAATGGTTAAAACTACAATATTATTCGATTTTTTGTTTGAGTTTCTTCTTCGAGGCGAGTGTGTATTGTATATCTAAATTCTTACTTTTCGATAAGAGTGAGTCCTCTTTTAGTTGTATACGACAGTCCGTGAAGAGTGGTATTATTTGCGTAATCGTAAAACATTTCCTGTACAAGAGCTTTCTGTCTTTTTCTTCTTGCTTTTCGAACACAAACATCTCCATAGATATTAGTAATGACAACTGCATCTTCATCAAAATCGCCTCTGTAATTTGTGAACATTTTTATTACTATTCTATTTTTACAAGCTAGTTTCACTTGTCCCGTTGTCTGTCTGTAATCAAATCTTGCAAGTTAAATTTGACACACTTCCCCGTTGCTGATTGAGCTGAAATTTTGCGCGCATATGTATATTGCGTGACTGAAATGACTCAAACCCATCGAGTTTGGACTCGTTTGATTCATAGTAAATCCCGAATCATAATTACTAAAAAGTTGAAAATAAAAATAAAGATTTTTTTTTTAATACAAGCTTTTATTACTTGTTAGTAAAAAGAACTAAAAAGTTAAAAATAATAATACAAGCCTGTTACATTTTGACGGCAAGGGAAGTAAAGAAAGTGTAACGCGCTTTTATTATTATTTTTAACTTTTTAATTCTTTTTATTAACAAGTAATAAAGCTTGTTTTTAAAAAACAAAATTCTTTATTTTTATTATCACATTAAATGATTCATATAATATAGGTACTTAACGGCATCAAAATAAAGTATTTTGAATACGTAATAAATAAAAGCCATTCTACGAAAGAACGTAGTCTCCTAACAAGTCGAAAGGTCACTTGTACTACTAATTTTTTTCAATTATAAACTTTAAAAAAAAATAGTTTTCATTTATAGCTGTACATTTGATCAGGTTTCACGGGCCATTACAATATTACGTGTCCATTTCTGAAGCAGATGGGTTCTGGGGGTGGATGGATTTAAAAGGAGATGGCAATATGATTTTCTAAAAGTCTTCCTATTTTAAATTGATTTCCGTTCTTCATTTATTAGTTAGTTGAAAAAAAAAATAGTTAAATAGTTTGACGATTTCTATAAATGATCACATAGGACTTACTCCATAATAGAAAATGAAAGTTCTTCTGCGTCCTTCCACGGGTATAGCACTTTCACAACTGAAAACTATTCTCGTGTGATATTTTGTCCATTAATTGGGTTAATAGTTTTGCATTGGACCGTAGGGACGTTCTTAAGTAATCAGCAAAACATTATCAACTTTAATTAACCGCATGTAATTACATGAAAGGATGACATCACTTTTAGAGCTGTCCCATCGAATGTGATAAAAATATAAAGCATTTTATTAATTAAATACCTAAGTGCTTGCAGGGCTTATATCCTTCATAAAAAACGTAAAAAAAAAAACCAGACAAATGCGCTGACTTGACTGAAGGTTCTGTACAAACTTTTTAGAAGTCGGATTGAAAGAAAAACTTAACTTTGCCGTTCTAAAATACTCCGCCATACACCAGTGCATTTTTCAAACGCAAAATATAAGTTTGCAATCGCAACAAATAATTTTTTATGTGATATAGCAACAAGTTAACGACTTGGGGTTTTTTCTCCAAACTGTGTGTATGAGATGTGACTTCTCGCCAAAGGACAATAATCATGTATTTATGGAATTCCGTCTTAAGTTGTTGCACAATAAATATATATTTATTATAGACTACGCTTTTCCCACAAATACTCGAGTTTTTAAGTAATTAGACAAAAACGGAGATACCTGTCCTACAAATTATGTTTACCCTACTCGTAACTTATAAAATAACCAGAGATACTCATATACAAAAAAAAAAACAACTCGTCTGTCACCTGCCTTGACAATTGCGTGAGACGGAACACAAAACAGAACAGAACCATAAAATATTAATTAAACACATTGTAAAACGAAGTGATTGTTTATCTATTTTATGAAATTATGAATTTGATATAATATTTGTGATGCTTTTGTTTAAAGGCTCATAATTACGTAGCTCGTACAAACGAACAGAACGAAACGTCAATATCATGACTTTATACATAAATAATGCGTAGCAATTGTTAATTTACTGTTTTTATTTAAATCATAATTCCGGATACGAAAATAAAATTCCTGAAGTGAAAAGGTTGTAAAAAATAACAAAATATTTTTTTATATATTATTATTTTGATTTTGCAACATGAAACATTGCTAGCCCACTTTTGGTCAAGATCCTTTCATGATCAATAAGTTCAATCCCTATGAGTTTTGAATAACCTGCAAAGTTTTAAAATTGGTTAAAATATAAGGCTTATATTGCTGTATCTTTAGATTGCGTTGAGTTAGATGCTTGATTTGTGCTCGATTTCCAGCTTCAAGGGACCACAGACATAAATAAGTATTTGGTTTTGGTTTTAACTTGATTTCTTACCTTGATAAATGTACCCGGCCTCATTCCTCATATTGATAAATGGAATACTTCATGTAAAATGCACTTTCACATCACTACTCATTACTTTAAGCAAACCTGGAATCATTCGCACTTGCCCTAATAAATTAACTTTATATGGTATCCTTGTCTATAATTATTACATGTTGGTGATAATTATCTAATTATTCAACTTCACTTATACATATTGAGGACACGCGGTCATTATTTATTTACTATTATTACTATCTGCTACTATTATTATTACTATCTATAAATTACCACAATCTGACGGCGCATAAATCGCGCCTTTGATCCCTTGCGCGGGAGTTGCGCTAAAGTCCTGTTTGTACTAATATTGCTGTAGCCGTACTAAATTGTGGTTTACTTGCGTAGTGATGTGGTATAAGTATGTAGTTGGTATAGAGTGTAACTCGTAAATATTCTGTATTAAATCCAATCTCATCGGATGTGCCATTTATAATGAGTAAGAACGTCAAATAAAATAAACTAATTACGCTCGGCGCTTTATTTCACAGCTTTTACAATGTTATATTATACAGCTATCTATAAATTGTGATTACGTAGTCTGCTTTCACAACTTGATTTATAATAAGCAATTATTTATTAAAGATTTGTAATGTATTATAAATACGAGGAAAATATAAACATATTACCTAAAAATTACTAGATACACATTAAAAATTTCCATGAAAACTGGCACATCTTAGTGATTTTCCATTAAAAATATTTTTTACTGTTGATTATTTGTCCCATAAAACTCTCCAATAAAAATAGCTGCAACTCAGACCGAGCTGAGTCCAAAAGCTAACCTTTGTAAGTGTCTAATTTGATTTGATTGTAAAAACTACAAACTCGAAACATTTCTATAAAATGATATCTTATGTGAACTCCTACACCCAGATTTATAATATGTGTGGATATCACTTTTCTTCTTTAAAAACATTCATAGGAGCACTCAACACGTGACGCTCACAACTAGAGATAAACGTGTATGATTCCAAATTAAAGTTACAAAGATTTTTGGGGATATATTTGTATTTGCGACTTTCGTATTCATTTTAACTGTATCATATAATAAAGAAACTACTTCTTTTCGTTTTATAGTTGGTGGCGCGCTAAAGTTTACTTAGATATTTTTTTTGAACTAAAGTGTCTTACCAGTAAAATAGGGTTGGAGAAGATAAGGGGTTCGTGCACCTACCTTTTCGGGTTTGATTAGCACACCACACACATCGTAAGCGGGTTTGCGAAAGGATCAGGGCTTGATATATCCCTATGTCCATCCAATAACAGCGAGATTGTAATTATTATCTGCGTAGACGCGTAACTATGGCGGTTGCGGCGGCCATATCTCTTTTTATTAGAGCGCCAACTCCTCGGTAGGTGGCGTCTTTTGTTATAAGTTGCGGTGCACGAAAATAATATAAGGAATGGACGCGAAAGGAAAATGGTTTGACACTTAACAAATTAATAGCTAAAGTACATAACAGATAGCGTCACCATGTCCACCCTCCTTAAAGGGTCACCTTTAATAACCATACATAAGATAAAATATACAAATATACTCATAAGTTAAGAAACTACAGTAGCGGAAGCGATAAACTAAACTGCGTAAGTAGTATTTTAAGTAATGTACCTAATATTTTACTAAAATTTAAATATTTACAAATATAAGATCATACTGATCCTTTTCTACTGCGTAGGCAAAGGGCACAAGCGTACGACGGGACTGAACCATTTTGTCTAAAAGCGCATGCCTGTTAAGCAAATTAGGATTGGGGGACGCAGCCGCGGGTAAGGAACATAATGGCGCAGTGTGCAAGAAGTGGCTAAAGTGAACTTAACGCGGTAAGGGGTCTCGATTTTAATAAACACTCAATTTGAATGAGAATAGTAATCAACTCTCCGTATAAGAGAAGCTGTTGCCCAATGACCTTAAATAGGTGAGTTTTAATAACTTTAACCATACTTTCCCAACATCCTCCGAAGTGACCAGAGGCCGGCAGTTAAATTTCCATTTAATACGGCTCTCTTAATTCCTCTTCAACGCGATCATGATATTCATTGTTAAAAATATAGATCTCGCGCGGTAAGAACTCGCGCCGACAAAATTAGTACCGTTATCGGAATAGAGCCATTCTATAGGACCGTGACGAGAGAGAAATCTGTTTAAGGCAGCTTAAGAAGCTGGGCGTACTGAGGTCCGTGGCGACCTCTATGTGGACTGCTGGAGTTGTAAGGCATGTAAATAAACAAATATACGCCTTTTGACCGGTCACTCCACGACGACGGATCGGAGTGTACGCGATAGGGCCTGCCTAGTCGTGTGTGTAAAAGCCTTAACAACTTCTCTAGTACGACAATCGGGCAAATCGGCCAAAAGCGGATATTTCGGACGCGGGCGTATGCGGAAGCAAACATTACACTTGTGCACCATGCGGCGCACTGTTGAGCGGGCAGCTAAAATCCAATAGTTTTGCTTAAGTAAGGACATGAGTAATTCAGGTCCAGTGTGCATATGTTTTTTGTGGCAGTGTTCAATGATCATATCTATGATGTGATCATGGCGAGGCAAAATCACTGGGTGTCGCTGTGTGAAACTTAAATTAGAGTTGGTTAAGCGGCCTCCAACTCGAATAAGTGTATTGTGTAAGAATGACCTCAATGTATTAAAGGCCGGCGAACCAAGGGTTTCATTTTCTAAATGTTGAATTCCTTCGGAAAAATACTTTTGTTGAAGAATTTTCAATACTTTTATTTCTGCGAACTCTACGTCACTAGTCGTAATCGTCGAGTCGCGACGCGGTAAAAATTTGGGAAATCGGCAAATGTAAACAACAACGCGTAGAAATTTACTCCACGACGAGAAACGCGCGGAGGCAGCGTAGATAACCGATTCTTCAGCGGGTTTCGTAACAGCGTGCATATACAACTTCTGCTCCGGTACGTTTTCTACGGAAGATACATCACTATTAAGAGGCCACTCAGATGGTGCCAAAGATAACCACGTTGGACCACGGGGCCACAAAAGATGTGTCAGCAATTTTTGCAGCGTAATACCACGTGACAAACAGTCAGTGGGATTTTCTGAACCTGCAATGTGGTAAAAGCTGTCTACGGAAATATTTTCCGTTATTTTGACAACGCGACTGGCAACGAACGTCTGGCAGCGGTACGGTTCACTCTCAATCCAATATAACGCGACTTTAGAGTCAATGAACGCGTAGACTTTGACTGGGAAGCAAGAATTATAACTGTCTAACACTGTGCATAACAACTTTTTTTTTATTAAAAGATTACTAGTAACGTGGGTCACACATTGCTAGTAATCTCGTTAACCCCTCCAGCTAAGCTTAACGCTTGTGTTAGGAGTGGGTTCACGACGGTAGTGCACTGGGTGAGCGACGGCGAGGGAAGAGCGACTGAATAACGTCCCGTAGTAGTAGTAAAAAAGCTGGTAACAACTCTAAGCAATTATGGCAAGTAATTCAATCTGTCACTAATAGAAGTATACCTAAATCTAGCGCGTTAGACCTATTCGAGCCTGGTAAGGATAATCAGCAGTCAATAGACAACATTAACACGTATTTTGCAAGTATAGGTAGGCAACTTGCAGAGAGCGTCCACAGGGCTTCTACCTATTCTCCTACTGACGTCCAATACAAGTCCAAGGAATCTTTTGTCTTACTTGAAACTGACGAATGTGAAGTGGTACGGTTAATTATGTCTTTAAAAAGCAAGTGTGCAGTGGGATAGGACGGTATTTCATCCGGCTTTTTGAAGAAGTATAGGGTTATTGTTGTTCCTCCTCTCACATATATTTGCAACCTGAGCATCAAAACAGGCAAATTTCCTGTATCATTTCAAAAAAGCACTTCTCCATCCAATTCACATATTGGGCGATCGAGACCGTGTCGAAAACTATAGACCCATATCGGTACTACCAGCAATGTCAAAAATTTTAGAAAAAAATCATTAACTCTAGGCTTATTAATTATCTTGAAAGTCGTAATCTATTTATCTGTAAACCAATTTGGTTTCAGAAAGAATTTATCTTCCGATGATGCTGTACACAATCTAGTGGACTCTTTAGTCAGAAAACTATACAATGGTCAGAAATGCGTTGCTTTATTCTTAGATCTTGCGACAGCTTTCGACACGGTCTCGACAAAAATTCTTGTGAATAAGCTCGAATCATTAGAGGGACTCAACTATCTCTTTTTCGTAGTTGTTTGACAGGCAGATCACAGTTGGTAAAAATCGGTCCTTATACTAGTTCTGAAACGCCTATAGCTTATGGCGTGCCCCAAGGCAGCATTCTAGGACCAAGTTTATTTATGGTTTACATAAATGATCTGTGTAACATTGGACTTGATCATGGAACTATTTTCTCATATGCTGATGATACTGCACTGGTTTTCTCATCAAACGATTGGAGGAATACATACCGTTTCGCTCAAAAGAGTTTCGATGTGGTTAATAATTGGCTAAGAAATAATCTGCTCACGCTAAATATCGCCAAAACTAAAGTGGTTGACTTCTCTATTCGCTTCACAAATCCGTTTGACAATTCCCTACGAATAATCTTTAACCTACCTGATAATACCCCTATTTAATAGAAAAAGTAACCTTTATTAAACATCTAGGTATCATTATTGATAATAACCTAACCTTTAAAAATCATATTAAATATATATCAAGAAGAACGCAAACTAATCTATATATTTAAAGAACTTCGGCACTCTGCTGATGCTCACGTATTGAAAATGGTCAATCCATCTTGAACTATTGCATTACCACATGTAGTGGGGCTGCAAAATCTCACACTTTACTGATTGAGCGTGCCCAAAAAGCTGTGCTAAAGGTTTGCTGTTTCAAGCCTCGTTTGTACCCTACTAAAAGGCTTTATAAATTTTGCCAAGTTCTCACTGTAAGGCAACTATTCGTGAAAGCTACCGTTCTCAAACAGCACTCGCTAACTTACTATACCCCTAAAACTACCCGCCGTAATTATCTTGTAGTCGCATCAACGCACCATAAAACTTCATTTAGTCGTAGGTTCTTTATTTTTCTAGGACCTTACTTGTATAATAAATTGCATAAAATTTTGTTCCTATATAGTTTAAATATGTACCAATGTAAGCCTATTGGCTTTTAAACCAATCATACGAAGAGACGGAGGACCTTCTAATGGTCCTAGAGTAAACACTTGTGTATATACATGTACATAAGTCTAGTGGATCTGTCATACATGTGCATATGTCGTATGACAGATCCGATCCCAAGACCTTGTCGTAGGGCTAGCAGACATAACGTATGTTTACACCTTAATGCTAAACCCTTAAAACACACACACACACACATACACACACACCCTCACCCTGTTTTGTTAATATTTCATTTATTATTGTTACTGTTTGTTCCTTTTTTTTCTTTTAGTTATTGAATTTTTATTATTTTATGTATTTTGGAATGTCAACTCGTAATCCGAGTGGGTACCTGGTGTCCCGTAACACAGGTTTTATACCTATCTCAGGCACCAGCGATCCACAACCGAAATTGTCAATTGTTATTTGTTATACTTGATCTTATGTTTATTGTATTTCGGTTTTGGTGAAAAATAAACGATATTATTATTATTATATATTATTATTATATTTGGCAGGGCGTTATGTCGTTTACCACCAAAGGGTTAATTTTGTAATTAATATTCGAATTGAATCGCGAAAAAAATTCGAACTTAACATAACTATTAACTAAGAACGCGAGACTTTTTCCGTACCGCCAAAACCTCTCACAGTAGACCGCTGCACGTTATGTTGTTGAATACCCAAACGTTCACAACATTCACGAGTAATGAAGTGACTTTGAGACGCGGAATCGAGCAAAACTCTTACCATGTGTCTATTACCGTGACCATCGTATACTACTACTTGCGCAGTACCAAGGACGGTAGTGGACGCGGTACATTGCGGCTTATCTACGTAAGAGGCGCGCGGTGGCGGCGGTGAACTCCACTGCAGCGGCGCGGCGATAGAAGTCGAATACAGCGTGACGTCAGATTGCGCGGCGGCGGTCGCGGTCGCCGTGTGTGAACGCGGCTGTCGTGTATTTTCCCCCGATGGTTGGGCGGCGGTTCACGATTAAAATGTAACAAATTGTGATTCTGCGGCGGGGTCGGCGGCTTAAGAGAAGAGGGGTTAGAACTCGCACGAAGCGGGCGATCGGGTTTCAAGTGACTAACAATCGCGGGCGCACGTTGCAGAACCTTCGATGGTTACTTACAAATTCTACCAGCACGTCGAATGTAGGTATTAAGAGTGTTGCTATTGTTTATTCCAAATAGACGCACGGTTTCGGGGTCAAGTTTGTTGAGAGCGATATGTAAAAATATGAAATCAACCAAGTTTTCTAATTTCAGGTTTTGCAAGGCGCGCATAGCGGTAATTAGTTTATCATGAAACAAATCAAAGTTACTAGGCGATGGCGAAGCGAGCGGTTTAAAATCTATGATTTGATTTAGATAGGTCGAGGCAAGCGTGCGTTTATCTTCGTACCTATCGACGAGCGTATTAAATATAAGTTCATAATTTTCAGGGCAGGGCGTAATGCCTGCGCACGCATTTTGTGCCTTACCTGATATTTTTCCGAGTAAGTAATACAACTTTTCAGCGTTTGAGAGTGACGCATTGCAATGAACGGTTGCTTTAAAGTTCGCGTAAAACATGGGCCATGCACGTATGTCGCCGTTGAAACCCATAATTTCAATTGGCGGTAACGTTATTTTACTTTTTGCTACAGGAGGATCTTTTTTATAAAAAGTCTTAATACAGTCGTCACTTAATTGTTTGACGTGGCAATACAATTGCTCAAATGACAAAAGCGATCCATAGTCAAGCACATTAAATTCATATAAAATCGTTTTAAATTCTGTGCGAGTTTCTTGAATATTTGAAGTTACGTCTAAAAATAATTCTCGACTTAACTCGTCACCTTGTATATTCGTTTTCGATAAGTCAACGGCACGTTGCAAACATTGAAATAGTGCATTCCGTTTAGCTTCTAATAGTGCTAATGTGTAGCGTCAGGGATTTCCTTTTCACCTTTCGTCATTTTGTGCAAACTAATTAAGTACTGTAGTACAATTAATAAAAATGGGGAAATATAAGTAGGTACTATCTAGGTATATACGTAGGCAACAGCTACAGCAGGGCGAGCGAGGCGATCCACAAACAGGCGAGCGAAGACAATCTTAACTACCCTATATTAATTATTAGTGACGTAGGTAGTTGGGTGAGATAAACTTATTATTTTTTAATTTAAGTATTTGCGGTATTTGTCTTGCTTCCTTTGCCTAGTGTATATATACGTATAACAAAAGAACGAATGCGGTAATAAGGGCGAGCAGGGAAATAAATATATGCGAACGGGGAAATATACTTATGCGATCGGAAAATTATTTTAGCGGGCAAAAAATTGCGGAATAAAATACGTATGTAATTAATTAACACTTTTAGGTAACTAATTATTCCTAAAGGGGCGGTTTGAGCGGTTAGGTTATGAAATAGCGAGATCACTTTTAAGTTATGTAGGTAGGTAGGTACCTACTAAAATCTTAAAAGGGCGGTTTAAATATAAGCGGGTTGAATAAATATATATAAATACTTAAAGATAAAAAGATAAACACTTATTAGGGTGTGGAGGTGACCTAATAAGGGCGGTAAGTCCGATAATTCGGCTCGAAATGGACCACTCAATGTGGTGGCGCGCTAAAGTTTACTTTGATACTTTTTTGAACTTAAGTGTCTTACCAGTAAAATAGGGTTGGAGAAGATAAGGGGTTCGTGCACCTACCTTTCTGCAGTCTCTATTGCCCTCAGCAACAGTTCTGCACGTGGTCACGCACACCTCACCAACTTCAGGAGCTGATAGTTCTCAGAGACACACACGGTGGGTTTTGCGAAAGGACCAGGGCTTGATATATCCCTATGTCCATCCAATAACAGCGAGATTGTAATTATTATCTGCGTAGACGCGTAACTGCGGTGGTTGCGGCGGCCATATCTCTTTTTATTAGAGCGCCAACTCCTCGGTAGGTGGCGTCTTTTGTTATAAGTTGCGGTGCACGAAAATAATATAAGGAATGGAGGCGAAAGGAAAACGGTTTGACACTTTACAAATTAATAGCTAAAGTATATAACAAATGGCGTCACCAATAGTATTTGTTAAAGCCATTATTTTATAAAGTTTGAAAAGAAAGCACTCCTCTGCTATATACATGTTGTTAGAATTTTCTGACTATAGTATTCTGCCTTTGCAATTTTTCTTCTTTTAGATCCTTTTTCAAAGTACACCATAATCTGAAAAAAGGGAATTATATGTAACAATGATATTACCCAACGGTTTTACTAATTTAGAAATCTATATAGTGACTGTCGCAAGAGTATTTTACTAAATTATTTTCTAATTGACCTTTTCGTACCACACTCAATGATAAAATACATCCAAAGCTTAACCTTTTTAAAACAGGTTGAATAACATTTCTAGATATAAAATATATTACATTGCTCCGAAAACTTAATCCCAAAACAAAAATATATTATGTAAAAGTATGTTACCTTAGTGTAAGAAAGTAGAAAAGTTCAACGAGGCTCAAAAAGGAGAACCCTAGAAATAGGCCGAGGAGTCCTCCAATGTTGGCGAGAAAGTCAGTCAGGCCAAATAGTTCCGAGCGATGCATCGATACAAATCGTGATCGTTTGAAGTACATCTCCAATTTTGAGAACTGGGTGCTAAATTGTACAGAAATATATTCATATATAATATATTCATTTATGTAGGTATGTATAAAACACAATTCCTAAACTTTAGACTGGCCTGTTGGTCTAGTGGTTAGTGATCCTGACTACTGAACCTGACCCACCTACCCACCCAGGACAAAATATTTGTGTGATGGGCACTATCATTTGTTCTGTGGGTGGCTGCAATTTATTTATAATATGTATGCATTTAAAAATATATAAGTATGTTTATCAGTAGTCTGGTTACCATACCGTACTAGCTCTGCCTAGTTTTGGATCAGACGGCCTTGTGTGAGATATAGTTTATAGTATACAGATAACACATATGCCCACTCATAATCAGTGCCAAAATGTGGGCCATTCTCACCTCAACAGAGAATGAAAAGGAGAGGCGTTGTTCAGGCATGGAGGCATTCTGGATTCTGGATGTAAGCTTAGGTTTGACCAAAAAATCCTTTTCCTGTATTTTTGCTCTAACCTTAATTAGTATTTCCTGCGCAACGTGCCGGTATCTTATTTCTTTGAAAGAAGCATACTTCTTGTTAATATGAATTTTCCTTATACTATGTGTGTCTTATGTGTGATGTAGGTTATTTACCATTCTTGCTAATTCATTCAGAGTATAAATAAACATCAATAAGTCCTGTAAAGTTTGCCAAACAAGGCTTATCACTGAAAATAGAGGTTTAGAGGAATTTACCTAATCATCATTTGACTAGGAGTCTTAAATAAACGCATATTTTCTCGAAAATTAAGGTGTATTGAACGCCTTAGTGTAATTTATTGTATTAATATCTTTAGTGTAAAGTAATTTATACATTATTTAACTGCTCAATGCAACATTTTCGAGTGATTTGAATTCCACTCTTACATGCGATAATGATTAATGTGAAGAGCCTGCGTGCCTTTTGTGAGTGTTCAGTTAATTGTGTGTAAATAAAATCAGTATTTGTAACTTACCCATTAATATCAGCAGTTTCATTGCGTGTTTGAGAGATTACTTTAATCAGATTCTTCAACTGAAAATCTGTTTTTAGTATTTCTGCTTCGTAATCGACGCTGTTACACGGAGGAAGACAACGGCATGTTCTGTCTTTTTCACTTGCTTCAATCTTTACCATTTTATCTTAAACGATAATAATAACACCTTTTTTATACGACTTTAAACATACAAAATTAGCAACATTCGACGACAAAAAATATTTGCAAGGTGTACCTAAGTCCGAAACTTTTTCAGTGCACATGAAGACACTACATGTATGGATACGTAAATATAGATATATGTATATATATATATTAATATACAAGTTACGTATATTTGTATACTGTGTTAAATTTTTAGTTTGTATTTCATTTATTTTACTTTTTTGTGACATAATTTTTAAGTGCGCCTTCTTCTTTTCTCTGCGTCACTCAAAGGTTAACTGGTAAAGAATGCCTTAGCCTTAGCGGGGAAAGGTAGGCAAGAAGGAATGGCATTGAAAAGAAAAAGGATATTGGTTATTCGGATGGATTGAGGAGAGGCAACAGCTCGAGCAGTTCAGGGTCATACCTGAAACTCGAACTGACTATTGCCGGAAAGTCAGACATCATCTCTTCTCAGGGATTATACTAAAGAAGTCCTCGAATCGAATTATCTAAAAGCTACTGAGCAGGCAGTGCATTAGTTGAATGTTGCGTGCAGGTTGTTGGTTTCCAATTATGCAGATATTATTTTTACTTGGCCGCAAAGAAAGTAGTTCAAGTAACCTTCTTCAAATAAAAAATAAACTAATGAATCAATCACTATTGTACATCGTTCTCCTAAAGTATTTTAGTGTTTGTATTGAAAAAAAAAACAAAAAATTTTAAATAAAGACTTTAACTTAAACTAGAAACCCTTAAACCTTTAAAATCTATTTTTTTCCTCTTATTCTTCTCAGTAATTTATATTTATAAAAATTACACTTCTTTATTTTCTATAAAATGAATATGGTGTCTAAATTTCTTAATTCTCACAGAAAAATGTCTGTAGTGTAGATTGATTTATGTGTATATACATTATAAAATTTTCCTTCTTTTATAAAGCTAGCTCATATATTGTGGAAGTTAGGTTATTACAACCGCCTCGCTTTCTTTGCGGCCCCGTATATATTGTCTGAGTACATTACCTCTTGCCTTGGTCATACATGGGACTCTTTGAATTGTACAAATTCTTTTACTTTCATCTAAAAATAAATAATCAACAATGATGATCAAATATCAAGAATAGGAAAGAAAGCAAACAACTCCCAAGTAAAAATCAGTACTTACGAGGCATATAAAAAGCTACACAACCACACAGATCGAATGTGACGTTAGCAAGACACTCAATTTTACAATTATTTGCTGTATATATTTTGAAATATTTTAAATATCTTTCATCTGGGAAGTAACATTGTCTTCTGTAATATTAAAACATTAGTTTAAATTAACACTAACCAAAATTATTGTAAGATTTTAAAGAAAATTCAAAGACTTCAATCTTCTTCAATTGTACTTCCATTTGTTAAAACGTTATTTTGTTCTCTTTTTAATTTACACAACAACAAACAAATATCAATATTTTTTTGAACGTTGCATAGATTTCGGAGTAGTTGTGATTAAATGTAAAAAGCAGGATACTCCTATTACAGAGACAATTGTGTTGTGAGGGTACTTACTCTGTGCAATCTATTTAAAAAAAAAACAATTTATTTATGTAGCTAAAGTAAAAAAAAATCAGAATCCATTCAAATCGGAATAAACGTCGATAAGCTGAATCAAATAAAAAGGGCTCTTTTTTTCTTAAAACAGGCTGAAGTTTAAAAATGTCCATTATAGAATTCTTAAAAAAATATTCATGTTAGTATAACACATTTTTAATCTGACATAATATACCTACTTATATGTATGTGTATACATAACCTCAAAACAACGTAACTTACAGATTATATTGTTATGAGCTGAGGTTTGGGATTAGAAAGTTACACCAATCTGTTACCGAAATAGACACAATTAATTTTTAACAATTCATAAAAACCACAATTATAATTCATTCTCACTATTTAAATTATTACTTGTACTTCACACTTATCGCACTTGTTCACTCGTAGTATCGCTCAACTAGAACTGAACTATTACTGCAATGCACCGCCTTACTTTATTTCGTAGAGAGATCACGATATTTTCCGAAAACTCGAAAATACTCCGGAATCTTCTAATATAATCTGGGATATTCCATAAATAGACTATTAGTTCCGTTTATTGTCAAAAGATGGCGTGCATCTCAAGTTAGGTAATCGTAACCTTATATGACTTCCTCTAATCTTCAATTTTCTGATTCAAATTTTAAGTTTCTGTAACAAGATCCAAACTATTTTATGACCGCGACTTCGCTCGCATTCATGTAGATCGGAAATCAATCATCTTATTTTAGGGTTCCGTAGTCCACAAGTAATCCTTATAATTGCGCCATGTCCGTCCGTCTGTCCGGGGCTTAGCTCTTAATGGAATGAACTCTTAATGAAACTAGAATGTAATGTGGCATGGGTATCATATTTGGCACGCCGAAAAGGTAATGAAATGATTTTTTGAGTCAAGGATCCGTTTGCCATAATATATGTAATATTATGGTTTAAAGTGCTAATTTTTGTTACAGTCAAGTATCCTCCACTGCCAGTTTATGCCACTGCCAGGTTATTTTTAGATCTGGTGCGTCTTCTTCGGGACGGGAGAGTACTAGTTCTCTCCCGTTCCCTTTCCGCCGCCTCTTTGGTACTCATCACTTCCTCGCAAAACGAGGCGGCGGAATCCCATGCGCTCTCGTGCTGGACCATAGCCATCACCATGGTTTCCAGTGAGAGGCTGCCTACACTCAAGGCCATCGCGAGGTTAGCACGTTGCCGCGCCCACGCAGGGCACTCCACCAGTGTGTAGAGTACGGTGTCTTCACGACAGCCCACGCAATGGTGGCACACAGACGTTGGCTCCCGGCCTATCCGACACATTTACTTACCAAGGCAGCCGTGTCCGGTAAGCACCTGTGTCCGCCGGAGAGAGCGAGACGATCTCCGGCCTCCATGAGCAGGCCCGAGACGGTGGCGCGACGTGTTCCACGCGCACTTCTCTAAATCGGAGGGGGCAAGGCCCCCTCACCAAATTGTGGGGTCGCCTGCTGTCGAGCAGGCGGCCAAGTCTGCCGGGGCTCACAGGGACTTCCTTCCTAGGGTACACCTGATTCCCGGCATCAGGACCCCGTGACGGAACACCGTGTGGTTTTAGTCGGTTCGAGTCCGACATACCATCTTACCGTTAGCCCCGGTGAGATGATGACCCGTGGGGGTTTCCACACGTAAAAAAAAGGTTATTTTTAGATCTGTGAAAAACTTTACAGCACTAGTCGTCGTCTACGGCGTCGGACTGGTAGTTACTGAATCATCGTGAGAACCAAACTTGTATGCCAAATTTTAGCACGATAGCTTCAGTGGAAGTGGGTGAAATATTGATTGCAAAATTCCAGGTCATACATACACGTGAAGTTAAATAAAAGCTTTTAAAATAGATAGCAAAATTTAGTAGAAATTTCTTTAAAAATTACTTTGAATAAAGTTATTAACTACACCCCTAAGAGCTATACACGCACTGCGCGTGGTCTGAAACGCACTTGGCCTGTGTTTTATTTAAGTTTATCGCAGCTTATTTAATTAGAAAGTAAGCTGCAACCAAATATCCCAAGATTACTTGTATATTATCATGCATGTTCTTAAAAGCAAGTGTATTGAAAAACAATGATTATTTTGAATGTTTGTCAATTAGAATAAGTAAAATCTTACACTTCTGGGTCGTATCCTCTTAAAGTTTCAGATGAATTAAGTATGCTAAAACTAAGTGCCATTGATGAGACCTGTTTATTCAGTACAGCAAAATAATATAGAGATGACTGTGGTAGATCTGCTGGATGTTGGATGTAAATCTAAAACAACATGGTATTGGGATATCAGACAATTTAAACCCAAGTACGTAGCTAGAGTTCAGTCTCTTCTTTTGAAAGCGCTCGACATATGCACATGCACTTGCTTCGAAACATGAGTAATAACTAAGTACCAAAAAAACTTATCCACACCGGCATGTGGTATAATAATTTATCAGTAGGTAATCTGTATAAGTCTAAGAAAAAACCTAATCGATTTCTTGATTATAACGAACTTCACTGAAATGATAATAAATTATAAATATACTTACTTTATATCCAGCATTTACAATATTGCACATTGGGTCGCGGTCTTCTAAATCATCCCTCATTATTATTTCTAAATCGGGTTGTGCTCCATTTTCCTACAAACAACATCAACAGTTTATTACCATTACAATTAAAACGATTAGAAGGAACAGGATACATTCGCTGATTTCTACTCCTTCGATAAAATGCAAGATAGCGATGTATAAGAACGAGGACTTTTTTAAGCTAAAGAAGAACACGTTTGTAAAATTCTGCAAATCCTATGCAAAATTTACTAAGAAGACCTCCATCACACGATAAAAGCGGTACCAAATTCGATAAAAAAAAAAATCCAAACCCTAATGACATTCAATAGTGCCATTTGTAAACTGATTGGTCTTATATCGAACGGATTGGAATTTGACATAAGCACTTTGTTTAAGCCCAACTATAGATACATTGGAAATCATGGAAGAAGTCAAAAGGGGAAAAGGGGCTAAGTTAGTTGATAAGTAGGTGTATTACTTATGAATTATTCTCACCTTTCCTGGAATAGGATAGGCCTGTGGACCAAAGTCTGTATAACCGTGTTCATTGGTCCAATTAACGGAAGTTTTATTGGCCGTCAGGTATGGGATATTCTTGCGAATGCTGTAAATATTACAATATTTTGTTCAAAAGTACATATATACACATCCACAAGTTTTATTTTCAGTTTTTTTCTACTTTTATACCGGCTAAATGCATCCTTACAAGAATTTAGAGTATATTAGCTTACTACAGCTAACTTTTGGTTATTGTCATGCCAATAAGCATCTTATACATGGATGAGGCTGCATTTTCACCAGAGATGTGCGAGAATGCATAGCGAGGAATGTGTTTGTTAAGAACGAATAGAATCGCTTCATTTATTTGACTGGCCTATTGGCCTAGTGGTTAGTGACCCTGACTGCTATGCCATAGGCCGTGGGTTCGATTCCCACCCAAGTCTGGGTGGGAATCGAACCCACGCCCACCCAAAAAAAATATTACCTAGCTTCGCTGAGAGCAGCTCCTGTGGAAACGGCTTAGCAGAGCGAGGTTTTTGTAAGTACAAAACAAGCGAGGAATGGGTGCGAGGGATTTGTGCGAGAGATGTGTGCGAGGGATGAGTGCGAGAGATGTGTGCGAGGGATATGTGCTAGACGGTGTTTGTTAGAGGTTGATGTGTATAGTACACATCCTCGCACCGTTTCACACCGTCGCTACGCATCCTCGCACCGCTCAGCGGCCTAGCACATCTCTGGTGGAAACGCTCACATCGTTTCACAGTTTCGTTACGTATTTTCGCACCGCTCAGCTACCTCGCACATCTGTAGTGGAAACGCAGCCTAAGCCTTCTTTTATTTCTTTTGCTTCTTGCTTGTTTATGCTCATGCTCAATTTTCATTCACATGCTAATAAAGAAATACCAAGAGTATACCCACTACTGTAAACTATTTGAAAGTACCTGTTGTTGCGTAATATTTCCTGAACCGCTAGCGAATTGACATTGAAGCATAGTCCTTCACTGGTGAGTGTTTCAGAAATAGTATTTTCACAGTCAATGTCATACTTGCCCCATAAGACACAAAATTCAAATATATCAGTTCTTTTTGGTGCTACCTGAAAATAAAATGTTGTGTAGTACTACCGTACAATACTGTCTTGTAAGTCTCATGATACTAATATTATTTATTACATATATTATATATTAGTTGGCGCTTCTCGTGCGGTCGTGAGATTCTGGGTTCGATATTCGTTTAAGGAGGCGAGTTGTAATTGGCTTTTGAAGTTAGGTCATTCTTAGCAGCAGCACGTAGGCAAATGCAGTACAAAAAACAATTTTCGGTGGACTTTTATAGAACTTATCAACAAACTGCGTTTATTACGGCAAGAATGCGTTTAAGGAAATATTTTAATTTCATACCAAGTGCCTATTTAATAAGTGAGGGTGAATAGTGTAGTATAACCTACTTCATATATATTTCTTGCAACTGATTCATCTGAGTAGTTTCGATCCAAAACTTTTAGATTATCAAAATTCACTACAAACCGCCCGCACACACTTGTAATATCTTGAAATTTGGCGAAGTCTTTTTCATGTCTGGAAATAATAGTCATAGTGTTTCTTAGATATTTCTACAAAATGTCTATCTAGTTTCATATAAATCTTTAGTTTGAGATAGTAAACTTAATTTAATATATTATTTGAAATGCTTTGACAAAACACAAGATACTTGTTATTTGAACATGATCAAAACGTACGTACAATGAAATTTCGGAATAATTATATTTTATAATTTTATCAAGCCTTATTTTTTCAGCTGTATAGTTGTATACTGTTGCTTTGGATTTTGACTGCGGACAAATCAGCACTGATGGAAACGGCACCTAGTTTATAAAAAAAAAATCGCTTAGATAGGACACATGACTTTAAATTGTGCTTTATATTCAACATATTGGAGTAATATTACCGTTCTTACTGGTACAAGCTTTTCACTAACGGTAACAATGACTGGACTTGCTCTCCATTTTATCCAAACATTATGGATTAAGTAGGTACACAGACAAATGCTTGCAATGAAAGTAGTCAGCCAAAAGATCCTGAAAGGAATACAAAAAAAAAATACTGTAACAAAATGGTTAAAACTACTACATTATTCGATTTTTTGTTTGAGTTATAATTTGCAATTGGTCTTCGAGGCGAGTGTGAATTGTATTTAAATTCTTACTTTTCGATAAGAGTGAGTCCTCTTTTAGTTGTATACGACAGTCCGTGAAGAGTGGTATTATTTGCGTAATCGTAAAACATTTCCTGTACAAGAGCTTTCTGTCTTTTTCTTCTTGCTTTTCGAACACAAACATCTCCATAGATATTACTAATGACAACTGCATCTTCATCAAAATCGCCTCTGTAATTTGTGAACATTTTTATTACTATTCTATTTTTACAAGCTTTTATTTAGTTTCACTTGTCCCGTTGTCTGTCTGTAATCAAATCTTGCAAGTTAAATTTGACACACTTCCCCGTTGCCGATTGAGCTGAAATTTTGCACGCATATGTATATTGCGTGACAATGCAATATTATGATGACATGGAGCTGATCTGATGATGGAGCTGGAAGGTGCCCATAGGAAATCTGCAATGAATCGATGCAACCCCATAGAGTTTGGACTCATTTGATTTATAGTAAATCGTGAATCATAAATACTAAGAATTTAAAAATTTAAATTAAAAAAAAAAAGATGTTATTACTTGTCAATAAAAAGAACTAAAAAGTTAAAAATAATAATACAAACGTCTTATATTTCGCCGGCGAGAGAAATAAAGAATGTGTAATGCGATTTTATTATTTCTTTTACGTTTTAGTTTTTTTTATTAACAAGTAATAAACGCTTGTTTAAAAAAATACATTTTATTATCACATTAAATGATTCATATAATATAGGTACTTAACGGCATCAAAATAAAGTATTTTGAATCCGTAATAAATAAAAGCCTACGAATGAACGCAGTCTCCTAACAAGTCGAAAGGTCACTTGAACTACTCATATTTTTCAATTCCAAACTTTAAAAAAAATATTATTTTTCATTTATAACTTAACATTTGATCAGGTGTCACGGGCCTTAGTTTAAAGTGCAACGATTTTACGTATCCATTTCGATGGATGGGAAAGTAGAGAGCAACATTCTTTTCTAAGTCTTCCTATTTTAAATTAATTTCCGTTCTTGATTTATTAGTTTGTTAAATGTAGTAAAGTAAGTAGTAGTAAAAAAATGTAGTTAAATAGTTTGACAATTTCTATAAATGATCACATAGGACTTACTCCATAATGGAAAATGAAAGTTCTTCTGCGTCCTTCCACGGGTATACCACTTTCACAACTGAAAACTATACTCGTGTGATATTTTGTCCATTAATTGGGTTAATGGTTTGCATTGGAGCGTAGGGACGTTCTTAAGTAATCAGCAAAATTTTATC
Organism: Euplagia quadripunctaria; assembly: GCA_963859945.1. Classification (NCBI taxonomy): domain Eukaryota; kingdom Metazoa; phylum Arthropoda; class Insecta; order Lepidoptera; family Erebidae; genus Euplagia; species Euplagia quadripunctaria. The sequence continues at coordinate 23,965,520 of OY982567.1, read as the reverse complement.
AACTTTAATTAACCTCATGTAATTACATGGAAGGATGACATCACTTTTAGAGCTTTCCCACCGAATATGATAAAAATCTATAGCATTTTATTAATTACATACCTAAGTGCTTGCAGGGCTAATATCCGTCATAAAAAATGTAAAAAATACCCGGACAAATGCGCTGACTTGCGCATCGAAGGTTCCGTACAAACTTTTCAGAAGTCAGATTGAAAGACGAACTTAAATTTGCCGTTCTAAAATACTCCACCATACATCATTATACGTAACAGTCAATTTTTTCAAGAGCAAAATATAAGTTTGCAATCGCAAGAAATACTTCTTTTATGTGATATAGCAACAAATTAACGACGGGTTTTTTCTCCAAACTGTGTGCAAGAGATGTGACTTCTCGCCAAATTTCATGATCAATAAGTTCAGTCCCTATGGGTTTTGAATAACCTGCAAAGTTTTAAAATTGGTTAAAATATAATGCTTACACTGCTGTATCTTTAGATTGCGTTGAGTTAGATGCTTGATTTATGTTCGATTTACAGCTTCAAGGGACCGCAGACAAAAAAGTATTTGGTTTTGATTTTCACTTGATACCTTACTTTGATAAATGTATATTGATAAATGGAATACTTCATGTGAAATGCACTTTCTCATCACTACTCATTACTTTAAGCAAACCTGGAATCATTCGCACTTGCCCTAATAAATTAACTTTATATGATATCCTTGTCTATAATTATTACATGTTGGTGATAATTAGCGAATTAATGATCTAATTATTCAACTTCACTCATACATATTGAGGACACGCGGTCATCCTTTATTTACTATTATTACTACTACTATATGGGCTAGTCTATAGGTAATGGTAAGTTATGATCACATTGACAGTAATTTATTGTAAATGTTGATGAGTATCATTATATAGCATGAAAATATTAAAAAGACATACTAAAGAAGGACCAAGTCAAAACCATCCGTAACCGGGTATGAAAGTTCTGGTAAATTTGGAGGAGGCGCGAGCTGTATATCAGAATCGTGGCAAATGGCTACCCCGGACTGGCATAAGGCGTGAACATATGTATAAACTAGCAGCGCCCCGCGGTTTCACCCGCGTAAGTCCCGATCCCGTGGGAATATCGGGATAAAAAGTAGCCTATGTGTTAATCCAGGTCTTCAGCTATCTACACACCAAGTTTTATCGCACTCGGTTTAGTAGTTTTGGCGTGAAAGAGAAACAAACATTCATAAATACATACATCCATACATTATCACAAACTTTTATGTTTATAATATTAGTAGGATGTAAAATATACCAAAGTATATCCCTAAATAATAATAATAATATCTTGAGGCACCTCACACATAGGCGTCTGATCTCAAAACTAGGCAGACCCTTTACTATGGTAACCAGACTGCTAATAAACATACTTATATATTTGTAAATAAATTACACCTAGACGCAGAACAAATGACCATGCTCATCACACAGTTATATGTCCTGGGTGGGAGTCGAAGCCACGACCTCTGGTTCAACACTCAGGACCACTAACCGTTAGAACAACAGGACCTTCTTCGCTATTATTGAAACAGTTGATCAGTGTTGTAATCTTGGTCATCACTAATCCTTTAAATACGATGTTGAAGAAAAAAAAGGTACATTGGAGTAGGGTGGGCTTCTTTTGGAAATCTGAATGATGTATTTAGTTTTAAACTAACACAGAGCCCAAAAACCATTACATATAATTAAATCTCACCGATTCTCCCTACAGAGCCAGAACATGAACGCTCACTTATAGAACCAAAGTGTCTCAGAATGCAAGAGAATCTTTCTCTAGTTAGGCATGTTTCTCATCAACTGTACGGTATAGGTAAACAAATAACGTGTGATTAGGTGTGATTCTAAGGGATTTCTTCCTTTTTTTTCGAATGACAATAAAAATAATATAACTTTTAGTAATTAAAACAGTGAAATAGCCACTAATTCATGGCAATTTAAAAAATAATGCATTTTCACTGCACCACTAAATGGTAGAAAAAAATATAATCAACTAATGCGCAAAAATATGTTCAGTATCACTTGCACTTTCATGATACTAAACCCACAACCGACGACATTGACAAGTGACAACGAGACATCATTATATTCCATAAAAAATGACAAGATTTATTTCTTATTCAATTTAAAATATCCCGAACAAAGACGAGGCTTGCGTATAAATAGTCAATTGTAGAAGAAAGTTGATGCGTAGTGATTCACTTACATATAATATGTTACATCCTTAAGGCATTCCTTTTTATTTATGGAGCAAACATGAATGTGTAAAATACAGCATTCTAATCCATTAAATTCGCAATATTTTGCCCGCGGCTTTGGTCGCGTATAAGTTATTTTTCTATCCCCCGGGAACAGGACCATTTTACTACATAAAAGTTGCGACGTGTATGCAAAATTTCAAGAAATAAACAAACTCACATTCGCATTTATAATATGAGTGATATTCCATAGGACTATGGTTGACTAAACGTCAGTGCCTGGCACCAATGCATTAGGTCTCACCTTGATAAAGAGCCTCTATTGAGTCCAAAACTAGACAGACGCATTCCCAAATACGCAAGCGAGTGTAACTGTATATGTATAAAAAATATACTGAATCGAATACGAAACTGAATCGAATTGAATAAATTTCTAGCTTTATTTAAGACATGATATCTTTCATCTCACAATGGTTATCTTAAATTACATTTAAAATAAATTAAAATATATTATTTTAAATAATATTGGGTCGTGCCGCTTCGGGTATATTATACGAAGCGGTACTATCACGGTACTATGCTGAGCTGAGGAGCTTTTTGTTTTAAACACAAGGTGTGGGAACCTTGTATTTATTTTTTACAAGTAGTTAATTTTTGTAGTACCTTTGTGGGGTAACAATATAAATGTTTTGTTTCTTTCTTTTAAATAGATCTCAATGATCTATAAAAACATGAATCTATAGCTGTAAATTACCATTTTACTGTACCTTATTGTATGTAAGCGTCTCTTCCGTCAGCCCATTCAATTCAAAATAATCCATTTCCCTCATATTATAATGTATTCACATCGACATGAGCAACGCCATCTTATGCGTTTTATTTCAAACTGTCACAGTTATTGAATACTTCCTGCATCAATTTGATATATTACAAGATCAATTAATTCATATTATTGATTGCAAGTACCTTCAACAACTTATGTTTGCAGTTGTCAAACTTATAATGCATGTAAAAATAGCTCTTAAGTCCTTTAAATAAAAGGTATTATAAACTTCGACAAAATTCAAATGTAGTCTAGTTGTTGGTTTATGTAGGGCGCAGCTGTATTTTAATTTGACAGCATTTCAATGATATGTTAAGTTGTAAATGATTGTGATACAACTGTAAGGTTAAATTAATTATATCAACATTGTGCTATTATTAAAGTATCAACATTTCCGTGTTGTATAAAGTAAGCTGTTTTCCGTATTTTGGGACTTCAAGGCATTTTTTTAACTTTTCGTGAATTAAAAACGCTGGCTGGTAAATCTCTTTCACTTTAAATTACTTAAAAAAAGGAATATTTAAAATTGTTGAATTTTCTAATTGAAATGCCCTATATTCCGTGGGAAGTGAAAGGATTTCTTGACCATATAATATACCATACAAATCGAAATCAATTAAACCACAAACAACAAATCTTTCGGCTATAATCGGCCACATCTAACATTATCTATATCTGTTTCATCTGGCTACTTTCATTAAGCGACAATACATTAGTTTTTATCGGGCTGCATTGTGAGTAGATTGGTCCTGTCAATGTTATCACGGCTGTATCAGTGCTGTCAAAAGTATATCATTTAGACAGTCGGCGACCGGTTGCGGTAGATGTCGATGGACTGATAATATAGTTGCGACGGTTTAAGTACTGTCAGCAACGTAATTTGATTTTTAAGAGCGAGAAAAAAGGAGTGGTATCACTTGTTTACTATACGTTATATATCATAACAATGACAAAAAAAAAACTTTAATGCTTAAATTTGGTATGAAAGCTGAGCTGACTTTTGATTACAATATGGAGCAATAACCTGGGATTAAGTTATTTATTATCATTCTTAACCGGATTTAGGTTGTTACGATTTGTGATAAATATTGTAGGTTCTTCTTGCATTTGACTCCACAATACACAAGTCAAGTATACAGTAAAGTACAATACTGCTTAAAAAAAAGAAAAATTGTTTTATATTCGAATGTTTTGCTGTCTGTACAAACAACGGGCGCTACAATCGGCTACCGGATAAAATTTAACGAATCACCCGCCATCATTTTAATTAATGTTATATACGGGCAAGTTTTATCGTTCACGGCTTCTGTCGCATCGATATTTTTTGTCTTACCAATTGCTTCATGTAATCGATTTAGGTATGCCACAGAATGAATAAACATTAATCACTTTAAAACATTTCAATAATTTTAATAAATGTATTGTTTCTTCTTTATTCGTTATGAATTACTTACTAGCTGTTATCCGCAAGTTTGCGTGGCCATATCCCACGGGAACTGTAAATTTGTTCGGGATAAAAAGAAACCTATGTGTTGATCCGTACTATGACCTCTTTCTGTACCAAATTTCATCCAGATCCGTTGAGTCTTTCTAGCGTGATTGAGTAACAAACATTGATCCAAACGATAGTAGTAAGATTATCAGTGTAAACAGCCACAATAATGTACATATAATATATCAAATATACATTTATATCTCTGATGATAGTCAAAAGCCTTGTAGTGGTATTAATACAGATACAAGTGATCTTAAATTACTATAACATAACGTACTTTATCCGCTATAAAATTAAATTTATAGGTACTATATTGTCTTGAACAGCATGATTTTTATGGAACTAAATTATTGGATGACCTCATTTTCTTTTGTTACTAAAAGCATCAAAATAAAATTGAGCAGTATTATATAGATACTTTGATGTATTAAAATGTCGATACAAGTTTTTTCTGTCAAGAAAAAACCATGACAGATATCCCATTGTCTTGGGTAATGCCATTTTACGCAAGTCACCATGGTTCGTCAACAGACCATAACTTCAGTGCATTTATTACTGGTATATGATTGTCGTATCCAGAATTAATATCACCATTGTCTACAAATGCATGTCTTTTATTTGCCTCCCTATCTGGTCGGTAGCCGCAATCCAAAGCTTGAGTTATCTCGATCTACCGCCAATCAATCTACATCACGTCACTACTGAAATATCAAATTTATTCTTACACCCGATAAAACCACAAATAAACCTTATGTTAATAACTTTAAGGATTAAAATAAAAGTTTAGAGTAAAAGAGTTAAGTTTGTAAAGGATTCGATCGGTCGCAACAATCGATTTTGATTGACAGATAAAAGAAATCGAGGCATCGCTTTGTCCGTGGATCGATTATTGTGTCCGCGTAATTGGATAACGGTGTGATGGTCGTACGAGTATGTGGTCATTTCTAATGTTAAAAACCCTTTTGGCATTCGATATTGTTTCAATTCTTACTTTTAAAATAATTATTTTAGTTCCAAACTAGGTTTTAAAGTATATCACAGAACCGCCATGCTACACATATTAACTACTAGCAGCGCCCCACGGTTTCACCCGCGTAAGTCCCAATCCCGTGGGAATATAGAGATAAAAAGTAGCCTATACGTTAATCCAGGTCTCCAGCTATCTACATACCAAGTTTCATCGCAATCGGTTCAGTAGTTTTGGCGTGAAAGAGTAACAAACATCCATCCATCCATCCATACTTACAAACTTTCGCGTTTATAATATTAGTAGGATAGGATTTAAACCAATCTTTGATCCAAATTTACAAGTAAGTTTATGGAATCTGATAATAATTTTTGCTTTAAGTTACAAGATAAAATATTATGTATTATCGAAACTGTGGAAATCTGAAAGAATTTAGCACTAAAAAATATTATTTTCAATTGTCATAAACGCTTACAGACTCCTACTTCTTATGTTAGTATTAGTAGTCCTGATAGTAAGTGGATACAGAACAATACAATACTCTTTTTGGCACACCATGAGGAACAGCTTACAATATTTACAAAGACAAACAAATAATGGTACAAACGGCTTTATTATCGCTAGTTGCAATTTTTATTACAGACAACCTTTAGATGTAGAGATGCAATGGATTTGTGTACAGGGCAGTTAGCAAGTGCACAAGTTTAGCTAACAAGCAACTTATACAACTGTGACAAATAGTAAGTGACCATTTTTTTTTTAAATGGGCCGCCACTGAGCACCTCTAACAGATTAAGGCAATGCATTCCACAGGCGAGCTGCATGTACCGTAAAAGATATGCCAAGGATTTTTGTGGAATGCAAGAGTATTTTCAACGCGGACATTACTGTCTTTAAACAGTAAATCACACACAATCACACGGAATTATGTAAGGATTTTAACAATACCATGTACATTTAAATCTGTTCAGGTTTTAAGAAGTTATGGTGGAATAATACACATACGTACCTACGTGTATACATAAAATACGTACCATCTATGGAGTAGTCCCATAAAACAATCCCATTCCCATCACGTATGTTGCGCACTAGAACACCAAAATCCAGGATTCGAACTAAATATTTATTTTTGCCAAATAACCCAACAAAAAAACATAATAAACATTTCTGCAATAACTTACGACTAAAACCATTGTGTTTCTTATAAGTACCGCCTTACAGACTCCTTACAGAAATCGATAACTTCTTTTCATCAATGTCGGCAAAATTGATTCATAACGGCGATTAGTGTGTCCACACAGACATACAAAATTACTCTAATAACAACCTGAATATAATCACAAAGCACCCTTGGTAATAACCGCAGTGGTTTTCATATTAAATTATAGCTTACCGTCGCCGCAAGGTACGTCTGTCTGTCCGTCTTTTTTTATTAGTACCTACTTAACTGTTAGGTTTTTTTATGTATGGTAATCAGCTCTGTTTGAGTGCTTTTGTTTTTTTGCTATATTTTCAGCTTCAGGCATCATTTTGATCAATATAATTGTTTGGTTACGTAGTATCGAGTTGATTACCTCTGTTAGCTATCAGTCAATCAACTAATGAAATACCTATATATAACCCACAATATAAAAAGTGAAGATAATATACAGAATGGTGTTGTCATATTTTAGGGTAGTATAGTAGATCCCGTAAACAACATAAAGCGCTAACAATTTTAGAAAACATCCTGATTTTTATTACATAAATATTATTTTGGAACTGTCAAATTCAACTTGAAAATTGATTGATAAAGTTAATATTTTGTACGAAAGAGGGCTGTCATAAATGAAACTATGGGTAAAAGAATGTCAATGAAATGTCCAGGTTCTTCTGAAAATGTGTGCATAAAAAAACAAAATCATTGAGAAATATACACCCACATCAGGAAAATTAATTTCAGACGAATAATTTTTTTTTCAATCCATTTAATTTTTCAAGCTAAATAAGCTATTTGTAGGCTACAATCAAAACGTCCGCAGGGTAATGTTTATAAATTATTTTTAACTTACTATAAATATGAGGAGGTCGACAAGTCAGCATTGTTAATATTAAGTCACACTGATGATCTGTCGACGTTTTGATTTCCCGAAAAAATTTTTGGTCTTCTTGGCTGACCTTGCGGTTTCGAATTCAAAGGATTATATCGCCTAGATTGTTCGTTCAGTTTATTTTTAATAAAAACATACAAACTTGTAAAGTGTGGCAAAATCATTATATTTAGAGTTCTAGAAACACTTGAACAACAAATATGACCCTTGTATCTTGCCAACCATATCTTCCGAGCACGTAGCTCTCTATGGTTACCCTATTTACCAAAATAATCAAATCAAATCAAAATCATTTATTTCAATTAAACCATTATAGGTATTTTTGAATTTTCAGGAGTAGTAGTCAGTCAGACTAAGTCAGTTATGAAGCTAGTTGCCTGTTCCAATACGTAGATCCTGTAGAGAAGAACAGGCAAGAAACTAAAATTTAAAGTATATGTAAGTAATAGCAGTTCGAAGATGATCAGCCCCAACCAACGGTACTCGTTCACGACCATGACGCACGCGCCAGCCATCGTCCACTTCGACCATATCAAAGGGAGCCGAACGACCTGACACATACAGCACCATCGGCAGGACGTGTATAGACGTGGACGTGTATGTGAAGTGTACAGAGTATAGGATAGAGGAACTGAAAAAGATGGATGTCTTAAATTCGAGCAGAAACCGCCTGTGCCTTACCCTTTTATTTTCTTTTAACAGAAAATATTGAAGTGCCTTGATGGTAATAAAGCATTCAATTGGCGTTTGCAACACCGGGGGCTTATTGCCATTCACGTGTTGCCTGAAACTAATGTGGGAGCAGGCGGGTTTCCGTCTAGATTAATTCAGAACATTTTCATCAATGGACAGAATTAGGGTCTTTTAAGGTAGATGAAGCGCATTCTAATTTTCTGCTCAACCTAGTCCGATAAGGATAGTAAATTATAAATGCACAAAGTTGTGGAGAACAATATTTATTTTGCATAGAAAATACCGCAAAAAAAATAAATTTCATAACAATCAAAAAGCCAACTTGTCTTAAAACAAAAGTGTGTCTTCACGAAAACACTAGAACGAAAGCACTTTTTGTTGGTTGTCTGCAAACGCCACTACACTAGATCTATGCTCTACGTTCGCCATATTTTTATCTTACAAAGTGCTTGGATAGACACCAGAGGAAGTTTGTGGGAAATTCATCATGGTAAAGGCCCATAAAGGATATAAGATACAACTAGTACCAGTGGAAGAACAACCTTTTGAGTAAGCGCCTAAGGTTGAATTTAACTTGAATTTTACCACGTTTAGAGGTGATGTTTCATAAACTTAAAGCTTGTTGAGCTCCAGAGCCGGGGTATAAATGTATGAAGGTACATTAATCTAAACAGACGCGTTTCTTTGTAGGGGCAGAGTTGAAATGGCGTGAAAATATGACTCGTTATTTATGTCTGTACACGCTCTGCTTTGTACTTACTGATTTTTATTCGTAGGGCTTTTAATTGGTCTTTTAGTTTCTGCTTTTTGTTAAACCTGTAATCTTTGAGCACCAAAATCTACTCTCCGAAACAAATATCTATAAATTAATCTGCAGGCCCTGTGACTAATTAAAACGATGTAGAAAAAATGTGAGCAAAAGAATGGCTCGTAAAAGAACAATCAACTATATAATTAACCCATTACAGTCATATTACATTACACAATCATCTATACTATTGTTATCAAGACAATTACAAGCAAAACAGTCTAATAAATCATTATTATGTAACCAGATTGCGATGATGTATAATGAGCAGAACATGAATTTTCTCAAAAAATATTGTTATAGTCTGCCCACTTCTTGCTAATAGAATGTGGAAATTTTAGTGTTTTGACTGGGAAATTAAATTTGTAGAAAGAGTGCGTTTTAGGTGAACTTATCAAGTCGCTACGATGTCTTATATGGGCTCTTTAAATAAAAAGGCGCTTGAAGCGCTGTCGGATCACGATCGCACAAGTTATGACGTCATTACGGCGCGCTCAACGCTGCAGCTTTTTCCAGCGTGGCTTTACTGCCAAATTTATTTGACAATTATTAAGGTGTCCGCATTAAAGGAGCATTACTGGCCCGCTCCGCGTGGAAATTCATGTTTTTCTTGGGATGTTTTCACCAGTAACTCAGCATAAAGACCGACACGTGCGAACTATTAGCTTTCCGACGTTCGGATTAGAAAATAATTCACCACTCTGAATGTTATTATGGAGGCTAGTCGGATTTATTTTATTGCTCAACGAGATATATGCTGGTCTTTCGGCTTTATCCGTACGTTTCTCCGGTTTGTTTATTGAGAAAGCTTTGAGTTCGAGATAAACGCGTGTAGCAAATTTTATAGTGGGGGGAGTTTTGGCTCACCGTTTAGGCGTAAATCTTGTTTATGTCCTGTGCTCCGTAATTATTGCTTTATTCGCTTGAGTAACTCGCGTTCTACATGTTATTGAATGTCGCTATAAAATATTATTGATTGTTGTAATAAAACGTTATTTATGTACCGTCTGGCTTTTTATATTGTTTTCTGTTTTTAACTAACCATTTGTTCGTCTATTTTTGATTTGGGGTCGAGTGTTTGTTTGTATTATTTTTCTTTCTAAAAAACAACCCTGGTTTCCTTTTATCGACGTATGATACTTGTAAGTTTAATACCCGGTATGCTAATAGATTTGTTCTACAACGGATGAGAACTTTTGGTCTTAAGTCACCACAGTCATGTGATCTTGGTGCGCAATGGCTGCAAGAGTACAAAAGCTACCTTTAACTGGCTACGTGAGAAATATTTTTACTTTAACTAATATTTAATAGATAGGCTAATGTAGCTTTAGATATGCATTATTAGAATGTGTTCGGTGAATATAGCTTTAAGTTTCGATATTAGAAATAGAAGTAGTAAAGTATTTTCTAATGTTATATCTATCACATTTAGGTATTCAAGTAATGGATTGTTTGATACAAAGGGCATTGTTTATTTGAATATATTTGAATCGCTTACTGTTTCGAATTTTAAAGTATGTAAAATAAATATAAAAAATATCCTGTCTAAAACTTTTACACGTATATACCTAACTTTAGACTTTGTTTTGGTGTATCTATTTGTATCATTGTAAAAGACAAAAAAAAAAATCATTTTAGATGTACGTCTCGGGACTTAATCAAGCTAATATTGGATCATACGGGGATACCAATCACAACGATCGAAACGTTCGTTAAAGCCAAAATGTAAGTTCCTTATAAACATTACCGCGACCAAGTCCCGATATCTACATCTATTTTTATACATGCCTTTTCTGTATCAGTGGATACAGAAAAGGTTCTAAAAAAATTCTTAAAATATTTTTCAAGCAAGTTTCTGATATTTTAAAACACTGACATGCATGAAATCAGAGTTGGGATTGAGTTTAGACACTTATGTATAATCATCGAGGACTATTACAACAACATCAAATGCGTACGTTTTTAAACTTTGTTATAAATGTAACAAATAAGCTGCGATTAATTGCTAAGACAATCCTCTGAAGTGCAGTACTTTGTTCAGCTTCAGTTGAGCTAAGATTAAATCAGTCTCTCTAGTACTGAGTATATAAATACTTACACAATGTTTTAAATGTAGCTCGTAGAATTCTAATCTAACACTTACTGTCATGTTACTTAAATTTAACAAAGTTTTAATATCATTCATGTTTTTAAAGGAAAAGTTAATAATAGTTAATAGGTTAATAATAGCAATTGACTTTCATTTCTTTTATTCTTAAGACTTGACGAAGAGAACATACTGCCACATGAAAGAGGATAGCGATTATTGTTCCAACAAATTCTTTTTGCAGTGTGGGGCATTTATTTTAATATATTTGTAACCAAACTTCTTATGATGTTCCATCCATCATCCATGATCGATGTCCCAAACCATCACTGGATTTTTTTTTCCAAATGAAAATGCTATATAAATAACGTGGCAACTTGTATGCAAAATTTCACAATGATCGCATGAACGGGACGTCAGTGCATAAAATACGAACTATGTGTTCGTATTTTATGTAACATTGATTTATATAATTATGATTAAAGTGCTAAAGACTACTTTAGATTTTGCCATACGGGGGGTCGCACTCGCGTTATCTTCAGTAGTCGCCCTAGAAGGACGTCCTGCTCGAGAATCATCAGTGTATTTGCTTCGACCACGTTTAAACTCATTAAACCAGTTGTAAACAGTGTCACAAGATGGGGCTTCGTAATAAATCATTGAGCGAAAATTTTCTCTAGTCAAATTCATTTCGATGCACGACAGACACTTTTTCTCATATTCCGCGCCCCACGTCCCTTAAATTGATCCTATCACTTGTTTTCACCCCTTTTGTATATATATTAGGCAAGTATATTAATGTAAATAGAATTAAGTTGTAATTTTGTGATCATAACATAATACAATATTTATTTTTGTTTATTTTATACTTGTATTTGTTTTCTATTTATTTACTTGAATGGCTCTTTTATTCATGCTTAATTATACCTGTGAAAGTTTACAATTCACGATTATTTATAGTCTCTACGTCTCTACAATTATTTTTTTTTTGGCCCTACCACAGCTCTACATGAAATCCTTTGACCTCGAAATAAATTATTTCGCCAAGCGTTGCAATAATATAACTTAAAATACTGTGAAAATTCTCGTCCAGTTTTATTTTAACGTCTATAATTTAGATTATAATTATTAAATTAACATTAAAAGTAAATGATTTGACAATACTAAGGCGTGACGTCACGCCTTAGTATTTCATACAAAAATGTACGGACGCTACCATTTTGACGTTTACTAAAAAGATACTGATTTGACTTGACAGTCATCTACCCTATTGTAGTAACTCCACAAAGCCACAAACCAAAAGTTGAAGTTGACACTTTTTTAAATTGCAGCCAATTTGTAAAAACAAATGACATATGAAATCATTAAACATCTACAGATTCCCAAAGAGTTCCTAATTCGAAATTTAAATAAATTTTTCATCGGCTTCTTTTCTTACTGGCCTATTCTAAAAACTTTCAGTGTAATACCCAAGTATAATATGATTTGTGTTGACTTTGAAATAAAATTATAGGTTTAAGGATGGGCATACGTAAACAAAATATTACACTAGTTCATTTTATATTTCCTTTAATAACTCATCACGGTCAGTTAATTATTCCTTAATTACCTATTTATTTATTTAATTAAATCTCCTGCAGTTATGGCTTTAATTAAACCATTCATTACGAATATTCATCTTCTTAAATGACATTAGTACAGCGGCATAAGACATGTTTTGTAGATACTGTGAGCGCCTGCGCATCAATTAATGTCATAAATTGCTTGGTTGGTCATTCATCTAGATGACCATCATCATTTGTTACAGTGAGGCTACCGTTCACGCTAGTTATTTTGATTGATTAACGGCAGATATTAATAACCAATCCCAGCTCGAATGTTGAGATTTAACATACCATGTTTGTTATAGATGTTCCGATGCCGAGTTTTGAAATTCGAATTGTCATCAAATCATTTGTCAAACGTGCAACAAGATCAGTCTAACGTGATTGGTTGAAAATTGTATAATATGATGACGGTTTAAGTTTTTTAATTAGTGGTAATAAATGTATTGTTTTTTTTTATTTGATTAATTTTGATTTCGCAATATGGATTGAATATAACTGCTATGTATTACTAAGTACTTGGTTCATTCAAGTCCCCGGAAAAAACTTTAATCACAACATCACTACATATTTTAAAACAAAGTCCCCGCCACGTCTGTCTGTCTGTTCACGATAAACTAAAAACTACTGAACGGATTTTCATGCTGTTTTCACTAATAGACAGAGTGATTCATGAGGAAGGTTTAGGTGTATAATTTGTATCCGTGCGAAGCGGGGGCGGATTGCTAGTAATAAATATGTTATTACTTTTATTCTTGAAGCAAACGGTATAATCTCAAATCAAATTTTACAACTGAAGTTTTTCTTTGTATTAATATAGCATTCTCAGGAATTAGAGATAAAGAAATATAAGAATAGTTCAATGTCAATTCTACTCACAAACATTCAACTTAAATAATATATTATCCTAGTTGCTATTTAGCGAAGTTTGAAGAACAATAGACTGAACCAAGAATAAACAATAACAATCCGATAAGTATGAGAAGATTATTATTGAACGTGGTCGATGCTTAATTATTGAAAGTGGCAATGTTAATCTATGTATTTAAGCCTAAATAACGTCAACTAAACCACAAATCAGCTAAATAATTGAGATCCATTAAGTTGACATCCTAACAATATAACAAACAGGTCCATTACTCGAAATAAAACAGAAGCAAGTACCTAACGCAGTTGCATTCCACATGTCCGATCCCACATTGTGGGAGTAGAGAGGCATTATTTACGGCCACCTGTGTTGGCAATTACCCAGCTAATGTGGCCTGAAAATATAACCTTTGAAAAATAGCAGAAACTGTTCCTGAAGCCTGTTATTAGATTTTATAAATTTATGTGTCTCTCTTATAATAAGAAAATAGTGGTGTTTTGTTTCATTTCAGACTATCAGACTGTGCTCGCGGCTTTGATGAAAACTCGGTTTTGTAGTGTCTACACTTATCAAGACTACAAACAAACAAATTTTTCCACTTTATAATATTAGTTCCAATTATATGACGAGAGGCTAGCCCGAGAGGGAATTTCTATCCAGGGAAAAAGAAATAGGAGCAATATAGATGTCTCGATTAAATTGCATCAGTGTAACTATTCCTGTCGTTTGACCTTTATCCAATAGACTATCGACGTGAACCAACGAGTATTGAGTTTACCTGGAGGTGTTAAAAAATACTAGTAATATTGGACCCGTCAAGATTCAGTCTAACAGCGGAATTCTCAACCAATCGCCATTTCTTTTTCACCTTCTATTTTATTTACTTAAAGACCACATTTGGGAACATGAGCATTATAAGTTTTGCTTTCGTTATAACTACCGCACCAACTCACAATAACTTTTTCACCAAGCCAAGGGCAATAAATAAAGCGACTAATGGATTTAAGCCATAACTACCCTTATTTGAACTGACTCATAACCCTGTGGGGCCATTATTGTGGCGTTAAGGTCTTAGTGATTAAGTGCAGTGGTGAGTTTACTCATCTGATGTGCCTTACTTACCTATAGTTACATAACATTCTTCCTTTCTTTTCTATTCGTACCTGGCATTAGTAATATGACGTATAGTACCCACATAATATGATCTATAATCTGAGGCTGACTTTGCAAGAAGTATTGTCATGGTCCTGTTTTATATATTCCAAATTATATATGGCCTGCCTTTCGTAATAGTAAATAAAATTTTAAAAAAATCTTGTCATACATGTACAAGCGTTCAGGTAAGGAGACAGATAAATAGTTATTTATTTAAGCTATTAACTGACTGACTGACTATTTCAATGCTTTAATGAATTTAGCAGCAATATAATATTAGTATACGTTTGTATGATTAACATTAAAATTCTAATGTCACCGAGTACTTCTCAGAGACTTGAGAACTACTTACGAATAAGTGAAGAACTACTTACGAACATATACATATTTATGGTAGTATAGATAAGTGAAGTTTCCAATTCGAAGCAGAAATTCTTAAAATAACCAAAAAAAAACAAAATAAAGACAAAGGTTTCAGAATTTTACACACAGCGCCCTTGTGATTACGCTAATTATCTTCACTCGTAGGAGCTAAAATTATCCGCTCAATCAGCTTTAAGCATACGGAATCAGGGGCTGTTTCAACAAATAAGCGCTTGAAGCGATTTATTTGCCAGATAAGCGCTAAGTGCTCGCGGCGCAAATATTTCGCGTCTAAGTCTTCCTTGCGTTAGTTAGCGCTTACTTACACTCACGTCGGAGTTTCGCGTGATGTATGCTTGAAGGTGGGGTTTAAGGGTTGAGCGATGGGATAAAAACGGTTCGTTTTTTTACAATTAAAGCAAACATTAGTGTCAGGATGAAGTGAATATGTTCCAATCAAACTGAAATAGAAGAAGACACTGCGATGGTGGTTCCTTAAGAAGACGTAGGTACCGTCAAAGAGAGAACCATCCGTTCTTTTGAGTGTTCAGCTATACAAACCTGATTTTATTATCTCTAATGTTGTTTCGCAACAGTCAGTTCATTTAAAATCATTGTGGCACATGAAGAATAATTTAATGAAACGATTTTGTGTCCTTTATAAATTATTTAACTGAGTTTCAAATAAGTTGGGGTCCTCTGGATCGTTAGCAAAAGTCACTGGTTGCACTAATGCGGTAAAAATTCTATCCTCTCTTTCACAAATCTTTGCCACCCTACTTCTAAGTAGAAAAAAAATCACCATGCTACTGGAATTCGAGCTTGATGCCACGATTTGTTATTTAAATTGTAGTTTATTTATGTAAAAAGAGTGCCTTGTCTAAAAGTTCTTTTTTTCTTAACTTGTCATAAATAAAAAAAACTTTTTCAGTTTACAGGCACGACTTAAAGCATAACATTATATATCCGTATATTGTAAGTGTTCAGTATGAATAAAAGCTTCAAAAATATCGTTGGACTCGCTATAATCTTGTAGCTTGAGGCCGTGTAAAGCACCTCTGTCAGTCTTAACTAGGTTGCTTACGATTTACGTGCAACGTTACTGTGCTATCGCAGCTACTTATTAACATCTATTTTAGTTTAACGCGAACCTTTGTACTGTAGCTTAAAGTTAATAGCTGCACGAAGAGGATTTAAAATTCATACAATAGTTTAGAAGGGTAACGCATCGTTATTCGTGTATAGCTACTACGTATATGTGTTACGGTTAATTATAGATTAGATGCTATTACTTGTATAAATTTAACACTCGAGAGCTATGAATTGGCGTCACATAAAAGACATTTTTGACTGCATGACTTTGCAACAATCAAGAAGATTTTCTAATAAACAAAATTTATTTAATTATCTAACATTCATAGCTTCCGAAATTTTCAGGTTTCTTTATGTGACCCGGATTCATTGCTCTTTGAGTCATTCTTCATTGAGTATATTACAAGGTATCGTCTCCGCGAAAAAGAAAAGTATTTTATTAACACAAATAACAATTATTGCAAAGAAATGAAATGTTCGAAATTTAAAAATAATATAAATCTTTAGTAGCCATTGACCATGGACGCCAAGTAACAATAAAAGAAATTCGTTTACCTTTGTAGATATAATATAGCCAAAGAAATCAAAAGATACACCATTATTAAAAAAAACGGACAAGTGGGAGTCTGACTCGCGCACCGAGGGTTCCGTAAGCAAACAAACTTGTATGTAGATAGTACGTCCATCTCGGGAATAAATTTTTCCTCCCTCTCCCATATATCAATTAACGACAAAGTCAACTTTCCAACCACAAAATATAAGTTTGTAATCACAAAAAGGAATTTTAAATACAACAAATTAACGACATTCGGATTTTTGCTTTAATTGTGCTGTCACACCTTTCTTGTTACCAAATTTCATGATTCTAGGTCGATTGAAAGTACCCAATAGGCTTAATGGCCATATCTTTTGATTGCGTTGACTTAGAAGCTTGATTTTAACAGCTTCAAGGGACCGAAGACATAAGTATTTACTATTAATTATAATTTGATACGTCTACAGGTTCTTAAGAAAAAGGGTCTTGAAAGACAGACAGACGGACAAAAAAGTGATCCTATAAGGGTTCCTTTTTTCCTCTTGAGGAACGCAACCCTAAAAATGAAACCTAAGTTTGGTTCATTATCATCTGGAAGGTTGCATTTATTTATGGCACAAGATATCCTGTTTTAAGTACCAATAAGATAATGTAAATCCTTTTTTTGTACACTAACCTGGGACTTTTAGCATGGCACTTAAATAGTTAAAACAGAAAATGAAATTTGGTTTGAAGTTCGTCGGTACGAAATCAAGCGACCACTAAAAAAAAAACTATAAATATTTTGGGTAAGTTTTTTTCACCTTTGAGTTCTCACTCGTACATATTAAACATTAATAAAATATTTTGAAAAAAATAAACATACTGCAATAGGGATGTTGACATTAATCATTGTTACGTTGTAACTAAATTATTTATTGTGATGTTTTAAAACCTTAAACCACATTGTTTTTGTTATTATTATTTATATATATTATAAAAGCTATAATGAGTATGATATTAAAAAAATGATTGAAAAAGCTTGGCTGTCAGTTGATATTATACTTTTATTTATCTACATTTTTACTTATACTACTCTATGGACAGCTGTCAGTTAATAGGTTAGTAATCGAATGCGATGCGAGTGTTTGAGCGGGAAATTTTAAAACTAACCTTACTTTTTTGAAAACTTCTCTTTGATTCGTTTTTTTTAGTAGAATATAGTTTATTTTTTTGCTTTAAATTAAACCAATTCCAGAAAATTTGTCAACCTCTCCCTATTAAAGTAAAAGTTTTTTAGCTCTTTTAGTGTCTGTCCTTAAAGCATACTGAATTTATTCCTTTATACTATTACTTTTTTATAATTTTAATGTCTCAATGTTCTCAATATGTATAGTTAATACATGATTTTTGATGATTTGGTGAACACATACAACAAAGTTAAAAATGTCAGACACTATGTACAAAAATCTCCATGAAAAGTAACCACGATAGACATGGAATTTATAATTGGATTACTTCACTACATCTCATTTATGACCACTACAGAACCGTTGAAGGATATCGGTTATGAGTAGAAAAGGCTGAAAATAGACTATGTCAGATGTTATTATGTAGATTAGGTGACATATCATTCATTTCTTTAGCAAGTGCAATTTGAAAGTACAAAAAAAAACAGAAGTAATAAATAGACCCTTCAAACGAAAAATCGATAGTTCATTACATTTTATCTCGATACAAGCCTATCAGATACCTGAATCCGAATGGCTCAGTAGATAGGTACGCTCAGTGAATGCAAAGCTAATACTGTTGAGTGTCGCACAGTTCCAATTTGCGACTATAGTTAACAGGATACAACCTTATCTGAGTGTGGACAATTCACATATAAATTGACAGTTGAAATTGATCTAAGAGTAAGAGAAGATAGAGTTTAAATTGGAATAGGTCTAGATAAGGTGGTAGACTTAGGATGTAAGTGTTGAAATATACAGAAAGATTTTAGGAGAGTGCCTGTTCGTTTTTATTATGATTACTTATTTTTTTTCAAACCGACTAGCAGCATTCTTGTTTTTTTTGGAAGTGGCAGAGAATCAATAAATGTAGAAGGATATAGAGTACTGCAGATATGTGCTGTGACGAGGAAGTACCTTCACTCTAAAGATGTTTTTGGGAAACCAGAATAGTGGTGTTTTCTGCTTTTAAATAAAATTCGCAATTATTAAGTAACAAGGCTAGTGTTTAAAGGCGCCACTTACTATCAACGGAAAACTTTATGTAAAAACAAAAAAAAAGTTGACTACAACCATTTTCTCCTATAAGTAACTTTGGACGTTATTTAGGATTTTTTTATACACTAATGAATTAAGTATCTTCTAATATAAGACCTTAATTAACAATTAAATAGTGTAATTTATATACGAAAGTTACTACAAATTGAAAGGACGTGCCCGCTTGAATTACCGAGCCGTATGTTTTCTTCAAAAGGGAATAGTGTTAGTGCAATCGCCATTATCGATAAAGATAAAGCTGTGAAGGTGGTTATTAGAACGAATAAGGTTCTATTAAGTTGTACCAGCGCCGTGGACGTCCGCCCGTATCTGTTTTATGTTTATTGAGGCCGTTGAAGTATTGTATCACGTTTTTTATGATTCACGGAAACTTAGTTGTTTGTCGCTTTAACGGCAATGACTGTATTAGAGTGCGTAGTTTATTTCTATATTATTTGTTCATTTGTACACTGCAAAGTGAAATATATTGTATAATCGCCATTTTTTAAAATAAGCTGCAGAGAATATGCCTCGTTTTTGTTTGTTTGTTTAATTGTTATCTCATATACAACTTAACTTCTTACTTTTAGGGTACCTTTAAAAAAACCAAACCATCCATCTGTCTAGCAGGAATGCGTGGATCGTCACATCACATTGATTATTTCAAATCTAAATGAAGATGTATGGTTTCTTAGAGGTGTTCTATAGTGAAGAGTCTAAGTGTACATTGCAAAACAAAAATACGATAATTTATTCTGTAAATTGACTCTTGCAAGTAAGTTAAAATCTATTGCATACTTTCTGTTGATATAATTATTTTGAAGCAAATTAATGCGATCAGCGCAGTGGCAGTACAACCTGGTCGAAACGTCAAGCAAATCAAAGGTATATATGTAATACCTTTAAAATACGTGATCGCGTCAATTCCCGCCTACATGATTATGTGATCATGGAACGCATAAGTTCAAAAGTTTTACTGCTTAACTAATTTATTACCTTCGTGTACTGTGTTATTGACATATTCTCAATCGGTAAACAAATACCAAATAAAGGAATACTCCATGTGTCGTAGGTAAATGACAATTATGTAATTAAATAGTGTAAAGTACATCTAGACTCAGAATAATTACACATATGTAAACCGCACAAACCAATTCCCACATGTGGGCATTGCAAATGGAGGAATGGAAATCCACACATTGCGACATTCAAAGAACAAATGGCTTCTAGGTTTATTGCAGTCATAATATTATCATACTATGTGGTATAAAATGTGTTAATATGTAATGATATTACAATTGACACAGTAGTGGATTAGCTTTCAAGCATATAAAAACTGTAATGTAAAAAGATGAGAATGTGGACCCTTATTTTTTTATCCCAGACCCATATATAGACCCATGTAAAATCTAAGCAGAATGTCCCGGCAAAACACCGGCAGACCTTGACCCGTTAAGTTTGGGAGTCTTCCCCTACTCCAGCAACTGTCTCAGACCTGCTTCTGCAACGATTATGGACAGCCCTACCCGTTACCCAGATGCCAGCGTTTAGGCGTACCCAAGGAATGCGAAAGCCAGAAGAAATAACGCCAGCCTACGGAAATATTAATTAAACAAAAAGAAAAATTATATTTAATTACTGTTAAAATGATTAAAGTTTTGCTCAATAGTGTACTCCGAGGTTGGCTCCAACTTTGTAGCAAGTTTGTGTCCAAGAAAATAAAATAAAAAAATGCGGTTTGAGTGAGTGCAGTATCTTCACTCAAACCGCAATGAAACCATTTTTCAATTAATTCCTAAACCTATAATACCACTTTCTGTCACAACATTTCACCCAAACATAGTTATGAAGCTATTTTACAACGCTCTAATCTGGGGCTTTCCTATAACATGGAGTTTGGTTATGAGGATTATACCAACTATGTATCTAATATGATTAACATACAAATTACCTGGTTTTTAACTCACGGATAAGTTAAACGTATTACTGAATGAATTTGAAAGGATTATTAAGTTTGTTTAGTTTAAAATTTCGACATTTTATCCTTTTGTTATGTAAAGATATTGAGTTAAATATATTTAAATTATTTTTAAATATTTGCAACGAATATTTGTGTCTGCGTTTTTACCCGACTACGGCAAAGCCAAAAGGAAGTTACGTTTTTAGCAATCTATCAGTGTCTAATAGTGTTCAACTGTAGCGCCGATTTTGATGAATGAGGTATCGATAGATTCGTGATAATGATCCGTCCATTGACATAGGCTATATAAATTCTAACTAAATTTATATGGTTGACTTTACTTGTAAATATCTGACCCCGAAATAAAGAATTGAGATAATCATGACATGTTTGGTATCAAAAGTAAGGTCTTGACGAGCACATTACAAATATGTAAACATATTATATTGTCTAAGTAAATAAATATGTTTAAATTGTTAACAAACAAGCAAAAGTAAGAGTAAGCTACGTACGGCGCGGCCGTTTAATTTTTCGTAGTCGGGTAAATTTTTTTTTAGACTTCATTTTTATTAAAGATATAATGTGTCCATGTTGCTAACTAAACCCTTATTGTCATTTTATTTTATTTCGTTACAATAATACAACTGCACTTAACGCTACATAATAATTATCTAAAATAAATAGCCCGTCAATAAATATTCAAGCCACGAATAAAACAGAGTAGTTTAACAGTGAAAAATTTACTCCCCAATGAATACGGCCAGTAAAAATGTATTCGTGTAGAGGTCCATTTCTATGTAAATGTTATTGGGGGCATCCTTAATCCTACGCTTTCCCCCGTTTCCAACGAGCGTGTATCTGGTTTAAACCGGATTAGGGTTGCTACCAAGTTAATAAACTGTGTTAACTAAAAGTCTGATGGGTATTTGGGTATTATTTTATGAAGCTGCGTTAGTTAATGTGTTTAGGTAAATATTTTCAAATATGCATTATTTTGAATATAAGTGGAACTCAAAGTAATCTTCTGACTAGTTAAACATGCTTATAATTATTTCAGTACTTGCTTTTCATACTGCTACTTACCCTTAATATCTAACTTAGTTCAAATTCTAATAAACCTGAAAAGTTTTTTGTCTGTTTGTTTAAATGCGCTAATCTCTGGAACTATATGTCAGATTTAAATAATTCTTTTTGTATTAGATAGAACATTTACTGAGGAAGGTTATAGGCTATGTAACATCTCACTACGACCCTAAGGAGCGGAGCAGTGAGCATAAACGCTGGTGAAACTGCGGGGAGCGGCTACTATTTGATAGAATGAAATAAATATGATTATTAATAAATTGAGATCAAAATTCATCAATCCATAGCACAAGTAAACAATAACAAGTGCTCATAGTCTAGTTTCAATACTAAAATCCAATATCTGCATCAAAGTTTGTATCGCTGTACTTGGAAGTGCATGAATATCGATCTAGTTTTCAGATAGCTATTTCCCTTGTATCGTGAATAACGGAGATCAGATTGATATTGAAACTAGAGACATGAACGTTTCGTGCTTGTTGATCACATACAACAAGGACTGTTCGTGTTTTGTTTTGTAAGAGATTTGAAATTTGTAAATGTAATGTCAATAATTTTTTTTTTTTTATTTATTCATTTAATTAAGGTTCACCAACAGTTGTTACAGATATAATACAGATAGGAATATTCAAGTATTTGTGTCTTAAATCTAACTGCACATCCAATTATAGACAAATCTGTTTTATAATTTGAAAACTTATTTAAATGTACTTAAATTCTAGATAATATATTAAATACTATAATTATCATATTTTCATACTTTTGACGTGTCTGACAACCGTCGATATTGAATCAGAGTGGACATCAACCAAGTCGCTGTATTCGTTTATAAGTTTGCACATACGGGGTATAGGTGAATTAACACCAAACACTGTATGGCGAAGAGGTGGAGCTAAGGGTGTTATAGGTTTGCGAGGTAGTCTACGGGGTACTCTGAAATTGAACTAATTTAATAATTGTGGGCAATCAATGTTGTTATTGAGCAGTTTGTATGCGAATCTCAAATCCAAGAGCTCCCTTTGGGCTTCCAGGGTACTCATTCTGTAGTAGCCAAGTTTATCGAGGTAGGGGAGATATTTAAATTGCCTTCCCTTTGAGTACCCTAGGTATCGGACAAACCTTTTTTGGACTCGTTCTATTCGCAGCGAGTGAGTTGCGTAATGAGGTCTCCACACTATACTGCAGTATTCTAGGATGGTTCTTATAAGACTATTGTAAAGAACTAATTTAGTATGTGGGCTTTGAAATACCTTTCCATTGCGAATGACAAATCCAAGCATACGCTGGGAGCGACTGATTACGTTCTCTATATGTGGTATAAATGTTAGTTTTGCGTCCAAGATAACTCCTAAATCCCGTACTACATCTACCTCGAGTAAGGTCACTCCGTTTATTTGGTATGATGAATTTATCGTATTAACTTTTCTAGTGAATTTTATGTTTCGAACTATTCAACGAGATTTTATTGTGATAACACCATACAAATAATTGATAGATATCTTTCTGCATTAGGTTTACGTCTTGCTGAGACCTAATGGCTTTTGAGATTTTTAGGTCGTCTGCAAAAAGAAAGATACTAGTATCATGAAAGCATGATGTCACGTCGTTTATATATATGTTGAATAATACTGGGCCCAGATGAGAACCTTGGGGGACGCCTGAGGCAATTGCATACCTGTCTAACTGGAACCCATTGACAACCACATAAAACTCCCGACCACATAGATGAGAAACAAACCATTTCAGAAGTTTACCGGTAACGCCGTACGCATCTAGTTTTTAAACAAGCAGTTCGTGTGAAACCTTATCAAACGCTTTGCTAAAATCCGTATAAACAGCGTCAACCTGCATACCCTTATCCATGGCTTCGCATAAGATTTCAGGAAATGACACTAGATTGGTACTTGTGGGTCTGTTCTTTACAAAGCCGTGCTGATGGTCGCTTAAGAACTTGGCGAAATAGCGTTGAATATGTGGACAAATCAACGATTCTAATATTTTACCGAAAATCGAGAGAATAGATATTGGTCTGTAGTTCTTTACGTCGCAAGACTCTCCAGTCTTGTAGACCGGTACTACTTTCGCTTATTTCCACTCTTTAGGGAATTGGCCAGATCGGATTGAGGTGTTATAAATCTTCACCAATGCAATAACCAGACTAGGTACACATTTGACAATAAACAGTAGCGGAATATCATCGGGGCCTGCCCCCTTAGTAATATCAAGACTTTTTATTTTTTTTTCAACATCTTTATATTTGATATCCACGAAAGCTATACTGTCTGACTGTATGGCTATTGTTTCCAAGTATTCGGAGGCCACATAGTTTTGACCGGGGGGTGACGTTGTTTCATCTTTATAAATGCTGCCATAATTAGAAGCAAATAGCTCACATATTTCTTCTCCATTCGATGATGTTATCGGATCGTTAGTCATTGATGCTGGGTATGAACTTTCTCCGCCACGCTTATTCTTGACATATGACCAAAAAAATTTTTGGACATGTGGCAATAGATTTTTCTGTAGTCTCAATGTAAGTATTGTAGCATTCCTTAGCATAATTATTACATCGTTTAGAGATTACTCTCAGTGAAAGTATGTCAAGGGGATTCTTGTATTTTTTATATCTACGAGTAGTACGAAGTTTGTTTTTTTCTTTCAATAAATTAACAAGTTTTTTATTAAACCATATTGGAGCATTTCTACGTTGCTTTCGGCTGATAGGTACAAAACTTGTGATGGTCGATCTAATTACGCTGTAAAAAACTTCAACCATTTCATCAGCACTACTGCAACATCCTAACTGTTCTTCCCAATCCTTATCCTTGTTTATTGTTTCATAGTCAGCCTTATGAAAGTTTCTTTTTGCAATGCTATTTTATTTTAGTTTTAGCGATTCCGTCAATGTAATTTTTATATCTAACGGAGGATAGTGAGGGTCTACAACAAAAAGGATCCGCTTCGCTAACGCAACAGCCTGGAACCTATACCAACACAATATCCAGCTGTGTACTGTTTTTGTTAGTAACATTATTGCATTGTCGGAGATTATTAACTGATGTAAAATCAATAAAAAGTTGATCGAGACTACTAATGTGCTGATTTTTTAGAGGATTATTTACCTCACTCCAGTTTATATTCTTAAATTAAAATCTCCCACGATGCACGTGTACGCATTATGGCTATTCTGGTAAAAATTACAATTAGCAATAAAATGTTCCAACATTGATTTTGAGACAGGTGGCGGCAGGTATACTGCACAAAGATCAAGACGACGGAGTTGCTTTGTGCGCTCGCATGGTATTTCTACAGTCACCCAAAGATTCTCACATTACATTAAAACCAGTCATTCGGACATTTATATATTAACTTCATAACTTTGGAACTAATTGTAACTCTACATGAAGTTATAAAAATAATATCAATTAAACACACAGATTAAAATTATATAATACGCGTAAATAGTTAAGAATTTATAACAAATTAAAATTAACCATATTATGAAGATTGGTTACAATTACAACAAGAGAATGGGTGTCACAACCCATTATATATAACCCATTATTTATAAAGCATGAAAAAACCATTACTGACAAAGGTAACAGTTTGCACAACGAATAAATAATTATAGTTTAAAAAACTAAAAAAACACGCTTTTATAGAAAATTAAACTAAAAAAAATAAAAAATTTACTCGAATTATTGCATTGTCATCGGTCTTTGACACGTGTGCAAAATTTGAATGAAATCTGGCCGTTTAAAGTGGGTGAAAATCGCACCCAAAGAGGTCGGTTACAAACATACAAGTGAAGCTAATATAAAGCGTGTAAAAAATTACAGAGGTATGGATGGATGGAGGATGATACGTCTCGACATTTCCAGTTTTTGATTCTCTTATAATTTGGAAACATTAAAATGTTTCTATGAATTTAGAAGCTTCACAAATTATTACTGCGAATACCTGGGCGCAGGAGGTGTGCAAATTTATCAGATTTTAGCAGAGAAGGTAAAGAAAGTAAGCTTTACATGGAAGGCATACCTACCTATAGGTAACCATTACAGTTTGAGCTGCTTGAACTCTGAGACATGTTCATATTTATCATATAAGTATACACAATTCAAAAACTTTTAATACGATCAACTTCATTTCATTGGTCTTTAGTAAGATTTAGACAATGCCTCACAGCACCAGACTCCAGACAGTGTCACTCTCTCGTTGTCATCTCTATCTCGCTCCCGCTCTTTTAAATCTACTCAACACTTGAAACAACACGGTCCTTCGTTGAGTTGGAGGTATTTCTCCAGTAGAAGGACTCGGATCATCGGATACCCTGTCAGTGAATAATACAAATGCTTAAGTAGGAATATAGTAAGAAAACCTTTGCAATAGGAAATCCTTCTTTAAGTCCTTGAACTGATTATAACGAAAACTTATATTGTTGTCGAGGCAGCCCTGGCTTCTAGATTCCTGTAAAGATTTTCTCTTTATCTAATAGTTTGGCAGTTTTGTTAATGTTTGTGTACTTGCATATTGTGCTTGCGACTTCGCGTTCTTCTTATCTATAGAATGTTATTTATGTGTCTGGAAATATTTTTTTAAACATGTACCTAACACGAGAACATTGGGGTCAATATAACTAATATTTGAAACACCTCCTAAAGCATGATACTAGGAGGACGCTAACAGATAATAGCTTCTTTACTTAATCACAGTAAATAAACGTTATTAATGATTTAATAACGTTTATTTACCGTTATTGACGTTACCTGTCAATAACGGTCAATAACTAAAGGTAAAAAAGTTCTAAGTAGCAGATGAACATTAAATCCAACCCAGATTCTGAAATCTCGGTATCCTGTAAAAATGTTTCAAGGATCAAAAGATAGAGAGTAACTGACCCACTTCAATCCTTGGTAAATCTTCGACTTTATGCTGTCAAACATGCTTTTCATTGTGACACTTGCTTCACTGATGGACCTTCAAGGATCTGAGGTAATTGCGAAGTGAATTAGCCACCATGATTTTCGCACAATGTTGATTTAGTTATGTCATTTGAATGTATCGAGCCTTCAGACATTTAATACACGTTCTGTTGTTTACACTGCTTTATTGTTACGTTATTAGGGTTCCGTACCCGAAGGGTAACCAACAGGACCCGATTACCAAGCCTCCGCTGTTCGTCCGCCCGTCTGTCTGTCAGTGGGCTGTCCCATGATCTATAATAGGTAGACAGTTGAAATTTATTATCTACTCTATATAGTCTAAAAGCTTGTACGATGATGCAGAACCTTCATGCGCGAGTCTGACTCGCACTCGGCCGGGCCGGTTTTATATGTAAATTTTATTTACGTGCAGTCTTTTAAAGACACGGATAGATAAATAAGCGGTTTCATTAGAAATTATATGATACTAGCAACCCGCCCGGCTTTGCACGGGTAGTAAAGACATCTTCAACAATCATCATTATATTTCAACCAGTTTACACAAAACGTTAACAAATTATACGCCTAAACCTTCCTCATGAATCACTCTGTCTATTGGTGAAAACCGCATGAAAATCCGTTCAGTAGTTTTTCAGTTTATCGCGAACAGACAGACAGACGCGGCGGGGGACTTTGTTTTATAATATGTAGTGATAAAACCAACTAAAATGTGAATGAAACTCGCAATCAAGTATGTCTGGAAATTAAATCAAGATAACTTAGCACCTTACAGTCATGCCTGTGATGTGCCATGTCATGGTCATCCTATATCGTTCTCTTAGCACAGCAGAAAATTCTCCGTTTTTGTCCCCATAAATTGCTCACCAAATCTCTGCTTTTCCTCGCCAAGCCCACGTAATACTGGTCAAATTCAAAACCCGTTAAGGGCTGCAAATCCCGTTAATTCAGTTCTCACTGCTGATAAATTGCGCGCTTATATTGGCCTACTATTAAATCTATAAATCTTTTGGTCAGCGCTATGAGCTTGGGCGGGAAATTAAAGGGATAGGGCGGGTTTATTTAATGGTTGATTTGCTAGTTTTGGTCAGATTCGTGAATCCTTAGTGGAGTTGGAAGGGTTTTACATCAATATTTTATGGCTGAGCGACTTCGCACAGGAAGATTACAGGCACTCTATTGCTGCATTCAATGATGCAGATTCAGTTGCCCAAAGAGTATTTATTAAAATAACATTATTATCTCAAACTTTTTTAATTGTCTTTGTAGTTCAATACCTACAGTTAATAGCTAGCTTCTTCTTTCTCTTCTTTTGTCATGTTAATTTTACTCGGATAAACTAACTTATAAAAAGACTTGTGAGTCAAACAATCGTACTATTAAAGTGACGAGTTTCCTTTATTTAAATTCCGTAATGTTCTCACAAATGAAACACATATAATTAAAATGTTTTACTTTTTAAGTAGTGTACAATAAATAAATATAAATGTTTTAAGTAATATACATGTGACAATGAAATAAAATATTATAAACATTATAGTGGGAAAGCCATCCTTCGGCACGTATGGGCCGGCTCGACCGGAGTGATACCATGGCCTCACAGAAAACCGGCAGTAAATCAATGCTTTCATTATGTTTCGCCGAGTGAGTGAAGTCACCGGAGGCCTGAGCCCTTCCCTCTCCTCCTCTTCCCACCCTTCCTCTCTTCCTCCCCTTCCCCAACTCCCACCTTAAAGGTTGGCAACGCACTTGTGACTCTTGAGTTGCAGATGCCCAAGGGCGGCGGTAGTCACTTGACATAAAGTTAAAAAAAAACTCATTAAATCTAATGAACTTCCCAAATGTCTCAAGACTCGTAAACCAACTAGGCAATATTAGTAGGTAATACAGAGAGTCTCAAATTAACATGGCCGGTGCGGTGCCACAACTGTTACACACAGAATTTAATACGGTCCACATTAAGGGTCCGACCGCATAGTCTTCCGCACGGTAGGACACCCATGAATTTATGAACAGGAAGGATATTTCATGTTGTTGGGGTATCATTTGATTTGCTTGCTGTGCAATACATTTATCATAACACCCCTGTTGTTGGTTAGATTTTTATACAAATTCTTTTAGTAATATATATTTATATCTGGCAATTTAAACACTGCTATACTTGCTGATTTAAAACAATAAATTGAATTTAGTGAAAGTGGGAAATTCGAAAAAAAAACAGTGCTATCAGGGCTCTTGGCTTGTTAATCGAAGAAATGATAAGAAAAACAAACTGAACTCTCCCTTTATGAGATGATGTAGTTCTTATATATGAAATGCCTTTAAAATCTTATGTTGTAATGGAAAGTGATTTGTTGGTCTCAAGACAAGTCAAGACTTAGCACTTAAATAAGCACCTTAATTCGAATTACCCGAAACAGGACATATCCCAACAACCTTCCAACACATATCCACCTCACAGAACGACAAATGTACTAATCCTCCAAGTTTATCCTTGCGGCCCACTGAAATCTCCGAAACAATGGCCAACATGTTAACTGCCTCGGGTGACCGCAAGGCTGTGTGTAGATTACTGTGAGAGTAAGATAAATATATATTTTGAATGTGAGCTAGAGGGGGATGGAATACGGTTGCGTGTTAATTGAATTAAACGGCGGGCGGCGAACTATGGGTTAATAGGGAGCGTAATCGCGGTACAGAGCCTGTCTTGTAGACTTTAGTGTATAGTACATGTGTTGCGGGATATTGTTTGGTTGTAAGGGTTTTAGGGTCATAAGGTGACAGTAAGCGATTATATTGAAATTGGACTAAAGTTTGGATCAAATTCTTAGCACATTTGGGAGTATTTTCTGGCAAACATGAAGTTACTTGAGCACCTTAACATAAATACTAGTAGTGTCTGAACCTTGGTACTTATAGAAAAAACACCTGTTCCCGTTAGAGTACTTTACGTGCACCACGGCTAGTAGTAGTAACCACTGATGTGAGGTGTGGTCGAAACGTCAAGTAGTTCAAAGTGTTTTTCCGTTAATGTAGTGATATATATCATGGAAAGTGAAAGTTTAAAAGTCATCTATACGTTTTAACTTCAGGATAAATTTAAATTAATAAAAAAACAAGTTTTACAAGACACGACCACCGTTTTATCAAAACATATGATATATTAATGTCATGTTTGTGTTATTTACCAAGTGGTTAATAAAGCATTATTCATTCCAGACTGTTTAAAAAATGCCCAATGAGTAGTCAATGTAATAAAAACGATATAGAATACAAAATAAGTAAACTGACTAGGCTCTATGAATAATGTGACGTTTTAATGATACCATACCATATTATTATAAAATCTGGTAAAAAATATGGTAGACAGAATACTATTTATGTGAAAAATCATAAAGAGCAAGTATTCGTTTTTTATCCTTAGTCAGTCTGTTGAAAAACTCGAACACTTGTGACGGAGCACTGTATCGTGTGGTTTTAGTTAATTTGATGCCGAAATCCCACTTGGCCGTTAGCCCCGGCATGACACAGATCATTATCATTTTGATGGCATTTGGGTTACACATGTACGTATTCCAATAACTACATCTGTCAAACATACACCACCTTTTCAACCACACCAACTGTATTCTAGACCTCTTTCTCCTGACGCCATTCTAACACACTGTCGTAATGTTCATACAAATACATTTTTTTAAGTACCACGGACCAAGCCTCCACCTTTGTTACTTATAGTACTCTACTAGTAAACTAAATAAAAAACAATTGCACTCTGTAGCAGTGCGTGTTTATTAGTGACCATGGTCTTTCCACGTCCCTATGCCTTGTTCTTAGCTCCCAGCCTAATGTACCTTAATTGGTTTCACTATTAACTTGCCCAACAGTTATGTAGCAATATTCATAATGGCCAGACAATGTGGTAAATAACGAAGTTTGTATAAGTATTCATCACACAACCCGATTTGATATATCATTATTGATATTGCCCGGGCATTATAAATAATGAAATGCTTAAACATAGCTTGACACTCAATTCATATGCATAGTTACTTGCATATGTGTATACTTACCATATTTATGCACCTTTTGCGAAACAACTCCAATTATCATCAATACTCTTAAATTTACTGCTTATTTATAACCTGCCAACTGACAACATCAAACCGCCCCAAATTATATTAAAATTTAATCATATTCCTTTTTAGTAGCCATAAAGAAGCACTATAAATACGGCGGCGTATAAAATTTTCGTCTACCCTCCAAATATGAATTAATCACGGGGCTGTCAACAAAGTGAAGTGTCATCGAGCTCGAAAGAGGGCGCTGAGATGTGTTCAAACTAGGTTATTGAGGGAAGCTTGTGCAGACTAAATATGTGTAGTACAGTACAAGTACATCTACATTAGTTTATGGGTACAAGACTAACGGACGGTCAACGAAAAGATGGATGAAAAGTTGGGAAGAGGATGTGCAGATGATGATGATATACATGTTTTTTTGTCTTTTAGACGAGACTTACGCAAAACATGATTGTTTTTCTGATACTCATGCATATAAATTTTGCTAATAGTGCAGGACATCATACAACCTCTGGTTACTAATATTACCAGGTACACACATTACCAATTCTAAAAGTTAAGTTGCGACCTTTAAGGTAATTAGACAGTCTATTGCCTCTCCAATCAACAGCAAGCGTACGTAGAAGAAATTATTTTAAAGATCTATATCTTTAAAATAATATCTCTGAGTAGGTACACTCACCATTACCTTCTGATGATGTGGATAAATTAATCTTGAGGTTACGACGCCACTGATTTTTAATTGTAAGTAATTTATTTTAAATTTACAAGATTAATAGATATAATTTTTTTGACGGTTCAATGAACGATGTGTACTGACAATATCGTACTTCAAAATTCAAACTGCGACCAAGTCCCACAATCTGAACAAGAAAAGGAGGGCGCGAGGGTAATTACGAGCATACATAATATACGCGACGACTACAATTTTAAGCCAATAAATAACACCAGTAATACACCCAAAAGTATGGTAACACATTTATTATAAGCGGGGTTTAATGGTAAAGAGCTGATATTACGAAAACCTCGGAAGTAATTTCTTGTTTAATGAAAGATGGATGTGACCCGTAACCGGTTCAGTGTCGATTGGATTGTAGTTTGACTGCATTGTGGGCTTCTTACGTAAGGTTTCAAATAATAAGAATAACATAAGTATGAAAAAGTTAAAGGTTGCAAAAGCTTGTTGCTTCCTTGCTAATGTCAAAAAAAGACCAAGAAGTTCTTAATGTCTGGTGAAAACCGAAGTGAAGTAAAAAAACTGGCAGCGAAAAACATTTAAAAATGAGTTCTGACACTATCAGGTGTATTTGTGACCTAACTTGGAGCCACTGAAAATATAAGTAATAAACGACTTTTGATAGTAAATCATATACCTATGACCTGTCACTAAATCAAGTAAATTGAATAAATAAAAAGTTATTTCGTTAGGTGTTTTTAAGTATAATTTGTATGTATTTACAAAATAAATGAATCTACGTATGTTTATCCGTGTTCTGGAACCTAAAGTACAAGTTCTGCTTAGTTTGGGTCTAGATAGCGATGTGTTATATGTCCCAGGATATTATCATATTACTATTTTTATAGTCAATAAATAAAACAGCATACACTAGATACTACGTGACACCTAACGCTAAGTGGTTCATACGTAAATTTATTTAAAAAACGCGCGGTTACATGCTTCCGCACATAATCGTATTACAATCATATCAAACATCTTAGTTTGCTTTTATACCAGAGATTTTATCAAAAAATATTGAAGTAATGACTATCACTTGTCAAAAATAAAGTTCTTAAATAAATAACTTCTTTGTTAAACGCGGTCGACGTTAATGTCTTTGGACAAGATCCCAATGTCACGATGTTTTTTAAAACTCACGTTAATCTCTTTGATGACAACTACAGTGTCGTAAAAGTATACAATTTTCTTTAATATTTGAACAGTTTCGTAGTTAGCATTGAATTCATTTTCAGTACTTTTGTATGATTCTCACTTAAATGATATTAGAGGTCCAAATTCCTAATACACGCCCCAAAAATGGAGCCAAAAATTATACACGAATATTAGCATACTCGCACGCTTCACTCGTCACACGCGAGAGAACGTTCGACGCTGAAGTACGTCACGAGCCGATGTGTTATAATTTCTTAAAATAACTATTTGTGCTGTCAAATCGTTAAAAAATAAACGACAAAAAAAGATAAGTGTTTGAACACTCAATTTGAAACGCATTGTATGCATTTAATTTTAGATAGTTTGAGTGGCTGAATTAAAATTCAATTATTTTGCGAAAGAATAAGGTTTTAATGTTTCTTGATAAATCGAGTTCTAAATCGTCTCGTTACGAGACAAAAAGAACATTGTCACTACCAACGATATAACACGTGACTTTCGCTGTATCAATTAATCTTGTGACAGCAAATCTATTTTTATTTTATTACCTATTTATTTATATCGTCAAGGTATGTGGTTTTCTATGATATGAATAAATAAATAATGAAAATATTTTTTTATCCTATTAACCTTTAGAAAAAAAATAATGCTTTTTAACCAACGAAAAAAAGGAGGTTCTCAATTCGACCGTGTAAATATATCTATTTTTATGTATGTTCAGCCCTCACTCCGTCATTTATAAACCGATTTTGATGATTCTTTTTTTGTTACATATGGTATACCTCAAGGGTGGTCCCATGTTAAGGAAGTCAGAATCTGATGATGGGATCCGGAAAAAATTGAGAGAAAATCTATGTAGGCACGAATAGTGTCTCTCTTTACTTTTCATTACTTAATCAGGTATTTGCGTTTAGGAATCATCACGTCATGTAGCTGAGCTGATGATGGATACCATACCTTTCCTAAACAATTACGAGTTAGGTATAAAATCTGTGGTTTTAATGACAGAAACCACTTATTATGCTTTGAAGAACAGACATCTTTCCACGTCTTTACAATATTGGAGGTAACCTGAATTGGTCAATATCCTGAGAACCTCAAGGTCAGAAGGTTACATCATCAGCTCAGTCGCAAGAGAAATGATTAGAAATTATGAGATAATAATAATGTGATTTAGCGACGAACCTTGTATTATCTACTCTATACAATTCCGCTTGCTTCTCTAAAATATGATCGCCCCCATCCGGACGCTTGTTTGTGATATAATGGATTCATTCTATATTCATTTACATGGCTAATAAGATCGCCCTGACACCGCCAGTGTCGCAGAATTAGCCTGTCAAATATAATAATCTTATTACCTTAGGGTGGGGACAGAAAGATCGATTATTAACTGCAAAGAGAGTGTGGATTTTGATTTGTTACATTTTCATTTCTACTTTTGGGTTTGATAGGCAATGGAAATACAATAACATATATTTTTAAACTCAAATTCCATTTTCAAATTGGAAATGTAAACGTTGTGTCACTGCTTGATGGAACAATAAAATATACTACCAGGAGTCCCCGAGAGGTAACCCAATCTATTTATAGTTTTCAAAGGTTTGTATTGATAACACTTAAACCCAAATAGCCACCAAATAAACGAAAACATTGTTGAACAGAGGAAGAGAAAGGGTTACTTACTGAATAATAGACAGACATTTTTTTGTCATATTTGTAGTTATTATGACTGAATGCCTTAGTTTGCCGTTTAAGAGCTGAATATAAAATATACCGATCCAAACATTATCGTTTTCAACTAAATTCGAATGACTATTAATTTAAGTTTTTGATATTCTTTCATCATACTCTTCAGGCATTCATATGGTTATCAAGTAAACGATTATTATTATTGTCAGTAATATAGTAATTATAGTTTCGATAAAAAATAGGCAGTCATGGGACTACCGACTAGTGCCGACAGAAGAGAAAACTTAAACGAAACGACGAACTTAAAACATCACATTAGCAGGTTGGTGACATTAATTAATAAGGAGCTGACAGAACTCAATGTTTAGATTAGCGCCCTCTAGTGGATCTATATAATTATGTATTATTAGCGTGACGGTCACGAGTTCAGTGCTTTTTCCCCATAGCAAAAGTGCACAAACGTGCCTAAAGAAGTTTTCACTTTAAGAAAACAACTAATCACTGTCAATACAAAAAATACTACGTTTTCTAAAGCTAACGTGAGTACCGGCCCTTATTCATTAACGCCAACAGAGGGAGACAGCTGTACATTTCACAATACATCTTCAAACTTCGTGATCCAATTTGAATTTTCTCCTTTCAGATTGTGTTATGTCAAACAGTCGTTAAAATTAGCTTTTTGTCGGGCCGTTTGATGCGTACGAATTGGATACGAAAATAAGGGGGATCTAATGCTGTTACGTTCTGACAGACGATGTGTAACAGGGTTATTGACTACGCATTGATTTTTAAGGCTGCCTTGTCACTTTTAGGGTTCACTGTGAAAGAATAATGAGTAGGGGAAGGCGACTTTTATGTAGCTGGTTACAAGGCTATATTGTTTTTGCTGTAGGTACATATTGTAAGGCAGGAAACAATTATACTGGTAATAGGTATAATCAATGTGAAAGTCTGTGAACAAATCGAAC
Source organism: Euplagia quadripunctaria (assembly GCA_963859945.1). Lineage (NCBI taxonomy): Eukaryota > Metazoa > Arthropoda > Insecta > Lepidoptera > Erebidae > Euplagia > Euplagia quadripunctaria. The sequence continues at coordinate 23,929,832 of OY982567.1, read as the reverse complement.
TTCTTTAGTAATTACAAAAAATAAAAACTCATAAATTATACTTATAACTCCAAGAAATAAACTTTAGACCTGCAAACATAAGCTTAATAAAATTATAGGTAAATTTAAAATTAACAAAAATTAATTAAAAAACCTCCTTGAACGATTAAAAAATAGCTAATGATAGCCCAACAGATTATCTTGAATTATAGCTAAGAATACTCTCGATCAAGTCAACTTTTAAACACAAAAAACTAAATTAAAATCGGTCCATTCGTTTAAGAGCTATGATGCCACAGATAGACACACAGATACGTTAACCTTATAACACCCCTTATTTATATGTTAAAAATGATATGGCATTATAATAAAACCTTTTTCTTTAAATTACATTTTAATAAATTATTTCATTTATATTTCTCATGTGAAGAACACCATGTACATGCTTTGAATCCGTTCGATTTAAATATTATAACAGTGTCGTGATGTCAGCAATGTGTCACGGAAAATAATTTAAACTAGAGAACTAGATAATTCATAAGTGTCCATTTGTTATGTGTTATGCAGTTAAGAGCACTGAATAATTATTACCATTGCATTTCAAAGTGAGCAATAAATAAAAATGAATGAGCTACAACGAGAGCTAGCGTCAGACATAAATAAACCCATTATCATAAATACTAATAATAATCACAGTCCTCACACGAAACTTGACAGATGCGCTTTCACATTTTATAATCAATTGAAAGCTGTATCGATAAAATTAATCGAGCATCATTAAACACAAAGCGCCGACAACATCGATATTATTCGATATATAAATTAACTTTATCCCGGGGCGCATGGATAAAATTGTCGAAAGCTTAACAGAAATGTATGAGTTATGTGTTAACGATTGTTAAGTAAGGCTCGATTAAATCGTTCTGTTATATTCCAACTGATGGTATTTTCGTTTTCATTTGGGTGGAATTCAATTTTATTATAGTTCACATTTGTTTTCGTAAAACAAGGAGTTGTTGCTTGGAAGTACGCTTGGAGGTAAGTAAAGTACTTTTTAGAAATATAGATTTATGTTTCATAACGTCAGAAGATCGTTAATTCACATACATTACATTCTTACCATAATTTTTAGGACATTCTAACCTTTACGCATATTTATACACACTAGGTAGCAATAATAATGTAAACTACAGTTTCGATTGTAAAGTTTTTTTTAAAACATTCGTTTTATCACCGAGAATGCGGCCTGCATTCTCGGTGATAAAACACAGATTTAGTGCACCCGATCCCTAAAAAAGGTGACCGTCCAACTATAGACCTATAGCTATAACCACCTTGTTCTCCAAGATAATGGAATCCATTGTCAACCGCCAGCTCCATCGGTACTTACAAGACTACCAGCTACTCAATAACCGACAATACGGTTTCCGTCAGGGTCGTTCAGCTGGTGATCTTCTCGTATATCTAACTAACTGGTGGGCACAGGCGATCGAGACCAAGGGGGAGGCGTTGTCAGTCAGTTTGGACATAGCGAAGGCCTTCGATCGGGTTTGGCACAAAGCGCTTCTCTCGAAACTTCCTTCATATGGGCTTCTCGAGAAACTATGCTCCGACTTCAAGTCTATGAATGCTGGTGTCCCACAAGGCTGTGTGCTATCACCCACGCTGTTTCTTCTGCATATCAATGATATGCTGCAAATCAGCAGCATTCATTGCTATGCCGATGATAGCACAAGTGATGCCTTGTATACCGGCTGCGCTAATATTTCTCGGGAAAACGTCACTGAGAGTCGATCCAAACTTGTATCTGAAATCGAAGCCTCCTTAGAAGGAGTTTCTGATTGGGGTCGACTTAATCTAGTCCAATTTAACCCAACGAAGACACAGGTTTGCGCGTTCACCGCCAAAAAGATACCGTTTGTCGTATCACCTCGCTTTGAGAGCACTTCCCTGACTGCCACAGCCAGCATCGGAATCCTTGGTGTCGATATATCGAACGAAGTCCAGTTCCACGGTCACTTGGAGGGTAAGGCCAAATTAGCCTCGAAGAAGCTTGGTGTGCTGAATAAATCGAGACAGTATTTCACCCCGGCCCACCGCCTACAACTTTATAAGGCGCAGGTTCGGCCGCATATGGAATACTGTTCTCAAATCTATGCAGGAGCACCCCAGTACCAGTTTCTCTCTTTTGACCGCATTCAACGGAGAGCGACTCGAATCATCGATTGCTAAGATTTTTCAGATCGGCTTGACCCCTTGGCGTTGCGTAGAGATGTAGCTTCACTCTGCATTCTCTATCGCATGTATCATGGGAAGTGCTCCGAGGAATTGTTAGGACTTATACCGGCCGCAACGTTTCGCCATCGTTCAACGCGATAAAACTTTCATCCCCACCACCTGGACAATTGGCAATCCACCACTATGCGGTTCTCCAGAAATTTTTTGCCTTGCACAACCAATCTCTGGAACAAATTGTCGCCTGCGATATTTCCGGACCGATACGACCTTCAAACCTTCAAGAAAAGAGCGTACTCCTATCTCAAAGGCCGGCAACGCACTTGTGAGTCTTGGGTTGCAGGTGTCCATGGGCGACGGTAGTCACTTACCATCAGGTGACCCGTCTGCTCGGTTGCCCCCTATAATATAAAAAACCGTATTTGCGGTCTACCGGGTAGATTTCCAGACTTCATGTCTGTACTGAGCATTGTAATTAACAACCCAACCTAACAGAAAACTCAATAACGATATACCGAAACCGGGAAACGAACCCAATACCTCACAATATTATAGATTCACTTTTAACAAAGTTACTTGTGATATATTTTGTAAAAAAGAAATATGGCGCAATGCTGGCGTGATCTTCAACACATTTCATTTCAATACCCTCATGTCGTGTAACTATCCGCGATTACACAACAATAAAATTAATAGTTGAGCATGGGTCATAATTCAAATTTGCTCACCAGTATATTTGAATGGCGGTATGAATGGCCATTATAAATATAAGCAATTTTTATTGCCAAATTTGACAGGACCCGTTGAGTCCAAGTACTCAACTTGGAGCGATAAAAGTATTCTTTGTAAACACTACACACTTTATATTCAACAGGAGAGAAAATACTAAAGTCTAACGTGACGAGCGTACGTTTAATTACTTTTACCGAATGAGGACCAGTAAATATACCTTGCAGGCCACTTACCTATTCCCAACTATATTTAAGGCTTTTTATGTACTTGTTAGTATATAATTTATTTCCTAATAAAACCTTTACACCATGCGCTTACGTGTTCTTGTAGTAAATATATGTTTTATAATAATAATACTTATTATTTATTAAACCAATAGTTTTCTTTTAAGTTATATAAAGTTGAAGTTATATAGATATTATAGGTAGGCAGAGGAGTATTAATACCCCCATTTTGCCAACTATAATATAATTTAGACCCACTTCCGTTATAGAGACAAGCCTACTATTATCGTAAACCGAGCACTTTAGGAATTAAAACTGGGAATATATTGAAAGAGGAAGGTAGGTAAGAAAGGAACGCAATGGAAAAAACAGGATATTGTTTACACGGATGGATTGGGAAGTGTAAACAATAGCTCGAGAGGGTACGAGCCCATAACATACTATGTACTTGTTTAGTGTGTTTTCGGGGATACTACAAGCGTATGTATGCAGTGATGACTGATGGGCGTAACTAGTTACTTGTGTAATCTAATTAATAGTTGAATTACAAAATAATTTTATTAAAATGTAATATATATCATCGTAATTACACAGCATTACATTGTAATTAGAATAACTTTCGATGTGCAATGAAATGAATTACAATGTATTTCGATTTCAAATTCAAAGTATTTTAATGACTAATCAGAATGTAACTGTAATTTGTAATTATTAATCTAATTATTTTTTGCCTATCACTGAGTGTATGTATGTGTAGTGTATGTATGAGTTTAGCCTTCAAATCGCTATTAGATACTATTAAGCCGTTATAAAGAACTTAATACTTTAACTATTTCTTCTTACGCTTAAAAGATAAAGTCTTACATCAAAATACAGAAGCACCCGTTGATAGACTGTACAACCATAGAAAGAATGTTCAGAAATTTACATATTATTAGATGATTGTCTAACAATATTCGATAGCCAGAGATCGCTGTAACTCCATCCCTTGTACCATACGAAATACAAGAGGCGTAAAATGCGACGGCACGTAAAAATATGAAGGGGTCGGCTCGTTATGTCTGCCGTTTATCATCGTACGGTTTTATAGCCCCATAGGCTTACCCCATGGTCATCTACCGACTATCTGAGAGCCAGGGGCAAGGGGGCCATGCAAAATATGACTAGTTTTAAATCTAGTGGACAGAATTTATGAGAGTAAATTGCAAATTGTGTGTGAATTCTTAATGGACTACGTTAGCCGTACTACATCATAGTGGAGTTTTGATTATGTAGGATATTATACTTTTGCGGTATTACGGATGTTGGTTGAATATGAACCTTACGTAAGATAAGGTAATGAGTACTTATTACAATTACTTTAAAGTAAATTTGAGTACAACCCAAAGGTGACAGACAAGAATACGAAATGCCAAATAGAAGACGTATAAAAGGTGCTTGTAACTTCACTATCACTTCCCTGTCTTACTGTAAACGTAAACTTAATATGAGACTAAGTAAATGTTCTGCTTCGTTTCTTTTCAAAAACCACTATTTCGCTGAAGACTAGAAAACCTGGATAGCTTTTAAATAGGTACAGGAACTCGCAAGTCTTAAAGACTCGAATAACTCTCTAAGGTGTAGATTAAATAGCAGACTAAAAAGAATTTATTTAAAAAAAATATGATAAATGAGGACTCAATGCTATACGGCATTAAATTCCTGTTTTGAATTCAACATTAAAAAAAACTATTGTGTCACTGTTTAGAATTAAAACGAGTATGCTAGTTGAAACTATTGCTGTATAAAACCTCATAAAAATATATTTAAATTATAGTCTAAACAATTAATTAAAGAATAAAAACAAGTTCTATTAACAATTATCTTCTAAAATAAAATAAAATAACCATTCAACATTATCATTAAGTTTTAACCATCACAAAAACACTTCAAGCGTACCAACAACACGATGGCCATTTGCAATGCCGTTCGTTTCATGAAATAGTGTTACCATACATCACACAGCGGCCGGACACGTCCCGACACGGTTGCACAATCATTTTTCATTAAGCACGATTCATTAACATGTGGGGGACGGCCAATTATGTCCGCACCATTCATCACGACACCCTACCGTTTGATATTTTTATGTCACTATAAAATTTTATTGATGGACACTTGGATGGTAATCTATATATGGTATCTATATACGGGTGTAATCATTTGTACATTTGAATAATAACAATAGTGATAATTTTTACAGTTGGCAACACTTGCTCTAAAAAATGATTTATGCGCTTCGGTAATTGCTGTCAATATCGAAAATTGATCTCCTGTGACAGAGCTCGCAACACTCAAATCAGTGACAGTTGGCATGTTAAAAGAAAAATATAATATCTAATAATTAATTGGATATGACGTTACATGGTGGATATAATAAATGAAGAGGGAAAACCCCGATTAATTACCCTAATGATAACTAAAGCCAAAGAAAAATCTTAACAATAATCGCCATAGACAGAAAAAGCAAACTAAACCTCCTAACCCGAGTGTCTACCTGTAACATAAAAATACTTCGACACGTATTTTGCCTATACACTAGGCATCTTCAGGCACCAAATTGTATAATTATAAATTTAAAACACCCCTTGACCCAAAAATTCCTTCAACGATTAGAAAAGACGTGGTGGTTTTCGAACGGCTAAAATTTAAATTATATCTAAGAACAATCTCGATCAAGTCACATTTTAAACAAAAAAAAACGCACTTAAATCGGTCTATTCGTTTAGGAGCTACGATGCCACAGACAGACACACAGGTATCTGTGTGTATGCGCGCTCACACAGACACGTCAAACTTATAACACCCCTTTTTTGCGTCGGGGATTAAAAAGTACATCATTCCAGTTGGAGATAGGTTAAATTTTATTGATAAGTAACCCGCGGTTTTGCCCGCGGATTCGCTGGCTTAAAATTATTTTTCAATACCTTCTGGAACAGTCTTTCTTTCTAGATGAAAGGTACCCTATAACCTTTTCTGTATCCCTGAATAGTTAAGACGTAAAGCGTTACAAACAAACGAACAAGGTGACTTACGGCGAAGTCGAGGTAGATCATCAGTATATATGTAAAAAATATAAGTTTAAAACTCACCGTCATAATATTTTAGAAAACAGGGACAACTAGATAGGTTTAATATCTATAAGGGGTTATAGAAATGTTCGTTATATTTTAGAAGCGTTATGTGTAGCCTAAAAATAGTTGATGTAGCCTAAAAATAGTTCTTTTTAGGGTTCCCTACCTCGAAAGGAAAAAAACGGAACCCTTATAGGATCACTTTGTTGTCCGTCCGTCTGAAGGCGTGGAGGTATCAAGCTGGAATTTATATCAAATACTCAGATCTACTGTCCCTTGGGGCTGTGAAAAAATCAAACTTCTAAACCAACGCAATCAAAACATACACTCGCAAGGGAATCAAAACTATAGGTACTTCCCGTGAACTCAGAATCTTGAAATTTGGTACGAAGCAACGTCTTATAGCACAAATAAAGGAAAAATTGCGAAAATTGTTAATTTGTTGTTATATTACATAAAAAATAGTTTTTGTGATTACAAACTTATATTTTGCGGTTGGATTGTTAATTCTGTCGTACACCGCAACCGCAAAGTTAAGTTTGTCTTTCGAAAAAGACGGGCAAAAGTTTTTGAGAATCGATACCCGAGATGGACGTTCTATCCACATACAAGTTTACGGAACCCTCGGTGTGCGAGTCAGACTCGCACTTGTCCGTTTTTTTTTATGTTATTTCTTAGTGTAAGTACACATTTCTAAACAGTATATTATTATAGTTTCAGTCATGACAGCCGTCTCTTTTAGGAAATATTAGCTTTATTGATAAATTTTTAAGTTCAATTTGTAAGTTTCAAAATAAAATTTCTGTAATCCTACTTCCTACTAATATTATAAACGTGACTGTTTGTGAGGATGTATGGATGTTTGTTACTCTTTCACGCAAAAACTACTGAACTGATTACACTGAAACTTGGTATGTAGATAACTGGAGACCTGGATTAACACTTAGACTACTTCTTATTCTGATATTCCCACGGCATCGGCGGGGCGCAGTTAGTTATGTATATATATAGAAATACGTATTACATACTTCTGAATTGTCCGATATTTCGACTTAATTCCGGATTGTATACATAATTATACAATGGAAAGCGAAAGTTTAAAAGTTAGTGTAAGCATGAATTTTCTTAGAATAGATAACGCTTCACGTAATTCACCGATTTTACTTTATGACTGTAAAATATTATAACACCTTTCTGTAACATCCTGTACATCGGTATTAAAGTAGTGATCAATCAATCTTATAAGATGGCCTTAATCGCGATAAGTTGTCACGATTAAGGTCAGTTGACCTTGTTGCTCGGTAGTTCAGCGCAAAGGCATTTACTCTATCACAAAACGCAGGAAAATATTCATAGATCCAAAATTAAAGTACTTATCTAACACTACGTTTTAACTTTATTACATAAAATAAAATCACCGAGATTGAACTTAGTAAACATGGCTTTAAAGTTCATATTTCCAAACCTGATCTTTCTCAATTAATAATAAAAATTTCTTAAATTAGATACTTTGACAAATTATCCGTCCTGGCTTGAGGCCCGGTTGGATAAAAAGTGTCCCCCGAAGTGCCCGTGGAATTTGTACTGTGAAATAACTCCACACTTTTTCATATTTTTCAAAAAAACGACACAGCAGTTCATCAACATTCAAAGGTCATATTTAAAACCCCTTTCTAGCAGTAGGTACTTATATTCTAGGTTCCGTGTATTCCGTTCCGTCCGTAACTCAGTAACCTTTGTGGTTCATGACCTGTGAGGAAGAATCTCTGCGTACACATCATATACAGGAATCTGATAGAAGACGGCCTCTACTCATACTTTTACTATTTACTGTATTCAAACATAACAATATATCGCATTAACCAGATCGACTAATCAAGAAATGAACTCGTAAAATAATAATTTTACCGAATTTTTGGTTAAACCATTGTTGGTTAAATTATTTTATTTATGTGCGTTATGCATTTATGATGTATTTATACATTATACATGCTTGATGCATATGCATAACGCAGTTAAAGGTAATTGTATGTGTATAACTATAGAAGGTATATATATATTTATTAATAAAGTATATGTGTGTATTATAATAGGTGATATGTGATCCGTGTGTGCGTGTATACCTGCACGCGCGTGCACGCGTGTACCAACAAATACGAACTAGAAATAAGATTTTGTATTTTTAACTAATTTTAATTTAAGATTCTGTATGTAATATAAGGGTATTTGTATCTTATAGGTATAAGATATAAATACCTACGTAATATGTATGGCGAACACTGATCAAACAAAAACCGTTATGGTTAAAGTGAGTAGCTTACATGTAGCTAATGTAAAGTATTTATAATTATTTTGAACAATAAAAAAAAACAAATCTGTAGAAATGTTTTGACGTGACAACGTCTTATAAATTGGTTTGCCGGGTGACACTTCAAGAAACTGCGTTACGCTCCGCTCACGTTATGCGCTCACAATGAGAGCGAGTGAGAGGCACGCGTCCCTTCCACTCGGGCATGGTTAGCCCGCCTAAGAGCGAGAGAGACAGACATAAAAAGTGAAAGGCACGCATCCCTTTAAATATAATTCTTTGTATAAATAAATGTTTTAAATTGTTACTATTATTTCATCCTTCTTCCTACTATACGAATGAATATTCACATTAAAATTATTTTACCACTCAAAGTCGTTGTCACGTAAAACTTTCGCCCGTATACCGACTTTACAGGCAACCAATTTTTTTTCTTTGTTCTTGCCATTGACACGGTATTACAGTCAGTCAAAATACAAAATACATTAACTCCCTACCCAATATACTTATAAACAAAGTCAACAAAACGTCATTAATTTCCGATACGGCTCTCAAATAATAACGAGGAGTAATTTGAGAGCAAGGTCCAGGTCTAGTTCTGAGGTCAAACGACTTAAGCAGTCTGAGGTTATTGTAATTAAGGCAATTACTTTGTTGTTAATCTGTCAGCTCGAAGTAGTAATATTGATGGATATTTAAAACAGTTTTTTTAGAGAACATTGTTTTATAAATTAATTACGGGTTCAGGTTAACCTTAAATTATGTTATTTGCGTCGATCATTTAAAATCAAATTATTGAATAGTAAGCTAGAAGTGTAAATTTCTAGATTGACTACCTCATATCTTTTTAAACTAGAAAAATATCTACGAATCCCACTAATATTATAAATGTGAAAGATTGGATGGATGGATGGACGGATGTTTGTTACTCTTTCACGCAAAAACCACTGAACCGATCGCGATGAAACTTGGTATATAGATAGCTGGAGACCTGGATTAACGCATAGGCCAGGGTTTTTATCCCGATATTCCCACGGGATCGGGACTTACGAAGGTGAAACCGCGGGGCGCTGCTAGTATGAATATACTTTTGTTTTGCGAAGGTACATAAAGCATCTATGAACTAAAAACTAATTGTCAATCTTCGAGGCAGTTACTCTTCAGCAATAGCAAGTTTAGATATAGGATATAAAATTAGTATTTCAATGGGTTCTAAGTTTTTTATGAGGCGTACGAATTTTAGAAATTGAAAGCGGTCCGAGTGGGGACGTATCTCCTCTCAACTTAATTGTGATCTAACACTCATTATCTGAATGACACCGACACCGCACTACCAACACTGCAAAGTAGTTTGGAATTCCGATGCCGAAGTAATTTTCTTTTCTGTGATTTTTTTAAAGGGAGGCTCTGTCCTTACTACTCCCAAGTAGTAAATAGAAGTCGAGTAGTAGTAGGGACCTACTACTCTCTATATAAGTAAAACGTTATAGTTCTTTTTTAGTCAACTCTGATAAAGATTCGTACAAACAACTTATTTTTATAGAGTACTTTTAGGCTTCACTATACTGCACTATTTTTCTGAGTGAAAGCTACCTATTACCTTTTATGTAAACCTGTGGAAAATTATCCCTGCGTAAAAGTGTAATAAACAACCAAACTCATATTCGTATTTATAGTACTATACTACTACTAATACTATATGGTACATAGAATGGTCACCTTTACTAATAAAATAATATTACTAGAAAAAGTTAAGGTAGGCGCAGGCACTTAATGTTTTTTATTCAATGCTATATCTGTGGTACATAGATTTATGTCGTCGCCACATCAAAAACTCTTATTTATTTTATTAAAAATAGGGACAAACTATAATAGATGATAACACAGTTCACTATTTAATAAGAATAAGTTAATAGACATTATTTTGACTGGTTATATCGGTAACGCAATGGTATTGGTCGATTGATAAATATTAATGAATAGTGGGGTTATAAAATGGTAGAAATAAGTTCAGAACGTGGACTTGAGTGCGAATAATGGTACGAACAACTTGGCAGTTACTGTTAGTTAGTGATTTTCATATTTTATATCAGTGGTTGAAAGACTGTTTCTTACATTTATTTGTTTCAGCGGTTATTATCATTATTTGTAAATACCTGTTTCTCGGATTATGCAACAGTGCGAGTAATAAAATGAATAAATCGTTGCTGTAGGTATATGTATCTGTGTGCACATGTCCCTACCGATCGCGAACGATTTGTGGGTAATTTAATTTGATTTGTGTCTTATATATATTTAATGGGTGAAAGTTGGTGAAATTACTGTGAAAGTATTCAATATTGATATATTAGGAGTGCCTGTCCAATACGTTACCTATATGCCATATTAGGAAACCGTTGGTTCTCGAGAGAGGAGCAGGTTTTACTATAGGATTTGAAGTGTACTGCGGTAAGTACATTTGATGGGACGATAAAAAAAGAAGTCTCCAGATGAAAAAAAATCTCGCTTGCAATAGCGACTAGAAGCTATTGGGGGTTGATGGTGCAGCTACTGTAAACCGCCTCTTTCGGTAATAATTTTAATACTGATAATACCATTACGGTCTTAATCAATAAAAAAAATAGGCAGTTATGGGACTGCCGACAGAAGAGAAAACTTAAACGAAAAGACGAACTTAAACGTGACATTAGCAGGTTGGTGACATTAATTAATAAGGAGCTGACAGAACTCAATATTTAGATTAGCACCCTCTAGTGATCTATATATTGTAGCATTGGGACCTCCTGCAGACGGCAGAGAGTGCAGTCTGTCTCTCAAGAAGCGAGGCTTCGATGAAGAAAATATAAAAGCGATAATATTTGTAAAGTGTGATATTGATCAGTTTTCAATACATTAAGCCTTTTTTTGCCTTGCAGCTGTTTCAATTGATCTCCTCTGAATAAAGACATTCCTTTTCCAAGTCAATACGCCTTATCCCAAATATTACAATAAGTATTATTAGCGTGACGGTCACGAGTTGAGTGCTTTTTCCCCATAGCAGAAGTGCACAAATATGTATGATAAAGAAGTTTTCACTTCAAAAAATTGGCCATATAATTGAGTGTAAAGAAATGCAGCTCTTTATTTAAATTATAGTTTCCATTTATTCAAGTGTACGTCAGGACTTTGGTGTCGACGTACAGGGTGGTAGAAAACTTTCAAGTTGGCGAGTGTCCCAATGAAAAATCACTCTGTCCCCTCGGAGTTGGGAGTAGATGTATGACCGCCATTAAAGTGGCAGGCCACACACATCATCCTGTCCGACGCGCTGCTCCGCATCATTTCAATTTATTTATGTATACTCACTTTGAAGGCTGATAATTTATGTTTATGACGGTAAGTTACAATTCGTGCGTTGAAAGGAATAGTTGAAGCTTCCAGTAATACGTGTTTTATGTTGTTTATGAAAGTTTACATAAATCAACCAACGAGTTCTAGAATCTTAAACATTGGATTTCTGGTTGTGCATTCGAGGAATTAAATAATGGTCCCACATGCGTTGCCAAACATATTTTTTTTTGTTTACTACAACCACAAGGTTTCACCTACACGCAGAGGTTATATTATAAAAAAATAAAGTAGAACCAGTTTAATTCACAGCTAATGCACTACTAGACGTAAGCCTCTCTCAATGACTTCCAAGAAGACCGGTTGGAACTGGCCTGCATTCACCATCGACCTGTAGTATTTATAACATCGTCTGTCTTTCAACCTTATTGGTGGACTTCTTAAGCTACTCTTTCCAGTCCGTTGTCTCCACCCCAGAATCTTTCGGCCCCATCAGCCATCTTTTCCATACGTTATGTCGAAATTATTCGTTAGTCTGCGTTTCTTCTCATTTCTGATTCGATCCCGGAGAGACATGCACTTACGTATAAAGGCGGGACTTAAGCCAATATGCATTCTCTAATAGTAAACTTTAGGTCATGCAGAGATATTCATAGTCAAGGACACTATTAAGTAAATAATAGAATTGATAATTATAAGAACAAGGATGGCAGCAATTATTGCTCTCTATTTTATTAAACTTGTTCCCTAAACATAGCCTACATCTGGTTACATTAAAAATGAAATATTTCATAACACATACAACGACACGTATGATTTATGGTAGCACTTATGTTATGATTAATGTACAGTAATTACAATATCGTGGGTGTGATGCGTGTTAATCGTGTGATACAAAATATTAAAAACATATGTTCAGTGCGGTGAGTAATAGGTGTAATAACGTTCATGTTAAGAATTTAGACAGGGCGTATTCCACTGACATCTAAGATAGATACACCAAGTAATCACCCTTAGGGTCTTACCTTTTGGAAAATTAAAATTGTTAGGTAGCCTCGTTCTCTTTTGTAGATACGAGTAAATCTACAGAACTGAGAATAAGTAACATATTCTCAGTTCTATGAGTAAATCCTTCAAAATTAGCAAAAGAAGTTTATATGAGAAGCAAAACTGGTTTGCCACCCTTAAAGAGAGTGCTTCTGCAAGCTTCTTCTAGCAAGTAAAAAATATACGGTTGTCTTAAAGACAATTTACCGATAACTAGACAAGTACTCGTAAAGTGAACGGTGGTGAAAGGAAAAAAGAGGTAGAAACTCTGTGACCTTAAGCTTAGAGCTAACCGTTTTCTTAACAAGCTTTAGATTTAAAGATCACACGGTTTCTTAACGTATGGTTATTGACATAAAGTCTTTACAAGAGGACTGAGTGGAAAACATATTCACTTCCGCAGAGTGTTAAAAAAAAAAAAAATAATAATTGAAATATGATGTCTGAAGCGCGTTTTTTTTTCTATGTTCATCAAATAAAGAATTATTTGATGAACATAGAAAAAAAACGCGCGTTACGACCATTATAGAAATAATGTTCGTAATTTAAATTAAAACTTGACATCTCTATCAAATCTAAGAATTGAAATTCAAGGATTTAAGATTTATTATTAAGTTCACCCATCAAACGTGACCACACTTAGTGCACACTATTGGGTATATTTTGGTCATATAAATATATAGGTAACCTTCAAAGGCAAGCCTTAGTGGGAAGTAGGATAGTTCTATTTCCGGATAATTTGGAATTGTATATTATCTCCGATAAATTATGTTATATTCATAAGATTATCGATGGGCGATGTGCGGAAGATTGATTAAAAGAAAGAGGAATGTAGGTATTCAAGTGTAGTGTATTCATAGAGGATGCAGTAAAGAAAATTGAAAAGGGTATGCAGAGGTGGTTCGGACGTGGAAAGAATGAGTGCGGAACTAATAATAATACACGTCTCTCACACACGGCCGTCTGATCCCAAACTAGGCAGAGCCTGTACTATGGTAACCAGACTACTGATAAATATACTTGTAAATTTCTAAATACATACATATAATAGATAAATTACACCCAGACACAGAAAAAATGTTCTCTCTCTCTCTCTCATCACCCAATTATTTGTCCCGGGTGGGAATTGAACCCACGAATGACATAAAAGGAACAGTAAGGCAAGCGTTAGCGGTCGATAGTGGTCGACCACGCAGAAGATACACTTATTACACTTAAACACTTAAACTCGTGAGATATTAAAGGTTATAAGCAATTAGTGGCGGGCTGTTGTCATTGCCTACACCGAAGGGAGAAATTCGTGGGTAAATGTATGTATTATAATCGATGTTGAAATGTACACAAAATAAATTTGTTTTCGGACAAAATGGTGATAATGTTACAGGTTTCCGATTTCTGCAAATAGACTTTTTGGCTGTGGTTAAAATGATACCTACTATAACGAATGTAATGCATACAGAGGCACACAAATTCAGTATGATCCGAGCAAAGCTTAAATGAGCAGATTTACCCAAATACATATATCTAGTAAATTAAGTATCATGATCTTCAAAATGTCCCCTTTTATATCTTACCCAGGCAGCATAATCATATAATATGATAAAATTAAATGTATAAATTCATAAACATTCAATCAGATTTCTTCTTTCTTTGAATGCGGGAGTTGTCTTTTACCAAAGAAAAAAAAAAAAAAAAAAATATTATATCAGTCCGTGAAGCTGCAAATAACATCTCTGTTGAACTATATTTAACTATATCCTATTATGTAACTGATTTGCATAAGTAATATAATGCGAGAAATCAATAACTATATAAACAACACATCCTATATACAAAGTCCTTCACGAAACTCCTAATACCATTAACATAATAGGATTATCTAGACAATATTTTAAACAAACAAACATTATAAAAGCCGCTCTTTCACCGTGACCGTCAATCACCCTCCGAAGGGCGAACGGCTGAATGGTCTGAACAGCAATAAAAAGAAAAATAAATAAAAAAATATCGCCACGCAGCATTTCACGGGAATTGAGAGAGTACATTAGTTATTATAACACGACAAAATATGTGTAATAAAATGTAATTTATCGTGCAAATAAAATATAACAGTGGTTAGGGGCGGCAGATGGGGCGAATGCTGAGAATACCCACTACTAGCGGAAAGCGGACTTCCTAGATTAGACACGCCAATTCAGAATATGTGGTGAACAGATCATTTATCTGAGTTCAGTTGCTTAATTCGTGAAGAAAATGAAATATACATAAACGCGCGTACCTACTCCCATACTATGTTTCACTTGAAATAAAAGCAACAATTCGGTGTTATAGTTTCTTCATTCACCCTTTTTTCCCGAGCTCCGATGAGGTGATGATGAATGAATCATGATGTGATGGTTAAGTGGGATGTCGGAATTCCGAACCGACTAAGACCACACGGTGTTCCGAGACAAGTGCAGGCCACCTGATCTCGTCAGTCTCGAGATCAGGTGGCAATGTCATGGAGGACGTGGGCCTTGCCCCCTTCCGGTTTAGAGAGGTGCTAGGGTAACGGACAGTCCTACTCGTTTCCCATAGGCCATCCTCATAGAGGCCGGAGATCGTTTTGCATATGCAATATGAAAATGGCAACAGGCTGACTGGAGAGTGAGTTGCAAGAATTGATGAATCATTGAGTTCAGATTCCCTTCACTCTGATCTACTTCTATAACAGACGCCATCATAGCGAGGTAGGCAAATCACATAAAATAGTATTAAATTATCGTAAAACTAAACATGGTTAATATGAAACAACATCTAAAATCGCTATTCGCGTACACTGGTCCCCACCTCACAAATATATTGACAGTGTCCTACGGATGTTGGGGAAAAATGGCGCTCATTTGTTGGCGTCACCGTTTTGTACTGTTGCCTTCGAGAGGCGAGATAATGGCTGATTTATACGAGCGATTACGTGTGACGAGCGCAGCCGCTTATTGCCCGCGATATTGGGATGAATATCTTCACGGGTTGCGTGGGCAGACTACTATGATCGAGAGATATTATGAAAATACTGCTTTATTGGACGGCAAATTATGATTATAAGGGTAGAAACACAAGTACAAGTACGCTTTTTATTATTCATTCAAATTTAAATAATAAAAACATGTACCTACAACACATAAGGCTGTGGAGGATAACGATGATGGTTAGGTAACCTACAAGATATGTATTATTTCATAACAGTAGTGCAATAGGCACTTGCCAATGTAAAACTAGTCGTTTTAAGTCTTATTTTTGGATTGATTTATCAGTTTTGATTGATTGACGAAATATATATCAAAAATTGTTTCAAACAATTTGTGTATTCCACCAGTTACAAGAGACCACAGCATATGATTAGAAGATCAGCAAATTAACCGAAATATTAATCAATTAACTTCACAAGTAAAAAAATATAGCATCATTATAACCAGTAGCCATATCGTTCTTAAACAACAATTATTAATACTTAACTTAATTAATCAAAGACAAAAATGTTTTTAGTAAATTATTATTTTTTTGCT
This sequence comes from Euplagia quadripunctaria, assembly GCA_963859945.1. NCBI lineage: Eukaryota > Metazoa > Arthropoda > Insecta > Lepidoptera > Erebidae > Euplagia > Euplagia quadripunctaria. Next base: position 23,913,322 of record OY982567.1, on the reverse strand, counting down.
TTTAGCGTACTTTCTTTATATTTGAGTAATTGCGGTTAGTCCTTTTTAATTTTGGTTTTACTGTAAATGTTAACTTTCCTTTTTCTTGTTACTTTTCATCATGCAAATAATTTAAATTTTTGAAATGAAATGAAATGAAGCAAACAAATGAAACGTTCGTTTAATATTTTCATTCATGCTTCAACTCATTTTAAGTATCTCAAAACAACTTAAATTATGACCATCATTAAATAAATAATTTTAAACTCCGAGAAAACATTTACATGAGAAATGTGTGCCGCGACACAAAAAGTAAAACATCACTCACGCCAACTCGACGGCACTTTGTGCAACAAAAGCGACCTTTCTGATCTATACAAAATGGCTCATGACATGTCAAACAACAGGCGTTTCTACCCTACAGTCCCACACAGCATAGAAAACTCTCCTTCATACTCGCGTGAATTCTTGCAGTATTTTAAATATGGACCGATAAATAAATTATTCTGTGTCACCGTGAGTGTTACCAGCCTGAATGTTTATAGGGGATTCACAGCTGTTATAATAATGAGTCTTAATAGGTTCGCGGCATAAATAACAAGACACAAAGGCGAGGGATATGGGATAGGTACAACGGCAATACTTCAAAACCATTACCACGTGTGAATAGAGTGAAATGTGTGTGTAACGTGTCGTTCGGAACCACTATCTTTTTCAAATAAAAGTGGATAAATTTACTAGTAAGGTTTCAAATAATCATAAGGTTACAGTGTAACCTGTAGACTTGTAATACTTACTTACAACATTGACTACATAAAAAAACGCGTGTCTTTGGACCATGAGGAACGAAGTTCTTTTCGCTATAAATAAATATATTTAATGGATGGAATAATTTGTATTAAAATGTAGTAAATATTGTACACAGATGGAGTAAATAAAATAATAAAATAAATCAGCTCGCGGTCAGCATTTTTCGTCACGCTAACACTTTTTTCCGTCTATCTCGCCGTCGGTCCAGCGTCTGGAGGATCTAAGGGTCTAAGGATTTTCGTTCAAAAAACCTACCACCAGGCAAAACCTCTTAACACACCAATAATTAATTGGTGTGTTAAGAGGTTTTGCCTGGTGGTAAGTAGTTAACGGTCTCAGACACCAATAGTATATAACTATATAAATAGTCCTGTAACTTTAACGAAATGATGTTTTTCCCAGCCCAGTGTACCGCTTCGAGCAAATATTTGCTGTCCTACTCTTTCGTAAGAGGTTATTCAACTGTATGCATGCTACTGTAGACCTATGTTGACATCAAAGCAATGTAAGAAGCTAATGCAAACTTACTCGTCTCAGGAATATAACATAGGGCATTTTGGCTGGTCGGTCCATCTCATGAGAGGGACATTCCACAGTCACAGGTAACTAGTATTCTTGCTACCCCTCCAGCTAAGCTAAATGCTTGGTGGGGTTCGAAGCCGCAACCACTTGATCGCAAGTCCGCCGCTAACATGAAACTAGCTATTAACTTTACAGTCTCTGGTGGCCCCTCTAAAACCTATCGTTCTCAGTGGTTATCGGATCTCCAGAATATATGGACGGCCATCTGCCGTTTCATCTAGCGAATGACAAAAACCTTGTCGGTCATTTTGGTTCTCTTATAAACTTATTTCCGAATTGTCTCTCGTAGAAAAACTTGTTTGTCTACGTCCTGCGGTTCAGAGTTTTTGAGTGTATTCACTTTCGTTAATATTTAGCACGATTTAATTTAAACTAGTGGTGGCAAAGAGATTTTATTCTGCCATACTTAAGTTATTAATAACAGAAGGGTTTCTCTTTTACAATTTGAAGATTCCATTTTTTATTGATACCAATACAGCTTCGCCAAGAGCTACCATTAAAAAAAATCGGTTGACTAACAGGACAAAGAGGTCCTTAACTGTTGTCTATTTTACTTTTTATACATAGATTAGTCGTTCCCCGCGGTTTCAACTGCGTTAATGGCCAATGCTCTGCTGCTGAGGGCCAAAGCGTGATGTTAGATATCCAACACAAAAAGAACTATTCAAATCCTATTAATAGTTTTAGAGATTCGCGTTTAAACAGTCATACTAAAACTCTTCAGCTTCATTCTTTTAGTTTAGAATGTCGTGGTCGTAGAAAAACGACAGATTTGATTTTTAGTAACTCTACAGGAGCGCAGTTTAAAGCTTTCAAATAATGTTTTAAGTAATATTGTTTCTGTTAATGAAATCTGCAAATATTAGATACTGTGTATGAGCTTTGAAATATTTTTTTTATTTTATGATAAAGTACAATGTTTTCAGTAGGCTTTAAGTCAAAAACAAAAGTCGTAAAAAAATCAAATCCGCCGTTTTTCTACGACTGCGAGGAGATTACCAGCGTAACACTAGATTGAAATTAACGTTCACGCAAACCTTTATAAATACGTAACAAAATCTCACTAAACACTTTTTCTTGGTACACTCTGTCGTTGATAGCTTCGATTCCCAATCCCCTCTTTACGCTATATACTAGTCTAACAATATATTCACTATTTCAAAACAGTTACTTTGTATATCATTCAATAAAATTCTTTACCAAACAAGTTTCTCACTTACTGCTTACATATGAAAGCGAATTACCATAAAATACCTCAGAATAAACGTTTAATTGTAACGTTTGAATGTACAACTTTATTTCACGTGTAAAAAGTAATTAAGTCAAGCAATTGCCTATTAAAAATACATGTGAATTAATTATCAATTCAAATTGCATAAAAAGGGACAGGTGGGTTTGAAATACATCGGACTTTGAAAAAAAGTAAAGGTTCTTTGAGGCAAACATTAAACACGAATGAGTTCTTTACTGAATTATTAAATGAAACAATACAGAAATATTGTGTCACTATAAACAGCTTTGTATTTGTGTAGAAGATTGTCAACACCTCACGTAAAAACGGAATGTAGTCATTTTTAGACAGGAAAGAAGGTGAATTTGTATAAGGAAAAATGGGTAGGTAGAGGAACCTAGGAGTAAGGGATACCTCAAGTCTCGGTACTGAGACTGCAGTAGCTCGCAGGGGCCGGGGTCGCGTACTCGAAAGGTCAGACAAGATTAAGAAAATTCGGACAAAATGAAGTGAAAAGAGAATGAAAATATGAATTAAATTTATAAAGTGGGACTGCATAGGTGAAGTTTGTAAATAATAAGGACATTTTTTTTATTTTAATACCTATTAATAATAAAGTTATCAATTCTAATTGAGGTAATAAATTGTGAAGGAAACATCTTACCGGAGTACTTTACTAACGTTTATTTTATGACATAATTAGATAAGTATCTTTATATTTTTTTTTGTATTATAGGGGGCAAATGAGCAGAAGGGTCACCTTATGGTAAGTGACTACCGTCGCCCATGGACACTTACAACTCAAGAGTCACAAGTACGTTGCCGGCCTTTGAGATGGGAGTACGCTTTTTTCTTGAAGGTTTGTAGGTCGTATCGGTCCGGAAATACCGCATAAATATATTAGATTTAGCTTAAAACGATTTTACAATCAAAAAGTTTAAAGACATCTGTAGTTTATATTTGTTCTGCACGAAAGTGTTTGCGCTGCAAGCATTAAAGAATTGAATCAATATTAGATACCATACATCGTGAATGATGTAATAAAAAAACCATGTCAACGCAACTGTGCCGACATTGGACCCATCAACTTTGATAAAAACAATTGAATAGCTATTGCCAACCGCACCGAAATTTGAGAACTCCAGATATACCTTTTTTTTTTTGTGCGTGTGGAAACCCCCTCGGGCCGTCACCCCACCGGGGTTTTTGGTGGGGCGGTGTGTCGGAATCGAACCGACTTAGACCACATGGTGTGCCGTACTGCGCCTTAAGTAGGAGGGATCCGGGCACAGCTTTTATTAAGACATCCGGACCAACTCCAGATATACCTATGCCAACACACAAAAGAACTAGTCTTTTGATATTAAGTTGTTCAAAGTAAATTTAACTTGCCTGTAAAGTTAAATATGAATCTGCAGAAAATCAGTCTAATATACAGTACTTACCTTTAAAAACATTTTTTTTAAACATACACAAACAATCCTGATTACAATGCCATTTTATTACTAGAAAAATTATACTATCCTCCGTTTTAATACACGTAATACAGTAACATAGTTGGGAATCAAGTCAGACAATCAAGTCAATCAGTTAAGCCTTTTCAGTTGAAAAAAAAATTGTAATCTGAAATTTTTGGGCCGCGGCCATCTTGGATTTACAATGATTTTGAATACACTTGATTGTACTGTCATCATAACTGAATATGTTTACCATATTCCAGATGAATGGGTCAACAAAAGGAGGGTAAAATACTAAATTTGACCCAAAAAACAAACAGGGCAAAATATATTCATACTGATCAAGGTTTTAAATGCTTATGTTCATATTTTCGGCAAGGAACTAAATCAGATAATGTCACTTTGAAGTTATAACTATGCTTATTTATTGATTCAATCCATTGCAATATTCCAATCACTCCTCTATTGAACCCAAGTAATACAATAGCTTTACAGTTTAAACATATAAATTGTTTGTAAATCCTTAAATTTATAACGTTGCGCACGCTGTATCGGTGCCAAATATCGTTATTTATTAGAATTTATGAAGCAATATGTTCGTATCAAATTTGTACGAGAATTTCGAAGTTTTTTTTGGCATAGATGCTGGGATACTTTGATGTAAAGCTCCTCTGAGGGGTTAAATTAAAGATACAGTGCCAGAACACATTCGGCCTTAATTCATGGAGTTTTGAAGCCAGCTTTTAGAATACCTGTTTCTAATAGGTTACATTTATTTCGACAAACATATGAACTTTTTCTCTACCATTTTAATACTAGATATACCTTGAAGACCGCTGCGCTGTTGTGTTTATTTCATCGTCTTACTTAACCCCGCTAATAAAAAATATGTATTTATTTGCTTTTACTTCAAGTATTTATTATTTAGATTTTTTAAACGCTGTAAACGCTGCTTGTATACATATAAATGTTGTTAGCATTTAATCAAAAAGAATAAGATCATATGAAAAGGTTATATATAAATAAATGTCAACCATATTTCCTTCAAATTAAATTGTAAAACCACATTAAATAATTTCGTAACACAACGTTCATGTACTATGAAATTCGTTTCATTTAAAAATACTTCGTTCTGTCAACCTACAGCCTAAACTGAAAGAACTTTTTATAACACAATTATCTTTTTTAAATAAAGGTTAATTGAAATGTCATTGACGTAACATGCCAACGTGTCACCAATGCCACAGTCATATAATATTTTCATTCTGACAAATAACAGCTGTGTAAATATTACGCGTAATTCTGTCCCACTCAACTTTGTCGCGGCGACGCATTAGTATGATATTGACATTAGCGACGAGGCGTCATAATAAGAGCTAATTAGCATATTGCTGATAGATTATCTAGTGAAAAGGAACGTGTAACTTTTAATAATGCTCATGGTTACATGTATTATCAGTTATCACGTAATTAATGATTATTTAAATATACACTTTGTAAACATTTGTGGTGTGTTCTCAGTTAGCTTTAGCAAAAAAGGAGGAGGTTATATATTTTTATGTATGTTTACCGATTACTCGAAGACGCCTGGACCGATTTGGAAAATTCTTCTTTTGTTTGAAAGGGTATACTTCCCAGGTGGTACCATGACGGGATCCTGGAGAAATCGAGGGAATTCTTCAAATTTTATGGGTACCCTTGAAGCGATTTGGTTATTTTGAGGTGCATTGAAGTCGGTGATACTTTTTTTAAAAGATTATTACATCTAATGGTAAGGTATATAAATAGTCATACGACCAGACGTATCCACTAATATATACCAAATGTTAAGTCAGAATCAAATGTTAAGATCAGTCGAGAACTTTAAAAAAAATTACTATAGTAAAATCATAGAAGTAAGTATTGCTACTTAGTATATAATATACTAATTACACTACCTACGACTAAATTATTTTAAATACCTACTTTTTATACAAATGTTTTCTTTTAATTCATACAAACACAGAAAAACATATAAATAATTTACATAAAATCTTTTGAGGTAAGTTAATCTTAGCTAAAAATGCTAAAATTACTGTAAAAGGAAGCAATATTCTCATAAACCAACTTCAATTGAAAATTCAAAATATTTTCTAAAGTCTCTTACCAAGTAAGACCAACAAAAAGACGTGAAGTTTAAAGTCGACAAACAACTCGAAAGGGTATCAGCTGCTTATCTTACTACACAAGTTGTTACCTGAAGAAAATAGGTCAGCTTTGTTTGCAACTTCAAACTGCTCTGGTTCTTATTTGCAAGCTTTAAAACAGACGTATTATTACAGTTTACTTGCATCCTGCAAACCAATTTGCGTAAAGTAGGTAATTTCACAGTAGTACACAGAGTTGTTTATAGAAGGAGATACATAACACGTTTACAATGTTTTATAAGCATATTATTTATGTTTATGGGAGTCAACGCGAAGGTTTGTTTACCTTTAAAACACCTGGTATTTCGACTAGCCCGTGGCCAGTACAATCTGGTCGAAAAACTTATTCAAAAAAGAAACTAAAAAAATATCGCATAAAGCATGTTCAAAAATCTGATTATAATTAACTAAAAAAACTTTGAAGCTTAGTTGGGAACCATAAAAAGAAATTTCAACAAACATTCCAGAATCACACCTACATTTTTAATCTTCGACTCCACAAAGCAACCCTAAAAATGTCCTAAGATACAAAATTCATATCTCTTCATCTTGTCCAAACAAAATAACCTAAAATCTAACCGTATCACTCAATCATAACTCATTAAACAGAACATTATGGACGAAATATTCAAGAAATTGAGATTTCTTTATAGCAAACATTAATACACTCTTAAATCTTAATGTCGCAAATAATCATAAATAACAGATCAAATCCACCTACATTGTCAACTGCCATCAACGTATAATTTAATGTCATAAAGTAACATTCATAAATCGTCCACCCACGGCGTGTCTAGTTAAAATATATTATAAAAGAATAATTGTGCTCGCCGCTTCAAGGTTACCTCGATCAATCTTTCACACGTCATTACCGATGTCGCGTTAAGCTTCGAAAAGCGTTTTACGTGAAAAAGTATGTATAAAAGATTATTTACATTAATGTTTATAACTAATAATTGTCATTGTCAGTTTAGGTTTCGGTAGTTACGATACGTGTCTTTGTACTAACGGGCGGGTATTAAAGGACATATTATTTAATAAACTACTACGCGGTACTTCTTACTGAGTTGGGAATGGATACCGTGGCAGACAGTTCATGTTGGAGGTTCTTTCATGACATGAATATTTAGGCTTCGACTGTTGTATGAGATAAAAATATATTTTAGGCATTAGGTATTTTCAAATTCTTTAAATCTTACCGTTTCCGCTTACAGGCTGGTAAGTACATTACATTACATCTCATCAAGTACCTGATTCTTACCTCAACATAGTACCAAAACAAAATGGTGTATGTTTTAGAAAAATTGTAGTTTATGTAATCACGGACATTTTTCACAATTAAAAGCATACCTGCCCGCCATTTTGTGCTTAGTAAAACCATATTCAGCACACAAAAGCTACGCGGACAATATTTCATAAGCGATGACCGAAAAATACACGGTGGTGTAATAAATTAAAAACATTTTCAACAACGACCACTTCAGTTGACCTCTCCACCCCTCTAAACTGTTTTGCAAAGCGGAACAAAGCGGGCGTGATAAAAGGGTGTAAAGGGGTCAGGTGGACCGGTTGGCTCATTACCATTCTTAGTGAAAACTTGAAAAGATCTATTTCATAATTTTCGCTTTTAACAACCCAAGTTCTCGACTTAAACGTAAACTAGTCGTAAAGGTCGGTAGGAAATGTTATTTATTAATTAAAATAGAAAGTATGAGCTAGTGTAATGTAAGCAAATTATATTCTGAATAATTTTTCATTTTCATGACATTGTGAATGATAAATGAAACTTGTTGACTTGTTTATCATGTGGTGAAGGTTAGCTGTAATAAATTAGATACGTATACATTAATAATTATTAGTTGCACGCTTGCACTAAATCATTAAAGTATTATATTAGACATTTTCTGTTTTTTAGTATTTATTTTTACGATCATAAAAATATAATAAAAAAAACTGTACGAAAATAAATAATCATCACTTTCGAAGTGGACACTCTTAAATTTGTAGTGATTGTTTGCGAGTGCTAAGGTCTTGTAAAATGTATATAAAAAAACACAAGTTTACTTATTATAATAAATATCTCTTCGTTGGAGAAATTGTAATGCCCTTCAAATCATTTATTCAAATCGTTGAATAATATTCTACAAACCACTAAATCTAAACCACCGCAAGTGATCAAAAGTTGAAACGATAAATCTGAAATGGGCCTTATCGGGGCATTCAATAATCATTTCGGTGGCAATCACGTACAAGCGAGCACAAAAGCGCTACGAGACGCCACCGTGGATTGTAAAGCCGAAACCTTACGACCAATTACTGAGGGAGATAAAACCGTAATGCTGTCTGATGTTACGGAGTTAATCTCGTAGTCTATTGGTATAGCAAATTTTTCACGGTTTGGTCTAAAATATTGGAGTTCTTAATTGTAACTTGTGTCTACAGTCTTTGTTGAGTATAACTTAAGTTTGTATTTTACTATGAAGTTTTAGATTTTAAAATATAACAATCACGTTAAGATTAGGATTATTAACATAAAAAGAACAATTATTTTTTTTAAGAAATAAACAAAAAGGTAGGAAAAATATCCTAAAAGCTTAGTAGCACAAAGAGTTGTCTTAGTGCTGCTAAGCTTTTAGGACATTTTATATTAAAGGTGAATAAGAGATAATATTTAAATGAATTCTGCTGTATAGAAATCTACAATGTGTAGGACACTAGTAATGTCGAAGTGACTCTTGAACTAGTACGCTAGGAATTTTTACTTTCCACGCTGTAGACCATTTGCACCTAGGACATTTGCAAAATAATAAGATTATTTTATAAAACACAGATAATAAATAAGTAACTTTATTAGCATTTTAAGATGTAATATGAGAGATAACTTACGTTCACTTCAAAATATTAAACATAAGTTCCTACATTCGGGATAATACTTCTGTAAAGTTAGAGTATCCCAACACCAATAAGTATTATTATTATAGTATTATATAAAATAATTATTACTTTAAGAAAACTATTAACGACATTCGAAACAGGAATAATAATTATATTATATTTATCTTACTTTCGATAAAATGTATCAATTCAAAACTAAAACTACAACACGTCCATAACATATCATCATAAATCATATAAAATACATCGTATAGTTCAAGTGGTAACAACTGAACCCGAAAAACGTAATATCAGTGTGCCATCCAAGTGCACTCTCCTCTCTCACGCCTCGTAACCTTACAGTTTTACGATCACTTTTATTACAAGACGCTTTCGTGCGCGATTACCCACCAGAGTGGGTTCTGCTGTTAGGTGCCCTGCAATGTGAACATTCACCCTTCACGATATACCACTGTATCGTAGTTAGACGACACCATCGCTAAGTTATAATAAGTAGAATATACGTTTTGCGAATAGAAACAGCAATGGATAATGTTTCTTCCAATGTTGCAATTAGGTTGGGGACGCTTGTCAGCAATTACATTTTAATGTGTGTTTTATTATCACGGGCGTCTAATGTACTAGTGCATTAATTTATCACCTCCCCTGTTTACGAGTTACGGCTTGACAATTGAAATGATGGTGTATTCTGTATTCAAAGGAGGCTGACGTTCGTCCAGCGTATGTTGAGCTGCCATATCGCCCAGAAAGCTTTGCCCTGCACATGACGAGGGGTCGATTGTAATGAAACTAAGTTTCTAGTTAGTTTGGACGTGTCATACAATCGTTTGGACAGACAAGCGATGGACGTATCAAAGGACTGCCAACTGGAAATGCAGTTGCAGTTTCGATTGAATCGAGGGACGTCTGCGGCAGGCCTCTGTGAAGTAAAGGTTGATTGGATCGTGTCTATGCGGCTGATACGCTAGCAATGTTTGATTTCGGCGAATGGCAGAGTACGTCAGCCTGCCTTAGTTAAATTGTATTGTTTCTTAACAATAATTGATTTGTATATTCCATTTATAAGTTTGATCATAACATTGTTTTTAACTAGAAAAGACACAAATGGACTGCATATTGCTAAGACATAATAGACGGGCTGAATATTCCGTGAAGAACAATTCAAAGTTTGGGCAACCATATTAATATTACGAGTCAATTTAAATAAATTGGATAACTAAACAATTTCTCAAGAATATTTTGGTAGCACATCTGTAATAAGTACTTTAATATATTACAATTATGACGTTTAACGTCAACATAGAATTTGGGGTATCATTACCGTGGGCGGTGTGACATCGCCAACAGACACAGTAATGATGGTCCTACGACACGGAGGTGACATGCACGCGATGTCCAAACCATAAAATTTATGTTTTCGAAAAGATAATTGATATTCATAAAAGTGATAATTCTGATAAATTGCGACAATCTTATATTAAAAATTATAGTTTTAACAAAGAGGAAGGAAGCCATAAAGTCTGTTACTTCCCGTGGACAGGGAAATGATGGAAAAATTTTATATGCTGTCAAATACTAATATTGAGTCGCAAGTGGTTGGTTGCGTGTGAGAACCAGGCCATCGTTGTTTTATATTACAACACGATACTTATACTTGTTAATGTAATAGTACTGTTAATGTGATAATTATTCCAACATTGTAAGCAGATACGCTACATTAATTTTAATTAATGTTTTTCTTGTACTTCATCTTATGAAGCATTCCCCAAATCTTAACTTCTCCCGACTCTCGTACTTTGTGCTGTTTTTTTATTTGGTAAATTAATACTTACCATTATGAAAGTTTTAATAATTGTTCTATTAACCATTAAAGTAATAGACTGAATTTGAAACGGGTTTTGTTAAATTTGAATTGTTAGTAAAAATTTGATTTATACGAAGAAGCTTTTAAGCGAGGTTTAATTTATACACTTCAGCTTCTTCACTCGCTCGCGCTTTCCATTGCAAATTAGCACCAAAAATATTTTCCTTTCTAACTGCATATTGATGATCTGTAAGTGTATGTGGGACTTCCCGGCTGTTTTTTTTTTTTTTTTTTTATTTTATTGGGGGCAAACGAACACACGGTTTACCTGATGGTAAATGACTACCGCCGCCTGGGCACTTGTAACTCGAGAGTCACAAGTGCGTTGCCGCCGTTTAAGGTGGGAGTAGGAGAAAATGGGGAAGGTGGGGAAGAGTAGAAAAAGGGGAGAGGGGAAGGATGGGAATAGAGGAGAGGGAAGAGTTAGGGCCTCCGGTAACCTCACTCACGCGGCGAAATGCAATGCAATCATTGCTTCACTACCGGTTTTCTGTGACGCCGTGGCATCGAGCGGAGTCGAGCCGGCCCACACGTGCCGAAGCATGGCTCTCCCACATACAAAAGCAGTTTCCAGTTCGAGTCACAGATATGCGACCCTGGCCTCTCCAGCTATTACTTTCACTCCCCAATTCATTTGTATCAGCAATATCCTTTTCCTACCATTGTCTACATTTCCCTTTAATATGCTCCCAATTCTCCCAATCTTTAATTCCAAGAGTGCCCGGTTGGCAGCAATAGTTGGCAAAATGTGAGTGTTTAATACGCGTCGGCCTATCTCTTAGGGGCCATCCATAAATTACGTTCACATTACACATCACACAAAACATTACCTGTAAACGAAAGACTACATAAGCTACTACACCTTTACTAAAATAAAAAATAATTTTAGAACCGCTCTTTTTAGTTCTAGGTGTAAAATAGCAAAATATGTGACATCACATCAGGGACGGAGAGGTTCCACAAATTAATGTGACCACCTGTGATAATAATAGGGGGGTCCAAAAATCATGAAATTCGTATGACGTAATTTATGGATGGCCCCTTATGGAAGATATAGGCGTACCTCTATGTATGTGTAGACGTGTTTACTGATTGGTAATAGTAAACATACTAACTATCGTTATTATGAAAGGTAGTAGTTGTGGAGCAGCACTAATGGCACTTATATAGCTACTCGTAACTACAGAGGAACAAGAAAACGTTTATTGACCAGTAAGATACATTAAATGTGCTATAATATATGGTTATGACTTGCTGTTATTGACTCGAGGTTGAAGGGAGAGGACTGCTATGTTCAGTGACTTCAATGGCATGGTAATTATCACCTGATTGGGAAAGGGCAATGAATCTATAGTTAAAAAAACATGTTACTACAGTCTGCCAAAAAAATCATTTGAGACTTTTCATGACAAGATATCCTAAACTTTCTTCTCACAAGGCTCAACCATGTTTCCAAAACGGGCAGTTATAGATGGACACAGGCAGATATGATATTATGGATACAATTTTTTTTAATAATTTTATTTTGACAGGGCACCCTATTGTTGTGGTGAGTCTATGTGTGTTAATCTATAATTATTATTAGTTTGAATTTTATTAATTGCGTAAACAAACACAGATATCTGCCCAAGCAAACTATTTTCTAAGAAACAGTATGCTAAAAGTCAACGTTATAAATTTAGAAATGACTGTTATTTTTTCAAATAAATCCCAATTCAATGAAGAAGCAAGGCAAAACCAGCTTTAAAACGAACATCACAATAAAATCGCGCAAACATTTTATGATGAGCGTGTTCACATCACATAAATCATCCGTTCTCTTCTAATGGATAACCCGATATAAATCTATTTATGCAAAAGTTTTCAATGCATATATCGCATGTGGAACAACTATTTGTGTCATGTATCCAGTTATACTTTATAACAGCCACGTTAATTTGATTGAAGATGACGCTTGAAATGTATAACGTGGAAATTGCCTGTTAGTAAGAAAAGAAAATATACATTCGCATCTTCGATATCTGCTATTAGTAATGATGACTGTATGCAGTGTGGTTTAAAAGCTCACCTGAGTGTTTGAAGTACCGATATTTATTTCCAAGTGTCTATATTTATATTGTACCATATACAGAATGTTACAGAAAGGTGTGGACATATTTTAGGGTCGTACAGTAAACCCCGTGAATAAAGTAAAGCGATAAAAAAAATTGAAAATTCCTAATTTTTAATACAGAAATCTCAAGAATGTTGATGGAATGTCCAGCTTGTTCTGAAAATGTCAGGTAAAAGGGTATCCCGGGTCTCCTGCCATAGGCCCACTTGTGACGAAACACCGTGAGGTTTTAGTCGGTACCACTTCCCCATTGCTCAGGTGAGGTAATGACCCGTGGGAGTTTCCACAGGAAAAAATTTTTAGACAAAATCTTTTTTTTTTGGCTTCAATCGTAAGCCGTATGGCTGTATACAACGGAGACGGTCAGCCTAGTGGTCACAACCGGAAGGACCTACTTAATTGCTAATATTACAGCAACAACATAAGAGCAACCCTGAGGGGAGGGAGTCAGGACCTCGGCTTAGGGTGTTGCTGGAGACTATGGGTGTACCTATTTGTGCACGCAGCTCCAGAACGATTAAAGTAGCAAAAAACAAAATCAAGCGGCGGTAGCGCAATGGCTAAGGCGTCGGACTTGCGATAAATGGTTGCGGGTTCGACCCAGTGCACTACCGACGTGAACCCACTCCTAACACAAACGTTTAGCTTAGATGGAGGGGTTAACAAGAATACTAGTAATGTGTGACCCACGTTGCTAGTATTCTTTAAAAAAAAAAAAACAAATATCCCTTTATTATTTTATACAATTGTCAATAACACATTTGTCGCCTGACGGTTACGTTTGCCTATGAGGATTTAATAATAATAGTGGTATCACTTGTGTGTTTCCAACAATAACCTTGCGTTGGTTCCTAACCACCAGCATTGTAAAAAAGCGTGGGGTGTTTTTTACTATATCTTTATAACTTTTAAAAATAGCTACCAATGAACTATTTGTGGCACCACGCTTTTTTACAATAAAATTGATTATTTTGTTAATAACTTGATTCTTACTTCAAAGTTATTAGAATCATCTTAATTATAATGAAGTAGTGGACTTTATTTTGCTATAGAACGTACTCTTCATGTTAAAAATTTATTTTCTACTTTTTAGTTCGGTTTCTATTAAACCGATACTTCGTTTTTTAAACTATACCTACTTTTTTTTTTTTTTTTTTTGTCTCCAAACAGCATCAACAGTACTTAGGTATTATCACGAAACTCTTTGGTGACACCAAACAAGGAAGGATAAAGCATGCATGTGCCTAACCTACAAATAATAAGTCATTTTGTCTTCTCTTGATTATTCTGATCAGGTTATTAGGTCAAAGTAATAAAATTATTATATTGTACATATTCTAAATTGTTTTTTATTTTTTTTCTAAATAATATTTTCAAGTCAATCGGACTTCTTGAAGTTGGTGAACACTACGTTGAAAGATTTCCTTACAAGCTAATTTAAAGCGTGTAAAACATAACATTAGTAGAACTATGTCCACCCTAATGGAGACTGTAGTTAGATACTAGTTTCCTTTAGGGTGGACATAAAATTCAATAGATGGATATACATTAATACATTATACATAAGTACTAAAATAATAATGGAAATATTGTTTACCTTCAATCGGGCGGTATGTGTATATTGCATAGCTGTCTACATGTCCTTGAATAACAAACAAAGTATCTCCAACCCCACACAGACCCACTCAATCGTTTGTGTGTGTCTCAATTTCTAACAAGGCAGTTAGGACACACACACACGTCAACGAAACAAATTATTTACAAAACGACCATGTTTCTAAACTACGTTTACAATTGGCTACATTGTAACCTTAACCAATGATTACCAACTTTATCATTCAGTGGAAGTTATTATCGGAAACGTATAATTTTGCCTTTATGATAAAGTTTTTTACCCGCGCTGGTGTTCTGCCATTGTAACTAATTAAGTTTTTATGTTAATAGAATTTTTATTGGTTTATTTGTGAGTTAAATAGGTAGTACACAATTATGTAGGCAAGATAAGCTGAACACAATGTCACTTATTTACACACACGTTGCTCGCTAATTAATAATGATCTATGAATAGAAATAAATAAAGGTGACCAAAAAAAGACTGGATGTCGCGATTTACTAGAATCTCTGCTAAACAAATCTAGTAAATCGCACCAATAATAACATTAAAATAACACTTGCTGACCCGCGCAACTTCATCAGCGGCACATAAGAGAAAAGATAAATTTTCCCCGTTTTTGCAACATTTTTCATTGATAGCTCCGCTCCTATTGGTCGTTGCGTGATGTACAGCCTTCCGTGATGAATGGGCAGTCCAATACTAAAATATTTTTTCAATTCGAACCAGTAGTTCTTGAGATTAGAGTGTTCAATGAAACAAACAAACTTTTCAGCTTTATAATATTAGTATAAATAAAAGGTTTATAACATATTTAAGAGCTAAATTATATTAATATTTTTGTAACCAATCAAAATATTTCTACTGAGCAGAATTTGCCATAACACTCCACATGTCAAAATATACCTACCATTTCAACTCAATTAACTATAAATAAATGCCCCCATCTTGTTAGCAAACCTATCTCAAGCTTAAAATTGTTGGATAAAAGCTCAGCAGTTATTTATTATGGTGAGATAAAAGGCGAGTTTTGTTTTGTGTTTAGATACTAATGCTTTATGGGAAACAGGTGCGAATAGGGATGTTAAAATATCGATAGCAAATATTTTATAAAATAAATATATTTTGCTTTCTAGCATGAATTATTATGTACTACTTTCACTCTCAGCTCAACGCGGTTTATAGGTCGGTCCCCGTATGTCAATAAATTAATCCGAGATGTTAAAACTTATACGCGGACTGAGGACTTTGTAAAATCATATTGATGGGTTTTTTAAGAAGTTTATTTAAAAAAAATTAAAAGTCCACGTTTTTTCAGGAAACTACTGCATAAGGTTCTTCATTCGTATCAAAGGAGGCAAAATATGGATTTAGCAGAGTCGGCATTTTTAGTCAGTAGTAAAGAAAATATTCTATATAATAGTACTAGTATACATAAAAATTAAACTATTTAAAGACAAATATAAGTTTTCGGTAATTGAGTGCTTTATTAGTTCTTATTTACAGTTGTGATACCATCTTTGTGTAAAATGCCTTAGTGTAAATTTGTATATATATCAACAATAAAAAATACAAAATTAACAGTACTTATAATACAAGGATTTTATATAATAATACCACGATATAAATTACAGTCGATTGATCGATTATAGCCGATTCGGTCGTCCCTTTATTAATTCTTTGACGAGCGAGATTCTAAACAGCGCACGAGACAAACTAAATATTTTCTATTTAAAAATATTGTTTATCGATACTATTAATTACAAGCGCACATCTCTATGTCATATCGTGCTATAACTCATCCGGGCGCTCATTAATGCATCTATATCAAAGTCTGATGACATATTTACTTCAATAAATTCTGAATACGCACAAAGCTAACCAACTCGCTTAGAATCTTAACCACAGTTCAGTGGCTCGTACTAATTCTTGGAATTATATCGTTGCTATAGATACTTTCGTTTATGATGATAACAGGATAAAGTGAATTTAAAAAGTATCTATTATAAGATGTTATGATAGAGTTTTTATTCCGATATTGTGTTTTGCTATTTTATGCTGTTTTATATATTATATCAATTGATGAATTTTGTTCAGTTTTTAATAAAAAAACGTATTTGACAATCTTATTCTATTCCGTCATTCGGCCATTGATTAATTTTTTATTTGGTTCTTTAAACAATGTTCTTATTTAGTTTTTTCTTCCATTTTCAGCATTTGATTTCAAATCAATATTGTCTGTCAATGTAATTAAAGTCATTGTTATTTTATAGAAGCAGAAAGACCAAAATTATTAAAAAAATATACTTACATATATTTTTTTTTATTATTTTGGTTTACATAGACAGATAACACTTTATTTGTACACCATTGTTACAGTAGTAATATTATATTATACGTAATATACCTAAGTCAAACATATAAAGTACAAAGGGTGGCCTTAATGCTAAATGCAATCTCTTCCAGGCAAACTTAGGGTGGGTCAAAATTATTCGGAGAGACAGTGTTAGTTGGTGGTGTATACAATTTTAATAAAACTTGTAATTACTAATAAGTACCTACATCTTTTTGAAGTTATACAACCGCCTTAACCTCGTGGAAGAACATTTTTTACATTCAATGTTAAGTTCAGGGAACAGTAATTAGTAATGTGCGGTCTCATTTCCAAGATTCGAAGACTACGTGACTATGTCATTTAATACGTTGGTAAATAGTGTTCGCACCAAAGAAAATACTGTTCACAATATTAGTGTGGAAAAGTAAGATATAATGTACTTGTAAGTTGTTCGATTAAAAAGTAAATCCATCCTGTAGTTGACAACCCCTCAGCAATATCTTTTTATTGCATTGATTATATAAGCACTCGCAACTTGTGTGTTTCTAATACTGTCTTCCTCTACAGGAACTACACTAATGTTACCGGTTAACCGAGATCCGCTGCAGGGGGAACCATTAGTAACCGTGTACAAAATATGTTTTATATTTTGGTTGTAGTTGCGGTCATTAATTTACGGTATCTACAAAACAATTTATATTCGAGCGATTGCACTCACAAAGCTTTGATCACGACCTGCTCGTTCAAAACACTAATTAAACCGAGTGAACTGAACAAACGTTACTCCTAATTAATTAACGGCAATAATGAGCTTTTCTGGAAGGTTTACCCGCTCGGAAATAATCACTGAACACGGCAATACACATTTCACAACCAAACCCCTAAGATTAGTAATACCTAGTGTCTCGTAAATAATAAATAAAAGTCATATTCAACGACAGCTTTAACACTAAAATATACTTTTTTAAATTCAATGCAGTAATCCCCGCCGCGGGTCGAACAGACCACCTTGTCAGCTAGCGCGTAAATTAACATCAAAACGTCATACAAAGAGGTAACCCTTCGCCGCCGCATAATAAACTACTCGGGTCGGTCCTCTCCCGCGGTGCGCCTACCGAGCCGCCTATTCAAACGACCGGACATTATCGTAAATATTGTGGTATTTATTCAGATTTCGGGCACAAACAATTCAATTCACGCACCGGCTGCTAATTGGGCATAAATCGTCGTAAAAATATTCAATAAGCTTCTCGCATCGATTAATATTTTAAACACTGAATGCCTTCATTTGAATTCAAATTAAGCGGCGCGTAGATAATACTGTACGTCGATTTGTCGACGGGCGACCTATTGGAAGGGTTTATTTTTATTCGGTTTTCGTTTAACAACAACAAAAATAAGCTTGCATTTTGCTTCGCGGCATGGCACAAATTAATCGACGATTATTCTTGATTAATTTGTTTTGAGCGTCTTAATATCGCTTGAATATCGTTAAATTCACTCACTTGAAATTTATTATACGGGCTATTTCAACTGTACGAGCTGGTATAATAGAAATAATAGGCACGTTATGAATTTCATGCAAAACAGCGATCGTTATTCAAGCTCGCGAGATAGCGAAACTGGACTTTAATGGCGGGCCGTTAACATATAAACGAAAAACATTTACAGTGAAAAAATGGTTACACGCCAGACGGCAACACGAAAAACGTCAAGTTGAACACTTTATAATAGAAATAATAACGCAACAGCCGCCGTGAATTATTGCCCACATTTCATGTTAAATTGTATGTAAATGGCGAGCCGGTGCGACAAGGCTCCCACAATAACATAATAATGGTGGATTTGTGACTCACGTCAGGTTGTTAGTGTGTACTTAACCCTTTATCGGGACACGCACGCGGGACGTGAGATCATTACTGGGGTCGCGGCGACCGCTCACAATGGGAACGTACGCGTTAGACCCGCCCGTCTTACGAGGGTTAACGTTGAATTTCGTGAACGACTAACATGTATATTTTTCAACGCCACTCGATACCGGTTTCCGATAATACTCATTTGGGTAACAATAGCTATATTTTTTATTTAAATTGGACATGTACACACAATGGTAAGTCTAAATGCTACTGAAACGATTAACTTTACAATTTATGAATTTGTAGCTCAAATAAACATGTATTAGACTGGTTTATTAACTAAACGGGTTTCCTACAGCGTAGCAACAGAAATAAGTTGGCGGTTATTTACGTCAATAACTTGGAAACTCGAGAAATGCAAGCTTCTCGAGACATCCATCGAGAAGCTTGCATTTCTCGAGTTTCTAAGTATGGTATTGCATATGAATTCTGAATCCTTATTAAAACTTGAAATCTCAACTCTGTTACAGAAGTATATTCTTTACACGAAAGAAAGCTGTTATAATAACCTCATGTTCGTGTTCCTGACAGGATATTCTCACACATGTTTCGACGTGTTGAAAGCCCTTTAGATTAAACCTAATGAGACTACGATAGAATAGCCATGTTCACAACAACAACTGCAACAGGCTAATACCCTACAGTATTTGATCAGCCTTTTGTCAAGAACACATCTTATAAATAATAACAGGCTTTTTACATAGTTTTCTTCCCAAAGTAGTTTTCGCTTATTTTCATTACATTACGAGTAGAAAGCTACCACCTTACAATTCCATTTATATCTAGTTTGTATTTTTTACACTAAGTACTTACAACCCGCTTCAATGTTTCTAAATCAAAAAGATTGAAACTTTCAATAGCACCAAATTTTATCGCTCTTGGTGTTGGATATTTTTTTACTCGACTTGTCTTGATAAATAAACATTGAATCTGAAAAAATACCTTCAAGTAGGGAACTTAGTCCTCGAAAAATTTTAATCATTATGGTTTCCCATCAAGGGTGTCTTCTTTCTTCTTCTAACAAAATATGAATACTTTTAGCCTTGACAATGTTCATTATAAAGCAATATAATACCCCAGACAACCAAACAAATATACATCAACAGGCACTCAATATACCGAAATCATATTACCGTTGAAAGCGACAGACAGCCCGCCCTATCGTTACAACAGTGATTCTGAAACAATCGCCTCGGGCTCGGAAATTGCTTCCTGATCCGAAACCGCCCTACCTCTAGCCTTAGGGTCCACGGGGAGCATGGGTACACTTCCTAGCCAAGGGACGTTCGTAATTATATTTTAGATTATATGCTGAGGAGAGATTTGTGTGTTAAAAGCTTACGTGATGTTCTATCGTGTAAATGGATAACTTATGATCTTAACAGCGTGAACTAAACGTTCTGATACAGTTTCACATGAAAGTTTTTGCTCATGATTATAACTCCATTGAAAGTAATATCTAGATTCCTTTGCATCGTCATTCGTCACCACATTAAGAAATAAAAACGCATTTATTTGCGTATATAAAAAAACCACGGTAACAGTATTATAAAGAAATCGATATAACATCTTACAATTCTCGTATGTATTGTACAGTCAACGGTATTTCTATTGAGTGTTGTTCAATTCCCACGTATTAATGTTTAAATTTTTTAATTTTGAGACAATGTTCCGAGTTGAGATGTACTGTATGCTTGGATAAATCTATTTTGGGCTTCATTTCATTAAAATCGAAGAGAAACGAACAGTACAATGGTGGTGACATTTTATTTGATAGAACCATAAAGTTGAGAATTAGATGTATCTTAATTTTTCTTGTAGTGACAGACTCGTGATTGTCAATACAGCACGGTGCGCTACAAGACGTCTTGTTTTGAGTACCTACATTTTGTAATCTGTGTTTTCGAAGCAATCTTAATTGGAACAGATCGGTACAAAACTGTTTTCAATTGTTTTAGTGTACATACATTCGATCTGCTTTTTTTATTAATGGTTAAAAGTAAGATACATATATCATGGTAACTACGGTCGATAGTTAAAAATAGTTTTCATCCGTTTTTATTACTTAGCAGAATCTTTTGTCACAGGTACTACCTATTGCAATACGAATCTCGGTAAAGCAGATATGCATAGCCGATATACTATATGTGGAACGCTTTATCTCATTTACAGTCGAAGTGATTACATTCGGTTATTCATGAGCCTTCGTATGGTTAATATATCCATCAAAAATTTACATCAAACTAATGTTTCCCTAAATTATCTCGTCAATTTTAATAGTACAATCGATCGTATGAGCAATAGGGTGTTGTACGATCAAAAATCTACGCTGAGATTTGATCGCCTCTAGAAAACAAAATATTGACCCGTGTTTTAAATTTGGAATAAAACTATTTATATTTGGAATATAATTAATTAAATTTTAATTTAATTTAAATGTATATATTGAATTAATTGTAGCAAATGAAATGAAAGTGTGTTAAAATAGAAAAAAAAATTAAATATGGAAGATAATTAATTAAATATGGGAGCTAATTATTTAAATTTGGAATATAAATAAATCAAATTGGATTATAAGTAGATGTCTGACTGAATACATAAAAAGAGATTAGGTACTAGCGACATAGATAACAAATTATTACCAGTATTCTTGTTAACCTCTCCACTTAAGCAATGTGCTTCTTTTAGTTTTAGGTTCGTATTCATAGTGTCCTGGGTTTGGTTCAAATCTGCAACCACTTGATGCAAGTCACATATCTTAGCTATTACGGTACTGCCGATATACAAATTTTCAGACTGTGTAGCGTCCAAAACTTATAAAAACTTAATGCGGTTCAATGGAACCGGAAATACATTGCTACACCTTTAATAAGTGATATTTTGTATTGTTTTAAGAATCCTGCTGCATTAAATTACAAAAATACGTAGAAAGCAAGTCAAACTATTATTTATTTTATTAAAAATACACAATTTTGCTTTAAATAAACAAAATAAGTATGTCAGGTTCATTATATTTTTATGGCCAAGCCGTGTTCATAAATTATCATGCCATAATTATCATGCTTGTAACATTTACATTACATTAATACACAAGGTGGACTATAAATTAGGAATATTAGCAACATGTGACGTAATTTATGGCCTTAGCCTTCTTCAAAAACGATGTCCACACTAATAACGTCTATGCATATTCATGTTTGTTATTTAATTTTACGCGACTGACTAAAAGAATTTAAAAAATATAAAAGAACGAAACAAGTCTTAAAGACGTCACGTTTTTATAAATGTCTAGTACATTACGATAGGAAAGATCACCAATTAGTATGTTGTTTCGGTCCGTTTTTTAAATACGACCGTCGCGGTCCGTTTTTTCCAGATGAGTTCTAAGACACCAAAAGTTATTTCACTCAAGAGACCTCCTTAATCCGGCCCTGTTGCAGAATTCATTCTTGGCTGGGGTCTCCTACGCATAAACCACCTCCCTGCCTTTGATCTGCATAGGTCAAGTACTTTTCGAGATTTCGTTTTTAGTCAGTGAGTGAGTGAGTGAGTGAGTGAGTATCCTTTTGCTTTTATAAATTAAAGATAGACGTTATGTTAAACGATCATAATAATATTATCGAGTCTGAACTAGTATGTTTTTTTTTTGGTAAGCTAAACTTGCATAGATTGTGCGATTACCTTTTCAAATCTGGTAAAAGAACACTATGAAATCATATGTTCTTAAAAATAATATGACCCTTGTATCAAACATGTAACATCTTCGAGAAAACTTGAATTAAACTATTGTTAATTTATTGGTATCTGGAAAGTGTACAAATGGAAATTCACAAGGAGTTCTTGAGCAACATTGCGTTTGTCACAAGTGCTATAATATGCATTAGTCTCACGATTCTTAGCTCATATCCTGTCCCAGAGTAATAATTCATTCATTAACATATAATTGTGTGTATGCTAATCTGGGAATTCGTGTAAAACTTGCCTTTTTTGCATATAGCAATAATCGCTGGCACCAAACAGCTTATTACGAAATTAATAACTGCTCAGTTATTCAATTAGATATGCACCTTGCATATTTAAGTTATATAATTAATAGTTGAGAAGAGAATGATAGGTATTAATTACATAAATATTATTACATTTGTTTTTCTACTACTGTTTTGTCGCAATCTTCGCAATTCAGCAAAGAATGTAATGTAAGAAATACATTTTTTAGTTCTAAAAAAAAATTATGTATTTTATGTACATATTTAATATATCCATTCAAAGTATGTGAACTGAAACAAAATTCGACCAGGAGCAATCACCTCACCCATGTTTAAACAATATTGGGTCTATCGGTGACGTTTCAGGACATATCGAAGAAGAAGGTTTGAGGGAGACCCTCTTCGTTATTGGTAGTCAAACACGCAAAATGGTATCTTTTTTAACATTTGTGGCAAGATATATTTTTAACAGTCGATTTGCCTATTGAACAGCAACCTCATTTGTGTTTTTCTAATTAGTTAGTTAGTATTTTCCTAAGAATAGAGAAATATGTAGAAACTGATAACACATAATCGATTACATCTCTCGCTAACTAAAAAGACCGAGTCTCAATGTAGGAGTTTTTTGACGTACAAATATTGTGCATAAAATGAAGACATTTTATGCACAATATTTGTACATCAAAAAACTAAAGAATGTAATTATTTATGTATAGAATTTGTTATAGTTTCTGCCTTATAACTCGCTTTTATATTGAAATGAATCACTCACTAACAATATTTTGAAGATAAGTCAGTCTGACGCACAATAAACGACCTTTACATGCAAAATTAGTTCATCTATCACTGTTTTTACCGAAAATATGGGAGCGCTATGTCAATTGCTTGAAGAATCGATGACAGAATCTTTAAACAGAAAATATAGACTAATACGAGATATCATTTTATTTTAAGCCGTACCTTACGAAATATCATTTTATTGTAAGCCTTAAATAAACTTGACATAGACTCCATTTTAATGCTTCTTTGTGTTACTTAATTCGCGCGCTTAAAACAAGAAAATATAAAACAATTTTGGCTGTATAGTACATATTCAGTATGTCGTTTCTTACTTCATGTGGTAAGTATGTAATTAAAATTACTTCGTAACTTTCTTCGGCTTCGCCAGTACTACATTACTCACCTACTGCTATAAAAACACTATTGAATTACCCATAAAAACTCCACACTATTGGTATCAAGTTCCTATTCCCAATAGCGTGGCTTGACCACTCACCGAGTCACGTGCCACTTTGATAGCCGCCGCAATGATACCTCCAATAAAGCGTACCGTTTTTACAGCTCTGCTGATGGTTTTAAATATATTTATACCTGAAGTGATCGTTAATTTTGATGGCATACACGGATCTACCTACCATAAAAACTTGTTTTTGAACGTACTTTCTATATCCAATTCTTCAAAATAGTATAAGTAAGATCAAAACATCTGAAGGCCAACAATGAGCGTTGACTATCCATGGGGCCGTAAACATATTGGCTACCAATATCCCCAAATGTTCTAAAGAAACCTCAAATGTACCTATAAATAAAGTTTAAAAACTAGGAGAAAAGTAAAAAGTTATGCACTTAATTCAACATCATCCCCATGACATTTTTTTTTTAAATTGACGACCTCGAATAATTTACTACCAATTTTATAAAAAAAAGATATTGAATTTGAATTTGAATCATCATCATCATCATTAAGATTATCACCATCATCATCGTCATATTAGGTTGTCTGCTGAACGCAGCCACTTTAAAAAATGTCACAAAGTGGACTCACGTACTTCAGTTTCAGGTTTTGGTACATTTGAACGTAAAATAGTGCTTAAACATTTTTTTCCTACACGCATCGTTCACTTCTTCTATCTTTTACATTTGTCATTTTATCATTAAACTTTTATGACGTTTTCATGCATTCTTTTACTTTTTATATACCTAACACATGTGCTCACCAAAATATTAATCCGAAACTAACAGAAACAAGTATAAACAACGTCACAGCAATGACGGCATGTATAATTGTGATAGATGCATTGACCGTGACATGGCAACATCACAACCCATTAAAGCAATAGCAACCCTTTCCCTAAGTCGACTTTTATGACTTGCGTGGGACGATAAACAGCTGATGAGGTCCTGGTTTGTTTATTACACATCAAATAATAAAGATTTTAAATGTACATCTAACGAGGGTAAACCAACAATTGGGATAGGATCAACAAAAGCTTGATTTAAAACAATGTTATTCAACAAAGTCTTGTGTTTTCACCCACAAAGGCACATACATATATGGCAAGAGGGCATAACAATTATTTCATCTGCAACATAGATTTGCTTAGGAGATTCGTTACAACTAAACTCAAATATGTCTCATATTTTTTTTAATATGATACTTTTACTTTAAAGAACTGAACTTACAATCCGATCCATCTCAATATACAATATTAACCAATATTGCATCATTGTATCTTCTTTCACTAAAGTTATTTTGAAATTAGTTTTATTTCCTCTCAGATTAAATAATATATTCATTTATGAATGATAGTATTTTAGTACTAGTTATTAAATAATGTCTAAACCTCACAAACCTTCTTCTTAGTACAATTACGGAGCTTCATTCGTGCCTGGGATCAGACGTAGCGGATTACTGCTATCATAACTTGGCAGGAGTTCTAGCAAACACATGTTTGTTTGTTCTTGTGTCTAATTCTTTGATATGACGGGATAATTTTCCGACGTTAAAGTTATCGTACACCATCCACCCATTGAAACAAAACTGCTAATGCAATAATGTCCGCGTCTTGAGTGACGTTTGTATGTTTATATACATAGATGAATTTGGATTGAATTCAGTAATTACTTTTGCTTGACTTGAAAATATGAAGCTTGATTGAAACTGTAAAACCTATTACAATTGAAAGCTGAACTTAATGACTAATTGTATGACAAGTAAACAATGACTTTATGAAATAACATACCGTATTCCAATCAAAATTTCTTAGGCAAAAAGTAAGTTGAATTTTAAATACTGTCTTCCTCCTTTTAAATGAAGAATTCCTCTAATGACCCTGTCTAACATGTCTGTGAAAACTACATACGTATTCTTGAACACATAACTAAAGTTAAAATATCGTCTTACAACAAGAGATTGACACAAACATCGGCAAACGTAAAGCCGTAAAGTTGGCACATGCCTCAAACCGGAGTATATATGAAAGTTTATTTATGTGGCGTCTCAGCGGAAGTCTGGTAGACAATATCGTTCACTATACTTAAATCAACTTGTCTGAATGTCTAACTTAACATATTTATGTTGAACATGGGTTTAAGTATTTTACTTTGATGTTTGACTAGAAATGGATGGATTTACTTCTTCGCGGTAAACTACTGTCAATAACTTTGATTATAATGAGTTTGGTATACATGAATGATTTTATAATTTGTCGTTTTAAATCTTTCCGTCAATAAATAAATTAGAAAGATACCAGGCAAATTAGTAGATCATGATTTCAAATGATAATAAAATAAAGGAAAATAATTTCACAAAGACAAACTCAGTTATAACTTAAATCAAATGAAAACTGGCATTACGTACCATTCTATGACTATAATTATTAATAATAGCGTTACCGGTATTGATTTGTTTCGATAACGCAAAATGTTCACATGTGTATGCACCTTTATTCTTCCAACGTTTAACCCGATCAATCACACTCTTCAACAAATTCTGCTTAACACAATGCATCTTAATAGGTTCACGCATCGTCTGCTTTCATGAATCACTCTGGCCTATTCTTATACAAATTAGAAGCATAAATACTGGTAAGACACCCAATTAGTACCCTTAAATCTATAAAGATACGGTTTAAAGATCTTTGGCAAAACGGTAATATGTTTTCAAAATAAAAACTGGATCATTTCCCTTTGACAATTGACGCTTTGAAGGCACCCTATCCATCTATGTCTTCTCGAGTCTAAAGATTGTCGTGGCAGTTGGTAATTGAATGATTGAATTCATGTTTAATGTATGAGGCAGGCCTGTGTAAATTAATATTTCTTGTGCGAGAATGAAAACATTTCAGGTGGGGTGGACATTTTGATGAATTATACAGAATAGTAAATGATCTTCAGTTTAGTAACCACCCAAGCATACAATCGCTGGCATTAATTCAATCTATCAGGCCTTGATTATCAGGTACATGCTATTTTTCAAGTTCATAAAGATGGTCCATTGTTTAGATGTACATGTTTTATTACAATAATTGTTAATTGTTAATGATAATATGTTTTTGAAATCTCTTTTTCATACTTCCATTGCTTTCGGTTTCTCTTACCTTGCATTAACCTAAATATTTGTAAGAAAAATAATTGTGTCTAAATATTTTATTTACCTTTTTAATAGTAATTTATCAAATAAATCTTTTACGTTACTGACGAATAAACATTTGTGCCCTTCTTAAATTCTCAAAGATTGACGCTCTTGGTTATTTACGATCTTAAAAAAAACGTACTGTCATCGGTATGATCTAAAACTTTAAAAAGTTATCCAAAGTTTTTTCTATCCTCGAATCTTACATATATACATAAACCGTTTTGTACAATAGGTATCCATTTCTATTGCACAAGAACCTTGTTACTGATGGCAACTAGATAATGTACTTATAGTAATTTCTTCTTTATTATACACAATACCATTATTTCAAGTTTCATTCAATGCCATATTATACCCGCTGTCACTATAATATTCTACAAAGCTCTCTTGCATATAACCCCACATTACACGATACCAAACCAAGCGAGTAAAATACCGTTTGTATAAACAAATTACGCGCATTCAATGCTTTTGATAGATTACTATGTTTACTGCCATTATGCCATAACAGTTCTGTAGTTTGTCTGTGTACTGAAAACAATTTCTTGTAGATTCATTATGTATGCTTCTTTATTTTCCCTTTTTAGACAATTTTTGAGTATCTCTCATCAGTAAATATACGGAAATCACTGTTGAAGTACCTGACAACAACGTAACTAATAAATCGATTGACTTTGATTTATTTCGTAAAATCTATTCCGTTCCGTCCGTTACACGAAACGTACAGTCTCCATGTATCACTTGTTTTTATCTTACCACTTATCCACAAATCCTAAATTGAATTAAGAGTATTTATTGCTTTGCTATGCATCCAGCTAGGGTAGCCAACGAAACATTAAACCACTACAATACCTGTTTTTCTTTCTACATGACTATTATTCTTACTTTTACTATAGTGAAGGTTATACTTTGTGGTAATATCAATAAAAAATTACCCTCCGTTAAATGACGAATTTACATATTTTAAAGCACGCAAGCCAATGATATTATTGTTTTGCCAACTTTTTCTTTACCCATAAAGCCCTGGCAATCCTACAAAATCAGCTCTATGCTAGTAATGCCAAGTAACCACAGGCTTCTGTGGCGATGAAGACCTTTCCCGAGTACAAGTCTTGCGTTTCCAATTATATTAAAAATCTCATTCGTGTATTTATTTTTATTTGCTTTTTAATTTAAATAAATGGGGATGTAGACATTTACATAATAACCCCAAGACACTTGAAGTGCGATGTTAATGTTTATCAACATATTTAATGACAGATATAATCTTCCCAGATCTTATAAAGAAGCAAAACCAAATGTATTCACAATATTACAAAACACGAAAGGGGTCATTTGAACGACATCAATGATTCAAAGGTATCAATTTACGTTATATAATTCAATACGTCTTCCTTTGTTAAGCATTTTTGTATAAACTACAATGTAGCCAAGCATTTTCATTCTAAAAATGGTTTTATAGATTGCTTTGTTGTGGTAGCTACTGTTTATGGTTGAAAGGAAACAGAAAACAAGTTAATAACTGTTATGATTATTTCTATTGATAGAGAAATAAAAATTTTGCTCTATAGTCATATGCGTAGTTTCTGGACGACACCCAAATTGATAGACAATTTAAGTACGTAACATTTTTAATTATTAAATTCTATAATCGAAACAATCTTATACTATCACTAGCAACCCGCCCCGGCTTCGCACGTGTTCAAATTATACATGAAAATACCGTTCAGTAGTTTTTCAGTTTATCGCGAACAGACAGATAACCAGATAGACAGACGCGACGGGGGACTTTGTTTTATAATATTTAGTGATCTAGTGACACGAACATCGTTTACAAATAGCAAAACACTAAAATTAGAACTATTACGTACAATAACAATTACATTATAAATATTTCTTTAATCTGATCAGTAGTTTTACCCTTCGCATCCAAATTTACAAACTTTTGTCGTTATTATATTAGTATATATCAATGTCATTAAATAGATTTATAGACAATAAACAGTTAAGTAAAATATTGTTTTTAGATAGGAATTATTTATGGGTCGAATCGAAATAATAGATCAAAATTCATACCTCTTAACACTACAGACATTCTAGATAGCATAATATGACATCCTACTAAAATTATAAAGGTGAAAATTTGTGAGGATGTACGGATGTTTGTTACTCTTTCACGCAAAAACTACTGAACAGAAACGCACGCAGACACTTGGTATGTACATTGTACATAGCTGGAGACCTCGATTAACACAAAGGGTACTTTTTATCCCGATATTCCCACGGCATCGGGACTTAGTCTTAGATAAATAGAATATTATTTATTTTACACCACAAACAACATACAGATCAAATGAATATTATCTTAAAAAATTGAGTACAATGGGCGGTCTTATCGCTTAAAGCGATCTCTATCAAATAACGGACATAATAACATAGTAGTTGATCTCAATGTACTATGCCGTCTGCGATTATAAGCAAGATTTAAAGGAAATGAAACATAGCCATTAGTTTTTAGTTTTAGTAAGTAACTCAGAAATATGGTGAAGTGGGTTTAGAGTGTGGTCTTGGTCTTCAACTTTACCATACCCGCTTTATTGGGTGCTTTGGCAGGATGAAAGTTTCTGCGTAAAAAAAAAACAACATTCAAGACACGGAGGTCAAACTGAAGACAATAGGGTTTATAAACTCTCTACAAACACTCTCTATTGTATTATTCCCTTGAATAAAAACGCAAGAGTATAAAACTACTCTTCTTCAAAATTCAAATATAACGAATACATGAAAAAATATGGAAGATGAAAATTTTTATTATAATTCCATGAATTTAACTGAACTGAAACTTTATTATGCGGTTAATGAGTACATTTACTATTGCTTTTAATTCTAAAAGGACAAAAATTTGAGAACAATTCAAAATCTACCTCAATGAAGCAATAATAAAGAAAATATTGCATTCTAATCTTATGTTACAATACTTTCCTGAAGATATGAGACAAACTGTACCCGCAAGTAAGTAACAATACCCATATTTGTTGTTACAACCGCAGAACATAACAAAATAAACACAATACTGTTTTCATTTCAGCCGCTCATATCTCCTGATGTCGGCATATCGTAGACAAACATTTTGCCCACTTGCTTTAGTTCGTATTACGTGTAACAAAAATAGAATGATTCTATTGCTATACGTCTTTCTGTTGTATTTTTTTATTATTTTAAGTTATAGTGAACAGCAGTGTAAGTATTGCATTTATATAAATTTAACTTTTAAAGTTAAATTTATATAAATGCCTAAAATGGCCAATTATCATTTCAATATGTTTTCCATAAAAATCCGTTTCTAGGAAAAAAACGCGACAATAAGAGCTAGAATTTTTACAGTACACAATCCAATTTTCACCTAAGAGGATGAAAGAAACTATTCATTTTATTTCATATGGAATAATGAAGAATCATTCTAAGCTAAATGGCGTAAATATTACGCAACATACGCACACAAATACAATCTAATTAAGAATCTCCTCTTTTGTGCAATCTGTTAAAATAGTCTGATCACACGTCATCTAAAATCCTTTATTTCTACCCCTTATAAGAAACTGTCTCCTATCAAATCAAGACACATAACAACAGCTAAACATGGCAATTTGACGCACGCGTTAGTCGCAAGATTCACATTTCTGCACAAATATAACGCCATTCTTTCTTTCATTACAAAACTGGGGTCGCGTTTAATATCACGCGATGGACCGTATGTGGACGGCCTAATTGCTTATTAGCTGTTCCAACATGTTAATACAGAATGATTGTCTTATTAATGTTTCGGGATTTGTAAGGACAGCTACTAGCCCTTATTTATACATGTAATCACTCTGACGCTACTACGTCAGCAAATAAAACATTCAGCATCTGTAGCATCATGCCTATAAGCACTTATACCAACACTACAGATGCTTGCAATAGCATTAGTAACTCGCTAGTTGCTGTTTCAAAGTACGTACTCCCTAGGAAGATAAGGGTTGTGAAGGTAGAAAGTGATTTTAAACAATTTCTCAGTATACAGAACGATTCTATTGGCATTGATGTATGAATAAACAAACACATCCTGTGTTTGTTTATTCGAGTTTTTAGTGATATGAGAAAAGGAAATAACCGTGAAATTGGCTACCATAATATTCCTGTTGTTGTAGTTTTAAAATTGATTAATTACTATTAACGAAATTTTAGCTGTGTCTCTATGATCTAAAAAAGCCTTTGATCCCGTATACCGATTAGTTACAGTATACAACTTGTTAACGGTGGAGAAGCTAACAGAAGTAAAGAAAAACAAAGATTTGTGAAGTCCACTAAGCTACAGCTAAGCTTGCGTATTGGACTATGCGTTTATCCTGGAACCTAATCGAAAAATATCCTCACCTGAGGAGATGAGTTCCAGGACCAGCAGTGTTACGCTTTATAAACAAGTATACATTTCCCAAAATGAACCAATGTACATTGCAGGAAAAATCTGCCATGGAAAATAAATGGTGCATCAGAAACCTGGAGACACAAAGTTGTGTTCACCATTGGATAGTTAGCTGACAGCGAAACCCCTAGTCTGCAATCACCAATCCATCAACCACAGTTCCTTTATGACGTCACAGAAATAAGTTTCACGTCACGGTCATTATGCAACCGGACAGCAGCGACGCAGATCGGGAGCGGCCGTTAATTCGTTATGATTGATTATCTTCTTCTAATGAGCTTCGGGTCAATCTTATTGGGACGGTGTAAGGTACAAGATTACGTAGAAAAGAGCAATATAAATCATGTGTTTTAAATTATATTAAATAGATATTGTCTGAAATTCCAGGGTGGACGGCTAAAAACATTTTAGCAAAGCTGAAACTTTGATAGTGGATTCCTAACTATCCTAACTAATCTTACTAATATTATAAAAGCGAAAGTTTGTGATGATGGATGTTTCTTACTCACTCACTTCACGTAAAAACGGCTGAACGGACCTGGATGAAATTTGGCACATAGATAGATTATAGTCTGGAATAGCACATAAGATACTCTTAAGGTCATCACACACTATACCGTCATGGTAACGGCTTGGCTCCAACCCAGCAATAAAACGTGGTCGTATAATATCCCACTAATATTATAAATGTGAAAGTTTGGATGGATAGATGGATGTTTGTTGCTCTTTTACGCCAAAACTACTGAACCGATTCCGATGAAACTTGGTATGTAGATAGCTGGAGACCTGGAATAACATACAGGTCTTACGCGGGTGAAACCGCGGTGTGCTGCTAGTATTTCATAATGTCAATATGAAAAAGCCAGCGGCGGGCAGTAAGGGCGCTTACTGCAACCATACAACTCGACTTACAGCGAGCTGACCGCGAGCTTACAGGTTTTGAGGGGTTTTCACGTTTCACACGTTTTCAGGGGTACGGAAAAGGTCATACGGTGCCTTTCATCCTGAAAAGAAGTCCCGAGGAATTCCAGATATGATTGACAAAATCTACGCTATTGCGAGCGAATCCGCTGGCAAAAGCTTGTGATATAAATAACAGTGATATGACCGGGTGTTATGGTGCCCATTATTGAGAGGGCCCTATGTCCAGCAGTCGACTGCAATAAGCTGGTTAATGGATTGATAGAAGTAGAAGAGTCAATAGTTAAGAACGCATTCGTTATTAGTTTAGAAGTAAAGCCAAACGAAGAAAAAGAAGGATAAAAATTTGACAAAAAAAAGTGAGTGGGAGAGTCATGCTTCGGCACGTATGGGCCGGCTCGACCGGAGTGATACCACGGCTTCACAGAAAACCGGCAGTGAAGCGATGCTTACATTGCTATTCGCCGAGTGAGTGAGGTTATCGCCCTAACCCTTCCCTTTCTCGCCTCTCCCATCCTCTCTCCCTCTTGCCCCCTTCCCCTACTCCCATCTTAAAGGCCGGCAACGCACTTGTGGCTCTTGAGTTGCAGGCGGTAGTCATTTACCATCAGGTGACACGTCTGCTCGTTTGCCCCCTATAACATAAAAAAGCGAAATCTTACTGACCCACCTTAACATTTAGCCCTATGTATCTCAAAACCTAGACCTACCTCAATTTTGAAGACATCAACCTAATCGTAATCCTAGTATTGCTATGAAATCGCTTCAGCTCATACTTTATGTAATAACCATTATGAATTATGATCGCTCTCCTTCACAATGAGTGAGGGGCTAGTATAAATCACTGCCATCCATCACCGCTTGAGCTATGCCAATATAAACATTTTGTGTCTTGGAGGGTAAGTACACAAGCAGATATAAGGTTAGTCTTTATAGATTTAGATTAGGTTTGAATACATCCTTTGATTTATTCATGAAACTGAAATAGAAGGCTCGATTATCGATTTTAAACAATTGTATTAGTATTTTAAATTAAAATAATACCGTATATTTCTACAATTTTATTAAATTACTTACCCATACTTTACTTTCACAAAACGATTCTTTTACTACCCAGGACCATTTCTGTATATTAAACTAAACCAAATCTTTCCGATACACAAATCCTCTTATGTTTCAATAAAAACTCAAATTACTCAATATCTCTTCCTATATACTTCCTATAACTCCATAATTCCATAGACACACACACACACACACCCTCTCACACACACACAAACACACACACACACAAACACACACACACACACGCACACACACACGCGCGCACACACACACACACACATACATACACACACCATTTCATGTAATCTAGTATTTAAAATTTAAATTATAATTTGCTATTTTATATACCTATGTACCTTTTCTTAATTTGGTGGAACTCAGTAAAGGATTGTTCTTAATACAGGCTATTTGAGTAGCCTAGCTAGAACGTACGTATTTTTATGAAATTAATTTATTATTATTATTATTAAATTGATGAAACTTCGAACTAAGAAACAGTATCTACTAGTAGAGGATATTGTGTACACCGTAAACAGATATTGTGACGTGCGCACCGTCCGTCGTTAGTGAAGTTTGTCTCGTCTGACCTGCAATTAGCATCCTCCAACAAGGGCCTTTCAATAAACGGGGCATAAATGAAATGTCCTTTGCTATCTTTACTATGGCCAGGTATATGTATACTATGGCCAGTAATATGTATTTGAAATTTGACCTAGTCGTCCTGCATCTTAAATTGAATTTAAAAAAAAAAATAACTCTTAAACCAGTATTAGAAGGAGCTAATGAAATGTCTGCATTTCAGGTTTGACTAATCTGGCCTTCATGTATCCATATGTGTGTATATTTTTTTATGTCAAAGTCAAAAACCTGTTGAAGGTCCTATATAGTAGGTATAAAACTTAGTATATTATACATACATCCAAATATTTTTACTCTTACAAAGAGTCATTCAGCAGTTGAATCAAATTTTATCAATACATTTCAATATGCACAGGAAAAGATTTTCAGTATACGTGCCTTCATACCAAGATGTAGTTATGAGAAACGATCCCTGAGATTGATATTCCCGACTCTTGTCTTATTGACTATTTCCCCTTTCTTGCAGACGTTTCGCACACAATGCTGATATTGCAAACATACGAACACTTATACATTATTGTACATAGATAGTTTGAAGCCAAACATCTTGTTCGTGCGATGCACTCGCGTCGACGGAAGTCACACGGTCGCTTTCAGATCTTTCACTGAACTGGACTACAGAGTGAATAGATATGTCAACATTTAAAAAATAATAATTAGCTTATAAGTGGACTAGTCGGGCTTACCAGATATTCATAATCAGCTTCTGTTAAGAGGCGTATAGCACACCCGAGCCTCTTCAAATTGGGGTTACTAGTACCTACAAAAGCTTAACCACCTGCAGTGAATCTCGTCATAGTACGCACCCTATAATTTCAACAATATGGACATTCATCTCACGACCTCCTCAAAAGAGCGTTAATTGCTGTTAAAAGGGGAAAATTACCAGATTTTTCCCCATTTTACTCTCTTAGACGTTGGATTGTGCAGCAATTCCATCAAAATGGGTTTCAAAACTTTTTTTTCTCACTTAATCATAGCTATCAGCATTAGAATTCATATCCTTAAGGCTAATACAGCCCTTAAAAATACACAACAGTGTATTCCCAGTATTATATGTGACTGTAACGTCCTTCTACGTGAATGGTAATATGGTTTTATAGTTTTGTCTCTAGCTTTACTAAGGTGGGAATTGGATTAATTACATCGTTAACTATGGAGTTCATCATTAGTATGGACTTATGATAAAATTTGTAGATTTCAAGACAATTTAGTAGGTCATTCTTTTTGATACTGGTCTGCAGGAGTCACATCAATAGAAGAATGAGTGAGATAAGTGCCAAATAAAATAAAATTACTTGAACCAATTGCCTTGTCTAGCCTTTTCTGGTCTATCGTAAAGCGCTTGAAGCAACTCGGCCACTAAGTGGTTGTCGGCCACGATGCTGCAGCGCTGTATTTGCTTAGTGATCAGACACGGTGCTTGTTATTTGTTAGAGCGTGTCTTCTGTGAATTACTTCTGTACTTTCATTGTTGTTGTGGGTTTTGAGACATGTTATTACTTCATAACTTTGTGTTTAAGAACCTAATGTGTTACATGCTGTATTATTTTTGGTTTATTCTGTTTTATGTACGTATAAGTCTAAGGGATTACTGCCGTGGAATACTTTCTTGTCATTAATCGTGGATACTAAAGATGAATCTCTTTTTTTCTTTGTGGAACCCTGGCGGAACACACCAAAGATTTTTTTATACTACCTCAATGGCACACAACCCAACTGATGGTAAACGGGAACTATAGCCTATGGTCGCTTGCCATTCCAGAGGACCAGTATGCGCGGTGTCGACTCTTTAAAAACCTATACACTCCTTTCTTGAAGAACACCATACTGTACTCCTCCCTCGGGAAAACTTCGGCAGGGAGCTCATTTATTCCACAGCTGGAGCGTTCACGGGAGGAAATTCCTCTGGAACCGTACCGTGTTATATCATAATAACTATGTTGGGATGAAACCGAGCAAACGCTTTGGTCTTTGATATCACACTTGTTGCCCACAAATCTCCGGTAGATCGGCACAACAAATAGACTCCTCTCTTGACGAGAAACATCAAATCGCGAAGGCCAGTTTTCTCATCCCATAATTCTATCTAGAATTACGGGATGAAGAGGAACCGAGATCTATCATTTGTTCAAAAACAAACAAAAATACTGTGAATCTGTCAGCCTCTAGTGGTTTCTTCAATGTGCCTTTAATAAGAAAGAAAGATAAGCAAAGAAACTGAACGGTACAGAACGCTAGCCATGTCCACCTTGGTACAATATCATTAGCGCGAAATAGTAACGCTTCTATTTTTATTACCCTAGGTGCACAATACGCCGGCCTTCCTAGACCTTTCTAGACAAACACACAAGCAGTTACATGAATCTTGAAAAATAATTGCCAACTGCAATCGTCTGTAAAAACAAACGGTAGGTACTGGTTGTTTTAAAAGTAATTTAAATTACAACAGAACACAGCAGCTTCAATGCGTTTTAAAAATTCATAGTAAAGCTACTTATTCTAAATGACCGAGATCAAATCTTTTTCCAAAAAAAGATAGAATATAAATTTACTATTTAAAATACCCCTGGCTCGATAATCCCTTCAACGATTAGAATAGAGCTGATGATCTTCGAACGGCTGAGCATATTTTCTTAAATTATATCTAAGAACACTCCCGACTAATTCAAATTTCAAACAAAAAATAAAATCAAAATTGGTTCAACCGTTCGGGAGCACAGACAGACATACACACACAGACAGACACGTCAAACTTATAACACCCCGTCGTTTTTGCGTCGGGGATTAAAAAAGCAGAAATATTCTAAGAAAATGATATCCCTTCGAAGTTTTTTCATAAAACTATCGCTTCTTAGGTTTTTTACATACTGTTCTAGATAGCGAAATCCTCGTTAAACCAAACGTATGCAAATTCCTGTTATGTAATCGTTCTTATCTGGCTTCAGCGTGGAGGATTAGCCTCAGACGGGGCTCGAACCGAACACGATGCCAAAACTAAGGTGGTTAGATTAACTCGAGAATGTGTAATGCATTCAAACTGTTATGTTGCTGTTTTATTTTAATAAATTTAAAACGTTAAGACCTGTTTTGAACAAAAGAAGCTTTGGAATGAATTGCGAAAACTCGTCTTGCGTATATTAAGAAAACTCAATTTGAACCTCTTTTTTAAATATTTATTATGAACAACTTTAAAATAAAATAAAATTCATTTGCATTCCATTTTCGTTTAGAATAAATGATATTTTTTTTTTTTAGAATACTAGTAGATATTCTCGTTAACCCCTCCAGCTAAGCCAAGTGCTTGTTTTAGGAGCGGGTTCACGACGGTAGTGCACTGGGTGGGGTTCGAACCCGCAACCACTTGATCGCAAGTCCGATGCCTTAGCCATTACGCTACCGCCGCTTGAATTTATTATAGAAATTAATATTTACATATGATGTTTAATAACCATTTTAACATGAACATTGAGTTAAAACCTTAATACCCACTTTACTTATACGTGTTTCACTTAAAAGTTATCAATTCCATGCACATTCTCAGCCACGGACGGCACATTTTCAATAATCATCTTCGCCTATAAAAATAAAACCAATCTCAACTACCGTACGCATCTAATAAAACCCATTAGTGAGGTAGTCGTGACACGTCAAATCGTTAGATAATGCGTGCCGTAGGTCGGCACGGTTGAACAATATAGGTAATGGCCGCCGTGATAACACCGGCACGATAGATCCCGACACGCCTGTCAAGATTGAACTGTTAGAATACGTCACAGACAATGTAAGTCAAGTTTTTTAAATTTTTAGTTTTAGTTTTTCTTTCTTTTTAATTTAAAAATTTAATGACAATGTATTGTTTTTAGTATTTAGTGTATTGAAAGCATTTTTAAACTCGTTGGCAATGTAATGTAAATGGTGGGTACAAGTAACAAATGTCATAAACATTAAGTCTAAATCTTTAAACTAAATATATATGGTAGGATATGATAGGAGCCCCCTAGGGGCTTAGGGCTTAGGAGGAGGGGTTCGTGGCTAAGTGGTAACCGAGTAGGTTATAAGTAATTCTGGCCAGGTGAGTCTTAGGATGAGTGACCATCCTTAACACATTCAGACCCCTCCCTGCCTCGGAAAGCACGTTAAGCCGTCAGTCCCGGTTGCCATACGCACATCTTTGGCATTCGTTACGGGTAGTTGGAGCCCTAAAAAAAGTCCCACAGTCTGATCTAACTACAGAACTTCGATATCGCCTAGTACTTGGGTTGTGGAGGTCTGATGGCAGTCGTTTCATGTAAAATATCAAATTTCGGCTGTATCGTAGTTAGACTGAAAGCCGACCTTAAATTAGTTGGGAAAAAGCGCGGAGAATGGAGATAGGGCTTAGAAGATTTCTGCTTGTATTGTATCCCTAAACTAGGAAATAACATCTACGTGAAAAGTAAGAGTAATATCTTTAGGAGGATGTGCTTGTTTGCCAACTTACTTGTACAAAATAAAGGCCAGCAATTTTTAAAGTAATATACTTAAGCATTTTACTGAGTTTGGAATAAAAACTGTAACAAAGAACCTTTAGAACGTATTATAGTTGGAAAACGTAACTTCTAGTAAGTACCTAGGTAATTTATATTTCATTCTTTAGCAACTAATCATCTCAATACCATTGTTATTTTTACAAATCCTATTTTAATGTATTTTGTACTTTATCTAAATCTTTTAACAATACCACTAAAAATAAGCATTAATATTAATACCCCATTGTTAAAACCATATCTTTACTGCACTATTAAAAACTAAAAGAGGTTTAAGAAGATTATAAAAATTGCGATGACTACGTTTGTTTGTAGAAACAAAACAATGAGAAGGCGTTTTTAAAATCGTACAACCAGTGGGTGGTCCCCCATCCAAAAAAATTTGGGGTTAAAAGTAAAATAATCTTTTTACCTGATCATGATGCAAGGGCCTTTAAAATTTTTATATATTTTCCTCTGTGCTTTGAAGTTATTACTAGGATAATGTTGTAAACATTTTTTGGTAAAAGAAAACGTATCTTTAAATAGAGATTAATTTACACTCTATAACACTAAGCGAGCTAAAACCAGCTATAAAACCGTCAAAATACAATAAAAAAATAACAAAACGTAGCAACAAATAGTCAAGAAAAATCTCTTGACCCACATTAAGCAACAAAGATACGCCTACACAGCCCGGGACGACACTAAAACTAAATTATTACTAAGCCGCCGTTTACCAACTTCGCAGCTATTCAATTTCCTACGCTATGCATCTCCGTCGTCGCATCCACTCCTTTGACTGCGCGATGCATATTTTATATAATCCTTTCATCAAAACGTCGAGTTCGCGGAAAGCGCTTTTAGTAATTCTCGCGAGCGAGCGAGAAGGAAGCCGCTGACAAACGGGGTGTCAAACAGCGGTGGGGATAAGACGCCAAAGCTCCCGCAGAGCACACAGAATGCAAAAATGGCGAGGCGACTAGTGACAAGGTGTCAGGAGGGGGGCACGTCACACCGCCAACCTCAGTTCAGCGCCGTCCGCCGCGACAACCGCACGTCCCTTGTGTTTCAGTAAGCACGCGCGACTTGTGACTTGTGTATCATGTGCTGACACCAAGCCTTGGATTTTGTGAAGTGATATTGTTGTGTGTTGTGGTACCTTATATTTTTTTAAACTGGAAAAGGATATTGGTTTGTGGAGCAACATGCTCACGTCAAGCAATCAGTATTTGCGACCGGATTACCTGTCACCGCTTCCGACAACGGTAAGTTTGATTGATGATGACAAATTCTGTTTTCTTATCCTCGCGCTCGCTTAACGTGCAATTTTTTATACATTAGTGTAAGGGAGAGGTTTAACTTTGCGAAAAAGCGAAATCATATTTAAGTCAAGCGGACAGTTTAAGTGTTTAGACATGCTTCCGTTCTCATATTATAAGTTCCATTCAAAATGTTGATTGAAATTTTTCATGTTAACATTTTTTAGGCTGTAGCCAAAAATATCAAAGCTAATAATTGAATTTGAAAAAAAAAATATTACGATAACACACAATATATCGGCAATTGGTAATAAATACAATTCAAATTGTAACGACATATTTAGAGACCGTTCCGACGATAAAATTAAATTACCTATATAAAGTTGCAAAATTGAGCGCTTCAACAGGTCACGAAATAGCGAAGGTTAACAAATAATATAGATAATTATTATATAGAAACTAATGACTGAAGTTTTAACGATTACATAAATTACTTCTGACAATGGACAATTAAAAATACAATGAATGGTAGGTACTCAAAAGATTATTAACTTGACGCAAATTACTTTGTGTAAAGTAAACTCAAAATAAAGATAAATATCATTATGCTACTTGGTCTTTGTCTTTACAAACTGATTAATGAACATTTGAATTTTAAATATTTTTGAATTAACTATTATAAAAATAAAATACCTTACTTAATTATTTATACTTAACGACTTGTCGAAACTCATTTAGACAATACTAACAACGTGTTAAAATTCAAAGTTTATAGTTGAGAGTGAAAATTGTGTACATTTCAATAAAAATCACTTTCATGAATAAGTTCTTCAAAAAAATCATTACTATAAGCATTTCAATTTATGAAAAAGTATTAAGTAATAAAAGGTTAAAAATAAATCTGGTATATCGTTAGTAAAGTGTCACATTTCAGTGTCAGTTTTTTTAATTTTTCTCATGAAGTAATTAGCGACATTACTTGCTCTAAAACGCACAATTAATTACAAAAAAATGTTTTCAAAGTGCTTGATGAAACACGTATTTAGTATATTTTCAAATTAGAATCTAACAAGAATCGTTTATCATAAAGCTGAAATAAACTTTGAGAAAATAGCGTAGATTTAACAGAAAACATATTCCAAACACGATTGAACGGCCGCAATAGACGTGACAACATGCCACAAGTTCAGGCGTGCCGCAAATTCAGCGGCACAAATTGCCCTTTTCACTGCGAGATTACATCATGCGGGAGCCGAGTGAAATGTCAAGCGGAGCCGACGGCTGCCAGACGCGCGGATAATGGCGCGTCGGCCGCGTGATTGGACGCCCTCCTCCCCCGCTTACACCCGCCACACGGCCCCGCACCCCCGCGGTCCCTTTGTACGCCCGTCACTCGCAACCTCGACCCGACGTTTCATTTCATAAACTGCCTCTCTTTGTTGCAGCTCGACGCGAAAAAGAGCCCGCTGGCGCTTCTAGCGCAGACATGCAGCGCTATCGGTGCAGATACACCCAACCCTAAACTGATTTCTGCTGCCGAGAAAGCCAGCAAAAAGTACGATGAAAAGTCGCACATACTAGATAACAAACCAAGCTTCAAGCCTTATGAATCGTGCCTCACAGCGAGAGAAAAGACTAGAACACCAGACGACCGAGGGTCTGTCAATGCCTCTTCAAAGACACCACTTTCGTCAAAGGGCAGTGCGTCCACAACTCCAGTGCAGGCGCGTTGCGCTAGCAATCAGAGTTCTTCATCACAGAGGACTCCTCCGCCTGCTCACCGTAAAACACCTTCGGAAAAATCTGATGAGAGGTCTAGCCCTCTCCACCGTTCACCTACCCCAGTGAAGACATCTGAATCTAACAGCAGCTCATCTGCATCTAAGTTACCATACACGCCCACCTCTCTCGCATCAAATGCAGACACCAAAGAACATTCAAGCTTCAAACCCAGCATACCTGTTACTTCTTCTGGCTTTTTTGGAGGATTACCTCAAACTGGATTTCCGCTACCGATGGATTTAATGACGAGTAGTCTGATGGCAGCACAACATCACGCTTTAAAGAATGGGCTAAACCCGTATCTCGCCTATGCAAGAATGAAAGTGCCCGGCAGTGATATCGGAATTTGCAGGGATCCGTACTGCACGGGTTGCTCTCTAAGCTCACATTTGCTCAAATCTGCTGTATGTCCAGCGGGATGTGCTCAATGCGATCATGCTAAAACTCCATTCCCTCTACCAACAAGTCACCCTGCTGCCGCAGCGTATGCACACGCGCAACTAGCAGCCTTAGCAGCGGCTTCACAGCTTCCATACGTTTGCAGTTGGATGGCAGGTGACTCTGCGTATTGCGGCAAGCGATTCGCAACATCAGAAGAACTGTTGCAACACTTAAGATCACATACGGCGAGTGGTGAATCGAGCCCGAGCCTGT
This sequence comes from Euplagia quadripunctaria, assembly GCA_963859945.1. Classification (NCBI taxonomy): domain Eukaryota; kingdom Metazoa; phylum Arthropoda; class Insecta; order Lepidoptera; family Erebidae; genus Euplagia; species Euplagia quadripunctaria. The sequence continues at coordinate 23,870,643 of OY982567.1, read as the reverse complement.
CTATGTTTAGCGCAACACACCCATTGCTGCAGCGCACATATCCGACGCCGCCGTTATCACCGCTGACACCGCGATTCCACCCTTACAGTAAGCCATCGCACTTGGTGTCATCACCACCGCTGCCCTTCCCACTGCCGCCACATCCCTCCCTGGCGGCGTACTTCCCGCCATACCCGCTCTTCGGACCACGGCCTCTCCACCCTTGAGGACCATCGGCGCTCCACGGACACAAGAAGGGGGGCGCCGACCGCTAACGCCCATGCCAAAAGGACATTCGGAACCGAAGTATGTGTATATATAAGTTAGTGTTCTTCGTGTTTCTGGTCGGCTCATATCATCGACGGAAGTGTATGCCCCCGCGGGGGCCGCGACAGCTGTGATCTCTAACTCGTAATTATTATAATTAGTGCACTGAACGCTATGTCGTAACCGCGTGCGCGGATTTTAATTTTTTAGTTAGACTAACGAAATTTTTATGTACCAAATCTATAGATTGTAATTTAAAATGATTTTGTTTAAATTTAAGTTGTTGCAATTAATTAGTGAGGGTTGTTAATTGTGTTTGTATTTTTAGTAAAACTGTTTTTTTCTGATTTGGCGACACTTTATCTATCACATATCTCTGTAATTAAATAATGTGCGCTATGACTGAAAGTTTCTCGTAGTTGAGTCTAAATAACATTACAGATAAAATGTTACCGTAACTAATCGTTTCTCTAAATATAATTGTTACTTTCATTTTTTTTAATGATAAGATCTAAAAGTGAATTGTACGAAACACATTTAGTTAAAAAAAAAAACATTATAATGCTTGCAAAACTGGCACTTTATATTTGTATGTGTAACTATAAACAAATATTTACATAGTACACTATCAGAATGTTTAATTATGTCACAAATTATACATACTAGTGTGAAAGTGGAGTGATTCGTGTACAACATTCATGGTAAATTAATAAACACTGTAATACTTGCAACTGATATCTGTTGAAATACTTAATAAATTTGTTGTTATAAAGGGCATAATGCGAAAAAAAAATATACGTAAATATTTAATTTCAAAATGCAAGTTTTTAATTTCTAAAACCCTAGTAGGTACTTAACGTTGATGACTTTTTCTTACAATCTAATCAACAAACAAACATATTGACAAAACTTAATGTACATCAATGCAACGCATTACGTATGTAGTCATTTGTCATTGTGATATATGTCAGTCATTTACCATAAATAAATTATTGACACGTGAAAATGACTGCGGAAAATGTTTCCAATATTATTTGCAAATACAGGTTGCAATACACTTCGATCTTGACAACATGGAAGACCACAAAAGATAAACGAATAACTCAATTACGTTCATCTATTCATAATGAACAAAGTTGAAGACAAAAGACCAGACATAACAGCGCATAACACAATGACTGAAAAGCCCCAACGACAAAACATCGCAAAACTAATAAACGATATTTTTCTAAGTTCGCATGACTCAAGCAACGTCGCGTAATTAGGACTGGTGCGGCTTCCACTACAATAAATTATAAGCAATTTATCTGTCTGTCTGTCGCCATACATCACGTTCTGTGCAGCATTTACTAGCGTTGAAATATTATGACCAATGTGCAGGGTGGACGTGCCATTTATCTGCCTAGATCGTGGTTATTATCTTCAAGTGCTACATTATGATCGTGTGAAATGATTTTTAGTAGGCGATTTATTATACACTTTGTACTTGCCAAAGTATTTATAACACTAAAAGTGTTCGTAAATATTTCATAAACGTTTTTACTAGGTACGCGTTTCGTTTAAAGCCGGTTAAAGGTTTTATGTTCCTTTAATATAGAAGGATAGAAGATATATAAAGAGGTTAAAATAATAAATACAAAAGAACTAATAGTTTCTATAACAATATTCAACATTCTATTTAGCAACTAAATTTAAATGTGAATTTTAATAATGCACTAAATGCCGTTACACATTCTAAACATAAAATTAATTATGTATAATTTAAATAACGTTCTTCATATAATTTATAAATTACGTTAACAAAAACAATGTTAATATGTATTTATGTATATTTACGTATAATAAAAGTTTATGGTTTCCTGCAGATTTCGAAATTAAATATGCCAAGAGGATTTATATTACGAACATATTCAAAGCATAATTTTCGCATTATTATATTCATTAATGTCGTAAACATGTATAATATGTCTTTATTTCACTGGTCTAATGTTAAAATATAAAAAATCTATTCAATTTTATTGCTGAATATTTTACTTAAAATCCGCATTAATAAGTTACTGCTAAGAATTTATTTCATGTCCACTCATAGTACAAAGTATGTAGTAGAATAAATTATGAGTATAATTATATAAAATATAGGTATGAATTTGAATAGACAAATTATCACATATTATTAGGAAATAAATTAAAGGTTTACTGATGTACTGTTAATGCTAAATAAGTCAAAATCAGAGATATTAGATGTATATGTAACGCATATTTAATTTTTAAAAAAATTATTAGATATTTTATGGACTAGGTATCCGTGATTACGATATGTTCAGCAAATTAAGTACCAAATTTATGATATATCAAATTCAAATTCAATATCTTTATTTTATAAAATTGACCATTAATTTATTCGATATCGTCAATTTAATAAATAACTATTATATTTAAAAATTATAGATCAACACATACAGAGTCACCGCAACAATAGTTTGCTGCGTCAAATGTAAAATTTTTAAAGAAAAAAAATGGATAACATAATATCACATCTGCCTGTTTCGATCTATAACCGCCCGTTTCCAAATGGTTGAGCCTATATCCACAGACTGTATAATTACAAATAACTAAACTTTAAATATACTAGTCTAAATAGATACAGCGTCTGATTTACATGTATTTATGGCTATAAAATAATCATATAGCTAATTTGAAAGTAGTTAATTTGGCATCAATAATAGACAATATTAAAGCTAACAGATATCGCCATGTATATTCTTTTAGGCGCTAATTCATGAAAGTTTATTCTTTATATTCACAAAATAAACATTATCTTTACTATAATACTTAATAATTTTACCGGATCTCTCATTGTACCGAATTTTAATATCAAAACTTTTCAAAATATAATTTCATTTCATAAAAGTATAATAGGCAGTTTATTTTTTCCATTATACATTAGAACACATGAAAATAATTTATTTACATAATAATACTTCTACCCGACGTTTGGGGCTCTCACCTTAGGCCAGACTTATGATGATACATCTCGCCAGATATTGAATTAATAATGTTGAAACTCTCCGTACGTACCAAAGCTAATTATAAATGGATTATTTATGTTAAACTATCATTAGATTCGCTTTGATTCAAATTACAACATTCATTTGTTGTAACAGTGTATAAATCTGATGATATTTTTACTAATGGTGACCGTAGCCAATTTATCCTAGTATTATTCTAAGTTAATCACTTTCCTATTGCAAAAATCTTTTTAACAAAAAATTAAGTCTTAAGTGTTTAACTTATTTACTTTTTTTTTATTTACCAGATTAAAATACAGGGTAAGTAATTAGTTCTATAGAATTAAGAAACCACTAAGGTTTGTAGTGAATGCTACAACAGTCTACAAAGGTAATGATTAAAATAAACAAAAAGCAAGTTAAATAATACAACACACAAATAACAAAATAAACAGTCAAATTTTCAAATTTTATATGAATTTATTTTGAGTCGACGACACGAAATGAAAAAAAAAATCTTGTACTTATCCCATATAACCCCACCAAACAACACTACTATAGTAACACCAACTGTACTAGAGAACAATAGGTACAATAAAAAACTTTATGTTGACTCGTTATTTATTTATTACTACACTCTGCCCGCGGCTTAGCTCGCTTTAAATCTGTTTTTTCTATCCACTGGAAACAGTATTTTTTTCTGCAAGTAACCCTATGATGAATCCAGATATTAACTACGTCCTTTTTCCCGTACCTCTGACAACGTGTATGCAAAGGTTGTCTTTAATATTGTTTTAATATTGTAAATTCTTTATGGTGTACAATAAAGAATATTGTATTGTATGCAATTTGATTATCGGTTGAGTAGTTAAAGGTGTGAAAGCGTAACAAACAAACTCACTTTCGCATTTATTATATTAGTTAAGAAGTCAGGGGTTCTGTATTTTTCATTGTGCAAAGGTGAACAGAATGGCAATAACATTCTTTACCACTCAACCTTAAAGTAATGCAGCGGTGCGATAAAACATAAAATTAATAAATTTCAACAGTTAATTACTTTAATTCCTTTACAGAATATAATTATAGTTAAATTATATAAATCATCATTATAAATTATACGTAAAATATTAATCAAAACTAACATACTGTTGAATTATTCAATAAGTAGTCATGGCAGATCAAAATCTTTTATTAATCAGAAGGTATCACATTTTAATATTCGCGATAAATTATATTATTTTAATGAAGTATCTATGAATAAACATGTTTTACGATAATACCTAACATAATTAGACGTGCGAAATGGTTTGGCACCTCAGCGCTGGATATACGTCGTTGTCGTTTGCAATTTTATATTATGACGAGTTTATAAATATTGTATAATGTAGTACTATTGTAATGCTTTTGATTGCGGATAATGTAGGTTAGTCGAAGTAGGCACTTTAAAATAGGTTAATTCTGAACTTGATGCTATAACTGAGCTTACGAGCACAAGAACTTATTTATTACTGAACGAAAGAATCAGTCAACTATAAAGGCCCTTTCGAAGGAGAGTCAGTTTTAAAAGAGGCATCAGAAAATAGTTTAAGCGAAACCAGGGTACTGTGTACAACCCTATTAAAAGTTAATTTACCTAACGAAGGAGTTTACATTTTTATACAATAGGTAATGAAAATACGTAATCAAATTGAAGACAAGGTGTTTCAATATCTTTATGACTGATACGGCCTTTAGAATACGCTGTGTTTCTGTCAGTAGTCAAGCACAAAGATAGGAATAAAAACATTATATTTTTGTACTTAATTACTGACTACAGTGTTACAGTAACTAATTATAAATAGGCTTTATTATCTTTTTTATTTTAAGCTAATAAAACCTAAAGTAATGACTATGAAGAAATGGTTAGCTGATAATTATCAGCCTTCAACACCTTACTGCTTGGTTCAAAATTCGAGCAATTTAATCTAAAATGCGTTATAAAAAATCGTTCCAGTCTTCGCATACATAATATACGAACCAAAACATTACAAGTGTTTCCTTTATATGCACCTACTTATATTTTAATTTACGAGTGTATACTAATTAAGATGTTTAAAAAATATAACTTTTTATTAGACCCTCTTTTCTAGAAACCCCCACCAAAAAAAGAACGTGTCAAATAATTTATTTTACGAGGTTCTTACATTCTACATTTTTGGTTGTAGCAATAAGTGTTTTTTTTTTTTTGTGTGGAGACAGGTCATCACCTCACCGGAGCTGACGGTGAAGCGGTATGTCAGAATCGAACAGACTAACACCACTCGGAATGATGTCACAACTCACAAGTGGCTATTGCAAGGGACCCGGATACTGTCATGCCACCGCCTAGGCCTTCTTCTTGCTAGGGTAACGAACGGCCCAACCCGTTACCCCCAGGCATCTTACTAGCAATTTGTGATCTTTTTACTATAAATAAAAAAAAACAGTTCTATGTTGTCATGGGAAATTTTTTCGAAATGTTGAAGTTACATAATTATTAGTCAATATTATTGATGCATGAGTAGGTACAGAATTTTTTTTTTTATGGGATATTGAGCAAACGAGCAGACGGGTCACCTGATGGGAAGTGACTACCTCCCCCCATGGACTCCTCCAACTTATGAGTCACAAGTGCTTTGCTGGCCTTTAAAGTAGGTGAGGGGGTCAAGGGGGGTTTAGACCCTCCGATAACCTCACTCATTCGACAAAACACAGCGCACATATTGCTTCACGCCAGTTTCCTGTGAGGCCGTGGTATCACTCGAGTCGCCGAGCCCATACGTGCCGAAGCATGGCTCTCCCACCTGAAAAATTTGACACATCGCATACACGTTATTGGGCTTTCGCTACAATACAATTAATTATAATGTATTTTTTGTAGTCAAATAAAACATAGACATGCCATTTCGCCACTGGACAGAAGTAATGGGTGCGAAGCCTTTTTTTATGTTATAGGGGGCAAACGAGCAGATGGGTTACCTAATGGTAAATGGCCCCATGGGCGGCGGTAGTCACCTGCAATTCAAGAGTCACAAATGCGTTGGAGGAGAGAGTTGAAAGTGGAGGGGAGAGGGAAGAGTCTTCGTTAACCTCACTTACTCGGCAAAAAGCAATGCAAGGATTGCTTCACTGCCGATTTTCTGTGGTATCACTCCGGTCGAGCCGGCCCATACATGCCGAAGCGTGGCTCTCCCACGATAAATTAAAAATATAATATACCCCGGCCCAAAAAATCCCCTCAACGGTTACAGCTGATGATCTTCGAAGGGATAAACAGATTTTCTTCAATTATAGCTAAGAAGTCTCAATCAAGTTGCCTTTCAAACAATAGAATCGGTCCATCCATTGAGGAGCTATGATGACACAGACACACAGATACACGTGTTAAATTTAGAACACCTCTTTTACATCGGGGATTAATAAATACAAAAAATCTGTTACAGCCAAGTGAGTGAATAAGTTTAACCCGGAATAAGCAGGTGCATGAAGTACCTATGGAACTAGGTTGTCTTATTTACATATTACATACAATTTGCTACGGCCCGTCGGATTTGATACATGGCGGTGAAAACCGTACAGACAGAAAATTAATTAGGAAAATTAATTTGCTTGTTATATTTTTTTGTTGATTGTACTTAGGTAAGGTGTGCATAATAATTAGAGCATGTTCTATGGTTATAGACGTTGGTGTTTTGTAGTCCGGAAGTTATTATTTATGATAAAAATCGAGATAATTATGAGCAAGGGATTTAATTAGAAGCAATGGCTACTTGGTCAACTAACATCAAATGATGTTTGAGAGCTTGTTAAAAATATTGGGGTTATCTTTTAGTTCAAGTAGAGGGATTGAAGGAATGCATACAAACCACATCGAGATTCAGATAATATATTTTTTGTGCCTATCTCCTATTTTGAAGCTACATGCCTACAATCAGTAGTTGTTGCAGAGAGTAAAATAATTTAAATAGAAACTAAAAGCTGGTGTAAAGATATTATCTTCTTGGACTATTATAGACGTTTTGAATGCATCTCCTGTGAGGCATTCCAAAAGGTGTTACTCAACATTGCATACAAAAATGTGTAAAAAGGTGTTTTAAGCTAAATTATGTAAAAAGATATGATCTTGATATGTAGCTATGTTTGTGAATTTAACGCAGGTGCCTAACATTCACAAATATACATACTGCTATCCGGGGGGTAGCTTGTACCGGAGACTATAGGGTCGTTAGCTAGAGGAGAAGAATTGAAAGATCATGCAAACACGACTGGTACTATAATGAGTATCAATGTTAATATACAATAACAATTATCATGCAATTCAATTAAATTAATATTTCTTGATTCGTCCGTGCACACCGCACGGAGGCTGTCACCGAAGTCTTCTGGACTATTTTCGAATTAATAAATTCGAGTTAGGCGCCACCAGCCAAGACCTCCGTGTCTTTTCAAGGACTTTTCTTTCCAATAGAAGGAGGATGCAAACAGCGCGGAGGTCTCATCATTACAATACATAAAAGTATCATATAATGTTCTGTTAGTTTATCCTTAATATACTACGACTATCAGGATGAACCATGAAATTCGGAGGCGCTCTACTGTACAAGTAATTTTGCTTTCCAAGAAATTGAAGATAGGTAAGTCTAATCTGGACTACGTTCGTAACAACTCCAGGCTAGCTCTTTTTATATTATAGATGTTAGCACAAGAATGACGAACTGTGACTAAACACTGACTGGCTGACAGTAAGTACTCTTAACACGTTTAAATATATCATGAGTGTGAGTACAAGCAGACATATGATACATGTGTATGGTATGTGGTACAATAATGGTAATAGTATCAGTGACTTAATTTTATTGAATTGTAATAGTGAAATAATGAAAATGATCCTATTTGTTAGGAAGTGGCGTATACATATAGCTGTTCCAAAGAGAGGCCCCGTCTTGGTTTCTTCTCTAGACCCTCTATATCAGAGTTATATCCAGAGAAAGGAATCCACATTGCCAGAATAATAGCCGCAAGCATCAATGCCTTTTCTTTTACCTAGAATGCACTACGATAACGTGTTTGAAAAAAAACTCTCGAGAAAAGACTTAATTATTTTTAACGTTATATTTAGCTAGAATTAAGTATAAGATAGCGCCAGTTGCTTTAGTTAAATATTTAAATTCTCCGTTAACAACGTTTGCACTATAAAATGCTAAATGCAAAGCAAATATTTAAAAAAATCACGACATCATTTTCTAATCTACCGATGAGTATGACACATACATAAAGACAGACTGATATACCTGCAGAAGATACGTGCTGAATATACCTACACTTCCTGGGTAAGTAAAAAACCTACTAAGTACAAGTGAATAGAATAAAGGTAGTCACTCGCTTAAAAACCCAGGACCTCACCAGCACCTCCTTGTCGCTTGACCTCTACTCGTTGTCGAAAGGTGGTCCTCATGATGATGACGCGCCCGGCGAGTTGACGCCCCGTAGTCAATTGATGGACGTCGCGTGGTCAACGAATCAACATCACATGTCAACGAATTGACGAGTAGTCGGTAAACGAACTTCGTCAGTTCTACGCTTGTTTTGTAATTTTACAAACCGTGAATTGGTTCTCATAGCTATTGCACTTATGAAGAACAACAAAATAACACTAGAAGAAAAAGAAAAGCTCATTGGTTGCACGATCGTGGTGTACTCAGTATGGTCCACCGTGCTAAGCAAGATGGTCACTGAGTCCACTCTCCGTTTGCGTATGGACTGCTTGCGTACGAGGAGACCCGGTGAAGTTACGAAATTGATAAGCGACTACATATGTATGGAAGTCTATGTAAAGATATCTCAACCACACGAGGCAAAGCGGTGCTGGTCGGTTGCGGAGTGGTTAAGGGAGTGACGAACTTAAGGCTTCTACATAATCCCACTATCCCACTAATATTATAAATGTGAAAGTTTGGATGGATGGATGGATGGATGTTTCTTACTCTTTCATGCAAAAACCACTGAACCGATTGCGATGAAACTTGGTATGTAGATAGCTGGAGACCTGGATTAACGCATAGGCTACTTTTTATCCCAATATTCCCAGGGGATTGGGACTTACGCCGATGAAACCGCGGGTCTTGGAATGCAATGAAAAATAACAGGGTTTTAATAAAATAAGTGCAACAAAAAGAAATCTTATAAGCAACGGTAGCGTAATGGCTAAGACGTCGGACTTGCGATCAAGTGGTTGCGGGTTCAAACCCCACCCAGTGCACTAACGATGTGAACCCTTTCCTAAAACAAGCATTTAGCTTGGCTGGAGGGTTGACAAGAATACTAGTAATGTGCGGCCCATGTTAATAGTAATCTTTAAAAAAAAATGTATTATAAATGCGAATGCGCGTTTGTTTGTTTGTTGAGCTTTCACGCCTTCACTACTTATGCCCGGTTCCTACAATCAAGAAGCAATTCGTTTTGCAGTTAAGCAAAACGAATCGTTTCTTGATTATAGGAACCGGACATACTGATCATCGTGAAATTTTGCATACTCGTGGTCAGGGATACAGGAAAAGACTTATATAGACTTATATAGACATAGATTACCTTTTATCCCTTATATTATTATTATATTATATTTAAAAAGTACCTTTCCAAGGGACAGAAAACAAATTTAAATCAAAGAAGTCACGGGTAAAAGTTATGTTATGTATATCAGACATCACGTCTGGTTAGGTAATAAAATATTTATTTTATTAATAATTTCAATCTATGCTAAATAGACTCTCTTTCAATTTACTTTTGAAGTAGTCATTAAAAGTATTAGAAATTACAAACAATTTAATTTCACTAAGCTCACTCATTTGTTCACCACTAATAGAAAGTAATTTGTTATAAAAAATGGCGTTTAGAAGACGCCGCTAATTTGCGCTGCCGACCGTACCACTCATTCCTCTACGTGTCGTTTACGGCGCGGCCCCGTGTTGATATACGCCGCAGTTCAAAGGCGCCGGCCGCTTTGATCTCACCGCTCACCCGACGCCATGACACTGTGTACACTCGCATTAAAAAGTGCAAAACTTTAAGAAGTTAATTTTTATTGACGTGAAAATTATCGGCAATAATGTCGAAGTAATTAACTTTGAGAAATATAGTTGGTGGTAATTACCACTGTGGACTAATCTTTAAATGTCGTAGCTTTTTAATTTATTTACGGTAATTCGTTAAATTGTTATAGGTCAGTACGAAGGACGCATGTACGAAGTGTAATTATGTCTATATAAAAAGTTGACATTCATAATTTTAAAACATTTTTTTAAATTGCTGTAGGATAGAAAAGTGGACAATATTTTATCATTACTTGTAAACTGTTATTAGTGGACACCGTCTTATTTAATAGAGTAATAAATTAGCTGTGCTGATAGCTTTTTATCATTCTTTATAGAACTTTAACAATTTTAAATTGAACTTTAGTAAACTAATACATATTTTATATCAGCCATAATACAAAGTTGGATAAACGAATAACAACATTGCAATCAAAGCAAGCTCGCACAACATTTTACAAGAAAAGCACTTCCATTCTGCAAAAGACAGAGATAAGCAGTATCATAAGTGTAGTGCTCAATTTTTTACCCGTGAGTAGGATCACCAAAGCTCTTTGTTTAGTGATATGCATATTTGTACTACAATGTGTGTAAAAGTCACATCAAGTCCAAGATGGACTGCAACCGCAAACTACACTCACAAGCTACAAGCAACGCTACAGGTTTCTATGAATTCTAGAAAATGATTCCGAGCAGGGCGACATTGCAGCATGCAGCACCAGTGGGGACGTGGACTGTGGAGCGCTCACAAAACAAAACACATGTGGTGTTTTATTTACACGGCAATACACTTTTCCTCTGTGCCTAATTTATGGTTTTTAATCAATACAGCAAAACTTTCTTCTGTGGATCGGCTTCAAAAGGAAAGCATTTTTAGCAAAGCGTCGTCGTCTTCCTCTTCTAACAAAAGACAGATAATACACGATCGGTAGCACTGTACGAGATTCTGTATGAAAACAACTGAAGCCTTCGGCCGCGGCATGTGCGGTCTGCAGTCCGCTCGGAACAGAAACGGCCGCGACCGTAGGCAACAATGCCGCCTGCTGCTGCAATCTGTAGCTCGTCTCCAACATGTTTCTTAATTTGTGTGCAGTATGTGTCTATTTGTGAACTTAATTTTTTTTGTATACTTAAAATAAAAAGAATACAAAAGATGAACTGTCTTACATGGAATCGCATTTATTCATACCATATTAAATTTTCCATGTTTATTATTTTTTTACCGTAGCAAGAAACTTGTACCTACTTGCAGAATTTGGCGGAAGAGAATCAATGCGGTTGCTTTCTTTAGAACTGTCCTATCGTATTAAACGGTCCTGTTATCATAACAAAGTAGGTATTAGGACATGGAAACCAAGCTAAATCAGAGAGGTTTACCATTCACCTCTCTGATTTAGCATGCTTTGGCACTCTACATAAAACTTTCAAAAGCAACAAAAACAACTATCAGTTGAGGACATTTTACTACGATACGCAATAGTAGGACTCTTATGGTTGATTTTTGTGTAAGATGCATTTAAAATTACGTTTGACAAACTTCCAAACTAATTTCTAATCAACAAAAACATTTTTTGTGTTTACATTCCTAGTCTTCTTAATTTACTGCCGTGATGTCAACTTTCCATTACGAAGGAAAGGTTTTGGTAATATCATCGAATGATTATGCTTTAAATTTATATATTAAATCGATTATTTTAATAAATGCCAACTTTTTCGTAGAATTAAGTTTTTGTGTCACTTGCCTTCTTGCATTCTAAATTCATATAAGGAAGTGCAATTACAATAAAAGTTAAATTTAAAATGTTTATTTAAATTACGTTTTAATATTACTGTAATTAGTGTGATTACCTTCAGTATACTTCCTTTTCACATTTAAATATGAAATAAACGATTAGGCATTATAATTTTATTACCACTTTTGCCGTAATAATTGCAATTTTAAAGAAAGACTCCTTGGCTATTTCCTGTTAGTGGTCTGTACTGGACTAAGGCAATAAAATAATAAAATGAAATTCAAATTCAATATTTTTATTTCATAAATTTGATCAACAATAAAATTATTCGAAATCATCAATTTAAAAAATAATTCTTATAATTAAAAAATACCGATAAAAATTATAGATCAACACACATAGAGTCACCGCAACAATAGTTTGCTTTGTCAAATGTAAAATTATTAAGAAAATAACATAATATCTGCCTGTGTCGATCTATAACCGCCCGTTTCCAAATGTTTGAGCCTTGTGAGAAGAAACCATAAGTGACCCAACAACGTGGGCTTTCCTAGTCTGAAAATTGACCATACATAATTTACGTAACCCAAATCAAATAACTGTTACTATTGAATTCGTTGTGCGGTTCTAAATCATTCCAAACCGTTATAATTTTATTGACCGAGAGATTTATTGAACAGCCGAACAACGACGGTATAAAACAACAATTTTATCGTAAATTAGTTAAATAAATAAAGCAGTATTTCCTCTAAAATAATAGGTAATATACAAACAAACGGAAAACAATTAACGCTCGTAATTGCCCTTTTCATATTCTTATTTATTTATTTTTTCGATTTATTTCATGTTTATGTTCAAAGTTCTTTTTTTACTTAATTTGTTTGTTTTGGGAAACAGATATATGCACAATACATAGATCAGTAACAACAAAGCCTATTCAACAATTTCGTATTTGTTGAAACATTACATTTCCACCCGACCCGGGCATGAAACCCAAGACTCTACGATCGCTCTCAGACATAAGTACCACAAGACCAATGAGGCAGTTTCTTTTGTAGCAATGTTTTAGGTTACACAACGTGTAAAATTGATGTCAGTATAATATTTAATGGAGTACTAAATATCTCTGACACTGGAAGAGAACATGAAATTCTGGCGCTAGCTATTTACGTAATAAATATTTGACAGACCAGAGGCAATCACTGTCGACGATTACTTCCGCGGTCGCAACAAATTACCCACGGTTGACGTGGCCGACAGCTCGTCGCATTGAGCCGGTCTTGTCTGGGCGTTAGCCCCGCTACGTTTTTATAATATTTGTGAATAGCCACCTGTCAACTGACGCGATCCACCTGTCAAATTAAGTGTGGATGTGATGTGACATATATTAATTAGGACTTGACGGTTTGAAATATGACTTTAGTAATAAAAATGGTGACACATTTTGAACTTCTTAGAATATTTTTATTAAACTTGTAACTAAGGTTTTTGATATTTTTTATTACTGTTATAATTTATATTCCTAAAATAGTTTGAAAAATTTTTTTTTTTATCGTTATAATGACAGTACTTTGGTGAATTGATGTTTCACGGCAATTGACATCTGTCATCTGTACAATCAACAGTCATTCAATCACCGCTAATTGTGTCGATGAGGAAAAACCTTCAACTAATAATTTGTTTAATATATTAAAAAAAATATAACCATAATTAAAAATGGTTCTTCCTTTGAGCAACACAAAGCAACAGAATAGAGCAGGTACAATGTTTCATTAATCTCTGTTCACTGTGCAATAAGTTAAACACAAAGTAGCACGTTTAAACTGACTGTACCGAGCTTTACATTACATAAAGATATCCATATTTTTTCCGTGAAACGTGAGTAGCACGGTACAGTCAAAGTCAATATTCTGGAGTGGTGGAGCAATGGGCAGATAAGCATCGGAGCATCGTACACTCGAGTGGAAGAGTGATTAACGTTGGCCCCGCCACTTTGAACCGCTGCGAGTTGTCAGCTCAGATTAACGTCCGCTACTGAACTCACGCGTCTAGTTTGTTCTTTTTGCTTTTGTTGTTTTTTGTCAGCCATGGTACTTACAAATTGTTGTTTTGTTAGTTTTGTTTTTTAAGTGTTGAGAGAGAGTGAGCTAGGTTTGATGTTTTTTTGTGACTTATTTTGGAGCTGCTATTGCATATGTTTGTCAGACTTTCAACTATTAATTTACTATGAAAATCTGAAAATTTTTTGAAACGAACGTTACAGTTCAGTAGCTCGGTGGATGGTGGCTAGGCGAAAAAGGTGTTAGCGCTACGAAAAATGCTGACCGCGAGTTGATTTATTTTATTTACGCCAACTGTGGATTCTGCGCGATACGAAAAAATTCATGGACTGTGAGAAGTATTTGGGCAATTACAACAGTTTCTAGGGTTTCATACCCATAGCTGTCCTCAGCTGTCCGTCTGTCTCTCATCGGGCTGTATCACATAACCGTAATTATATTATGGTAACTATGTTAACTTAACTATTGCATAGATAGATAGATAGCTAGAATATTCTTTATTGTACACTATTAATAAAATACAGTTGAAAAAATAATTATCTTACAAACCAGAGTAAAATGGGCGGTCTTATCGCTGAAAGCGATCTCTACCAGACAACCTTGGGATGGAGATAATATCAAAATTATTTAATAAAAACATAGTAGTTGATGGTGTACTATTCGAGATATTGACAAATATTTATTTACAATACACATTCATACACATAAACAGTTACTTAGTGGAGATAATATAGTATTATGGATAGCAATTTAGATCTTAGTTATGGCAAAGAATAGAATAATAGTATTATACTGACAGATAATGTTACTTGACCAAATTTTTAAAGGCCGTAAAGGTTTCAGCTTGCCAAATTTGTACCGGTAATTCATTCCACAAACGAACGGACAGAACCATGAATGATTTAGCTAAGAAAGTTGTTGAATGCACCGGCACTTTTAATATCAGATTTTCTGATGATCGTAAGAACTTCGTATGAGTATCGTGAAGAAACTCAAATCGTCCTTTTAAATAGGAAGGTGTATGAGGGTTGAACAATATACTGTATAGCAAAGAGAGAATATGAGCGTTCCAGCGAAGACGGATAGGTAGCCACTTGAGCTTTTTCGGAATTCAGAGACATGATCTTATTTACCCAGTCCAAATATGAATCTAATACAAAAGTTTTGAAGTCGCTCAAGTTTATCTAATTGGTTTTCGCTGAGGTCTGGATAGCTGGATTCCTCATAGTCAAGAATTGAAAGAAGAAGTGAATTTGCAAAGGCAGTTTTGGTGGCAGTTGGTAGAAAATTTCTCAATCGTTTTAAGGAACCCGCAGAAGCAGATAGCTTACGACTTCTTTCCTGCATTTGAGGAGCCCAAATCTAATTTAAGACTAAATACAAAATCAATCTTTTAAGTAGAATGTATATTTTTATATATCTATCGTTAAGAATGACTCAATTTCATGAACCTGAAATAGCACAGTATGAAGTAATTTTTTTATTGACTATAATATTACTTCTTAAGTTGTTTAAGAACTTTTGGTCTATAATTCTAACCTCGTAAAATGTTTATGAAGAATGGGAATAAGAATTAGGAATAAATGACCTGTTGCATAATAATATTGTTAATGCGTTTAAATGACATAATATGTCTACATTTTATTTCTTAACATTTCTTTTTACATGGCTCCATAGTTAAAAGCCAGTCTTTACCAACTACTTCAAATTACACGCAAATACGTGTACCTATTTTACATATTGGCCTGTGACTGGCCTGTTGGCCTAGTGGTTAGTGACCCTGACTGTTATGCTAATGCGGGAGGTGTCTTTTAAAAGAAAATAAAGAAAAATAAACTTTTATACTTTTATAAAAATCAAGTAAATAAATTAATATTAATACTATGTGCAGTCTATGTTACACTAGTAAAGAATTCGTAATTATAGTTAAACTTAATACTAATTAATTCCTAATATATTCAGAGGTTGTTCAAAAAATATGTAAAAGTGAACATATTTCCATTTTATTCTCATGTTTTCATTTTTCATTTCATTTTCATTTATTCATTTATAATTAGTACACATTATTACAGATCTTATATAACATTAATTAGCTTGAAATATGTCTCAAAAAGCTGTCTGAGGCGCCAACAAGGCACGTACTTAATTAAAAAAAAATAAACTGAACCCTTCACCGCCCACTGCCCTAAAACAAACATATCAATTGATGGCGCAAGTCAAACAATTTTAATTTAACGGAAAGAAAAAATGGAGGATATTCTGTTAGGTAAACATGACGGTCGGAATCCATTAGATGAAGACACGCTTTAATGTTCACGGACAGATTGACAAACAAGAGCTGGCTTACAAGAGGGGGGAGTGGAGCGGCCAAGATCGTGTCGGACATTCATAATACTTTAAAATAATTATCCAAATATTTTAAATTAAGAATAAATGAAAGTATTTTACTGCTGAATACTTAACGGAGTTATAAATTATGACTTTAATTCTTCAAATATCAAGACGTTTTCTGAATTAACGTTGCGTAATTCGTTGTGGATTGTCAACGCAGTGATACAAACTAGTTGCCATTCAAAATATGTAACCTTTTATACATAAATTCTATATTTTTCTTGATTTTTTGTAATCTTGATAATTTACTTATTTGTAGCAAAATGATAATCTAACCATAATAATTTTATGTCAAATCTTGTCAAATGGTTGGGGTGCGTCACTTTCACGCGAAAGCATGTGTGTGTTGCCAGTGAAATTGATGTAAATCATCTACCCATTCTGCCAATCTCAACATGAGCAATGAATTATAATATATAATCTTTTATTAACGCGATCATTAGATATTACTCACCTTTGAATAGCCTGACGTTTCGACCAGGTTGCCATTTTTTAGAGATTTTATGAATTATAAACAACAGAAGAATTTATTTTATTCTTACTAATCCTATCCATATTGTTACTACTGGAACTCCTGTAACAGTCAGTAGAAATGACCCACAAAAATACTGAGCACGATACCTTGGAACCTGCAACAAAATTTTACAGGAGATATTCTCTCCTTAGCGAAGCGGGAAATAAAAGATCGAGCATGGGTGTAAAAAGGGTGGTCCCTACATATATAACTCTAAATTTTAATATAGTTGCCGACTCTGGTTAAACTGCCCCTTAAGAACTAGTAAAATAAATATGACCCTGGTTTCTTCCTCCTCTGTTCCTTCCTCCCCGGTTCGCGGAAAAGTATGCGTGTCAACGACTGCGATCTTGTTGGCTTTCGATAGGTAATGAGACTGTAGAAATACAAATTAGCATTGAACCATAACTAATTAATACAGTTGGCTAATCAACACACAAATCATTTATAACGGTATAAAAAATATGTAAAAACGCCCGTTCAAGCGTACAGCTCAACATGGAGAATATTAATTATTTCTAATATATACCCCCATCTCATGAATATGGTAATCTCATTATACTTCCGATTGTATAAAGAGATGTGTTCTAAGAAATTGTTTGACATGATGTCCTGGGCTACTGTCGGCTACTCAGAACTAATTAATATAAGGTAATAGGTAACTCATCCTCACACTTCAAACCGGGAGGATCACGTAATTCTCGTTTTCATAAGAACTACCTCCCGTGGAAATGTGGAATGACCTTCCTGCCATGGTTTAAACTAGGGTATGTACATACTATACTATGGGGTTCTTCAAAATGGTCATAAAAGGGTTCAACAGGGTTGGTAATGAGAACATTCCTGGTGTTAAAAAAATATCCAAAGGCTACGTGACAGCTGAAAATACTAGGCTTATGTGCCATGACCTCATGCTTATTGGCCTCTTTAGCACACATCTTTGCAGGTTAAATACTTATACTTACACAAGTTTAGTACCCGGAACTAGACAGATATTTCGTAAGGACAACCTTATAATGCTGTTAATAATAATGATCCTCATAAAAAAATCAAATTAGATTAAAATAGCAGTATCAAATAAGTATTAGAACTCACAAAGCCATTATTATCTGGAATTGTTTGCGTGTGATGGTGATCCCCTGAGAACGATTTCCACGACGGGCAAATTGTTGTTGAGATATTCTGTTAAGAAATTCTCAGTAACATAATGAAATCTAGAAACGAATTGAAACCAAAAATATAGTTAGGAAAATGTGATAGTATAATACACCTGTGTCTATCTGTCCGAAAGTATACAGGTGTGAGTAGGTACCTAAAACCGAGATGGCTAAAATCATTAACCTCTCTTCACTTTACTGATGTTTTTCTGACTAAGTGTAAAATTCCTCAACATGAGAAGAAAAACCAATTACTTTAGAATAAACCAGAACAGAAACAGAACAGTACATGCAAAACGGTTTTACACAAGTTTTACGGAACTCCAAATCTCCGACATAATGAATATGTTGCCATCCCATTTTTACTCACACCAGATAAAAGGGCGACTGCTGACTGACATTGGCAGGCCGCTCTTTGATGACACTGTCGTAATTATAATTGTATTTACACAACAAGAATTATGTGTTTTATAATTGAACCTAATGATAAATGTATTCTTTTATTCATAAGTGCTTTAGATGTTCTTCTGTGTGGTCTTGGGTAATGGAAAATTAACGCTTATTGGTGTTGACGTAAATGCTATGTGTAGCTTCCCTTGTGGCCTTGACAAATTATCACGCAGACTATGGAAAATCGTCGTACATTCCTGAACGACGAACGATTCCTGGCCTACACGACAATAAGGAAGTGTTGAAGAATTTAATGTCAATATGCGTTCCTTCTACTAAAACAACTTACTCTTCTACTACTCTACTATAGACTGGAACTAGGACTCTAGACCTACCAGCCAGATACTGATAACTTCTGCAGATTTCAGATGAGATTGACGTCCGGAGCGTCAGACGTCAACCCAAGAGATGGTTGCTGGGAGCGGCTGCATGACAGCGGCGCATGACTTCGCTATCGCAAGTCTTTGAATTTCAACAATGGATTTAAGTTTTTTTTTATATTATATGACGGAGTGACCCATTTGCGGAGAAAATCACTATTATAATAAAATTGTCCTATATGGGCATCGTACACACAACAGAAACATAAATCTTGCGAACCATTAAATTCACTATGCCATTCAGTTCAGTCACCACTTTGGATTACAAGGTAGTTAACAACTGTTGACATAAAGCTTCTACTAATAACCAACGACTACGATGACATAATTGTCGTCGTCATCTTTGATTACTATGATGTTTCATAGATTACATAGATATTAGATACAGTTGTATACATACGCTGCGACAAAGCGAAGACGAAATTTTCGTTGAATAATTAAGCTAAATTCATCCAACGAAAAGGGCTTTACACCTAGAATTGTCAGACACAGGGTTAGACATTCAGGTGGTCTGTATTCGAGTAAAAGTCTGTATTTCTTCTCGAATACGAATCAACTGACTTCGAAAGAACGTTGTGGTCAGACAGCATTAAGCGAAGTTCTGTTTCTTTTGGGAATGAGTTTTCTTGCTGCACTGGATTGGGAAGGATAGAGTTGAAAACCTATAAGTGACGCCATTGGTAAACTCTTATCATTCAGGCAGACTGTAAGCTTCTCTGAACTAACTTCTTAGTCCCACCAGATGCACGCAACGCTTATTATTTATTCTGTATTTTTTACAAAATAGATAATTTTATATTATTTTAATTTTTTGCCTCGCACAACCAATCTCTGGAACAAATTGTCGCCTTCAAGAAAAAAGCGTACTCCCATCTCAAAGGCCGGCAACGCACTTGTGACTCTTGAGCTGCAGGTGTCCATGCGCGACGGTAGTCACTTACCATAGCCCTACCAGTAGACGGGTACAGCGGACCCGTCTACTCGTTTGCCCCCTATAATTTAAAAATATATATATATCTAGTTTGACATCCAAATAATTAAGACTGCATGAACCCAGGAAAAACCGCGGTTGCATGCTATGTTAATATACATAAAATATGTTATCAATTTATTACAATCGTGTGATCGTAAGCACATGTAAAGGTATATAAAAGTTTATCAGCTTACGAAGGTCGTAAAAGTTGACTAAGAGGCAATCATTCGTTTTAGCACACGGGGAGGCTCATGTTCGTCAGTTTACGAGCTGATATTATCATCAGAGACTGTCTTTTAGCTGTGGTATCGCTTAC
The DNA here is from genome assembly GCA_963859945.1 of Euplagia quadripunctaria. NCBI lineage: Eukaryota > Metazoa > Arthropoda > Insecta > Lepidoptera > Erebidae > Euplagia > Euplagia quadripunctaria. The sequence continues at coordinate 23,850,309 of OY982567.1, read as the reverse complement.
CAATGTTAAAGTGTTTTACAAAAACCCTTTAGACATAATTATGTAGGTCTTTAACATTGTGTTGGTTGCGGTTACAACACGGTGTGTTGTTATTGTGTGTAAGTGTGTATGCTATATAGCTGTTCATGTGTTTGACAGGGAGGAGATAGATATATTAAATAAATATAATATCGTGTCGTAAAAGAATTATAACTACTGACGTAGGTACGTACCGATATTCTTTTTCTTACATTTTTTCATATTTTTTACATCTATCTACCATCTTCTAAATAAAATTTATACTTTAACTGAAATGATACCGTAACAGTTCAGTATTTAATTTACTATTTCGTAATTTCAATTAATTATATTTTTATCGATACAGAAATTTTATTTTAAAGTCGGCAACTTGGTTTTAATAAGCTTGGTTGTAACACCTTACCATGGGTTTCAAAGGATTCGAAATAGGCAAATCTTAGTAGATACAATTTACTGAGATTTGCCTATACCAATTACTTGTATTATCCCGAAACATTGATCAAGTTTTGAGACAAAAGCACAATATACAATCTTCTCACATCTTATACAAAATCACAGAACTTTTCGATCTTAATCTTAGAAATATGTAGTGAAATGGAGGTGTTGATCAAAAATTTATCCTAAAGTCTATAGAAATCTTCTTTTAAATGTTAAACAAATAAAAAATCGTACTCTTTGATTTGTAAACGACCACCTACGAAAAGGGTACACACATTAATAAAAACTGTGACATCACCGGAAGTCGGAGACATCATAAACATCCCTTTACGGCACACCCTCTGATAACACTCAGTATTGTCTGATATAGTCTATGGAACTTGTGACGTATGTACTTCCGCCAGTCGGAAGCGGTAATATGTCAACGCGAATGCCTGACAGAGGTGTTTGTTGTACAATCTTTGTGTTTATATTGCGGTACAGAAAAGAAAATGTCCTTTATAATACCAGAAGAGAAAAAAATTGTATTAATAAATTAAAAAAATACACTTTAATTACCCAGAAAACAAAGAGCGACTTGATTTCAATTACCTACTATTGTTTAAAAGAGCTGGTTTTACGGTTACTTTTTAATATTTAGTTCATAAAAGGGGTTTTGCTTTCAACAAATAAAATCTTATATTATTCAGTCTGTTTATTTTTTTTTATTAATTGTTGTAAAATTTATTGTTGTCACTTCTGTATGTATATAAAAAAAAGGAAGTGGATAAGAAATGATATGAAAGAATCCAGTACATTCGTATATAAATAATATATGTATATAATTACTAGCAGCGCCCCGCGGTTTCACCCGCGTAACTCCCGATCCCGTGGGAATATCGGGATAAAAAGCAGCCTATATGTTAATCCAGATCTCCAGCTATCTACCTACCAAGATTCATCTCAATCTGTTCATTATTTTTGGCGTGAAAGAGTAACAAACATCCATACATTCTCACAAACTTTCACGTTTATAATATTAGTAGGATGTTATATTAAATGCGTTCCATAACCTATTTTTGCTGTAGGTTTTATATTAAAGTATTTAAAAATTTCATGTAAAGCATATTATTTAGTACCTGCCAATTTTAATAAGGGATTGTGTTTTATAACCCAAAAGACATTGTATAGGTTATCTTGAAAATTATTTTAAATATTGAATGAGAGTACAAGACATGCCTCAGATAGCAACAAATAAAAGCCAGTAGCCGACTAAATGGTGAATAAAATTAAAAAATGCACCAAATAGTTTTAATTCAGATATTATTTGGTAGACACATATTTGACGACAGTTAGCTATGTGGTAAAGTTACAGCTAGACTAAGTCATCACTATCATAATCCTATACATGAAAATATAATCTTATTACATATTGTTCCCATATTTTAAGCACATTACTGTTGTAAGTATGCTTTAAAAGCCGTAACTCAATCTTTAATTGCCAAAGATCGTAAATTATGTCGAAGATAAGATAATCCTTTGCTATAGCGAACGACTTCCAAATTCGAAGTACACGCTATATGCGTGTGCGCTCTTTGTTGTATAGTTTAAATATAGTAAGTCACAGTGTAACTAAAAAAACAAACAGAGCCGCGGTAAGCCGTTATTTTGTAGCATAAATTTGTCTTGCAGTTAATAAGCTAGGCTCCTAATTGGTGTCGTAAATATTGTATGTAAAACAAACTAGTGTGTAAAATAAACAATGTTGGTGAGATCAAGAACAAAGAATAAACGATCACAGACGTATCAGATTAATATTCTATGCTTACATACATACATACATTTACTCAAGCCTGTATACATAGGCAGAGGCGTATTTATCACCCACATTTTGCCAACTGTAATTGCCAACCGGGCACTTTGGGAATTCAAGATGGGAAAATTGGGAATATATTGAAAGAAAAAGTTAGGCATGAAGGGAAGGTAAGGTAAAACGTAAAAGAAAAGGATATTGCTTATGCGAATGGATTGAGGATTGTAAGCAATAGCTTGAGAAGGTCAGGGTTAGAGTAAGTTTACAAAAGGTATCACACTTAATAATATACATATTCTTTATTTGCGGTTCAATGTTTTTAATGTTTACTTTTAAATAATAAAAGTGTTGGAGCGTATCACTTTAGTACCATTATTAAAGAGACTTTGCGAATTCACTGTAACAAATACTTTTTCAAAGAGCTTTATGAATAAATCATGAAATAAATCATGGTGCAAAATTAAATCAACCGATATATGAAATGCTATTTGATAAGGTTTTCGTGACTGAAAAAGGCATAACATTTTATTTATTTCTACTTTTGTTCAAGACAAATTATAATTAAGAATTATTACAGCATATTTATTAACCATTTGGTTTTTTTTTTTAATTATAGTCATAAAACAGTTATAATAATTAATAGTATTAAAGATATTCTAAATGCTATTAATTATTATAGCTGATTTATGGATCATTTATTACATTATCTTTAATATCTATGTAGTACGTAATCTAGTACGTATCTGCGTAGTACGTAACAATAAATATTATGCACTCACATGCAACAAAACAATGTTTCATAACCATTTTTTCCTTTTTTGTAATTTGACATCTGCATTTATTTACTAATCTGTGTCTACTTAGAAACATTGGGGGCGTAATGACGAAATATGGCCTCTTTTTAACGATAATCCTAAATTTACAACGTGGCGAAGGCTTTGTGTGGACGTATGCATGTTTTGAACTCTAAAATATTCTGTATGCAAGTTTGAAAGCAATTACGGTGTTATTTTGATCTGCTTTAAGGAGTGGTGCATGCTCACAGCTTATTATAAAGAGTGATTTGTTTACTCAATGAGAACATTATTCTTGGAAGCTCCAATTCATTGCCAGTTACTTTATTGGGTTAAATTTCAACTGAGTTATTGCCCGTTTAGTAAGAATAACTTTCAAACGCGAGATTCGTTTTAAAATTCATTTCTTTAACACATTTGTTTAAATATTATATTTGTTTATATTCGAACCAACACCAAAACAAATTATGAAAGATATACGTTTGTATTTTTACACCGAGGCGGCAGGTCGCTTCACTCCTTGATTACCTACACACATACACACACCTATACACATATATAGTAATACCACTCATGAAGCTTAAAATTATCACAATTCCAAATTTGTTCAAAAACAAAAAACATTAAAATGACACCATATCACCTGATTCCTCAGAGCTATTCCCATCTCAATCCGAACTAAGACAGAAGAAAGAATTCAAAGAGTTGACATATTCATTTATACACACAACGTTGGAGTGTGTAAGTAACAAACGTAAGTAATATAAGTATGAGAAATATTTGACCCGTGTACAATACACAGCGACAAAAAATAAACAATAAACAGCATGTATAAACAAGTAGACATGTACCTACAAAAACAATTTATGAATAATTGAATAGGTATATAGAGAATGAGAGCTTTCAGTTCACGATGTGAGAAAAAACACGTTAAGAAATTGTATAACTACCAAGTACTTGACATTTCAATACATCTACAATGTTATATTCATGGACTGTATGAATAACAATGGGCTTACATTAATTTAAAGTGCAAATATAGTTATTTTTTAATGTTACCGTTCTTGAATAGAGTTCTTTATTGCTTTCCGATATCATTCACGTGTCGATATTTAAGATGTATGACGTATGCGATTATGGTTTCTAATTCGTTTTAATAAAACACAAGATTACAAAGTTCAATATAACGAAGACTTGTTATATTAGAATAAAAACTTCTGCGAGTGGTATTCATATTTATTAAAGACTAGCTGTTGCCCGCGACTTCGTTCACGTTGAGGTGAAAACTATCCCACGGGAAAAATGTACGGAACATTTTTCCGGGATAAAAAGTACCCTGTATTATTCCAGACTATAATCTAAATACCATTTAGCCGTTTTTGCGTGAAAAGAATAACATCCATCCATCCATCCATCCATCCTTACAAATTATCGCCTTTATAATATTTGTAAGACACGGTTTTACTCACGTTTGTATTTCAGGGATGCCCGACTAGTTTCGGACCCGACGGGGGCCCTTTGTCGAGGACTGAAGCGTCCTGCCGCGACGGTATCAGGCCTCACCTATCCGCTGAAGGTATATCTTTAATTATATATATATATATAAATTATTATTAAAAATTATATATAAAATTATATATACAAAAATAATAGAATATATATAATAGAAAACATTAATAAAACTAATATTTTGAAAAAAAAATCTAAACGATTTCTTCAACAATCTTGTCTTAGGGCAGAATATACAGACACTAAACAGCTGTAAAATATCCTTAAGGCTCAATTTGTCATTAAAATTTTCCTCAAAATGAAAGTGACACGCGAAGCTTACGATGTCTTCTGTTCAGATTATTTTTGCTATAAGTGACAAGATAGATAGAGCACAACAGACAAGAATTAACAAAGAAAAACTTAACTTGCTTCGCAATTAAAAAAAAAGCACATGATTTAGCAAATAATTGACGATTTTTACTTTTTTAAACTCATGGTTAAACTGAGAGAGGAACAAACAACATTGCAATCTGGGAGATATGACGCACGTGTTAATAAAATAAAAACGGTGACAATATAAACCCACAACGCAGCAACAATCTTCGGTGTTGGATTATCTAAAAGATCAACTATTGACTTAAAACTATTCTCGTTTACCGAACAATCATATTAATGTCTAAAAATAAAATTCGTTCCGTCTTCTAAAGTTGGTCTATTGAATTTACCGCTTTCAGCTACTTTTTATAAATGACATATTTACGTCATATTATCAAGCTGGTCTAATTTAGTCTAAAATCTAAATGCATCGTATTTAGCAAATTACGATTCATAGAATATCATCCAAGATAGGCTAAAGTACGTCGTAACTCACTGTCATCTTGCATAATATATACTAGCTGCGCCCCGCGGTTTCACCCGCGTAAGTCCCGATCCCGTGGGAATATCGGGATAAAAAGTAGCCTATGTGTTAATCCAGATCTCCAGCTATCTACATACCAAGTTTCATTGCAATCGGTTTAGTAGTTTTTGCGTGAAAGAGTAACAAACATCCATCCATCCATCTATACCACAAACTTTCACCTTTATAATATTAGTAAGATTATGAGGTTCGCCGGTTCCGCCCTTGGCATTGAAGGAATATCACACACACACACAAAAGAAAAGTGAACATGACATTTTAAAATTAGAAATTTATAATTAATAAAAAAAATTGGTAAATGTATCCGAGCTCTATACTTGTCAAAGTCTATGCTGGTAGAAAATTTACCACAGAAATGAAAAATAAAGAACTGTCAGATATAAAAATATCTCATCATTCTTTGATCCAGACATAACAATTTGTACTGTGGCTACAACAGAAACTACATATATCTATAAAATTCCATCATCGTAACCGTGCACAAACTTAACACATCTTTCAATCTCCACTTACATTCGTTATAAATTATTATAAAGAAACCGTAAACCATTATTTTTACTCTTCCTAACGTTTCATTCCGTACATATTTTGTTATAACTCGCCTATAAAACGAATATTTTACGATAGGCAGTAACTCTTCGCCCGAACTGGTTTATTACTATGTTTCCATTCAGTAAACTCCGTATATCTAGTGGTTATTCATAAATTCAAACATTTGAATTGTGTTTACTTCCATCAGAGGCTCATATATCAGTTGTCTATTTTCATTCAGCTATCAACATACTAATTTTTCAACTGGCTACTTTGGCAAAGATTAAATAACTTGTCTAAGTAGATGTGTCAGTATTTACTTTTAATGGTAATATTATAAAAAAATATACATACAATTTCCCTAACTTTTCGATAAGAACATACAGAGTGTATACTACAACAACAAAGAAAATTATTTGGGAGCGGTTTTATAAATCTTCAAATCAGACATAATTAACATTATGAAACAGTGACATTCCGTTTGCTACTTTCATGGACTATTTTAAATTTAAAAGTTCAAAGTTCAGTTTGGCATTACTTTAGACACTCTGATTTCTGACCAAACCATCACAAACAGTGAAGTAAATATCCTCTAAACCGTTTTAGTTCAGTTCAATTCCATAAAACCTTAATTTGACTGATCAAAGTTTGAGCGAGAATACTGTGTACGAACGCTATGTACTTCCCTTTATACCAACAACACGGACTTCAATAGTCAATGAGATCAATACCAGTATCACGAGACAGCTTAAAAGCTTCATAATTATTCAAACTCTCAACTCTCAGACTGTCGTATCTCCCGCATAATCACTTAAAACATCTCAAGTAGCGTGTTTTGTAGTATAAATCGTAATATTATCGCGATCACAGCTCATACATAAAGTAGGGACGGTAGCTCGCCCTGTTATCGCTTGGATCGCGTCGATATTTACGCTCACAACCGCACGATTACTATCAACACTATTTGTTGAGTCGCCTCTGCGAGACACACCGGGAGATTAAGTGTAATCGTACCGAAATTAATTATTTAGAAACCAGGCTTCGTTTTGGTTTGGGGTTAAAATGGCTCTGGCTACTCCTTCGGGGACACAGCCTTTTGTATGTATGTATTTTACGACTGCCAGCTCTCTCCCTTAAAAAAAAATCAGCTTTATTTATCAATTTTCACGTGCAATTTGTCAGTTTCAAAATAAGATTTCTTTAGTAACAATCACGAATTATTTTACGTCATTCAATCTGTTACACGTTGTGCATTTATCATTAAGGCCGGTAGTTATTAACGTTGCTGTTATCTGAATGTGATAAATATAGGATGGACTATACAGGTGACACTACTAGTGTTGCGAGCTGTGCGTGTTATTGGTGTCGGAAGCCAGTTACTATCAAGTGAACCTGTTTACCAATTTAAATTTTAAATAACCATAGTTTAATAAAACTAAACAACACGTTTTAATGGCACACCGAATTAAACAGTATAAAAGATTTCCACTATCCACCTCGTGGCTTCATCGTCAGATAATTATTACCAAGCCCAATCTATTGAACTCTTCAAAACTAATCATATGACCCCAAACTCGAGAGTTTTACTAGTAGCCACTGCAGAGTGTCACTATTCACCTGGTTGGTCCATCATCAGAATAGCTTTAAGATGCCAAAATATACTATTGTCATTCAAACTACATATTTATACAAAGTTTTATTTCAATAAGACAATTAAAAGTAGATTAAAGTTTACTTCTAAGATTTAATTACATAGTTACAACTTACAAGTGAAGCTAATAATAGTGTGTCAAAAAGGACTGTTTTCCAGCTGTAAATATTTTATTACACAACGCATTTCATCATCAATAAATAATTATAATATTTTTGCAACTGGAAATGTGATAATAGCAGACATAAACAAAAACAATTCCGAAGTATTTAAAAAATAAATATGTCAGTTCTTATTCGCTGCAAAAATATGTTTATTTTGTCACCTGGCCATCAAATTACAAGGTATTGACAAAAAAATACCCGTTGTGTCACCAACCTCTTTCGAAAACTAAAGGTGTCGGATTACAAGAGAAAACTTGTATAGTTTTTCGAGTTTTTAATGGTGAGAGAATGACATCGATACGATCGCATACATCGGATTATTTAATCGATAAAAGGAAACCGTTTGTCGTTGACACCACTCATTTTCACTCCGATTAAGTACAAAATTTGAATAAGTATTTCAATGTGTTCTCAGTTGAAATAAAATATTATCTTAAATTTTTTTATGTTTTAAAAATTAAGAAATTTAAGTTTAATTTGAAGTTATGCCTAAAGAGGTCTAATTAATTACGGTCTCGTATAAGGTAGAAGAAACGTTATACATCAGTTTTCTCCTTCTGTGCCTCGTCTTGCTTCCTTCAAATACATATTGTTGGCATTATCATTAAATGCATTTTAAAATGTAATTTTAAATTATATTATTAACATAAATTTAAGTGGATCTGAAGCTGGTACTTATACAGAAAAGTCAAATTTAAATAAATATAAAGACTATCACCACCCACTGTCTAGTTTATTAGGGAGGGAGACTCAAAATTAATTTTGTAATGAACAGGGTGATAAGTTTAAAGGCGACTATGAGTTTATTGTTATATCGATTACGGACTTTTTTTTTGTAACCCATTTATACAGCATTCCTATAATCAAGAAACGATTCGATTTGCTACGGTAAAATTTCGTTGAATTGTTTTGATTACGGACGGTAAAATTTTCGTTGAAAATTCAACGAAATTATACCGTCCGTAAGCAAAACGAATCGTTTCTTGATTATAGGAAGGCGGCATTAGTTTCTTTAACAAGTGAAGCGTCGGTAGCGTGATGGCCCAATGCACTACTGACGTGAATCCACTCCTAACACAAACATTTATTGAAGGGTTTAACGAGAATACTAGTAATGTGGGACCCACGTAGTAACTGGTAATAGCACGTATACAATGTTCTTAACTGTTGTCTTTTCCTAGTTACGTATAGATACTAGTAGTGTGTGACCCACGAAACGAACGAACGAAAATAGTTTTTGCATTCGTTATTTATTATGTTTTCTTGAACTTATTCTCATTTTAATTAAAAATAATTGGTACTGGTTCTGTTAAATTTTCTAAATAAATTGTAAAGAAAATAATACTTACAGTCGCTTGCAGTCCACTTTAATTAAAAAATAGAAGCTTTTAATGATATATTATAGGATTATACTTTATTAATATTTTGTCAAGGACTTAAAAATATAATTAAGATTGGATTGACTGAAAAAGCTATAAAATTCGGTCGCAGGAGTAGGCGGTATATCGCTTTCAAAATATTTAGTAAAAAAAAATACTACAGAGTTTCGCCAAGCTGTTTCATTGCAAAATCATATTTTGTTCTTCAATTATCGATTTTTAATAAAATAGCCGACTAACTTATGTAGGTATAGCTATACCTAGCTATATAGTAAATTATAATTAAAGCAGCTGCTTTAATTATAATTATATTATATAAATTACTTCTGCATGGAACATCTCACAAATAGATTATTAAATCTTAGGCCGTTGTTTTTCTGCAAAATATCTAGGCCGCTGTCTATAAAACGAGAGTGTTTTAAGCTTAAAACAAACATCAGAATTCACATTTTATTACAGCAACTAACAACAATAAAAATAAATTGACTCGATAGACCATTTAAAACAAGAACTTAATCGTTGGCCGCCATAATATCAAACAAATTAATAAAAATAAAAATGTCAACGCTCACGACACAAAAACTGGCTTCAAATCAAATGGAAATTAAATAGACCGTCATCTATGCAGCACTATCGCGCTTTTTACGAGCAAAACATTGACTATGCTACTTATCATTACCACATTGTAATAACTAATAAAACAATTCGCTAAACGAATTTGGACCTTATTATAATAGCTTGAGTTTGCATTGTTAGTTATCCATCAAACAACCTATTTTAGTTTTTCTATAGTCTTTTACAAATATCACTATTCGTAATACGCACCTTATTTTAGACCTTACGCTGTTGTGACAAGGTTGGTTTCTAAAAATGTAGGTAATAACAATAAAGTGGTGTACGCACTAAAGGGGTTCTGACACTCACATATAAAACGGTGGATATGAGCGTATAAAAATTCTTGAAGCGACGGTCTATCGTCATTACATTTGTCAAGTGTCGAGCGGTAGCGCGGTGGGCACAATTTAGATGATAATTATAACGTGACGGGCGCAGACGGCCGCATTCTGGAGGTGTGGCCCCACTGACAGTGTAGCGGTTGACTTAATGAGGTATTTTGAATAATAAGGGGAAATTATTTCAGATGTTACATGTGATAAAGGGGCTCGTGGTTAAGTGGTAACCGAGTAGGTCAGCACATTACAAGGTTAAGTAATCCTAGCCAGGTCAGTCTTAGGATGGGTGACCATTCTTAACATATTGAGACCTCTCCGTGCCTCGGAGAGGACGCTAAACCGTCGGTCCCGGATGCCATACGAACATCTGTGACAGTCGTTACGGGTAGTTGGAACCCTAAAAAGTCCGACAACCTGATATAACTACAGAACTTGGATATCGCCTAGTAGGGTTTTGGAGAATTGATGGCTGTCGCTTCAGGTAAATTACATATTGAAGTTCAGCCGTATTGTGGTTAGACTAAAAGCTGACCCCAACTTAGTTGGGAAAAGGCGCGGAGGAAGATGTTACATGTGATAAAAGGTAAACAATAGGAGTGATTGAATTTCTTTTCAAAGATAACTATTGCGTCTACACGTATGCGTAATCGGAGAAAAACGAGTGCCTTATGGTTCAAAACGCAACGGGGCAAGCTATCTCATTATTCGTGCAAAAGTAGTTGGCATAGTCTGGCACAGACTTTCGCCCGACCGAGCCGTAACTGTAACCTGTAGAACCATGACCCTACTGGATGCGAGGAAGTAAACTTTTGTAACATCACCCAGATTGCCTGACGGTGGCGGTATGGGCATCCCTTCACCAAATTAGGTACGGTGGAAGAGACGCACTGGTTTCTTGCATGCTATTCGCGCGAGTTTTTACGTAATGGACTCGGACTTGATCCGCATTGCCTTTAGTTTGGTAAATAAGTCCTTGTATCACAAAATACCTACAACAGTAACATATATTATGCTAATTCGTTTAGACCCGTAAGCAACTGTTGTGTGTTTATGTTCTGCATTGGAAATAGCCCTATTCCCTATTTATTCTAGCTGTATGTAAGCTACTTCCTATTCTATGTCTACGGTATACCTACTTCCCGCTCTCATTCATACCCTACCCACGTTGACGGATAAGGATATATTTATGTGAAACACATTTTTTTTCTCAAATATTTATGTTGGTTCGTGTGTAGACGTCCGAGCGTGTCACGACACACACATATATACGTAAGTTTTGTATTACGCATGTTATGACACAATAACACTGCATTTTTCATATTGCGTTGTTGAAATAACTACAACGTGTTAGCACTCTTGTTGAAAACATTCATAATTTTCAGATCCGGTTCAGAGAATTAGTTTTAATTTTATGATTTACAAGTGTCAGTTTTCATTTATCTTCTTCTAAGGCACACACACATTATTTTTCTAGCTATAATAGCTATTTTATATTAAGTATAATAATATTATATTCATATTAAGTTACCTACCATGCTTGTAAGCCGGGGGTCTTAAAACAATTGAGAACGATTTTAACTCAGGCAATTTTTTTCTTTTTCTGTATGAAATCTATGATTTCATTGGATGCGCTGGAGTGACTGTCATAAAATCTTCATGGACATTAACATTTGGTCTACATCGATGAAACTTAGTAAATAGTAAGTTTGGTCTATAAGTGAAATCAACTAACTGTCGGATAGTAGCTATATAGAGTTGTCGTATATTACGAAGACACTAATGCACTTCCTTTTATTGCGTTCATAACATTGCCAAGTTTTTTGTCCAAGACATTGACGTGCATATGGAATCCAACGTAACTGGAACCTCCTTTCGACACATATTCACACAAGATTTTTGTTCCAAGTAAATCGACGACCATAAGGACCTTTAGGTTTCTCATACAACAAAAGTACACGGCCCATCTACCCGTGCCTATAAACATTCGTAACATCAGTGGAACACCACACTATAGCAGAGACACTACACTATATCAGTAGTGTTATGTATTTTATTGTGCTTAGGTAACTGTTTGTCAAGTAGACTGTCTACTACGACTGTCACCAACAATATACTAGATCGACAGCATACTGAAGAAGAAGTTACCAAGTTAGAATCGTGGCAAATGGCGAACTATCCGTTTCTGCCTACCTCGGACGGGAATAAGCATACATACATCATGCAATATGACGGCTAGCCTTTAAGTAATTAATCACTAAGTTGTGTGTTATTCACTCCTTAGAATTAACACCCCTCACAATCTTACTATGCTTACACCTATTATAAGAAGGATCTAACTTTTAGTGTAATTAATATAGCAGTACTTTACTACGTTCCAATCATGTGAACTGTTGCTGTACTCTAGGAAGCGTAAATATGTAATTAGAGCAATCACCTGTTGGCCTAATGGTTAGTGACCCTTACTGCTATGCCATAGGTCTTGGGTTCGATTCCCACCTGAGTCTGGGTATTCTTTGTGTCAGTTGTTTATATGTTTGTAAAGTCCCGCGACACAGGAGTAATTCCTAATGCGAGAGTTGTCTTTTTTTAAAATTGAAATTGAAACAATTGAACATAAAGAGCAACTAGCTAACCCGATAGACATTGTTGTTCAAATTTACACATCGTTCATATGCTCACACCTGTATCTCTGAAGGGGTAGGCGGAGACGTATTAAACAACCATAACATGCAGACCCACGTAATAACTAAAACCAAATTGAGAGTAAATTCAAAAGGAAAAGTACGCAATAAGGGAAGGCAATGGAAGGATAAGAATGTACCAATATCAGTTATAAAATTTAAAATAAATTTTGGGTCAACCTCAGCAAGGTCAGCTTAAGCTATAGCTAAAAACCATACAGGTGACCCCATAAGTACAATTTTCAAACTAGTTCTGGTGGATTACGCAAATTCGTTAATTAAATAGCTTGTCAAAACTTATAACAAATGGACTCACGTTATGCAGTTAATGTTACAAACACATTTTTTTTTAAAACTATATGCTGTACAAATTACAAATAAGTTTTCAAACAAGTGTAATCAATAAAAGTGGTAAAGGATGTTGTTAATTTTGCGTTATCAGCCCTTTCTTTCATGGTGGTAGAGCACAGAATACGTTTTCTCGAATTTGGCGGACCAATTATCTTTAGTGTCTTGCCTTTCTTAAGTCTGTCTTGCTTTAACTTCATGTGACATCAGTTTTCTTTTTATTTGCATAAACATCAATCTATTAATAAAAAAAACAAATTACCCACTCAGAAGTTCACTGATAGAGAAAATCTTGTTGGAACATATATCGTTATAACAATGTTAATCACTGTAAAGTCTGAATTTTTGTACATAATTAAGTAATGTAACTCCAAACGACAAAGATTTATTTTGCCTTCACTGTGGATACTATGAACTTAAACCCTATTATAAAACGATAGATTAATTAAAGTACAAAGTTAAAAACATCTAAAACGATAAAAAAGTAACGGCCTTAAACCTGGTCACGTTGCATTGCAATGGTTTAGGGTTAAAAGAAAATATTACACTTACGCATGGTACTAAATTCCTACCTTTACACTTTCTCCCTCTTTCTTTAATCTAATTTCGACGGGGGACAACCCTACATATAATTGGTATTGGCTGCGAACAAGCGGAGACATATCAATTAAAATAGCGCGGCCCTCAAATATGTCGGCCACTGCACGTCGACGTATGTTTCTACCAAGGAGTAGATGCGGCACTTTTCAATTTAATTTGAGATGCTATTTCCTTTCCTGAAGCCTGGAAAAAAGAGAGAGAGATGTAGAATCCCTGGACCTATCGAAGTCTCCCATATCGGGAGAGGGCCCTGCATATTTTTAGTGTTCTGAACCTCTCTTTGTAGGCCTGCCTCTTCTTTGTTTGTAAAAGTAAATTTACTTCGTTCTGAAAGAAGTTAAAACCCATGTTCAATGTGACAGTTCCTTTCATTTCTGCGTTTACAAGCTTGACTTTTATGTTGAAACATTTATCGCATCAGAAAATAAAACATAATTCAAATAAACTGAGGAAATGAAAACGATAAACAGCTAAGAAAGAAAATATTTTTGGATTGTATGCCTGTTTGTGTATTTAAAATATACAAATTTGCACGTTCGTGTGTGGGTGTGTGTGTACAGATTGCCTATTAATATATAAAAATCATTACCTAAGCAAGAACAATAGTAAAGGTTGATATTATTTGTATTTCTGCAAGTTAAATTAAAACATTGTACTTGCTTTTGCATCAATGTCATTTATCTCGATCTCATTCCCATCAGATTTATATCCCATTCAATTCCTTGGAGGTCACTCAAATTCTAGAATATTTTTCCTTGTTAACATTGTTAGATAGAAATGTTTGAAAAGGACAAACATTTACCATTGTATTATCTGCCCGAATAATAGGGAAATTTAAAAAAAAACAACATTCAACGGTTTCCATAATATCAAGCAAAAAAAAAAAAAAAAAATGAACGTATTGCGGTTTATTAAAGATACACGGTTACTCACGGGTATATTTCGGGCATGACCGACTAGCTTCGGACCCGACGCGGCCGGTGACCTTTGTAGTATCAAAACTTTAGTCCCATAATAATCATTGCGTTGTCACGTGACGGACAAGGCGATTCCCACCAAATCTCACTAAATACCATTGGGCGGAGAAGGGGACAGCTCACGTAATTAATGCATGTTCACTTAGGTGTCACTTGTAGTAGCTACTAAGCGAATGCTATACAATAACACGTAGCTATGGTGATGTTGTCCTACTAATATTATAAACGTGAAAGTTTGGAGGATGTATGTATTTTTGGATGTTTGTTACTCTTTCACGCCAAAACTACTGAACCGATTGCAATAAAACTTGGTATGTAGATAGCTGGAGACCTGGATTAACATATAGGCTACTTTTTATCCCGATATTTTTACGAAATCGGAACTTACGCGGGTGAAACCGAGGGGCGCTGCTAGTTGTTTATAAAATGCTAAAAGACGTTAATTACTTCGTGCACGACATGATTATTATTAGATACATTGTAGCATTATATTGATGGTATGTTATGTTCACAGCAAAATTATCAGTATCAAGCATTTCATAATTGCTTTACTTTTTTGTGTTAATCAGTAATTGATAACGTCATTCACAAAACTTGAACCAATAAGTCGATCTAATATTTCCACAATCATTCATCGATAATAGTTGGTTCGTGTTAATTAAATATGTTTACAGTTTGGTAGAGTACGTCATAAAATAATGAATTAGACTTTTGCAATATTGATTTATAGTAAAGATGCTCTTAGACAATTGATAGTACACATATGGTAACTATAATGTCTAAAGATGTTGCTGTTGCAATTGGTTTTGACCTATGTTAAATTATTCTATAAAATATTTCTTCAGTGGCTTTTGCTTTTCACTAGGCCTGTCTCGAGTAAAAGTTATTTTTCTTTTTCCCTGGTAACGTGTAGTGAATTGAACCTGTTATGAATTCCGAGACAATGATATATTCATTTTTTTTTATTTTTTTTAATATTATTGTGATATTAACATAACTTTAAATGCATACGTATACATACTTATTTTATATTTTTTAATTTATATTTTTTTTTTCATAATAGTTAATAATAATTTATATGTACTGTAAGTTTATTTTAGTAAAGTCCAAACGTCTAACAAGGAATCTTATATCGAAGGAGTTATTCTTCTTACCTGTAGGGTATTTAGGTATTTAGAAAATATTTATTAAAAATAATTTAAATAATACTTTAAAAATATGCTGTGCCCGTCAGTGTCCAAAATTCAGTCTATTCAGTTTTTAGGTTTTTTACACCTTTGTAAACATTTTGAAATGCATGATAAAGAATTGAATTGAATGTGGGCACCATTTTGCTACTATATTATTTTAATTCACGGTGTAGGGGGTCAACGAGCAGACGAGTCATCTGACAAATAAATAATAATTCTACCTCATCCAATCATTCCACCATCTGTTTCTTCGTACTGCCGACACCGCGATATATGAACGCTATTCGCCGTTTAAGGTACGTTTTACATTTATAAATATTCTCGCAATAAAGCCTTTAGAAACTTAATGGCATGTACTGACTGCTGTTTATATGATAATATCGCTATTGCGATGTGAGTCGAATGTATTGAGCTGTGACAGTTAGGACTAGGCCTATTCTGTTAGTCGTAGTAGACATTTTATTTACGATCTTTTAACGTGAAGATTTTGTATAGATAGAGGTGGATTAGCCTTATACGTTTATACACGACTGTACCAGGTCCTCGAATCGATTCTCTTGTAACAACCAGAAGAAATTTAATTATTCTTACTGAGTATATTTACAAGCAACAAGTAAAGAGATTTCTCTATTTTTTCTTTAGTATCGTCTGTTCACTCCCAAGGTTTTGCTGGTTTTTACTTTTCAGCTACAACTGGTTAAGCTTGCCATTGTGCATACCAATCATTCTGGATTAGAGAGGTTCATAAGATACCTTCATAATAAATAATATAAAAAGACCAAGAAATAGACTTGTTGGAAAGGTTTTTGGGGTTAAGTGAGTTTTTAAGCAATGCAGTAAGAGCGACCCTTAAAGGGCCCAAGTACAAAATGTCTTCTCTTAGTGATAGAGGTCGTAAAAAAGTGTCAGTGGATAAAAAAATCCACACACATGAAAGGGAATATAAGAAAGTATGACAGGCACATATAGACACACGACAGTCAATGTCCATTGTTTCAGATAAAATACCTGTTTGCAGTTTTTATTGTACTGCACAGAAGCACAGACTAGACAGGATATTGTCTAGACTAGAAAAACACGTGCATGCATGTCTGGAGACTGGGTTGACTTCAGTTCAGTAACTTTTACTCTTTGCATACTCGTACACGTTGCCAGGGAAACAGCAAAGGACTTAGGGCCTCTTTCACCCGGAAAATAAATGTGGCCGAAGCCGCGGGTGTAAGATAGTACTCCATACGAAGGTAAGGCAATGGAGAAATAGGTATAGAGCTTATACGGTTGGATTGGGAAGAATAAGCAATAGCTCGAGCAATGATGATTTAATAATCTATTTAAGGTTGAGGTAGACAGCGGGCGGGGCGGGACTGTGACGCACGTAAGCGGTTGAAATGTACTAGTGGCTATGTGATATCTTCTATATTAACTAGTAAGCTACAACCTGCCCACGCCGCGTCGCCGTCCTGCCCCGCCCGCTGTTTACCCCCGCATTTAGACGTAAACTAAGTTAGAAAGAAGGTTTAGAATATTTAAGAAATGACTTAGACAAATGGAGATAATATTAAATAGTGTGAAAGGTATTAAAAACACACCAAATAAGAAAAATACGTATAATAAAACAATTAATTAATTCTACATTGAATGTGACGCGTATGGTTTCGGTAGTATAGTATTATGTAGTGAATAGGGGATTACGGGTGCTATATTTTTAGTTGAGGCAGTATGGTTTATTGTCTAGTTATAATTGAAATTTATATCGCCAGAATTTGTGAAATATTTGTAATAGCTGCGACAGAATGTTTCATAAAATTAAATGTTTGGTCTAAGGAACGTTTCATTGGTTTAGCTGGAGATTGTCAGTACTGGGTTTAAAACAGAAATCTAAAACAAAGTTCTAACAATATACTGTATCGAAAAGATAAATTTAGTAGGGGATCTTTTCTTTTAGTTAGTCATTTTATTCAATAAGTTGGCAAAATGTAAGTGGTTACCAATGCCTAGGGTTTGGGTCCCGGGTCGTCTCGTGTCTCGAAATCCCGGGAGTTTTTGTAAATTTAGTTGTCTTAGGTCCCGAGACTTTCAGATCTAGACTTGAGACACGATTATATTATAAATTGTTTTGTATAAATTTTAATTTCAAAAGTTTATTTATCTATAAAATGTTGTTCGTTAATAAACGCATCTTTTGAGAATGACTGGACCGATTTGACTAATTGTTATGAAACATACATTATATTGTTTGGACTATAATTATTATCTAACATATATTAATGTATTCATTTATAGGATTTGATTTTATGTTCAATAAATATTCATTTTCACTAAAAAAAAATATTTTTCTTGATACATTTCGCCAAAAATGAAATTGATTCTAATTATCCCGACGTAGTCCCGGGACTTTGATTGTGGGTTTTCTCGTGTCCGAGACCCTGAAACTATCAAGATTTTTCAAAACCCTACACTGCTAAAGTAGTGTTGCGAGTAGCAGTAGTGTTGTCAAACCGCGGTCTGTCTTTCTTTAATCTGCTGTGCCCTACCTCCATACATATCGTAAGTATGAAGCGGATATATTTTATACTTCACTAAATAGTACCGATAATTATTGTATTACTTGCTTAGAATCGTTAGCAACGACAGGTGTATCCTATATCCCATCGTATATTATAAATGCGAAATGGAGTTCCTTTGTTTGTTTGTTACGCTTGGACGCCATAATTACTCAATCGAACTTCATGAAGCACTACAAATGGTTACAAAAAAGGAGGGAGGAGGGAGATAGGGTAGGTACCCTATGTCTTTAGCCAGATAAAGGGTACTATTCCTGAGGGATAGCGAATTGATTGACAAAATGTATGTACAACTGTGGGCAAAAGCTATTTAGTTAAAAAACATATACTAGTAAATAATACTCAGTTATGGAAAATATGATTTACTTACTGGTTATGGCGCATTAAACATTATGCAAGTTAAATTATGAAGTGATAAAATAGGTCTTTCAATTTTATGCAATCTTATTCAGACTTGCTAAGGTAATATTTACTTCTATTGATGCAATTTACAACATATTATTCTTTATAAGGAATTAGCTGTACTTAATTATTATGATAATGGAACCCGTATGACCGTAATACCATTTTATTGCGCATTTGTTAAGACGCATTTTGTATTAATAAATATTTAATTGGGTAGAAGACTGTGAAGTCAAATCAGTATCTTTTAGTAACCGTCACAACGGTAGGTTCGGTACACTTTTGTATGACATACCTAGGCATGACGTCACGCCTTACTCTCAGATCATTCACTTTTAATGTTAATTTGATGATTATAAAATAAATTACATACAATTAAAGAAAAACTGGACGACAATTTTCACAGTATTTTCAAAGATTATATTGCCCAAATTGGCGAAATAATTTATTTTGAGTATAGGCCTAATTATATACACATATAAAAATAAATTTCATACTAAAGGATACGAAGAACGATGCGCTTATAAGCAGTGTAACAGATATCATTGTAAAAAAAAAAAAGTTGGAAAAGAGTGTCCTTGGAGTCTCTTGTCTGTTCTTCTCCATAGGATCTACGTTTTGGAACAGGCAACTAGCTTCTCGACCTACTTATACTGACTGACTTCTCCTGACAATTCAAAAATAATTTTGATTTTTCATTTTTGAACCTCTAAAATTAAGGATTAATTATTTATTTATTAAGGAACTGATTATTAATTAAGGAACTGACTAATCAATGTATTTTTTATAACAAATAAATTCGTAAGTGACGTTATCGATGCGATAATACCATTAAAGCCACAAGACACATGAAAGAACACAAAAAAATATCTTAACAAATTCACTCCATGGTTTCACTACTCTATGCTTCGATACTTGCTTTCACTACAGTACCTACCCACATATCCCCCCATAGCGATACGTACATGAGTACATGACCCCATAACTCAAATCCTTAATCCATCAAGCCGTTCATTCACAATCATTCAGATACGTAACTCATAAAAAATCGTAAAACGGCTGCATGTTCGTAAATCAACGGTTGTAAATTTCAATTTTATTCGACAATTAAACCGGCGGGCTTTCTCGCCGGCAGTAAATACGCGTAAATACACGTAAATAGTCGTAAATACGCATTATCGTTAAAACGTCACTGTTGTTGTAAATCTAACTGAATGGCAACGGCGCTGTCTTGGATTGTCATAGATGAGATGAGCTGATGCCTTTGAGTTTCTACCTACGTCTGTTTTCTCCCCTTTGTAAACGTACTAACACGTATTGTATTGGTACATTTCCTTAAGCTTTTAGAACACAAAATGGCTGACTGCTGCGTAGTCCCATCTCCCGATAAGCTTAGATTTCATACTTTAACACAATAGATTATTTTTTAACGGATGATTCTCCTTCTGAAAGATTAAAAAAAAAATGGTAACAGTTACAGAATCAGTGAATAAATCAGTCTGTGTATTTCGTTTGTTTATTTTTGATCATCATATATATTGTCAGGGTTGAAAAGGGTATATATTTCATCCAGAAAAAGAAGTACTGTTCCCGATAAATAGAAAAATAACTTTAGCTAGTTATTACATAATTACAGTCTTTCTGCAGGTATATACATCTATTTATACAACAATAAATCTGTCGATTCTAATCTGTGTGGTTATAGCCTGGCTACTCTGTTTGTAAATGGACAGAACGTTACGTATGCCATTAGAATCTGTTAAATCAATATGTTGTTGCCAAATGTTTGGCTATACTGTACCTTATGGTGAAACCGTTGAGTTTAAGTAACTAGCATTTAAATAACATTTGCATACAGTACATTTTAAAGAGATATAAACATTTCATCGAGTTGTGTTAAATATGCAAGAAAAATACAATACTTTAGATTAGAAGTCAGCATAGAGCCACTATGCTAACTTCTAGTCTAAAGTATTGTATAAGGAAGAACTAAAAAGGAAGACTTGGATGGTGTAGCTGACTTACTTGGAACAACAAAAAAATGATTCTGCCTGGTTTGCTTACCTGTTCTATTACTTAACACAAAAACTATTACAACTTTATAAGGCGCGAGTGCGGCTACATATGGAATACTGTTCTCATCTATATGTAGCCCTGACCTTAGTACCAGATTCTCCCTCTGGACCGCATTCAACGAAGAGCGACTCGAACCGTTGATTGCCAGGATATTTCAGATCAGCTTGATCCCTTAGCGTTGCGTAAAGATGTAGCTTCACACTACATTCTCTATTGCTTGTATTATTTGCACTCCTCGTGCTTCAAGAAGTTGTTCGAACTTATACCGTCCGCAGCGTTTCGCACAAAACTTTCATCCCCATCACTTTGATAATTGGCACTCGACCACTGTACTTTTCTCGAGAAACTTTTTGCCTCACACAACCAATCTGTGAAACCTTCAAACCTTCAGGACAAGAGGGTGCTCACACCTCAAAGACCGACAACGGAATTGTGACTCTTGAGTTGCAGGTGTCCATGGGCGGCTCACTTACCATTGAGTGACCCGTCTGCTCCTGTGCCCCCAATAGAACAGATAGAGCTAGCCAAAAGTATATAATTATGGTTACAAACAGTTTTTATAAATAATTAATATTCAATCCTTTTTTATTCTTTGTTAGCTTTATATTATAGCACTTTTGCTTTTATACGGTATTGACTTTCATCGGCCAAGAAGAACAACTTGGTAGTTCTACCTTTTGTCTGTCGACGGGAATCGAGTTGCAATATTTTTCTCATGAGTTATTCTGTACTGTACTGTAAAATCGACTATCTAATATGTTAGAACGAGCTAAACTGCTGGTAAGACCATTTACATTTATTTATTTGACATTGTGATTTGTAGTGTAGCTTTGTGATATAATTTTGTAGTGCCGGTATTACAGTGTTCTTGTTAATTTTCTATCGTATTTTGTAGTGTTCATTTACATAGCTTGATACTGGTTACAGGTGTCACACAGACATGTTTTGTGACATTTGATATTTCTATTATATATTAATCATGATATCGAATATACTTAGCAAAACAATTGATATTAGTAAAATCTGTTTAAACGTTTTTGTTTAATTAGTACAAGGTTTATTGATTTGGGTATTTTATAGGGACTCGTGCATTTGCTCTTGTGTCACAAAAAACCGACACCTTGAAGTTAGCTAGTCATTTACGATGCGCGCGTACACCGTCACAAATAACCGACACCCTGAAGTTAGCTAGTCAACATTTTAGTTATTCAAAAAAAGTTCATCATCAACTTCACGATTTTATTAACAATTTATTGATTTAAAGATAATTTACTGTGATTATAAGTTATAAAAATGGTTTTTACATATTACTTTGAGTATGTTTGTAGAATTTGAGGTTAGTTGACGGTATATACTATTTATTATGATATTTAAATAAACTTTATTTAACTAGATAATGCGTTATAATAAAACTTTCAATGTATTAAATACCTTTTTTTCTATTATTAGTGTCGTTTTTTCTACAAACGTAGGATAACGCGAAGGATAACATTTTTAGAAAGATTTTTATCTTGTTACGCCTATACGCACGTAAGAACTTATACTTCTTAGGCGTAACACAAAAAAGGGTATGTGTACTTATATAAGTACACATACCCTTTTTTGTCTTAATCTTCAATTAAACTGGATGTATCACTAAATAAATAATTTTGCCCTGCAGTCTTTAACGTATAGAAATCCATAGTTTTGCAACTCTACTTGTCGACCCTGTTATGGAAACAAGAAAAGATTACATAACAGCCGAGTCACCGCTTTAACCAGGTGCAGCCGTACTACTGAAGTAAAACAATATTTCTATCACACCTCAACCAACTTAGAATAGTGAATCATGTAGAGTTATAGTTGACCAACTACAGAAGTGACGACCTCCATGAGGCCTGGGTTTGCAGCCAGCCTTATCTTCTATCTATCTCACCAAACTTTTTACCAGGCCTACCCCACTACTTCTCCAACAAGTTTTCCCCGGTCGATGATGATTCATGAATGTAACAGAAATTGGTTTATATAAATTGACATTAGATAAATGCATCCATCGTTGTCTGCAGGCTTACTCCGAAACTGTCCATTGTACCATTTGGGTCTAAATTTAACACACGATTTTCAGACTCATGAGCTCATTATATACTTATTAATAATACTTAATAGTAGTTATTAAAATAAAGAAGTAATTGTAATAGAGGTGATCGTAAATAGAGGTTATATATAGCTTCATAGTCAGTCCAAATTCTACTTTAACTTCCAATTCATTCAAGTCGTAGCCTTAATCTATAACTTTAAAACAATTTAAATGCAACATGTGGCGTGTTACAATACAGAATACTTCACAAATAAAGATAAATAACTACTTAAAAAGTATAGAAACGAACGTACATATTAGGTACTTACAATATAAAATACATTTACCAAAGCAACTGCTCGTTAATAGTATCTCGAACATATTAATTCACGTTAAGTACGGGAAATGAACGATTACTCAGGGTCATAAAGTTACTATGACTAACTTAAACGTGGCAAGTTTGTGGATTTTTGGCGTGCTATGAAATTTATCATATCATGAGTCAACGGCGACAGTTTGAATTTGATCTCCGAACACGCAACTCTAACTTTATAAAATGCATGTTTGTTTGAGAAATACATATGTGTGCGTAAAGGTTTTATTTAAATGAGCCGAGCTTATGTATGGGTGAACAATATTATAGCTCATACGCTTACATTAAATTCGATCTGAAATCTACCGTGAGTGTGACACCTTCGTTGATCCGCTGGCATAGGTTGGTATTTGTGTTTGCGAGTGATCACAAGGGATTTGATTTGGGCAAATTTTGATTGTGTTGTTCATTATCTTGTCTGTTTAAAATTTTCAGCTTTCAAGCTAAAAGTTAATGGATTCCTGTTTTTGCAAATTAACCAATTTTTACCATTTTGTCACAGTAATATCAGTAATATAGCCCTGGAACTAACAAGAGTAGAGTGAATAAAAAAACACTCGAAAACTTTTTGAGTGGGTAGTCCCAGGGTCAGTCCAGATGTCAAAAAGACAATCAGAAGAACTTTGGTCGTCTTTGATCCCTAGAACCATTTTAGAAACGTCTAGCTGCACACAGGGATGAATTGGTCCGAAACTACTGGACAGTAGTTACCCTGGAATGTTTAATTTTTATGGCTACCCTACATTAACATGTAAGACACAAGAGCACTTAAATATGTCAAGATACAAACGTTCGTAAATTTCTAGCTTATTGTCATTAAGAAAGCATTTAAAATATTTGACATTGCTAACGTTTCTACAAATTAGCATAACGATAAAAACGAATGACTGTAAATGTGCGAATAAATTTAAAAAAAAATAGGCAGTCATGGGACTGCCGACAGAAGTGAAAACTGAAACGAAACGACGAACTTAAAACGTCACATTAGCAGGTTGGTGACATTAATTCAAAAATTTAATAGAAGCTACAAAAAATTCTAACTTGGACCATTGGATCCTCGCCACAGTGTACGATTGGTTAGCACGTGTGTCTAGAATCTATTGGATTTTTTAGTGATTTCACGACTATTTGGTCTTGTTTTGTTATTATTTGTGTTGTCGTAGACTCTGGTGTGTGTTGTGTGTGTTTACTAACCGTCTGGTAAGTAATAAAAATGGATAAAGATAAACCTCCCGATCCCCCTGATAAACCGACTCCTCTAACTCCTCCTTTTACTCCGTCTCCTTATTTTTCCGATCAACCCGCTACACCTTCTGATCCTCTGACACAGTTCGCAAATGTAGTCTGTAGTGTTACACAACCAGAAAATGTAACCCCACATGCTTCTAGTTCTCGTAAACGGCCTGTTGACAATGAGGTAACCTTAATTCATCCTCCGAAACAACTAAAAAGCCAAATATGTCGAGTGAAATACAATTCAACTGACAATGGCCCTTTCATTGTACACATATCGCGTATTGAACCCCAACCGAATGCTGGTACAACTCTTCACCCTATAACCTTTGGCCTTTTTCTTTTTAATAACCACATCTGTAATGTCATGAACGATGGTGTGAAAAAGGTAGGCAGAAACCGCATATCAGTTGAATTTGCAACCCCTCAGGATGCAAATTCATTTTTACTTAACCCCCTTCTTCCTAGGCACAAATTTACAGCTTCTATTCCATGATATAACATAACCAGAATGGGTGTTGTATCTGGTATTCCGACTGACATGCCTGAGGATGATATTGACAAGTACATCACAGTGCCACCTGGTTGTGGTAAAATCCTAAAAGTCAGACGTATTAGCAGAAAAACATTTAAAGACGGTGTGCTTGAGTGGAAAGGTACAGAGACCTGTGTCCTTACTTTTGATGGCCAGGTTCTACCAAAGAGAGTCTTTTGTTGCTACACCTCCCTCCCAGTGCAACAGTATATTTACCCCACCATCCAGTGCAGAAAGTGTTGCAGGTTTGGGCATGTAGAATCTATCTGCAGGTCGAAGCCCCGATGCATTAAATGTGGGCAAGACCATCCTGGTAATGGGTGCGAAGTCCAAGAGAATGACGCCTTTTGTGTATTGTGTTCTGGAGCCCACTTTGCAAATAGCAAGGCCTGCCCGGAGTATGGCAGGCAGAGGGCTATAAAGACAGCTATGGCAGAAAAAAATATGTCCTATGTTGAAGCAAGTAGAACCATTCCTATTTCCAATCGTAGTTATGCAGACACTCTTAAGACTCCACAGCCAACGTCATCTCAATCCTACCGTAAAACCATCTTCCGTCAACCTAGGTCCCATGCCCCCCTGTCCCCATCCTATGATAAAACCGCTCACCAGTCCATTATTAATACCCCTCAATCTACATAGCCTAATGGTTGTGCTCTTAATAATCCACTTCTAGAACCCTCTATTATTGACCTCCTCATCAATTTACTGATTTCCCTAATCCCCCCCAACATCCCGTTATCCCCCTCTGTACCTTCTTCTCAAACACCGTCCAACGCTGCCAATCAACTTATAAATATACTTTCTCGCTACAAAAATGGCTTCAACCCAAGTATTCCTACAGTGGAATGTGAGGAGCGTGTTTCATAAAAAACACGATCTCACATTCTTACTCAATAAATACCAACCCTTAGCTTGTTCTATTGTTGAGACCTGGTTACTACCAAGTCTCAATTTTCACATCCCGCAATACAATACCCTTAGGTGCGACAGACCTGACGGCTATGGAGGTTGCGCCCTCCTGATTAATAACCAGGTCCCCCTTTCAACTCTCCCCATACCATCATTCCCAGGTGATATGAACATTATTGGCGGAAAAGTAAATGGTTTGACAATACTTTCAGTATATATTGCCCACCCCAATGAAAGCTTTCTTCCAATTCTAAAAAGCACGTTAGAAAACCTACAGGGATCAATATTGGTTATGGGGGACTTTAACTGCCACCATTATAGATGGGGATCGGAGCGTTGTGACTCCTTTGGGACAGGTTTGGTGGAAATTTTGGATGATCTGAACCTCTGCATACTTAACAATGGCTGTTCCACACGCAGAGTCTTACCTGGGCAACATAGAAGCTGTATTGATCTGACCTTCTGCTCTGGTGACATTGCAGCATCAGCTGACTGGCAATGTACAGGCTTGTCGCATGGTAGCGATCATTACCCAATCGTGATTTCCTTACCCATAAGAACTAAGGTAGTAAAATCTCTTCCGCCTCTTTTAAAATATAATCTGTCAGAACCAGACTGGCAGACATTCACCTCTTTGGTAGAAGAGAAAGTTAGTTCCCTTCCTGTCTTAAATTACAGTAACTTAACCTATGATGATCGCTACCATGTGATGGAGTGTTGTGAGAAACTGGTTGAGGCTCTGGGGTCCAGTGCGGATTCCTGCTTTAAAATTAAAAATAGTGGCAGAGGTAAAATTCCGTCACCTCCCTGGTGGGACAGTGAGTGTACTACGGCTGTTAAAGAAAGGAAAGAGGCGGAAAAAAATATAATCTTGACATGAGCATCCAAAATCTAATACACTATAAACACGCTTTTGCTAGCTCTAGAAGACTCTTGCGACGTAAGAAGCGCAAAGGTTGGGTGGAATTCTGCTCCTCTTTGGCTCCATCTACTCCTGCCTCAAAAGTGTGGAGAAATATAAAGAGGTACAGATCTGGGTGCTCATCATCATTTTCTTTCCCGATCACTCGAGATACGGCTGAACTCTTCCTTGACAAAATTGCTCCACCTTATGTTCCATCTCTAGGAGAAGTTCTTTACCCTGCACTGCCACCCCAACTGGAAGATATTCATGACCACTCATTTTCCAAATCAGAACTAGACGTGGTCCTTAACAGCGTAAGAGACTCGGCTCCCGGTATAGATGGTATACCATATTCTTTTATGGTGAATGCGGGAAATCAAGCTAGAGCTTACTTCCTTCATATATTAAATTTTTGTTACGCTAACGGCTGGGTGCCCGACCATTGGAAGACGCAGATCATTATCCCCATCCTAAAGCCAAGAAAAAATGCGGATGACCCAAATAGTTACAGACCAATTGCTCTTTCATCAATTTTTATTAAGTTACTTGAACACCTCATAAAAAACCGGTTGGAATGGATCGTAGAATCGAGAAACTTACTACCAAATTCTCAATTTGGCTTTCGCAAGGGTCTTAGTACCATGGATAGCGTTGGAGTTTTAGTTTCTGATATTCGGCTGTCTTTATCCCAAAATTTATCTGTAGTCGCCTCATTCCTTGACATATCATCTGCATATGATAGTGTCCTCCTTCCCACTCTCAGGCAGAAACTGCATCAGCTGAGACTTCCGGTCAAGATGATACAGTGCATATGTGCGATGTTTATGTCCCGAACTCTTGTTCTAAGAGTATTAGGCGAAGAGTTTGAACATAGGAACACCTGGAAAGGCCTTCCACAGGGCTCCGTACTAAGCCCATTACTCTATAATCTTTATACAGCTGATATTAGTACATGCTTGAACTACAATTGTCGCATTCTACAATACGCTGATGACCTAGCTTTGTATGTTAGCGACCATTCTATCCAGGATGCAGCCACGTCTCTTTCGTGCTCACTTAATTCCTTGAGCCAGTGGCTATCCATACATGGTCTGAGTCTCTCTGCTCCCAAAAGCGCCATTGTAATCTTCTATCGAAAGAGGATCCTTCCACATGTTGAAGTCCAAATACAACAGCATAACATTCCCATCCTGCCAAAATTTAAATTTCTAGGAGTCTACTTAGATTCTAAACTGACTGGCATACATCATATAAATTATTTGGTCTCCAAATGTGAGCGAATCATCCCAATATTAAAGGTCTTGGCTGGTGTCTGGTGGGGGGCCCACCCATACACCATGAAACTAGTTTATAATGCTCTAGTACGCAGCTTAATTGACTATGGTCTATATTTGATGGTTCCATGTAATAAGGGTGCTTTGGCAACACTTGACAAGGTGCAAGCTAGGTGCCTTCGTATTGTATCTGGTTGCATGAAGTCCTCTCCCATTAATGCTCTGCAGGTAGAATGCTCTGAACCACCTCTGGCAATAAGGAGACAATTCCTTTCTGCACGTTTTTTGTTAAAAGTCGTATGTAAATCTTCCCACCCTCTGTTAAAAATAATTACTGATCTGGACGCTATTTGTAATACCTCCAAGTATTGGGCTCATAAGGAAATTCCACTGATAATCCAATCCTTTCGTGGCTACCAAACTTTTATAAGCTCTGCTATGAAATTCGAAAGACTTCCACTCTTCTGCTTTGATTACAATATATTAATTTTTAGACCAGATGTAATTCTAGATATCGGAATCCCCAAAGGGTCTAGCTCTGCTAACTCGGCCTTCAGTACTCTGGTAGAAGAACAGTGGCAGGGATATAACAATTTTTTTACTGATGCATCCAAACTATCTGATGAAAGTTTCACGGGAGCTGCTGTCTACTATCAAGACTCTAGGATAGTTTTGAAATTTAGGTGTCCAAAGGAGTCTTCTGTATTTACTGGCGAGTGTGTTGCCATTTTGGAAGCATGCCTTTACATTCAATCGCACAACATTGACAGGGCTGTGGTGTTCACTGACTCCCTCAGCTGCCTCAGAGCGTTATTACAGAGTCCCTACCAAAGCAGATCCCACAGCGCTCTAATACTACAAATTAAAAAATCTTTATACAACTGCACCACGAACGGAAGTATAGTGCAACTGGTATGGGTCCCAAGCCATAGTGGCATTATGGGCAATGATTGTGCTGACGCATTAGCCAAAAATGCTGTCACTTCCCAAACCGTCGACCTCAAACATTTCGTCCATCAAAGCTATGATCATCTGAGGATCCCCCAGAAAAAATTAGTAGCATCCTGGCAGTTAGAGTGGAACAGCTCCTCTAAAAAGAAAGGAAGTCATTTTTATGCCATACAGCCTTGGATAACGCCAAAGCCTTGGTTTTATAAGTACAAAAAGGTATCCAAACCTGTCATTTCAACTATCAGTAGACTACGTATAGGTCACTGCTGCTCTCCTGTTTTTCTACATAAAATTCGGGTTCGGGATACATCTTTATGCGAGTGTGGACTAGACGAAGGTAGTTTAGACCACACATTCTTTAATTATCCAAAAAATAACCCATCCCTGGACCTTTATGGGTATCTAAGTGAACTGAAAATTCCCATCCCTATTAACTTCTCTTCTCTCCTAACATATTCATCTCCAAAACTCCTTCAAGCGCTGATGACTTTTATACGCTGCAATGCCATTAAGCTATAACCCGTTTTCTTTTAAATGTTAGTGTGGCTTAAAAATATTAACAGAACTTATTAACCTTTTATTCAATTTTAACCAATACTATTAATTTAAATTATCCATTTATTTATTTGTACTTGTCCATTTGTTTCAGTGTACTAATAACAACAACAAGACCACATTTGGTCAAGTGCTTTAACTGGATGTCTATGTTTTAATGTCAAACAAACACACGAATTTCCATCACACAAGATACTGGCAGAATTGTCGACATCGGCACCATTTGCCATTTACAAAAATTGAATTGAATTGAACTTGGACCATTATTATTTTAACGCTCAACCAAAAACTCTGATCCTTTGCCAAAACAGGCAGGACGTAACAGTCGCAATGTTTGTATCGCCACATCTGTTACAAGTAATAAAATAAACCGCGTATACTGCCAAAAATGTTTTGGTAATAGGGACAATTGCCCGTTGAAATAGAAAATTGCTGTATCTTAACTCACTTCTTATTTACTTGTTCTATAAACTTTAAGTAGGTTTTGCATCGGCATCGGCATCTTACTAGACTTACGCCCAGTTTCTGAAAGGCTGATAAACGCAAAAATTAATCATTCATATGTCGCCCCTTGTCAAGTATATATTTAGTTGCTAAAACCACGATTAGGCAATTTGATTTGATCATCGAATCAGTTAGCAGTTAGATGAGCAGTGCTATTATCAATCATCCGACTATTCAATAAAATTAATCATAAATTTGTAAATTATTCTTTAATCAACGTTTCAGAAACTAGAATTGATTTGAAGCCACTGTTAACTTGACAGCTCTTTTAGTTAAACAATTTGATCAGCCTTTCAGAATCCGGGTGTTGTCACGGAGTTATTAATATGAGAGAGCAAGTCTAAGAAGGTGTGAATGTACTTATTTTATTTTATTATTTCAAGAAAACTTACAGCTAGTAATTCTTATAAGTAGAAACATAGTGGCAAAAGGCCAATTACAAGTTTTCACACATGAACCTTTTTTTACCTATTATAATAATTTATAACACGTAGACAGCGACATATTCCATACCAAGATTATATAAGATACACTACACTATTATTTATCAGTTAGAAAAGGTAACAACTATGTCTATGCGAGATTCCTTGTGTCCTCAAGTCTGCCAATAGCTGGAAGGACTTATCTAAATCGTGTAAATCCATAAAGCAGCAGCAAAATAACAATGACGTACCATATTCAGTTACCACTACATATTAAAAAACAAAGTCCCCCGCCGTATCTGTCTGTTTGTCTGTTCCTGTTCGCGAAAATCTCATGCAGTTTTGACCAATGGATAGAGCGATTCATGAGGAAGATTTGGATATATAATTTGTTAAGTTTTTGTGTAAATTGATTGAAATATGATAATGATTGTTGAAGATGTCTCTGCTACCCGTGCGGAGCCGGGGCGGGTTGCTAGTATATCAATAAATAAGTCTTCTAAAACTAAGATATTGTTTCCTAGACTTCCTAGTTTTAAAGTTATAAGTTCAGATTCAGTACGAGTTAAAGGTAAAAATCAAAAAATAAAAAGTAATTAAAGAAGTATGAATAAAATGACACAGGCGCATGTAGGATATAAGAATTTTTTTTTCATAAAAAATTAAAAGCTGTAACTCAAAACACACCTTGTTCAAATTGATATTGTAGCAAATGAAATAAAATATATTGATATTTATATGTGTATTACTACAGTTCTAAACTAACGCAATTTCACTCTTCACTATGTCAGAATTCTTTTATGTACTACAACAATAAATTCACTTCTTATCTTAAAATAATTAATACTACAAAATTTAAAAGTAACATTCGAAATCAGCATAACATTGATGTAAAATTTTCTACAAGATTTGAGAGCCTTAGAATCAATTTCAGTAAGAAGGTAATTATTGTTTAAATTGTTTCATTATTCTAGTCTCAAAACAATGACTAGACCTTCAGAATCCTCTCAATATCAATATCTATATAATTTTATCTACGTACATGCATATATGTATAGTAATATATGTATGTGCCAGTGTAATATTGCCTCCAATATATCTGCGCACGTCATATTTGTTATATAAACGGTATCCCATTACGGAGGTGTCACACAACAAATCACCGGCATTGTCCATTGATCCGGGGGGTGAGCCGGGTGAATGCAAACTTGGAGTAACAAGCGTCTTAGCGACCTGACAACGTTGGAATACAGTGGAGACGGCTCTTTCCTATTATTGCTGTGGTTTAATTTTATTTTAATTTATACTAGCAACCCGCCCCGGCCGGATGTCTCTGCTACCCTTGCGAGGTAGCAGAGACATCTTCAACAATCATCATCATATTCCAACCAATTACACAAAACCTTAACAAATTATATACCTAAATTTTCCTTATGAATCGCTCTATCTATTGGTGAAAGACGCGGCGGGGGACTTTGTTTTATAATGTGTAGTGAAGTGATAAACGTGATTACCAGTGGTTATTAGGAGAAGAAAACATATAACTAGATCAACTACAAAATCTTGCAAGCTTTAATAATAATAATAACTTGACAAGTCTCACATACAGCCGTCTGATCCCAATCTAGGTAGAGCCTCTACTATGGTAACCAGAATGCTGATAAACATACTTATATATTTTTAAATACATACATATTATAGATCAACTACACCCAGACACAGAACAAATGATGCTCATCACACAATTATTTGTCCTGGGTGGGAATCGAAACCACGACCTCTGGCTCAGCAGTCAGGATTACTAAACTAGACCAACAGGCCAGTCAAAATCTTTGAAAGTCTTTGATGCATTAGAAATGTTGGAGAATGTTGGAGAATGTTGGACATAGTATTTTTTTTTTTATGGCGTAGGGGGCAAACGAGCAGACGGGTCACCTGATGGTAAATGACTACCGCCACCCATAGGCACCTACAACTTAAGAGTCACAAGTGCATTGCTGCCCTTTGCCCGGTTGTCTGTGAGGGCGTGGTATCACTCTGGTCGAGCCGGCCCATACGTGCCGAAGCATGGCTCTCTTGTTTGAAGTGGAGACAGCTAGGTAATTCATTCTACAGAAGGTAGCCTTCTGTACCATAACCAAGAGCTGGCTAGCGTTGTCTTCTATGGATTAGCATATTGTTGTATTGAGAATATAAATTATTCGCCATTAATACTTACCTTAAGTGTCTGGGGGGGGAATAGGGTTGTCAACACAAACGATACCCTATTGGTATTATGAGTTTCGAAAGGCGCTGTTAGCCGCTTGCTGTGACAAACATGAAGACAAAATAATCAATGTACATATTTAACATTTTAATTTTAATATTTCTATTTAAAAATAAAGCCGTATCCACATTCGGCAACAAGCGGCGCTTGTTAGAGGTGCAGTAACAAGTGACGGGTGTCGGCGGCAGCGCAGCGGCGACTGTCGATACTCGCTGCTTGATTGAAATCTCTAGATCTTCTCCACACGCAAATCCTCCTACGTACCTATTTTGTTTTCCTTAACAACATAGAGGAGTCCTACGACTTCAAAACATAGGTTTGCTTTCTGTATAGAAGTAATAGACAATTATAACTAGATCAGGTAGGTATAGCGACTCTTGCTCCGACACAGTAAAGTGCAATTCAGATTGCACAGCGTTAATCACATGCAGTTATATTCACCTAGAGGCCACCTTTGTTTCTATCGCGTAACTCTTATTTCTTTTGACGACGTTCCCACTGAGTTAGTCCGGCGTCCGTCACGTTGACACCCGCCACGTTCTCGTACCGTCATTCAGTGGGCCTGGCCAGTCATAAACTTTAAAATCACTTTTCATTTTTGCCCTTTCACTTCGAAACATAATTTTATAAAAACAGACAAATCCATACCAAGCTTAATTTTGGACCCAGTGTCTCAAACTAAAACTAAGAGACTTGCGCAGCCTAATTAAAATAATAACAAATATACTTACACGCTTTTTTCCCTTCAAGGTAAGCAAAGACAACAGCCCACCGGTTTCGGGTGCTTCTGAGCTGCCCTTTATTCAGTACATCACTAATTTGATCAGGGTATGTTCTGCGTAAAAATATTCATAATAATTATTGTAGTTAGATTTCGAGAAAGAAAATATTTGTATGTTGATAATTGAACATATTATTTCATCTCAGTTCTACGAATACGCGTGAAAATGCCTAGAAACCTTTTTACACGCTTTATATTAGCTTCACTTGTATGTTTGTAACCGACTCCTTTGGGCGCGATTTTGACCCACTTTAAATGGCCAGATTTCATTCAAATTTTGTACACGTGTCAAAGACGATTGATATCGTCTTGTGATTGACAATGCAATTATTCGATTTTTTTTTTCGTTTAATTTTCGATAAAAGCGTGTTTTTTAGTTTTTTAAACTATAATTATTTAAAATAAGAATACAGTGTCTGATTAATCTGTTTATCAAAGAACATTACTTTCTCCATACAACTACTAATATACCAGTATAAAATATTATACTATAACTATACTACATTTCCCAAAAGTCGACGTTAAGCCGAAATCGGGTAACAGGCTAAATTATAATTGTTACCAGAAAAATATAAAAAAATCTAAGCTCCGTATTTTAAACATTATGGATATTTAAAAGAAAATCGAGAAAATCTACAGCCTGTGTCGGTTTTTTCACTCCTGTTACTACAGATATTTACTTTTTTAATTATTTCAATGCAAATTATTGATGTTAAACTATTGTTGTGCATTTATAAATCTAAATTATATATATTTTAGTGTTTATTAAACTAAAGAATACTGTACTTACAAACCTTATAATGTAGTATATTAAAACTAATTAAAAATATATACTTAGTTACATTTACTTTAGTTTTAGTTAGTTTAGTTTAGTTTAGTTTTAGTTAGTTTAGTTACATTACAACTTGGCCTGTTACCCGATTCCGGCCTGACGTTGACTTCTGGGACACCCTGTATATTGCGTTATAAAGTATTTTTAAAGTCACATGAGGAACTGAAAGAACATAAATGTATCGTAACGTCATCATAAACTTTCACCAAACAATAAATCAAGTGTTCGTTTCTTCATTTCACCCTTTAGTAAAGACGACCAAAGAAACATTATCAGACATGGTTTCAGTTAGCAATACAATAAATTAGTCGAGAACAGGGCCGGCCTTAACTCAATCGACGGACAATCGCCGTTTGCGATATTTTTGTCGACGCGACCGTAAACATGTCTGCGATCGTCGCGACTACGCGTAGTTTTTGTGACACTACCCGC
This sequence comes from Euplagia quadripunctaria, assembly GCA_963859945.1. Taxonomy (NCBI): domain Eukaryota; kingdom Metazoa; phylum Arthropoda; class Insecta; order Lepidoptera; family Erebidae; genus Euplagia; species Euplagia quadripunctaria. Next base: position 23,815,311 of record OY982567.1, on the reverse strand, counting down.
CAGTCGACAGATGTGACAGCTAACTAATGGCTTGTAGTCCGCGTGGGTATTTAGTTTGGGGTGCTAAGTGTGAAAATTGTGTCTGGTAAAAGGGTAACATTAAAATTTAAGGTAACACACCGTTTTTACATGGTTTTTTACATACTTTTAAGGTATATGTTTAACCCTCTAAAATATATCTAAAAGAGAATAATAAATTAGAGTCATATATCTGGTTTGTTGTTAGGTGTACGTCTGCGTTGTATATCTTGGTACTAGCCGTCCCCGCAGCTTCACCTACGTTTATAGTCACTGCTAAAATTTTCCAAATCGGACCAGTAGTTCCTTAGATTAGCGCGTTCAAGCAAACAAACTCTTCAGCCTTATATATTAGTTTATAGATTTAAAGTTATTAGTTATAGACTCACTTAATACAAAAATCTTAATTAAATTCGTTTTTGGTATTTTCCTTCTAACATAAAACCTTAAAAGGGAAGTTAAACTTTAGATATAAGTTAAAAGCGACGGTGATTATGAATTTACATTTGTTTGATGGCAATAATACTCACATGCTCCGAATCAATCGTCAATATTGAAGAATTCTAAGTAAAGGTAGTATTTATTATGCGTAGCTTTGTTTCAGGTAATTTTCCAATCTATGACGGAATCTAAGACTGAATAATTTTGACAAGAAAGCTCACTACCATTCCCAAAGTTGAAGTTTTGAGTTACTACCTACCTACCTATCTTATGCTAATGGCTTTTCATTGGTCTCAATACTCCTTGGGCTGATATAAACCATCCTTGTCTTACCATCATGGCGAGTTTATTACTTACGCTTTCGAAAAATATTAATTAAAAGATGATAATATTATTCTAAAAGAACACAACACGATTTCGGTCGGCAATGCGCGTGACTACATTCGTATTGCAAGCGTCAATAAATTAGTCACTCATTACATTCAGGCGTGCTGTAGATTTGTTGTATGCCGACTTAGTGGTACGTGGCACCCGGATTCTAAGATTTCTAAGAAAAGAATTGCTACATGTAATTTCTAGTAAGCCAGGCCGTGTACTGAAGATAATATTACGTTATTATTTTGTCTTTATTGATATCAGTACCTGGAATTAATAATTATGTCTTATCTAACTATAAATGTTATTAAAACAAAATTTGATGTAGACAAACAGATACGTTTGTCTACATCAAACCTCATTTATCTACAAAAATAGATTGTAAAAGCAAGAACTTTTCATAGCCAAAATAATTCGCAAATGTAATTCCAGACAGACGTCACCAAGAAACTAAGTTACACCTAAAAATATTGCCATAAAAGCACATTTATACCACCTTCAACTTTAAAAACTCGAGGCCATAAAGTACGCGAACTACCAAAACAGGTATTATTTGTTGGTAAATTACGTTATTTTGTCTACTAAAAAAAGAATTGTAGGGGGAAGTTCGTCACAAATCGTCGCTGTTGCTTTTACGTTTAGTTTCTTAGTAATCGTCGTGTTACACGCTCTGTCGAATGACTGCCGTAAATATCATTGATGTACGTTTATAGCCATCGTGTAAGCTGCAGGCGCAAGCGAAGAGTTGCAGCGATTTATTATTCATACTGCATGTTAACTTCATAACTGATAATTCAATTTCAAGCTCAACTTCTAAGTTACATAACTCCCATTCCCGAGTGAATTCTTTCCGACATTTCAGACCTAGGGCAAACTTTTGCGGATGAATTTTCAAACACGTTACAGTTATTGTTTTTTTTTATTTGTTTATTTAGGATCAACAAACAGTTACATAAAATTGGTAAATATAAGTACGTATAACAAGATTTAGTAATTATGAAACCAACAACGTTGACCACAGATAAATTAAAGAATGGAAAGCTATCCAAAAATAAATAAATACTATAACAACAATGCTACTAATACAAACTATATATATTACATTTGTTTTTAATATAAACAAAAAGGCGACAAGAGGGAAAAATCTCTAACGTGCCATTGAAATAAAAGTATACAAGGTATGAATGATGATTTAAATATGCGTCATCGTTGTTGAGCTTTAAGAAACTAGTACACACACGAAATTATCGCTCATAATTAAAAATATAGATTAGCACCTCAATTGTTTTCTTTAATATTTGAATATATATATTTTTTTCTAAAACATTCAATCGAACCTTAATATCAGTATTTATCTTCATAATTAATTGAAAGTTAAATGTAACCGTATGAATGTTTTGTATGTATAATATTGTAGTACGTATGCTTGAATAAAGCAAATTTTTATCCTTATAAAATCAAATCTTTATAAGAATGAGGATAAATAGTACTCAAGAGTCTATATAAAATAATCACTGTTACACTTTATTAAAATCACTACATTCAATAGTTCAAATAAAAAATAACACTTTTTTCCACCCATTAGTGTTAATATTACTACAAATTTACCACTTTACCTATTTTGTGGATTGATTAGCGTAAACCAAATTTACATTTCTCATCATATCTTTCGATCTTCTTTAATAGTTTACGTATTGATGATACAGCAATTTAGGTATAGTTCATACTATCTTATGATAGTGAAATCTACAGGAAAAGTATTTCTATCGGTGTTTATGGTGGATGGTATAAGTTAAAGGTAAAGGTATACTTATAAATTATGTCGCTTGTATCTTTAACATAGACCATACCCCGGTACAGCCGAAGCAAACATTCGCGCTTACAAAATAAACACTAATATATATTGTAGGTAATTGTATTAAACGTGACTTTATTGTTGTTGCGTTCGTACAGGCGTCGACTTTGCTGTATTTTTGATATCAACTCGTAAAATGTTTTGGTAAACGGTTAATGTGCGGTCTGGTGTAACGCATTGGTGGAATTATAAGAAGCCTTGATAATGAATTATTCGATAAATATTGATAGGAAAGAGGAAGCGTATACTTGAAGCTTTCGATAGATGTTATAGGAGTCATAGGTACTGTGTTAAATTTAGGTAAGCTTTGTACGAAATATATCTAATAATAGAAAACAATTCTGACGAAAAGCCTTTCTATATGTTGACGTTACTAAAAGTCGCGAGAACTTTCCAAAGAACGCGTTCGACACCCATCTAGATCAGCGGTAATATCACTCGAAAATGAGTATAAATATTGAAAATAATAATTTCTAATTTAAAGTTTCACTAATTCATGTATTAAGATAATACTATATATTATCCTATCGACTAATTCTATTACTCGAATGACTAACAGATACATAGAAACCTAAAATAAAACATTCCTACCATGAAATGTTTGCGCTAGGCATGCATACTTGCATGTTGTGTAATGTATTGCAGTGTATAATAATTGTCATATCAAGTGTGTGTATATGTATCGGCGCGGAAATAAACACATTTCATTTTCAAATGTATTATTTTTCCAAATAAGAATCAAAATTAGCAGAACAGCAACAAACATTCTAATTTAGTTTGAAGTGAAAACTAAACGTATCTTTAGTTACCACTTGAAACTAATGTAGAAGTAACTCATATTACGCTCGATAATTTAATGAAAGAATCTAATATAATGTTCGAAATACATTGCTTTTTGTGTTTGCCAAATTGTTTAATATAGTTCGTAATACAAATGAAAAGGCGACATCTATTACAAACATGATATCTTTGATCGATATTCTTGTATTTATAATATTGTTGCCATTAGCAGTTTGTTGTGAATGTACTATTAAAGATACCGACATATTATTAAGCTCATAAACTGCTCTCCCCTTCACCTTTGCACAGAAACATCAGTAACGATCAATGCACTAATAAATCTGATACGTTTCAATTTATCGATGTTACTGCAGTAATACAATTGCGCAGTAGTGTGATTGATGTGATCTATGAGGCCGATCGTTATTTATGAATATAGGAATACTAACCTTTTTATCCTGCTACCTACGCCAAAGCCAAAAGGAAGGGTAATGATTTTAGCAGTCTATGTATGTATGAATGTATGTTTTTAATATACGTGTGTTCCACTGTAGCCCCTAAAGAGCTGAACAGATTTTGATGAATGAGTTATCGATAGAATCGCAATAATAGTCCTGGTGACTTAGGCTATATAAGTCCTAACTAATTTTTACAAGGTGGATTATACAACCCAATATCTAACGTCATCTGAAAAAAAACAAATTGAGATGATAATTACATGTTTGGTATCAAAAGTAAGGTGTTGATGTGGTTGTTGTTGTCGTAATTTTTAGATAACTTTTATTTTTTCATAGTCGGGTTACAGTTTTTTAAACTTAATTTTTTATGTACTCAACGCATCTTCACAGTTGTTTTTTAATGATCATATATTCTGCGAATATTGCTGCTTACTACACGTACAGTTCTCATGAAATTAAATAATACAGTCAAAATTAGATGAGTTCTTATTTTCTAGCGTGTTATACTTGCTCCATGGAGGAAGCAATGGTATTGAGACGCACAAGGGACAAAACTGATTGGGAAAGCACCCTACCCTGCTACGATAATCGCGTAGTTTATCTATTGGCCAATATCCATCAAAGGTTAGCACTGTAAGGAGATTATCACTTCTTCACAAACACCCCAATTAATAATTTGATTGTCCTAATATCCCAGTAAAAAGTTTACGTGTACATTTGTGAGACATGTTATCAGGGATTCTGCAATTTAGGATTTCATAAATTAAAAGAACGAGTTGCTAGAATTATAAATTTTGAGTTAAGATCGGGAAAAATCCCAGTTGAAAAGTTTTGCTACTTCTGGTCACGAACTTACCATCACTATTCGAGCAGTTCAACTCCTTTTCGCTTGCCTAGTAACGTTTGGTTGACTTTAAAAACCTACAAGAATGGTTTTGAGAACTGTTACACATGCAGGTTTCCTCACAATAATTTCCATGAAAATAAGCAAGTGATTTTATTAATTTCTGATATGCACATAAACTTCTAAAACTCAAAGGCGCACAGAGATTGAACTCAGATAGAAAATGCCGTGTTTAGCAAGTCAGTGACCTTTTGAATCAATCTAACAGTCTACAATTCAAACATCATCTATTAACTTCATTGCAATCGGGGGAAACTTCAAAAGTCTAAAAATCCACCCTTCCACAAGCTCTTTGAATATTAAATTTTAAACTGTCACCAAGAGCTGACACTGTCAAACTTTTTCTATTAAATTTTTCATTATGATATGACAGGACATTCATAATGTTCCACGACGTTGATGAATGGGCCGCCTTGTCACGCCCCGTGAGTGGCCTGCCTAATGACATTTGCCGTATTTTTGATGTGTCAATCTATTTGAAACAGCTGTTTTTGAGGAGGCTATAAGAACTACATCAATTACCAAGTTTAATCTTTACATAAAGGGCCATATGAATTTATTTACAGACCAAGCAAGCATCTTCCGAAGTCTGTATACTCTATGCTATTACTTAAATTCGGTACGTTTTGCTGGTAAAATATATAAGCTTATTACGTACGTAGTAAAAATTACACTTAACTTAAACTTTTAAACAAAAGACTATCAACACAGTACAAATATCTAGTTTGCAAAAAAAGTATATTTCAAATATTAGCTTTACAATTTAACCTGTAAATATTTTTTAACATATTTATAACAATAAAGTAATTAATTACTACAGTAGAAATAAAGACTTTCTACGTACTAAAAGTTACTTTGTCTTTGGAAAAACTTATTTTCAGAAAATTATACCAACTGTTATCATTCCAACCACATAAAGGCAAACTATTCGTACGCTCTTAAAAAGCAAAACATTTTTTCACGTACTATGTACTTGAGTTATAGTGACGGTCGGTGGAGAACACCTGTAAATGATATATGTAGTCGAACAGTGGTGTGGTCCTCACTCCAACAAATGCTCCGCGATCGCTGATTTATTAATTGGAAGGTTTTTTACAGCGGTGGTGTATTCTTTGACTCGTTCTGTAATTGTACGTTTGGTCTGTCCGATGTACACTCCTGGCGCTTGCAGAAGAACAATATTACGACAAATTTACATTACTTTTCATAGAAAATTCAATTTTATTCTAAATCTTAACTGACAAGTCTGTTATGCTCCGCTATAGCAATACATGTGTTTTCTTGTTTACAGAATTTGCAGCCATCTTTTTTAGCCAATTCAACGTTTCTCTTTTACTTTGTAAGCCGATTTTATTTTGGAATATTATATTAAACCTATGCCCACAACACTAGATCCCATTTTCGTTCGGAAGGCGCTGTTTTTATGCTACCGTACTTGTGCCAAGAGAGGCGGAGGACCGGGTGCTATGGCGTACATTGCGCCTATATCGAGCAGTGGACTGCGGTGCACAAGTAGGTACTGCTAATAATTATATGTTGTAATAGTCAACAAAATGACAATTATACTCAACGATTCCTTTTCTGCCGCTGTTTACTAGTGGAATGGCCACAAAATTTCATTATGGCCTGTATCATGTAATTTATTACTGATGAAATGAATTGGAGAGTTTCCAAGCTCGATGTGTATTTGGACCACTTGTACGATTAGCAATTAACCTTACAATTGTAACACGGGAGAAGTTATTTTGATGGATGTGTATCTAAGTAATATTACTGTTCTTAATATATCTATAATATGATAATCCTGGATAAAATCTATGGGTTTGTTGTATTTCGTCTAAATACATCGAACCGTTTCAGTGTGAAGCGGCAAGAAACATTCTAAGTAAAGTAAACATTCTAACACATTTATAAGTTTTCGTGTCATACATAAGTTCATATGATACGATATTTTAAAATATTCTTAATTTAAACATGATTACTGCACTCTCATATCTTAAAATACTCGTAGATACCATCGAGAGTGGAGACACCATATTTTCATTATTAATGTACATTTGTGCAACCACTTATATAAATTTATTTATAAGGCCTATTTGGAAATAAATAAAGAATTTGAATTTGAATCGAGGGTTTTATCTTAATATGTTCGCTAAAATATTTTAATATTAAATGTTATCTTACAACTATTTATTATAAATGTGAAACTCTGGATGAATGGATGTTTGTTACTTAATCACGGTAGTACGGCTTAACGGATCTGGATGAAATTTGAGAGAGATAGATTATAGTCTGGATTAGAACATAGGCCATCCCGGAAAATGTACCGTTAAAGAGGGATGTGTTTACGAGTATGAAGTCGCATGCAGTAGCTAATATTAAATACTAGCTGCGCCTCGCGGTTTCACCCGCGTAAGTCCCTCGTTAAGTTTTCTTAAACTTTCTAATTTTCTGCGCAACTTTCTTACTATTTTTTTCATAAGAACCTGACAATAACAAGCACAAAAAAAAAGAATTAGCGAAATCGGTTCAGTCGTTCACGCGTGATGCCGTGACCAAGGGAAATAGGGATTAATTTTTTTACATATAGATTAATTCAGTATTCAGTTTTCATTTATTTATCTGTGTTTGTTTTATTGAATAGGTTCCTATTTCCAAAATGACCTAAAAAAGTAAATGTTTCTGCTATGGTATTAATATTACGTTTATTATTAATAGTATATTTTATTAGTTTCATTAATCATTAATAAGTTATTTATAATATAACGCTCGTGTTTGGCATTGACACGGAAATGAGAATTGCCGTGTCAGATAGATAATAAGGACAATATAATTTTAATTACAAGATGACAGGACAATAAAGTATGTAATAAAATATAACCCACAATAAAAATATAATGATAAATGACAATAATAACCTCACAGTTATACAATACAGCATCTCTTAATGAATTATTGTGATTAATTACTCATTTGATAGCGAGATATTTCTCGTTTCAATTTGTAAATTTGAAAGACTGTTTTTTAGAAGACATGGTTTTTGGATTATGAAACAATAATAAAACATAGGTTGGAATGGAAAGAATGGTTTAGGGTGGATTAGCTCAAATGTTAATATTTATATGGGCATGACTTTGGTAGTTTAAAATTACTAAGACAATATTAACTATTAGGAGATATGTATACGAGCAAAGTTATAACCGCCATGTTACCCGAGAATAAGTTTTTTTTTTATATTATAGGGGGCAAACGAGCAGACGGGTCACCTGATGGCAAGTGACTACCTTCGCCCATGGACCCCTGCAACTCAAGAGTCACAAGTGCGTTGCCGGCCTTTGAGATGGGAGTACGCTCTTTTCTTGAAGGTTTGAAACTTTTGTCAAGAAACTACTGTAGCTTTACAATCAGACTAGGTAAATTTTTTATGTTATGTGTGAACCATTTTAAAATAATCGAAATATCCCACTAATATTATAAATGTGAAAGTTTGGATGGATGGATGGATGTATGGATGGATGGATGGATGTTTGTTACCCTTTCACGTAAAAACCACCAAAACCGATTGCGATGAAACTTGGTATGTAGATAGCTGGAGACCTTTTTTTTTTTTTTTTTTTTTGTGCGTGTGGAAACCCCCTCGGGCCGTCACCCCGCCGGGGTTTTCGGCGGGGCGGTGTGTCGGAATCGAACCGACTAAAACCACACGGTGTGCCGTACTGCGCCTTAAGTAGGAGGGATCCGGGAACAGCTTTATTACGACATCCGGAACCCTCCTAGCGCCTGCCCGCTACAGCGCGGGCACCACCTTCGGGTACAATCCTCTCAATTAGGCGACGTCCAGGCACACGCGGACGCCGCCTCCTCGCGGGGGGCCACTACAGCGGGTGGAGGGGAAAACCCGTCCCGTCCACCCGCGGCCACACTCAGGGCGGCATGAGGCGCTGGTAAGCGCGCCTCCGCCGCCCGGTTCGCCGGCGGCGAATTAGGTCCGAGTGGAGATCGTCCTCCCGGACCCTTTCCGCCGCCTCCTTCTGCGAGATGACGTCCTCACAGAAGGTCGCGACCGCGGTAAAATTCCTGTCGCTACCGGCCATGGAGCGTATGACGGCCGGTAGCGAGAGATCTCCTCCGATGACTGCAGTGAGGGCCCGACGCTGCGTCGCCCAGGCGGAGCAAACCGCCAGCGTGTGCTGAGCCGAGTCCTCACTGCAGTCGCAGTGGTGACAGGCGGGACTCAGTTCCCTCCTAGCGACCGAGTGCAGGTACTTCCCGAAGCAGCCGTGCCCGGAAAGGACCTGCGTCAGTCGGAAGGAAAGGTTCCCGTGCTGCCGCCCTGCCCACTCGACGATGACCGGCTGGAGCGCCTCCACGGCGGCAAAGCCAGCACGTGGAGCCTCCAGCCGGGACGACCAACGAGCCATGGTGGCTCGGCGAGCGGCCTCACGCCATTCGCGTACCTCTTCGGGCGGGGGCCGACTGCCGCTTCCCGCCCGGAACTCAGCCGTTCGCCGATATACTTCGGCGAGCACTTCCGCCTCCAAATCCCACGGGGGAGTCCCGGCCAACGCGCACGCCGCCTCAGTCGACACGGTGCGGTATCCGCGTATGGCTCTGACCGCCATAACCCTCTGAGGGCGTCAGAGGCGCGCCCTATTTTGGGCGGTCAGAGCTCCCGCCCACACCGGTGCACCGTACAGTGCCATTGACCGGACAACCCCCGTGTACAGCCGTCTCGTAGCGACGCTGGGTCCACCCAAATTAGGCAAGAGTCGCCCAAGGGCGGACGCAGCGCCGACCAGCTTCGGAGCAAGCTGTCGGAAGTGCTCGTCGAAGAGCCACCTACCGTCGAGGATCAGGCCCAGATACCTTATGTGGGCCTGAACCGGTACGAGGACCGAGTTGACCACGATAGAGGCGCCAGGGGGTGGACCACGACGGGGCCCATGGAATAAAAGGGCCTCCGTCTTATCCAGGGCCACCCGCAAGCCCAGCGCCTCGATGCGCCCGACCACCAGAGAGACTCCCCTGGTGGCCAAGCGCGCCGCCTCCTGAAAGTTCACCCCCCGGGCTGTGACTAACGTGTCATCGGCGTAACAAATTACGCCCAGCCCGGGGGGGAAGTCGCCTCGAAGGGCCCAGTCGTATCCCATGTTCCACAGGAGTGGTCCAAGGACAGACCCCTGCGGAACACCGCACGACATGGGCCGACGACTCAAAACTCCCTCTCGGTCCTCGTACATGACGGTACGCTCCTCTAAATAGTCTGCCACTAGCCGCCTCAGGTACCCTGGCACTCCGTGATAGTGGAGTGCTTCCCTGATGCAGCTGAATGGCAGACTATTGAACGCGTTGGCGATGTCCAACGACACCGCCAACAGCACGCCGCCACAGCTCACTACCTCTTCGGTCACGGCCCTCAGGCGCAATACAGCACCGACCGTCGAACGCCCCGCTCGAAAACCGAATTGGGCGTCCGACAGATCGGGGCCGACCTCGCCAAGGTACCGGACGATGCGGGCAGAGAGGACCCTCTAAAACAATTTACCCGCCTCGTCCAGCAACACGATGGGCCTGTAGGCCGCGACCGAGTCGGTAGGCCGTCCCGGCTTCCTTAAAAGTACCAGCTTCCCGCTCTTCCAGCAGTCAGGGAAGCGTCCGGACGCCAAACTAGCGTCGAACACCTCCCTGAGGCGGTCGGACATGTGGTCGAGGGCCAGGGCCAGCACTCGGGCAGGGATCCCGTCTGGCCCGGGGGCGGTGTTCTTGGAACGGATCCGTAGAACAGCCGCCCCTACCTCCGCCTCCGTGACGGGCCGAACACCATCATCCTCGTCCTCCCCGTCGTCTCCGGCCAAGGGGGCCATCGACGGGGGTACGTGCTCCACCCGTTGCGGGAAAAGGCCCTCAACCACTTCCTGCAGGAAGCTGGGCTGGAGAGTCTCCGTAAGGGGGGGGCCCAACGCGCGGAGCTTTTGTTGCGCCGCACGATATGGGCGACCCCAGGGGTCACGATCGAGACCCTCCAGCATCTCCTTTCTCTTTCCTTCTTTGGCACGGCTAATGGCCAGCTTCAGAGTTTCCCGCGCCTCTCGGTACTCCTCATGAAGCTGGTCCTCTTCCCCCTCTTCGCGGTGACGCCGCCGGCTGCGAGTGTAGGACCTCCGGGCACGAGTACAGGCCGCACGGAGGTCCGCCAACTCCTGGGACCACCAGTAGACCTCCTTCCTTGGAGGGCGACGACCTCGGACGCGGGGCATGGCCGCATCGCAAATCTGCGTAATGGCATAGCGAAAGCGGCCTGCCCCCGTCATGTCTACCTCCTCAGTCAGAGGCTGCGGAGACAGCCAAGAGTAAATGATGGCTGCCTCCTCTAGTAGGTCCCTGTCCAACTTCGAAACAGCCCACCGCGGGAAGCGGGAAGAACGCCGCGCCGTGTGACCCCTTCTGGGGTCCTGGGTCCGGGAGAGCTCAAATCGGATATACAAGTGATCCGAGAGCGTCTCAACCTCTTCCAGGACACGCCAGTTCCTTACTCGTGCGGCGAGAGCAGGGGTAGCGAACGAAAGGTCCACTATCGACCCCCCCTGCTGTCACCGATGCCGCCCACTCCTCCACGGCATCGCCCCGTGCGTCCGTCCTGGGGGAACCCCACGCAATGGACTTTGCGTTGAAGTCCCCCAGCACTAGGACGTGCCAGATAGCTGGAGACCTGGATTAACGCATAGGCTACTTTTCATCCTGATATTCCCACGGGATCGGGACTTACGCGGGTGAAACCGCGGGGCGCTGCTAGTATAATATATTATAAAGTATAAGTGACCAGCATTTTATACTACAGAAAAGCTGTGGTATTTAAAGACTTTAAGTAAGAGCTAAACAAAATTTAAAATGGAATAGTATATATATAATTAGTAATAGATAAGTACACTTAATAATAATGGTAGTGTCTTACTGTTTTTTGTCCAAATTTCAAATTCAATATCTTTATTTCATAAAATTGATCACCAATTGTTCAAAATCGTCAATTTAAAAACTATAGATCAACACGCACACAGTTACCGCAACGATAGGTTGCTTTGTCAAATGTAAAATTATTGAAAAAAGGATAACATAATATCATAATATCTGCCTGTGTTCCCTTTTCGTAATATACGTTGTATTCATGTACCGATTTATTTAGTTATTGTGTATATTGTAAGGCATAATATTAGAATGATATGGTTATGTGTTATTTGTCTTGTTATTTTTGTTTAATTAATGTTCCCCTTGTATAGTAATAATTACGGTGTATATTACCCTTGTATGTAGAGTAATAATTACGGTCTGCAACTAGTTTTACCCATGGCGTCTCTTGGGCCCAATTGAAAACCAGCGTCAGGATTTGGTCTGACATAATGCTGAATTGGGTCCGTTTTTGGCACTGACGGTAATCAAAGCTGCAAAATTATTTATATTACCCATATTTTTATGTGTTGTTGTGTGTTAAAATAAACATTTTCTTTCTTACGTCCAACGCTTGCAATCAATCAGAACAGAGTATTTCATGCATGCATGTAGCATGACCCATTAACTGTTTTCAAACAACAATGTATGCTCTTATCCCTACACACACACTTACTTACCGAAGTAAGTAGATGTGCTACCTGCGATAAGAGCGTAACGATTCTTACAGTAAACTTTTTATTTGACTATGGTATAGGTACAACATGGTATACAATAGTATAGGTACCATAGTAATCCACTCCAAGATGTGAATATCCAAAGAAGCCAGAAACACACGTAATTTATATATAGTTTAAGTATTAAATAATGTTTTGGTAACTTAAAAAAATTAAAAACAATGTTTTGATGATAAGTCGCCTTTGTGATGCGGAGGGATGAGCAGTGAAGAGCGGTGAAGAGAGTTTTATGTATGGAAGTTGACAGATAGAAGAGTAGAGGAGAGAGTAGAAGAGGACTGAAGAAAAGATGAATGGACTGCGTGAAATAGGATATGGAAAGGCAGTGAATTGCATAATATTTGTAAACACCTGAAATGTTGTGGTGTGAGAGAAATAAACATTATTATTATGTTTATTAATGACGAATGATAGAGGGGAAAGGAAGAAGAGAATATATTGCACCAATGATGATACAAGTCACCTTTAAAAAATCTCAGGATGTGTTTAGAAATTTAACAATAACTTATGCGACCCAACGGTTGGCCAATGTTTATGTATATAGATTTATATTATTAAAGCTACTGCACTTTACTGTGTAGTTGCGAGATTCACGGTGTACAATAGAGAGAGTATTAATCTAATTTAGATAATGTATCAATAAAACTTACGATTGCCACAGTGATTTAAGTTGTCTCATCGGTAACCACGTCGATTCTAGTTGGTGCGATCCCCGTATGGACAATTATTTGTGTAATTCGCAGAGTCGTTGTTCTGAGTCCGTCTGAGTCCGACTTATACATATGTATATACATCATATTTTCCTAGCGCAGGAGATTAATTAAAAAGTGCAATAGCCATAAATATGTATGTCTTAATGCTAATAATATCTATCACCCATGTCTATTATCATTACTATCAGTATTTTAGAAGAAAAAAACATCAACAAATACTACAAAATTAAAAGGGAACCTGACGTCTTTTGTAACTTTAGATCATTTTTTAACTTTAGATTGAACATGTTCTTGAAAATATTTCTAAGTCTTTAATGAAATATCATTAATAAAATTATTTACCCTGTCCCCTACAGTTCCTACACAATTGAATCATAAAAAGATACATCAGACGCCACTGGGAAGGGAGTGGCTCAATACAGTCACAATGTGATATTGTACAATATCAATACCAACAAAACAATGTTATTGCTGACCCAATAACACAGAAAGGTAATCTTCATGAAACAGTGTTTGAAGCACAACGTATTGTCCATAGAAAATCGATTGTCTCAATTGCTGTAGAGTATAGACTGCGACATCGCTCAATAGTTATTCATATGTTGCGCAATTACTCATAGGAACATGCATCTACTAATATATACAGATAATATTCAGTTGTTGTAGCTGTAAGTAAGTAATAATTATAGTAATTATTGCCGATGACGACATAAAAACATAAAGTACAAAACTTTGAGATATAAATATGGATACCAGAGAAGTAAAAACCGTCATAACATCCATAGCTACGAGTAGCTTTTCCCGCGGCTTTGTTCGCTTTAATGTAGATTTTGTCAATCGATTCGTTGTCAAAATCGAATCTAGAATTCGATCGTACTCTGTCCTTTTCTGTACCCCTGGCAACGTTTATACAAAATTTAATGATGAAACTCACTTTCGCGTTTAAAATAGAAGCTGTTGAATTAAAGAAAATAAAATTAAGAGTAAATTGAAAACGATGGTGGGTAACAAGGAAAGGCAATGGAAAGAAAGGGATGTTGTTTATACGGTTGGATTGGGGAGTACATATAAGCAATAGCTCGAGCAGGTCAGAGTCTGTTTCTGAGTCTGTAGGTCAGTTTGAACTGGCTATGGCGGTTGTCAGGAAGTCCGGCTCGGACTTCCTGACAACAGCCAAAACTCTCTAACACAAAAATATTTGACATAGTGTCCCACAATCGGATCGGATACAATGACTAAGGTATATTCTTGTTATTATTGAAGTGAAACTTCTTTAGAATCGTTGTGATTTCAAATTCGATGAAACGAAAAACTCATACTAAAAAGAGACAAACAAGAAAAATATTCATAAATAGGATTTATCCTGCGAGAGAATGAGATAGAATACAAGTATCAGTGTTTCCTATAATCTTTGTCTTTGCGCCTGCGTACTATGGTGGTGGTATAATTTTTGTGTATTTGTGTATTAAAATTCGTTGGTTAATGAATGTATGTTAATAATAATTATCTATCTATATATAAATTATCTAAATTTAAATTTAATAACATTAGTAAATTATTTGTGTTAATTTTACTTTTTATTTCTCATTCTCTCGTAGGCTACTTTTCTGAAGTTTCACTTCTGCCGTGTGTGAATTACACATACACACTTTTTTTATACATAATGTTTCTGTGATTCTAATTAGGCCTTTGAAATGTAAGTTTATGAAATCAACTACTACGAATAATGGCCATTATAATAACCGTATAATCTGTAAAATGTGGGCCTAAGGTTGTCATCAAGTCAGCGATATCAAAAAAATATCTTCTATTATGCCTCCCGTGATATCATAGTAATATTGCTTCACAAATTGGAAGTCAAAACAGCAAAGGACACAATACATGATCAATTATTTGTTCCATTATTCAAACTGCTGCTCTATCGTGTCAAAAACAATTAACACTCCCTTCGCACCTCCATGTATCTATTGACAGTTCACAATAAAATGTCATAAATCAAGATGGCGTCCAACATGGCGGCAGTGACAGTTATCGCGTGTATTCGAACATTAAACTCATTGATATTTATTACTCAATCCTTGCGTTCTAGCGTATGATTTATTGTTAATAGATTTAACTGTTATTGTATATTTTATTTGTTTTCTGTTTAGTGTTTTACGTTGTGTGTTGATTTGTTAATGAGTTTTGTGTAATATTAATAACTCATATTATCATTACATCGACACGTGTTTATCATTCAATAAGTTATCAATGGTGTACACATGGATATGTTATGTTTCTTTTGTGTAGTGTTATACAAAAAGATGTTTTAAGTTTGGCTTGAATATTCACCTTGAATTTCTGGGGTTATAGATGTTTATCTAAGGCTTACGGAGATTTTGCCCAGGCCTGGTAATTTGTTTTATAGGACGTTATTACACAACGCTATCCGGATATAACCTAAGCACAACCTGTAGAATGGTTTTATTAACATACTTAGATTTTTTTTGTAAAAAGGTACAAACATTTTATAGTGTTATCTGCACTAGGTGTTAGATGAAAGCTTTTGGCCGCAAGGTGTGGTATTCCGTCGCTTCCAGGGACAAGTACCAACAGACCGCACGAAGACTAAGTGCAAGTGAAGAGTTACTAACTTAGTTTTAAGTTTTATTTACTAACACAATGTTTTAGTATGTATACTTAGATCAAGGTATCAATCTATGGGTCCATGTGGTCTGAAATAAATCATTCTTATTATTATACATAGAAATGCCCCGAGCAAGGCGAACAGACATTTCTTTGCTTACAAATATTTGCGCTAAGTGGGAGTCGAAACCACAATGTCTCTGTAGATTAAAAAGCTAGCCGTGAATTTAAAGAATAGGACTGTAATACAAAATAATTAATATTTAGTCAAAAATAGGCAGCCACCAAGCACAATATATAGAAAAAAAGGATGATGGCGGGATTGTTAATTTACAAAAATATTCATGAAAATTTCCAACGGCAAAATTAAGTTTTATATTATTTAAACACTTAATTAAATTTACTACAATCAAAACGTGTCACGTTGTTTGTTCGCGACGAACTCCTAAACTAATCAACCGATTTTAATGAAATTTTATACACTGTACAGTTTGGTCTAACTTGAGAGATAGGATTGTTTTTATCTTAATTTATAGTCACAATTTTTTTTTTATTGCAAACTACTTAGCCACAGCAACGCGTGGCTGAGTAGTTAGTAAGTTATATTTAAATGTTAGATATTTATTTCTGACAGTCTCTTTATTTTTAAACGTTTTGTTCAAGACATCAGTAATTGTGTACCGTTTCGTAATAGCAATAAGATTTGTTGTATCAGACTTGTTTCTGCAGTAGGTAACCGTCTATCTGTGTTTGTTCACTTGATAGGACGATTAGCAACTTTGTAGAGCTCGTTTGCTTAGATAACTGGTATTAAGGACAGTTATTCAAATGCTTCAGTTGCTTTGGGAATAGCGTCTGTAGTAACAGACGCTATTCGCAACGCAGACGCAACATAGATTAAAGTATTAATCTATGTTGTATCATACATTTTAAAGTCCTTTCAAGTTGACTAACGCTAGAAATTAATGAATAATGTCATCTGATATTTTAACGTCAATTTTTTTTTTCTTATGGTTTAACGGGCAAACGAGCAGACGGGCCACCTGATGGTAAATGACTAACGCCGCCCATGGGCACCTGCAACTCAAGAGTCACAAGTGCATTACCGCCCTTAAAGGTGGGAGTAGGGGTTGGGTGGATGAAGGAGAGAGGGGGGAAAAGGGTTGGGGAATCCGGTAATCTCACTCACTCGGCGAAAAGCAATGCAAGCATTCCTTCACTACGAGCCGGCCCATACGTGCCGAAGCATGGCTCTCCCACGATTAAAATCAAAAATAAGATAAAAACGAAAAATATCACATCACATTATTTAGAGATTTAGATTATTTCTTGTATTTATCTAATGGATGAACTTACTACGTTCTATCTCTGCGTTTCCCTATGGTTGACTGCTGGAGAATATCTGTTGCCATCTCGGCCATGTCCTTAGTGCATTATAAATAAAAATAAATTAGTGTAGTTTTAATAATATCTGTGATCAAAAGGTTTATGAATTACTTACCGTTCCTTGCAGTTTCACCTGCTCATGGTCACTACTCCGCTCTCAAAGATCGTAGCGTGATGTTAAATAGCTTATAACCTTTCTTAAGAATTGAGCTATCAAATGCGACGAGCATTTCTTAAATCTGACTTGTAATTTAACAAATTTCAGAGATTAGCGCGTTCAACCAAGAAGCAATTTATTCATCTTTTTTGTAATCGAATATTAAGTTATAACGAGGAGAACACGTGCTGCTCCGAAGCATTGAGTTTAAGTTGAATGTCCACATCTAGCTTCCTTCTAAATCAACCAATGTAAGGGGAAACGCTTAAGTTAAAGAGCAATTCTTAGTAAAAAGAGTTTTCTTGGACCAAAACGCACCGCGTACCGCAAGTATGTTTTATTTACAAAGACAACTCCCGCATTAGGAATGACTCCTGTGTCGCAGGGGACTTTACAAACATACAAGCAACGGACACAAAGAA
This sequence comes from Euplagia quadripunctaria, assembly GCA_963859945.1. Taxonomy (NCBI): domain Eukaryota; kingdom Metazoa; phylum Arthropoda; class Insecta; order Lepidoptera; family Erebidae; genus Euplagia; species Euplagia quadripunctaria. The sequence goes on along the minus strand of OY982567.1, from coordinate 23,797,498 downwards.
CACCAATACTCGGGTGGGAATCGAACCCACGACCTATGGCGTAGCAGTAAGGGTCACTAACCACTAGGCCAACTAGGCAAAATAACTGGAAATAAAGAGCAGCTTTGAAAACATAAGAAATGTATAGGAGGAAATGGTGTTTGAGTATAAGCCGATAAGGGTGAAAGTTAGATGATTTCCAAAGCTTCATGATAAATCTGAGCATCAATATTTAAAAAAAAAAAATAAGTAAATCAATTATTCGAAAAGTTAAAGTTAAGGTCACAAAATTTTGGGGCTTAAATTTATAGGCCACAAAATTTTAATTTAGAGATATAAATAATAATAACCTCACACATCTCACACGCGGCCGTCTGTTCCCAAACTAGGCAAAGCCTGTACTATGGTAACCAGACTACTGATAAACATATTTGAATATTTCTAAATACATACATATTATAGATAAATTACACCCAGACACAGAACAAATGACCGTACTCATCACACAATTATTTGTCCTGGGTGGGAATTGAACCCACCTCTGCCTTAGCAGTCAGGATCATTAACCACCAGACCAATACGCCAGTCAAAAAAAGAAATATACTATGCTTTTTTTACTACGAGAAGTTGGAACTTATAGATAATAAAGTCGTCCTTCAGCATTATTAAACTTTACAATCAAACGCTAAAAGATCGCGCCCTCTCAAGTCCCAAATCAATATAGGAGTACATTAGTTGAAATGCGTCTCCACTCCGCGTTACGTGCGCCATAACATAATGCAATTCAAACATAACAGTCGTCACGAATGGCATGAGGGCGTTTATTTAACGTACTGTTATTGCGACTGTAAACACGCCTGGGGTTCGGCCACCGTGTAAGCGAACCTGCATTTGTTAAAATTGTACATTAACAAAAGATTTTTAACCAACTTCAAAAACAATAAAAAACGGACTTCAAAAAAAACTATTGCATAAAAGACTTATATGGCTTCCTCATGGATGCCATTGTCAGAACTGGACCAAATTGAAATGGGACCACACGTGAAGCACCAGCTTTCAAATAAAAAAGAATCATCAAACTCGGTTCACCCAGTCGAAAATTCTGAGGTAGCAGACATTAAAAAAAATACATTCGAATTGAGAACCTCCTCCTTTTTTGAAGTCGGTTAAAGAGACCGGCTGATTTGGAGCGGTCAGACTACTACAGACTAGACCAAGTCTCTCCAGCATATAACACTATTAGTGCATCACTACTATTTTTTCCTGCTTTAGAACACTGTCATATGAGCTCACAAGTAACTACATAATTAATGAGTGAGTGACACCACCAATATTAGTGCATCCAGTCATTCATTATTTATAAATATGTGAGTAGACACATCCTGTGATGTGAGTCCTAGTCCTGTTGACACGAAAGTATCATAAAAAATGTTGATACATCACCTACCATAACCAAGTAATATGATAAAAGAAGAAAGTTATACTTTACGCGTCAAAACAACAAACTTAACCGACATTTAACACGAACACTCAAAGAAATTATCTAAAAAACCAAGTGATACAAATAACAGGCGCCGCACAATCGCGAATTGCTCCCTTAAAATACATCCCGTAATGGTTTGGCTGTAAAAGTCAATACATAAGAGTTGAGTGGTCATAAGATTTTATGTGGCCCATTAGCCGAGAGTAAGCGCCGCGTAAATTCTTATAACACGGGCAAGTATTCAAAATATGAAAGACGTTGGGAGATAGGAGAGGAGAGCTCCTATGTCGAAGGGTCTCGTATTGTAAGGCGAAAGTTTGAATTTTGTACGGCCGTTACTCGATATCAGATGAACTGAATGATAGCATTACTTGTAAGATCAAATAATGTAGTTACTGTGTTATATTATATTCATGGGTTCGTTCAAGTACTTGATTCAAAGATGCTCAGAAATTTGCTATTCTAACACTATTTGAAAAGGAAACTTCTCTTCTTACCAAATTGGTCAGCCGATTTGCACCTTCACACATTTTAATATATCATCGGCAGAGGTTCTGGAAAAGAGACTTCGCTTAAAACATGCAGGCCTTTCTTTGCTCGTGTCATTTTCTGTAATCCTGTGCTAGCATCATCCTGGTTTTCTCGCGATCCTACCGATGTTTTCGTTCGATTATTTAATAAATACAAGAAATAATTTTACTGTGCACATAAGTTTGTTGTTGATTCAGCAATAGGACCACATAACACGATTACTTACTATGGTGAAGGACGACATGCGTGTTGATAGTCTGCTTTGCATATTTTTCAAAATTCTCCAATACCTGAGGTAGATGAAAAATAGTTTTTCTTACAACGACCTACTATTATACTTGGGACAGAATAACAAAAAGCGGTTACCGTATAATCTGTCTATATACTACGATACGGCGGCGTTAGTAGCCTAATAAAACTCCTTCAAAACAGCAGAATTACAGACTTTCTAACAGTGTACGAAGGAACAGTACACAAGTCTAGACAGGTAAACGTCTTATACTAAGCTTATTTCTTTAGAAAGCCTGTGCGGAGCAAATCAATAGTGTCCTTATTGCGTATTATTAATCTTATCTGTATCCAACAATAAGCTAATATTTACAGTCGGTTAGCACGAAAGGATTAAAGAGATTCAGAGCCATAGAGCGCAAAAACCTTTTGACATTGCAGACACTTTAGATGTGTTTCCTGATGATATTTTCAAGCATCAATAATAATGCAAGTTCCTAACTCCAGACGTAGTTACATGCCTTTTAAACTATTTGTTTATTTCATTAATCTTTATACGAAACTAATGGCGTCATAAGTGACATCTATATATCTAAGCTTTAGCCCTTTTACTATTAGGACAGTTCGTAATCTCGCAAAAACCAGCCATCACTACCCACTCAAAACATTATCAGTCAACATCAAATACGGACAAAAATACCTAATGGAATTAACACGAAACTGACAGAGCACACACAGGACCGCGACAAGTAAAAAAGAGTAAAATAATAACCCTGCGTTGCCGCCGTTCGGTCGCAAATTGCCCGGCGAACGGCGAGCTGTCACTTGTCAGTTGTCAGCGGTGTCAGACTGTCAGCCGCGCTGACACCCAGTGGGCGCTCACCGCGGATTTACATAAAAGTGGTAAGTGACAATTAAAAAAGCTTGTCGTGTTGTAAATTTGAATTTGGAACTGTCGAATCATTTCCCGTTGTGTTGCGTAAAATGGTTTTTAAGTGACAGTATGATGATATAAGCAGGAATTGTTTTATTAGGACAAACTTTTATTTGATTGCTTTTCAGTCTACAAGAATCAGATTATTTCAATCAAGTTAAGTTGAGTGAAGTATATTTATAAGAACGTTATAAATGTCTACATTAGAAAATAATTCAGGATTAACATAAGTACTTAAATATATTTTTATAATAACAATATTGTAAACAAACTCACTATCCATTGCATCTTGGGTGACAAGGCCAGTCTTATTAGTGTTTGTAGGCACCAGTACCTGCAAACACTAGAAAGACTGGCGTTGTCACTCTCACGTATTCAAGCTCCAAGTTTTCAGACTTCGCGTTGCTAATAAGAATTGCCTGACAAAAAACCAAATACCGATTGCGAAAACCAAATGCGCGGCGAGGGAATCTAACCCAGGACCTTCAGAAAACAAAGTAAACATCGCCACGGGACCAACAGCAGTGGCTGCAGTTTCATATCTATGAGTAAAAATAGTCCATTATAAAATAAATCCTAACTAATATTATTAATGCAAAATCATAATCAATTATTTCAATTAAACCAATTATAAGTATTTTTGAAATGTCAGGAGTGAGTCAGTCAGACTAAGTCAGTCGTTGAAGCTAGTTGCCTGTTCCAATACGTAGATCCTATGCAACAAAACCGCCAAGACACTATTTTATCAACATATTTTTTACAAATATCTGTTTACATCCACACTGTATATATATAATATTTATATACGAGTATATGTATATATAATAACAAAATTATGCAAATTTTTAAATACGAAAGTAACTCTGTTTGTTTGTTACCGTTTCACGACTAAACGGCTGAACGTAATGAAATTTGGCAAGGAGGTGGATTATATTCTGGGCAAAGATATAGGCTACTTTTATCCTGAAAAAACGTACGAAAAGTCGCGGGTAGCTAGTTGCTTTTAAGCGCAAAATAAAATGTAAGATGTAATGTAACGCATTGTAATGCGAAAGTGAGATTGTTTTTTATGCTTTAACGGGTTAACTACTCAACCGATCTTCATGAAATTTGGCACACACTTTGTCAGAGGTATAGAAAAGGAAAGATCCCGAATTGATTGACAAATTCGATATAAATGCGAGTGAAACCACAGGCAATAGGTAGTTACCAATAAAAGTATTTACAAGCTAAACCTTAATAAGCAGTTTATCATACATTACCATATAAAAATGATATAAGACGTAAAAGTTTACGCGAAACGCCGCCAGCAAACAACGCATATCACTTACTTGGCCATAACCAAAGAATAATGGCAGCATAACAAAAATTAACCCTCTACACGTCCATAACGGCCGATAAAAAACGAATATTTAACATACATAAAATTTATCACTACGCTTCTAACCCATAAAAAGCGGTAGGCGAAGCTATCTCGATGATACTCTATTAATACCTCTGATACTGGATGTTAATGCGACCGTGTATTAACCCTCCCGCGCCGGGTATTAATATGCCCACTTACCGCTTTATGCTGCGGCGCAGCAGTAATTGTTTAGGGTTGCTTTATGTTACGACTGTAATAAGTTCAGTCGATTTAATAATATGGAATATTATAGTAAGGCTTCGGTAATAAAGATTTTAGTTTTGACCTTAAGACACCTTGAAACCTTAAGACCTTAATGGTCCCACACAGTATGGTTCCAGAACAATTTCCTCCCGCGAACGCAGCGGCTGTGGACTCAGTCCCCCTGCCGAGGTTTTCCCGACTACAGTATGAGGCTTTTCAAGAAAAGAGTGTAAAGGTTTTAAGGGGTTGGCAACGCTAATGAGTCCTCTGCAATTTCAAGCGTCCATAGGCTACGGTAACCGGTTACCACCGGAAGGACCGTATGCTTGTTGCCACCGACGCCGACATGGTATAAAAAAATGTGTTTAATACAATATTTGTGTAATGTGCGTCTTCAGCTACTGTAGTTTATAGTAAGATAGATGTTATATCGTAGGGTGTCCAGTGTAAAGTAAAAAAGCTTTATTGAAATTGAACTCACTTAATCTTCGTAAAATTAGTAAGTATAGCGTAAACCGCTACATTGCCACTTAAACAAAACAAAAATGTCAGCCTCTAGCTGAAAACGTTTAAAACGAACTGGTTACCAAAAGACGAGAAGTTAGGTTAAAAAATACAGTTTGAAGTTTATGAGAAATTTACGAGAATTGAGCCCGGGGCGGCTCGTTCCCGCCAAATTCACTCTGAGGCATAACCGTTTCCCTTTTTTGTGGAAATAAAAATTTACTAGCGTACTGTGACTCGTGACTCTGAGTTATTGGGCAATGCTCTTTCGGGAGTTGACGAGTTTTACTTTTGCACAATCGTTGGTAATAAGGATTTATAAGTGAGATGCTTTTTGTTGTGATACTTTTGACAATATCGCTTACTGTTCTGTCAAACTGTCACTCATTCTGAGTAAATGCTAGTACTTCAATTTTTGGTTTTAAGTCGTAAAGTTCTACGTTTTATTTTTGACTGACTACGGATCAGGCAGTCCTCAGTCCGGCTTGTTTCGTCACCATTGACAATCAAACATTTACGGTTCTACTTTTCTTAAATCCTCTAGTAAAAATACTACATGAAGATGTAATTATTAGTAGGTACTTAATTAATAATAAAATTAGATTGCCATTGCCTGCCCATGATTTTCTCTGTCTAGACAGCATCAAAGATTTTTCTGTTCATAGATGTTATTGCTTTATCGTGGTTACAAATACATTATGTATGTCTTAAGAACTGCCTTACCACAAATATATTTTTAATTGTGGCTGGAACTGAAAACAGACACTGATTGACAACTAATTAAGTTGGTAACCATCAGTGTCTGTTTTCCTTTTACGTGTATTGTTTTTTTTTTATAATTTCAAAGTTGGAACAGATTTTAGCCCTAACGGGGAACTGGGGAAGCACCCCGACCTACACGACACTCCGTTATGCAGCACTACGAGCACAGCGTCTAGAGTATTTCTTCTGGAACGTAGGGTCACATGAGCTCTGTGATAGAGAGTGGAGGTGAAGGTGCGGAGAAAATTTAATCTACAAAGACTGTAAAACTTCATATATAGTAAAAGTTTATATAGGATAGCAATATATCTATACTAGCTTTTTTTTTATGGTAAACGGGGCAAACGAGCAGACGGGTCACCTGATGGTAGATGACCACCGTCGCCCATGGGCACCTATAACTCGAGAGTAACAAGTGCGTTGCCGCCCTTTAAGGTAGGAGTAGGAGAAGAGAGGGAGGGGGGAAGAGTGGGAAGAGGGGAGAGGGGGAGAGGGGAAGGATGGAAATAGGGGAGAGGGAAGGGTTGGGGCCTCCGGTAAACTCACTCACGCGGCGAAATGCAATGCAAGCATTGCTTCATTGCCGGCTTTCTGTGAGGCCGTGGTGTCGAGCGGAGTCGAGCTGGCCCATACGTGCCGAAGCATGGCTCTCCCACGTAAAATCCTACTTCATTTAATCCTATATTATTTCTTTATTCTATCAAATATGTGCATAAAGATTAGGTACTTAGGTTTAAAAGGTTTATTTCTCCATCATATTGAAATTAGAACCGAAAGTAACATAGGTGAAAATTAATAAGTGAATAAAAAACAGATCCAAGTAATTATTGAATACCTGGTATAAATATTTGTGCGTATACCACAAAGCAAATTCCATACAACATCACATTGTGAAGCAATAAATTGACTGTCAGAAACATTGTAAGCACTATTTCAACATGACATAAAGACGACTATAAATGTCATTCAATTTGTTTCACACATATTAACGAGCTAGACATTAGCTTCTCACGATTAAGTACACCTGCACTAGTACCAAGAGTCGAAACACTTGTCCCATCAATCAATCAACATTGTATTAAGCGCAAAACATGCATGTAAGTTCATATGTACCAAGAGACGGAACAGTTGTTTAAAAAACTACTCATGATACGCTAAAGTGAAACCCGGAAAATTGCGTTGGTCCTTTGGGAATATCCATAACGTTTTTCCTCTCAAAAGATGGCGTAACTGTGCATTTAAATATTTAATTTCTAATTTCACGAGCAAAGTCAAGGATAACGGCTAGTTTTGCATAAGTAATGGTAACAAATCTTCGTCAAAAGTAGAAGGAAGCGTTGTTTTCTAAAAAATAAACGCATTCATTTGAAATATTCTATTTGAATTCATTGTAAACAAACATTTTTATATTTGGCCGACTTCGATTAAACAGGAGATTCTCAAAACAAATTTTAGCTCGTATGTTACGCATCACAATTATGACAACATTTCATAGATTCTTTAAAAAGGGCATGCGTTTTTATTGAGTCAGTCGTTACTGACTCAATAAATTTTAAGGGCTTAAATTTTAAGGGTTTAGTATTCCATTTCGGGGACAGTCCAAAAATACATAGCTAAGTGACTATGACTAATTGGCCTCTGAAACTTCATGAGTTTATCCTTTAAGATCAGCCTTCAGCGATTCGCCCAAAATCATTCACTCGCTAATAAAGATATTACCGGGTGAAATATTTTACATTAAAGCTTGGGTCCTAAATTATATTATCATGAGCGTAAGTGCCTGCCAGCATCGCTGTAATTCCTTTAGCGCAACATGATACATCTAATACATTCTATGTATAATTTTATTGCTGACTACAAATTTTAACTTTCCGTTCATTGGTAACATGGCGGTTCTGAAGTGTAAAGGGTTTAATAATAGCGTTATTGAATAGCAAGAACTCGCAAAAAAGAATGTCCTGATTACTGAAGGCTCGCCGGTGCATATATATAAATACTCGCGACATTCCTTGCCGATTCCATGGATGCTCGGAAGCTCTGCAAACCCAGGATATACATCAAATTGCTCAGTACTTGGCTTTAATTTTCTTAAATGGGGGAGATGGTGACAGTGGCCCTGTAGTTACTCATGTTTGTTTAAGACAAGAAATCGTGTCCAGGGTCTTTTAAAAGTCAGAATAGAGGATCTTCTCCAGTCTAGCATCTCCATTTCGAAGAGATATCTGTTCCGAAAACAAAAGACATCTTCGACTCATAAAGGATTTTAACTGGTCGCACAACTTTAATAATTATCTTTTAATAAAAAGTATCACCGACTTTAATGCGCCTAAATCATGATGTTAATTAGCATTATTTTTCATAACTTAATTTTCCATCCATAGAAGTGCAATATTTTTCTTTAAATTCAAATAAGATCAACCTTGAGTAAAACTCTTTCAGTTAACAAAAAATTTAAGAGTTTCTTCGATTTTTCCAGGATCCCATCATTGGATCCTGACCTGATGACCATGGTACCACCTGGAAAGTATACCCTTTCCAACAAATGAAGAAAGATTTTTCAAATCAGTGCAGGCGTCTTTGAGTAATCGGGGAATATACATAAAAAAAGATTCCGACGAATTGAGAACCTCCTCCCTTTTTAAAGTCGGTTAAAAAGCACACAGTTTTAAGTCTCAGTCTCTATGTATTAAAATCTGGATATAACAACAAACAATCAAGATATTAAATGATTGAAATAAATTAGTGCGCTATCAACAGATTACCAAACGTGCGTTGTATATTGGCCAAAAACCTTCCATTCGCAGCTGTTGGTTTCGTAAAGCGGACACGCACCTGTCAACTCTTGCGACAGGCACTCCTGATTGACAGCTCCGACCACTGCACAGTGATTAATGTGCGCATACATATTGCATACGAAAACATAAAAAAATATCATGTGGATGGGAAAAAGAATATCATTTATGCAGTTTGTGCGCTCGTACTTAACAGGTTAAGTATATGTTTATATGGCGATTGAAATGTGGTGTTTTTTAAAGAGTACGCAGAGAACTTCAAATCTTTATTATTAAAAATATTCAAGTATTCCTGCTTATTGGTCTTTAAGTTTAAGATGGCCGTGACGAGTTCTGTGAGTAGGGTTTATTTTTCTATCCGCTGAAATTGGATATCTATTTATCTTAAAAAGTTCTTTTTAAATACTAAGCGCTAACTTGGCAAGTTTGACAAATATTCCATCAAGAAGCCTTATGAAAGAAGTCAATAATAAGAGGTCTTATGTCGAAACTAAATTTGGAAGACCAGTTTTTTTATAGAATTGATGATTTGTAATACGTACTGTTGTCATGTAACGGGTACAGTTCTAACCATCATGACTGCAGCTGAGCATTTATTGCGTAGAAAACCCTAAAAAAAGCACTTTTTTTTCTTGCATTACAACACTTCGCATTCACTTTTGTAAATCCTCAAAGGTTATAACATTCTGCATACTGCAACACATACAACGGAAAATTAATATGTTGCGTTACTAATCAGTAGTATCTTTGTTAGGAGTTTTCAATCTTGCACTTCATCTCAATTCATCTAGCTTAGTTCTTTTACTATATAAATGAATAAATCAACATCCCTTTACATCAGATAATAGAACGACTGAAGTACAAGCATTCTCATCTAAGCACAAAAGCAAGTGCATTATAGAAACATGACTAGGCTCCTTTACACAACAGTCACACTTCGAAAGATCACAGCAGATACATTGACAATATTTAATCCTAAGGCAGACCGTGTCAGCCATCATTTTTCATTCTTTGTAAGCACGTCGCCGAGGCCCGCCTATCGTACAGCCCCATAAATTATTTATTATTTGCTTGATCTGTATGTTTTGTTATTGATATGTCCGTCAAGTCAATGTTGTGGATGTTGTTTTCAAAGACGGTGATAAAGTTTTTTAATTGACAACAAAAGATATTTAGTCAATAGCGGTGGAACAGGTTCTAGTTCTACAAAAATTTAAGCTTATATAACAAACTTGGGGAGCGAGGTCACCAGATGATGATCTAACGACATTGAGCAGATTTTTAAGTACTTCTTAAATAAAGATCACGTGTAAAACTTGACATAAATTCGCTATCATTCCTGTTTATATAATATCTTAGCATTAAACATGGACTTTCTCTCAGTATCAGCGATAACGCCATATTCGACCACGCTGGTCTAGAGCCTAGAGTCCAGAGATTATTAACTTTCTAAAATCAGAGATGTGCGACCGAGGATTGAACTGAAACCGCTGGCGGGAGGATCGTCGAGCTAAAAGTTCAGATACCTACTCACTTCTGTCACTGCTGTCACATATAATTATGTATATATATGGGAATTAACGCGATTATATAATAGGTACATACCTCTGAATTGCCCGATATTTATATAGGTACATAATTATACCATGGAACGCCAAAGTTTAAAAGTTAAAAATTGTGAATGATTTGAGAAAAATATACGTACACTTTAATTATGTGTGATTTATTTTAAATGCTTTCGTAATACATGGTCAGTAAACTAAACAGATTTAATTATGTACTTATACGGGAATTAACGCGATCACGAAAAGGTATTACATACCTCTGAATTGCCTGACGTTTCGACCAGGTTGCACTGGCCGTGGTCACAGGCTGACTCAGCCTGTAATACCTTTTCGTGATCGCGTTAATTCCCGTATAAGTACATAATTATATCATGGAACGCGAAAGTTTAAAAGTTAGTAAACAGATTTAGTAAACTTAAACGTACTTTTATGTATTTTTAAGCATTTTGTAGACATCTTATCTTCCAGTAGGTACATCTTTTTTAAAGATTATTAAGTGTATATATTTATTGAGATTTTAAGGAAGCTAGAAATCCTACAAAAGGGAATAAAAATGAAGGACCAGACTATGAACAAATATTATGCCGACCCCAAATGAAATTGGGAGAATAGTAGGCAGATGTTGATGATTATTGAAAGTTTAAGAATAACTTGGCCTCTTGAATTCATATAAATCACAAAATATCTTAATAGAACAATTAATATATTGAGAGTGAATGGATTTAAATAGCATTCATGTGGTTTTCAAGGTAATGTCTAAAGGATCAAGTAAATTTTGGAACATGCTCAGGAGCATAATTTTACTAAGACAGTTCGACACAATGAGGCAGGTAGCAACATGTATGGGGCGGTCATAAGTAAGGAAGTCATAAGTAATTTATTTCCACACTCTTTAAAGCGTACCTTGCAATCCACCTTGTTTTAAGGAAGAAGTTGATACATGATCCAATTGAATTCACTCTCATAAAAGGTTCAGTGTTACAGGGTCCAAGTATATTTATGGCTAGGCGTGATTTGGCCGTATAAATTTCTTACATTCAACTTTTAAGCAAGAGGCTGTCTATTCCATAAAACTACTGTTTGGTGGTTACGTGTCCTAGGTAGCCTTTTATAAAACTCATGGAAGTGATGCAGAACTCACTACTTAAGCAGGATCACAAATAGATAAAATACTCGTACACATTTTCTTCCTATTTATACCATTTTATCGTGAACTGTACATTCAATATTTAATGACGGCAAATACTACAGTCAATTTTATCAACACCGCTTACATATCTTGTTTTAGATAAAAACACTTACATTGCATACTTTTACTTAATATACGTGTATGTGTCTACATCACTTAGGGGTCATCCATAAATTACGTCACACGAATTTAATAATTTTTGGACCCTCCCCCCGTCCTTGTCACAGGTCGTCACATTTGTACCCCCCCTCTCTGGTGTGATGTCACATATTTTGCAATGTTACACCCAGAACTGAAAAGAACAGTTTTAAAATTGTAATTTTTTAGTAAAAGTGTAGTAACGATTGTAATCTTTCGTTTACATGTAACGTCACGAAGATTAAGACCTTCCCCCCCCCCACCACCCCTTGTCACACAATGTCACACTTCGTTGACCCCCTCCCCCTCCCTTAACGTGCGACGTAATTTATGGATGGCCCCTTATACGTCCAAAGATGAAGTGTAGTTCAGGTACGTTATATTTTTAAGTTATGTTATTTGGAGTAATGTAACATAAAGTAACATAAAATCGTGAGTAAATATATCTAAGTAACATAACCAACCCTTCTTGTGGTGCATTCAACATCCTTTATTCCATGATGTGTATGATTAATGATAATTTGCTGTTACTTTCTTGGATGTTTTAATTACAAAAGCTACAGTAAACACTAGCCGTTGCCCGCAGTTTCACTTGCGTTTATGGTCACTACTCCACTCCAAAATTTCGTAGCGTGATACAAAATAAACACGTAACATAACGTAACACGAAAAGAATTATTCAAATCTGACGGCTAGTAACAAACAGACATGCAAACAAAAACTCTTCAGCTTTATCATATTAGTATAGATTTAAAGATTACCTTAATACGCCGCTCTTTTTAGCCTATAAAAAAATCAACATTCTAAAACTGTAAGTGGCTTTGAATCATGCTTTACTAGCAACCCGCCCCGGCTTCGCACGGGTACAAATTATACACCAAAACCTTCCTCATGAATCACTCTGTCTATTAGTGAAAACCGCATGAAAATCCGCTCAGTAGTTTTTCAGTTTATCGCAGACAGACAGACAGACGTGGCGGGCGACTTTGTTTTATAATATGTAGTGATGAGGCGGTGTCCAAGTATTCTTAAGAAATGTATTTTTTTTTTATTTTCAGGTTTCTGCCGGGATTGGTGACATCCGACGCGGCTGGCAGCCTACAGAACGCGGCAATCGACTAACATTCTGTGACTCTACTAGGAATGTTGCATTTCTACCGATGAGCATGTTCGCAAAGCATCATCTTTGCAGAGAGTGTAGGGTTGGTGATACGCTAGTGATATCACTGGTATTGTTAGTGTTGATAGACACTGGTACAAAGGGATGAGTGGTGTGCTTGTTTAACAATGTAGTTAGTTAAAGTTTTATAACTTCATGCCCGAATAATGTCTCAAAGTCCATTTTTTTCAAAACCAGACTCCATCCGCACATGTTATCTAAAACCGAAGCTTATAAACATTTGTAACCGCCAGTATCCTATAAAAATCACATGCAAATGTTAGGTAGGTAGTAAAACTACAAAAGTGTGCTTTTAACATGATAATATTTTTATGGGGTGTGGTCGTGGCGCCGGCGTTACCTTAAAATATCAAATTACTAACAAATTGTCAAATAAATATTCTGTTCCATTTTCAAGACTGACTACTGATTTGCGGCCATGTTGTCACCTGCGCAACGGGGTGTCCAAACTCCGAGAGATGGACAAAAAACTCCATGAAGTGGGTAGATTTATTAGCATATTTTTTTGTTTTTCAGCAGCTGCTAATTTTGCTGGCGATGTTGCAAATATTTAGAAAGTGGTCAAGTGGTACATAAATTCTTGTCTTTTTGTTTCCGCATTAGATATTATTTCTATTGCACAAATATTTTAATGATCTCATAAGTACCTACACAATACGTACTTAAGCCATTATTATCACAGTCTTTCGCTGCTAGCTTCTGAGAGCTTCGTTGAAAAGGTCGTATATGCCATACTGACAGAACATTCCAAGTTCTGATTTAGTCCATAGTCGGCATTCGAGAAGTTTTCTTCACCAATATTTGTCGGTTTTCTGAACTGTACGTAATTCCAAATGCCACTTTGTTCCGAACACTCAGTAGGTATAGCAAACTAATTAAAAGTTCTCACCTTTTATAAGACATTTAAGTAACACAAACATGCTTTTTTCTCTTTTAATCCAACAACAAATAACGAACTGGAAACTGGATGGCACAGGAAATAATTTAATATATGTATTTATTTATATATCCTTTTGTTATTTCTCCTCCCCTATATTGTGGATACATAGATCAACTCCGACAATTGCCAGTCTGAAACCACCTTGAAACCATTAAAAGATTATCGACATTTACGAGTTCAGTCCATGAGCTGAACACTAAACAAACAATATCGCTTCATGTGCGATGAATATCAGCTTCCTTGGGATTACAAACAGTCTGCTATACCAAACCAGTGCTTGAGACTCTTAACTTATATCACATAAGGTGGAATATTGCCTAACCATGATATTATCTATGGTATCACATGGTATTTATTGATTCTGTATGTGGAAATAACAGGCAACTGACTAAAGTTATTAAATTCAATTTTACGGTACCTACGTTTTTGTTACGTTATTTGTTATAGTATAAAACCTGTAAATAATGATGTATCTATTTTATTAAATTGAACTCACTTACATTAAGTAAGTTTATTTCATTTCATATTATATTATTACCTACAACCCGCCTCGGCTTCGCACGGGTAGCAGAGAACACATTATTATGTCTACATTTTTTTATCTTTCGCATTGTCGCATCAGCCGGTAGAAGTGTAGAAAATAGATATTTAGAGTTGCTACATTATTATAGATATTTTAAGATGAATAATTCCGTAATACATTGTTTTGATATGACATAACTATTGGATTACGCGGTGCACGAATGTATAGCTCCCAGTCGCCAATTTTTTTCCGACATCTTCAACAATCGTCGTCACAATATAGCCAATTTACAGAAAAGCTTAATGAGTTACACACCTAAACCTTCCTCGTGAATCATTATGTACATTGGTGAATACTGTATGAAAATTCGTTCAGTATTTTTGAAGTTTATCGCGTTCAGACAGACAGCCAGACAGACGCGGCGGGGGACTTTATTTTAGATTACGTAGTGGAAAAATCATTTTTTGTTCTTTCCTCAGTCATGTTTAAATTCTTCCAACCAAATTAAATAACTTATGTTATTATTATATTTAATTTAATAGTGAAATAATCTAAAAACAGAGGAAGATTTAAGGGGACCTACAGTTTCTTTACCTAATATTTATGGACCTGACTGCCACTCACAAATTCAGTTAATGTTGCAAATTAGATAATAGGATGAAAGCTAGACCTAGTTTTGTTATTGTAACTGTACTTCTCCTGTTTGTCGAGACATTTGACTGAATTATCCCTAGATTTATTCCTTAATTCTTCCTTTTTGGCGAAGGCACAACACACCCCACATCTTGACAGTAATATTGTTTTTAATATATTTAGTTTCTAAGTGAATGCAGTTGAATCCCAATCGATTGATCCACCTAGACTTTAGGTACTAATATTATTTTTTTAAGCTTGTGGGTATGTGGAGTGGAGGATAGTAACAATAGCTAATAAAACACACATTAATATAAAGTAAAAAAGTAGGTTTTCTTTCGTTAATAAGGTCCAATTTAGCATGACATTGTTGTGTATACATACTGAGTTAGGATTGTTAGTTTTGCGTACAAAAGCACAATTTGTGCCGTAGTTAGCCCGCGATATTTCAGATGGATGTTTGTTCAGGCCGTCCTGCTTGTTAGAGGGATCAGAACGACGATTTTGGTGTTAACTTGTGTTTTGACAAGTTTGCCGATGTAACCCGTGTTCAACATCGGATTTGTAAGGTTAAGTAAACGGTGATCGTTCAGGATGTTGAAAATAAATAATATGTGTTGAAACAGAAATCTCCTTTATTTTTTGCATCACTGCGGTAAACACCAGGGGTATTAATCTCTTGTTGCTAGAAATGAAAAACTTTTAAAGAATCCATTTCTCAATTTCAGAAATTAAAAAAAAAAAACAACTCTAGTAATGTATAATTTAAGAAAGTATTTTAGGTAATGGAATTTTGGTCCAAAAATTTTAGTAAATAGTAAAATTATGGTAATTATATTCAAAGAAAATAACAGTATATCACATTATTTAAGAGATAAACATAACTTAAAATTCATCCGGCAAATTATATGATTTTCTTAGCGATTTATGATAACTCTATGCTAAAACAAAGACTGTACGTACAGTCTCCTTTAGTCCATATATTATATAACTTTTGAATATTTAGACCTTATAATAGTAAGATAAATTTTAAGGACCTACTCGACTACCTCTTCAATGTGAAACATCGTTTTCAACCACTTTTCTCGTTACTACATTTTTTATAGTCGATCGGTATCATTGACGACCACAAACTATTTTAGTCTAATCTTATCTTTAAAGAGCAGTAGGAACGTTTTTGCAAAAAAAACCCGCCATGAGTTCCAAAACACAAGTGGGCATGCAAGTGGCCACTTCCTGACAGATAGGAAACAATAAATTATACGTGTATGCACACATTGTACAGCCTATAGTGTCATTTAATGGTATATTTTATGGAGGAAACGTGCAAAAAAATGCCATAGATACAATCGTTATGGAGTACTACTATGGCATTTTTTGCGTGTTTACGCAATATTAGGTGGATGGTTGCGTTATCATCTGTTTTATGGGGTACATGGAAAGTGTTTTTGAGGATTTTGTTTATGATATATTCTCAAAAGTGTGTCATAAAACCAGTCCTGATTTTTTACTGTTAATGTCCAATAAAAGTCAAGTAAGAATATATATACAGTATGTTATATAAAACACAAAGATAGATTTATACGATTTAGGGGGCAAGAAGCATAAGGCTCCCGCTAGCATAGCCTACATGACGCTTCGTACCTTATTTATTATACATATACTAGCAACCCGCCCCAGCTTCGCACGTGTAGCAGAGGCATCTTCAACAATCATCAGCTTATTTCAATCAATTTACACAAAATCTTAACAAATTATACACCTAAACCTTCCTCATGAATCACTCTGTCTATTAGTGAAATCCGCATGAAAATCCATTCAGTAGTTTTTTCAGTTTATCGCGAACAGACAGACGCGGCGGTAAACACGATCAGAGCGTGAGGTCTACACATTATCATACTCTATGGATACGTACTATGTCAGGGGCATCACTAGCGTGTTGATTCTATAAAACTTTAATTTGTTAAATTTAAGATTCAGGTGTTACAGTCAGTAGTAAATCAAAATGGTGTTGACAGTGCATTGGATATAGAACTTGTCACAAGGAATACAATAGGTACTAAGCTATTTCTTTAAGCACCATCCACAGAGGTTGTCCTGTCCTAATTATAAAATATATTTAAAAAATCTAGCACAAGTGTTATCTGGTTAAGTTGGACGAATTCTCAAGACAGTTTTAGCTACCCTGTTACATCAAAAGTTGTGAAGTTACAACAGAATAAGCTTTCTAACTTTTGTTACCAGTAAATATTTGTGGTACTTCAACTTTGATAAAATTGAATCTAGTAAGTAATTTTCCTCGGTGAAGTATTGCTTCACTGTGTTCTGCATCTCAACCTTTACCTGTGATCGCAAGTAATTTATTGTAGTATTTAATACTACAATTACTGCAATCAACTAGGATCAAAGATTGTTTTGGAATTGTAAAATCAAAGTAAATAAGGTTTTGTTATCGGTGATCGCACTTGTGCCTAGACTATATGTACATATTCAATTGACAAAGTATTTTGGTGGTTCCTAAAGTTAACAACATGAGAAGATCATTAATTTGTAAGAGCATACGAATCGTTGGTTAATTCATCCCCATCGGCAAGTAACAGCCACAAGGAGCGGAAATGAGGCGAATAAATCAAGTTTAACTTACCCCGGGGAGTTAGGTAAGAGCGGCAGAAAAACTATAAATAAATGTGAAAATATTTTAGTAGCTAGTTTCCAAAATTGAAGATAGTCTAGTAGAGAATAGAAGTCAAAGTTCTGATATTTAAGGATGTACCTATTAAATTGTTTAAATATGTATATAGGATAGGGATATGTTTGAAATGAATGAAAAGAGAAACTCTACTTTAACTCGTGTTTTGCGAATTAATCCAGTGATTAAAAAAATAATACGATTAATTGACTTGTATCTTGCCTGACTTAAACTTTCTTGACTGTTCTTCTTCGTAGGATTTTCGCTACTACGCTGTCCAGTCGCTACCAGTAGGAGACAGCGTAGTAGGACGACTTAATAATTTGAATTCAACGTAGTCATCAACTTAGTCTGTTAAGTATAAGCAATTATAGACAATCCACAATTTAAAAATATTTTTTCATTCAAAGTTGTAAGTTAACCTTTGTGCTAAGATATTTTTTGTAGCCATCATTTTCATTATTAACTGTAGACTTTGGCCCAAAAGAGTTCACTGCTGAATAAAGGACTAAAATAATGCACTTGCTTTACATATTTTAAAACTAAAAAAGTTTAAAAAAAATGTAAAGCAAGTGCATTATCCCCTCCACTTTAGATGTGATTTTGAGTTTAAAAGCAGTTACACTATTACAAATCGGCATAAATAATTAAACGCAATAACTTTCTAAAAAAGTCCTGACATGCCGTCTTCTTTGTAGAACCCCTTTACTTAACCCCATTTACTTAATTCATAGGAACATCTGTTAGTGCTGACGCTTTTAAACAAATTACCGCCAACAACTATATCAGTGTACAATCCACCACGCAAGTTCATTCTTAATTGCTTTTACATGTTCTACAATGGCTACAACTTACGCTGCCAACCGTACCCATATTCATTAGGGCCATTAATTATTTTTTGTTGATCCAAGGATGACGGGCGCTGTTCGCGTTCACGGTTTCATTTAAACTGACATGGCCGACTGTTGAATGACGACACGCGAGACTGTTGAGTGTCATTTTGATAGGCAATGACGTTGATATTAAACATTAATGAAGTTTACCTTTACTAATGTCACTTTCATTGTTATTTTTGATGTTCATTTTGTAATTGTACAAATCAGTACCGTGTTATGTGATTGGGTAATACTAATAGTAAATACATTACATACAGAAGCTAAGCCTTTATACTTGACAGGTATATAATCAAAGCGCTTTGCTCTTTTGAGCACACAGTCGACGTTTGACAGACATCGCTGAACGTGGAAGCTAAAAGCTATCTCATCTACAAACGTAGATGAGTAAGTACTGCATCTCTAATGCACGGATACGAAATGCACGATAATTTGTAGTGAAACGTGAACGTCACAAAGCACGAACTGATTTATGTTTAGGAGATTCTCGTGAAGTAATATTTGAATGTATTGATAGTAACTAATATTAAAATGCGAAACTGAGTTTTTTGTTTTTTTATTAGGCTTTCACAACTATCGATTGAATAGTTATATTCAACCGATAATCATAAAGTTTTGCATACATGAGGTTATGGATGGAGAAATGTATGTAAGGTACCTTTCATGTGGAAAAAAAAGTACCGTTGCCGAGAGAAAGTAAAAGAACTTTAATGCAAACGAAAGCTAGTTCAAAATAAAATAAAAAGTTTTCTTTTGTAATGGTTTTGTTTTTAAAACTGTGCCTTTTAATTAAGTATTTACACTAAAAAATTGTGTTATAGTAGAATCATTTAGATACTTACTAGCAGCTCTCCGCGGTTTCACCCGCGTAAGTCCTGATCCCTTGGAAATATCAGGATAAAAGTAGCCTATGCGTTAATCCAGGTCTCCAGCTATCTACATACCAAGTTTCATCGCAATCAGTTCAGTGGTTTTTGCTTGAAAGAGTAACAAACATCCATCCATCCATCCATCCAAACTTTCACATTTATAATATTAGTGGAATAACTATATTTATAATGACAACACATTATGTTATGATGCTAATTTTAGATGTACAATGTCACACGGTCAAATAATAATCTCCGAAAATTTATTTCGGAAAAATGTTAACTAGCGCAAGCCTTTAAGATTTATCAATAAATAGCACACAAATTAATGTTAAAAATAGGCCTATCGTGACAGGCAAAATTACCTTTGTAATTAGAAAAGAAGAAGACAGAAGAAAAAATCCACCTGGACTACGAAGGTTCAATCATGACATTTAAAGGTATCGATTTAACATTATAAACAAAACCGTGTGGTGTTCTTTTTGTCCGTTGTTTCAATGTTTGTAAAATCCCCCGCGACACAGGAATTATTCCTACTGTGGGAGTTATCTCACAAAAAAAGGAAAGGAAAGAAAAACATCGGCGTTCTTGTAAAAATTGTACTGTGTAGTATTTTACAACATGGAATTATGGATTACTTATCACCGATCCATTAAAAATGTCTTAATTTTTCTTTATCTTTTTCTATTCTGCTTTATCCGACTGTGAAGGATACAGAGAATAAACGAGACTGAGAATGAGAACTTTTACTCGTCAATTTGTTCTGGTACAACTTGATGGTTCCAACATTTCTAATGAGAAGAACTGCAACAAACTCAAGGACCCAAGTCTACATATAATTATGTAGGTACCATGTAAGCATCCAGGGAGGTCTTCAAGATACGTCTGCTAAATAGAAACATACAATCCACAAATCCAAAAAAACTGAAGAAAATGTTGTGTAAAACTCAAATTTATCAATACATTACAAACATGCTACATTCGAATGCGTTTGCTTCAAAATCACAAGTTCATTTCTCAACGACAAAACATTATTCATCGATCTAGTAGTACGACTATCATTTTCATCTGAGAACGGGACGTCCCCCGGGACACCCCGGGATGTTGTTTCCCGGGATAATTGTTACCTCATTGCTGACAAGCCGTTTGTCTTGTCTCGCACATTGTTAATGGATCGGTGATTTGTTGTGGTCTAATTGTGGAGGTGGCTCTTTTATTTTTATCTTGCTTTACTGCGCATCTGTGTGTAGTTTATCAACGTTTAATGTAAGTATCTTGCGGGTAAAGATACAAACGTGTCTTCGTAGTCGACACAATATTGGTTATGTGCGATAACAAACAGAATTTTGATTTAAAAAAAATGCGTTATGGAAGTTAGTGTGTTCAGGCTTCAGGTTTATTTTTAGAAGCTTTTGAAATATTATCTTAGTTGCTTAATTATGTTTTAAACAAGTAACAGAATGATAGAGTGATGTGACGTTACTCTCTGGACTGATTCACTGCTTTTTGGTATAATTTTATTGACCGTAACTTATTCTAGTAACCCCACCGCCAGATGCAAGGAAATATGAACTCTGTATTACATCTTTTAAGTATGTTTTTTTTTAAAGTATGGCGTATTTTAATTAGCCTAAATCATACCACTTGAATCATTCATTAGCATTGCCACTTTAATAGTTGTTTATTTTTATTTAATTTTGTAAGACTACCTTGGAGATATCCTAATAATTAAAAATAAAATTATTGCGATCTGGTCACATTCACAAAATGTAATCGACTTAAGAAGAAGAAGTCGGTTAAAAATTGTTTCTAAGTAGCTATTGCTACAGATAAATGCGCTGGATATTTATATGATTAAAGTGCTAAAAAATTACAATAAATCCTCAAAATTATTTAGGTACACAGGCTGACAGACATATATAGTGGCAACACTCCATACATAAAATGAGACATCAAAACCAAGGCTAGATTTCGACGCAAACACGTAATAAAAACATAAAATATCGGCTTTAGCGTTCAAAATAAACAATCCCAAACAGTAAAATATGTAACAAATTGTTCATTATATTATTAACTATTATTTCTTAAATTACATGACAATAACAAATTGTCTCGCATGTGGGCACTACCAGAAGCGAAGAGGTCTTTATTTATAGTTGTATAAAACATAAACTAACTTCTTTATTGCCCGAAGATTTTTCGAAGTCGTCGGCTATTCTATTATCATTATATCTTAGTAAAAGATTACATTTCCTGAATCATCCAACTACTGACATATGTGTTCGTAGTGGAATTACTTAGGTCTAAATAATTGGACAATGCCCAACAAAACGAAAAGAGACCATGCGTGATTTGGCGAGTGTAGGATTCGGAAGCTACTCTTTTGTCCAAAATATAATGGCAAGTTGGTTCGCGAAATTTAGCCTAATATTAGGCAGGATTTTATGATTTCTTAAGCGGCTTCACTTAATTCCTTTAGCCCTGATGAGATGTTGGGGGGTTGATCCTGGGGGTTTGTTATTCCTTCATAAAAGACTCTTTCCCATATCAAAATATGAGAGTGATTGACTTATCCTAATTTGACTTTCATAAGTGTTACTTGTTAAAGTACGAATACAGTAAGCAGGTATGTAGTAGTAATTGTTTTTATTTTGTTAAAATATTAAAATGTTTTTAATTGGAAGACGCACTTTTGAGCGAAATAATCATCTTGTGTAAATATATTTGTAGAAGAATAATCTACTAGGTGTGGATGACATAATTCAAACGTGCGGATTTAAAGAAAATCTTAGTAGCCCTTCAGGCATAGTTGTTGCTTTACTGTTGTTTTAAATTTGTTCAGACTTAAAGTTTGTACATTAATTGGGATTTTATTATAAAACTGCACACATTGACCCCGAAACGACTTGTTAACTTTTTGGAGCCTAGAGGCAGTTAATACTAGTTGATGTTTATGACGTGTGTTAAGAGTCTTTTTTGTGAACATAAATCACCTTTTCATAGATGTACTGACATGCCAACTTCGTTATGTTTATTTCTTTAAATTTCTGCCTCACAATCACGATTTAATTTAGTTATAAATTGCTCGGATAGCTGTCTTCTGTAGCACGAAAACAGATTGAACATCGGCGGCGTTCGATTGCAATGGTCACATTAATAACGGTAATATGTATTTATTAAGCTCGAATAATTCTATGTGTAACGTCCTCAATTAAATCACTAATATCAGAAGGCGTAGAGCCGGTGGCGTATTTAATTAACATCTGTTGGGTAAATTGGTTTATTCACTTACGTATCTCACTACCACACGCTACTCATGTAAGTAAATTGGAATTTCATGGCTATATTACAGTACATGTAATAGGTATTGCAGGAAATTTTGTTGCATGTTTGTGGTGTGTAATATTCAATTACTCAATTCAGTGTTATAGTAAGCAAGTATAAATTAAAATACCCTGACATAAAAACCCGTTCAATGATTAGAAAAGAGCTGAATATCGCCGAAGGATTGAACACATTTTCTTGAATTATAGCTAAAAATATTCTTGATCGAGTCACCTTTTAAAGAAAAAAACTAAATCAAAATCGCTCCATCCGTTAAGAAGCTATGATGCTACAGACTGACACACATAGACAGATATACTTATAACACCCATCCTTTTTGCGTTGGGGGTTAAAAATAAAATTTCTTGGACCTACATATATTATAGTGTATGTAATAGTATATAAAACGAATGTTGGTATTCACATTCGCTATCAATAATATCTAATCAAATGCTAATTTTAATATCCAGATTTCGCGAATGCAAATGATGATGAAAACCTAAAAAAGATAAAAAAAAACTGTTAGTCAGTCGTAGAACTGCACGTCAGAAGTGAAAACGTAACTGACACATCTGTCACCTGAGCGTGACGGTCAAAAGTGTCCAACGTGGCTAAAGAAGTTTTCACTTCAAAAATATTCTAGATTTAATTGGGAATGATGAGTGATGACTTAAGCTTGCCTTCTTGTTCATATCTAAATAGTTTTAAAATGACTAATCAACGTAAGGAATACTTTGGCGCCAGTGCCAATCCTTCAGAAACATCTGTGTGATTAAGGGACACTACGAAAATAATTATTGATTCTAGTGAAAGCGAAGGAGAATTAGAAAATGAAAGTCCAAATCCTGTTAAACATTTGACAAAAAATAATAATAATGAATATGTATTGGATAAACGTATTGAAAATGAAGATAATCCTCGTCTGGTTTGGAAGAATTACAGCAATAAATATGGTATTTATTCACGTCTAGCCTGAGAATATATGGTAACACCCACATGTGTGCCCAGTGAAAGAGTTTATATATTTTTTTTGTTTATTCTCCAGCTAAGCTTAATGCTTGTGTTAGGAGTGGGTTCACGCCGGTAGTGCACTGGGTGGGGTTCGAACCCGCAAGCACTTGATCGCAAGTCCAACGCCTTAACCATTACGCTACCGCCGCTTCTTAAGCTGAACTTTTTGACACACCTCGTTTTGTTTGTTGAGGTTATATTTCATTATATTTAATTAAAAATAAATAAAAAGTAGTTATAATCTGCTACTAATCTGCTACTAATACAAACTAACTATTATCTATTAGTAACAATGGTTTTAAAACAACAAATAACACTTTCAGAATCTAATAATGTCAAATGCCTCTTTTGGGTCTAAAAGATTCGCTACCTCCATCTTAAATCTTTACTTTCTTAATGTCTGTGTAAAGTAAATTTTATTAGGTACATACAAAGCCAAGTTAAACAAAATAACACTCTAAATAGAATCACTTATTCCATAGCGTGACTATTTCTTTCCAAATTTATTTTATCTCTAACATCAATATGTTGTCTAACCTCGACCTAACTGACATTAAAATATATGGAGCAATTAAGGCATAAAAAAACTCACGCACTGACGGCACGAACAAATGTCTCCAGCCATCGTCGCATGGGGCTCAAAGATCAAAAATAATACTTTCTTATAAGCCCCGAATATCATCGAGAGCTGTTAACACACCCTATTTACATTTTTATAGTGAACCCACGTCACAAATGTAAAGCTTCTCTCTAACTCTTCTAAATTAATTAGGGAACGGTTTTTATGGTTTTTTTATTACCCAGTACTAAAATACTTACGCTTTTGTCTTTACAAATATATCATTCTTTTTGTCTCTGTCTCTCTCTCTCTTTTATGAACACTTAACCAGCCGAAGTTAATCTAGTTCTATTTTAGTAACTTAATTGTGTAAATTATGCACTGTTTCGCATCTCACATTGAGATTCCATAGGATGGCGTCACAAAAGTCAGGACTTGTAAACAAATGAGCAAATACACCAATGATATTGACTTTAATTTTGTCTCATTTGCAAGTTATATTCCATAAAAAGTAGTATAACAGAAAACCTATTAAGTTAATGGTGATAATTACGGAGTAATTCTCAGTAAATTTTAAAGCCCACATCAAAACACGTCGCAAATAAAATAATTTTCAATAACAAAATTTTCAAATCCAATAAACAGTTTTTATTAACTGCGCCTACACAAATTTTAATTTTCGCATATAATCTAGATACTACTGTGGTGCTTAATCATGATTCTAATCAGCAACTAAACATTTACAATTTTATTTGACTCATAATTCTCTCATATTTATTTACCTACAAAGAATTAAAACACATTATAACTAATTCACCTACTTGACGCATGAAATATGAAGCCACGTTAAGAATTCAGTGATAATATTTTACATTCGCCGACAACACAACAGGTGCGGACGTAAAATAAAAAGGAAAATCATAAAAATATATGTCACATTATTGCGCTTGTGATATAAACATCTCTGTATAAATGCGTAGTGTTGTACTGTGACATATCGACAAACAGATGGCCGGTGCGTCGAGACGTCACAACATCGACTAATTTATGCGCTCCTTAACGCCCGTCCCACCTATTAGTTGCACGCAGTATATTTCATGCGGTCGTGTAGGGAGACAATTATTACTGTCTACACAATGCGTTTTAAGAGTTTTAGATATACTTGTGTTGATGACAGCCAGTTAGTGAAGAATTCTTTTTGTTACTGTCGAAAGGTTTGTAGTTTCTTTAGTGTTATAGCCGTTATAAATATTATACCTACTTAATTACAGTAGTATTATTATTTTTCTTCTATTTTATGACGATGTCCAGCTGTACTAAAACATAAAATGTGGAATAAGTCTTTTGAACATATTTTTTTTTTAATCTATCTATGTTAAGAATGTAATGTTCAGATATTGCATAAATCAAATGGTATATTAAGATTCAATTAGAACTGCATGTATTAAATTATATTATCTCGTAAAAATATTATTTTTGAAAATATTTTATAGCCAATAGTTAATGTTAATACAAAATAAATAATTATATTTTTGGATATATTTCTGTTCTTAAACTTTATTTGTTGTACGTGTGGTGACACTACAACTGTAAGTATCCATAACCAAGTATAAAGCCGCTTTTTATTTCTGGAACCCATCGCGACTAACAGCTCAACGGCTTTCATCTTGTAAACTTTATTAATCGACATAGCTCCCGGACACATGCGACCCATCACTATGAAACACGTTGAACTAAACACTAACGTACGCATCGTTAAACACGCAATCCATTGCCGTGTTTTCTTAAATTTAGTATTTCTTTTTGGAACAGAGGCAGTAGTGGATATTATTAATAAAGGTTGTTGCGTCATTCATTTGAGCTCGCTGACAAATTATCGTGCAGAATGTTTATGTTAGCGGCTTTTGTTCGTAGCAGCGAGCAATCAGTCATGTTCATTCAAAAATGAGGTTGAAAAGCCATTGTTGCGGCTTCGCCAACGTCTGTACATAATGATCCGTATAATACGTTTTGTGAGGATGAAAGTGTGTTATTATTCATGGAAATAAGTCAACGTCATGTGTAATAAGACGGTTGCAGCGGATATTTTAATGTGTGTCGAGGGAATTAGATGTTGTGGAGTGTCGTAAATTTTGGTTGTGCCTTAATATTTTTGTAAGAAATAATCTGTAAAATACATCTTGAGGTACTTTGTCTAAATGGTTTCTGTTAATTGAATTCAGATTGCCAAACAGGAAGATATCTTTAATCTTATGTAAAGTGTCAGTTTTCAAAGGTTGACATTGCAAATACTTTAGAAAGGTAGGTAATACATACATGCAATAAAATTCAACAAACGGTGATTATAATTTTTTTTAATCCATTTTGGCATCAATTATACGACCCTAGTGGTGGTAAGTGGTAACCGGTGTCTTTGATCGTGAAAGCGAGTAGTGTCACTCGCGAATTGTCTACCCTTCTCCTAATGCAACTTAGATAAATATCCTTTCATTTAGAAATGAACTATGTACTTCTTTTTAAAAAGTTTATTAGTGGAAATATATACTCTTATAATATTTACCTAAAATACCTATTTTATTACGACTGAATTTGTTTATTTGTTACGCTTACACGCCTTAACGACTCAACCGATCATCATGCAATTACAGGGATGCATCCAGAAAAACGTACTTTTTCCGAGGCAAAAGTTAGTTAATTTAACTAAATCATCCAATGCATACACAACAAGAAAACCAACATCCGAACCGACGATTAGAATGTCAGTCAAATACCTCCCTGTTTGTAACAAACAAATGAAAAATCAAACCAAACTATTAAACTCACAGGAGGCACAGTTCGAGTAACGAGGGTAAACACCCAAACAACCCGCCATCAGCTCCACAGCTAACACAATCACGTTAGCATCTGCTATAGACACTCTTCCCTAATTGACAGTAATCAATTTCGCGCGGTCCTCTTTCAATATTCCTTCATCTAAGATTTTTCTCGTTTCTCGTTCGTTTTTATATCGGCCTCTCGTCTCGTGAATTTATCGCTCAATTAGTCTTGTTTAATAGCCGCCTGCTCCGCTGATGTCTGCTTCTAGCGCCTCACAGGGTTGTCACCAAAAGGTAGACTACAATTTTTTTAACGAAATTTTTTCGCAATATAAATAATGTTTGGTAAATTATTAGAAAAACTTGTTTTTTTTTACGTTTCTGCGTTATGCTCTACAAAACATAAAACCATAAAAAATATAAGTAAATAAGTTTTTTTTTTTTGGTCGACATTCAGTAATATGCACTGGTACACCCGCCAACAGAATACCTGGTAGGTGATATAAACCTCTGTTATATTATCTCGATCAGATTCCTTCCATAATCAGAGCCATGCGATAGAGTTAGGGTTGACAACGCACATTTGATATCTGAGGTACTTTGACTGGCCTGTTGGCCTAGTGGTGTGGATCACTAGACCCTGACTGTTATGCCATAGGCCGTAAGTTCGATTAACACCCGAGTCTGGGTGTTCTTTGTGTCCATTCTTTGTATGTTTGTAAAGTCCCCCGCGGCACAGAAGTAATTCCTAATGCGGGAGATGTCTTTAAAAAAAATAAAAAAAGGCACATGTAATCACATCTGCCAAGTGCTAACATGCAAACTTGGTTACAAGTTATTTTTAATTTCAACTAAATTACATCAACTAGTAACGGATGTTGAATTTCTGATGAATTTTAATTACCAATCAGTTTTTAATAATTTTTCTTCGTCTCACAACCCCAAAAGCATCATCAATTCATCAATAATTGATTAGTTCACTGTCAAAACACGAATCCATTATCCATAAAATACTACACACTTCAACATCAACCACGAATTGTTTAATATTCATCGTTATCTTTTTAACCTGTTTACCTTAAAATATTAACACCTCAATTTCTAACATCCCTGTCATAAATATAAACAATAGCATACCCACACCTTTTCACTGTAGAAAAGTAATAGAATTAGTCCGTTGCGACGTCTGACCTCTTAACTGACAGACAGACTGACAGTTTACTGACAAAGAAGACGACCATTTGTTGCACAAGCAATGCACTTCTATTGTCATCTACGTTTTGAAAAGCGATAGAAATGAAATATTATTTCCACATTCTCATTACTTATCTATTGCGTTCATTTCCTTTAAATGTTACTTCTAGATAAAACAAAGACGTTTAGAATGTAATTTCGGTATTGACAAGCTATGACAGCTGTCGGTGAAGAAAGGTAACCGAATTCTTATTGTTTAGAATTCGTTGAGATTCCATAAAGAAACATCTCCAAAATAATTGTGTTCGTGACGTCTGTGTAGATAATCTATGAAAGTATTTATAAGAATTCTTATAAAGTACAATTTTTTTAACCTTACTAGTTTAAACTTTACACAGCAGTTTAAATTGTCACCTCTACAACAGACAATGTGTTGTATATTATTTGTAGTGATAGTTTGCATAGTCTTAAAGTTCTTCGCCACAGAGGGATAAATCAATAGTGTTGTAGTGTAATCTTAAATAAATGAAGTTGGAATCGTGAATAGTGCTGGAGTTATCTTAATTTATTTTTATTAATTGTTTATTATAAATTAAAATTCTAAACGAACTTCTTTTTATTCGTAGCCTGACACCAACGTGAAGTCTTACAATAAATTAGTAAAGAAATAGATAGATAGATAGATGAACTCTTTATTGTACACAAACAAATAGGTTACAATATTTTACTTATATCTACTTACTAGCTAATGTTATGTACAATTGGCGACCTTATCGCAATTTGCGATCTCTTCCAGGCAACCATTGGATGGATAGAGAAAACATAGGTGAAAAGAGGGGCTGTGATATTTAAGAAGCCTATGGAAAAAGAAAATAATTATAAATAAGTGCTATTTAGAGATACTTAGCATAATTTTGCATATAAATATTAGGATGATAGGTATATAGACATAGGTACACAAATACACCTACTTACATAAACTCATATATACACATATACATATATATACATACACACATACATACACATGCATATACAATACATAGTTAATACCTATGGAGATCTATAATAGTACCTAGTATGTCACCATTCACGAAGACAAATAGTGTTCTTTCACTAGTTTTTTAAAATTAAATACCTATTTTTTAATCGTTGCACCAATCTAAGGTAGGTTGGTGCAACGATAAAAAAATTGACATTTCCTGTCCTTAAGAAAAGGATTTTTATTAAACATACTTTCTGTAAAAACACTTTAGTCGAAAGATCATAATAATAGTAACATGACACAAGAATGTTTTATGTTACTAAAATTATGATTGTGCTCAAAACAAACATCTTTGAAACATTCCTCTTTCTCTCTTCTGCGCCGGAACTCCCTAATAATTCAGCAAGTTCCAGTCTGTTTTCATGATTTATATTTGCTTGTAAAGCGTCTCATACTTTAGTTGGGATCAAGATAAAATAAAATAGTAATATTTTCTTTTAGATATTCGAGGTCAGCGTATGATACTAATGTAACATGACAATGAAGATTGTCTCGCTCTTCTCTCTCGGATATATTACAATATCCAGACACTTACGTAAGATGTGTATTATTTGTTATTTTCATACACCATTTCTGAGTAAATGTGTTAAATTTCAGTCCCATATGATTCGGATCACCACCGCGTTGAAAGCTTCTAAACGTGTTGAAAATCTTGACGCTGAACACTAAATATAAAATTTATAAATGACTTTTAGTGGCGATATAAAACGTCAAAATATCAATTTCACTTGTCACCTTATCTTGTTAATAATGTAGACTGTAGGAATAATATTTCATGTCGTTATTTCTCTAGATTACCGTTAGTATAAATATCTTGAATGTGGCACAGCACAGTAATAGACAAATTATAAGCTATGTATGCCATTCCTTCAATTGATTGCATTTCTCTAATTTTTCTTCATCTTTGCAAACATTTCTTATACTGCCTACGAAAAGTTTTGAAAAAAATTCTTACTTTTTAAAAATTGGGCAACCCTGACGGCTTGAAAGACGTAGAGAAATGGGATTAAATTAATTGTCGCATCAGTCACGAGGGCGTCGGGGTGTTTTTTATTAGTCGAGTGCGCCCCCCTCCCCGCACCTCGTTGCCGCGCTCCCGCTCGCTCTGAGTAAATCACGCAAACCCAAGGAGGTTAGAAGAAGGTGGATGGTAGTACTTTGAAATTAGTGATGAATTCAACGAGTGCTAGATCCTATTGAAACTTGGACAAGTAGAGTTCGGGTATTCCTTGTATCAATAGGTATGTGCACCTACGACATAATAGCTCCCTGTGGAAGTTTTCCTTAGGGACTATAGTATGAGGTTCTCCAGAAAAGTGTATAGGTTTTAAAGGGTGGGCAACGCGCACGTGGGCCCTCTGGAATTGCAAGCCTTCAAAGGCTACGGTCACCGCTTACCATCATCGATCGAAAAAAACTATAAAAAAATATTGGATATATTGCAAAACGTTACATACAAGCATGTGTGTACCGTGTGTGTTAGTAGAACCCATACCATAACTATGGGTTTTATTGTTATGCTATGATTTGTTTTTCTTTATAATTAAACATATATGAATATGTACCAACTTGATAATTATACATAGAAATACTCAGACTAATGCAAATTGATATAATTATTTATACATACGAATATTTGAACTGATCCGGAATCAAGACTTGTGAGCTCTGTGACGTCAAATGTTCAACCACTGCTCGACATTTATATGTATATCAACGACAAACAAATTTTACTTTTTATTATATATCTTATAAATATTACATTTTTATGTATTACATTATTAAAAAATATCAATGTTGTACTTAGCGATTTTTTCTGTTTAACACAACTTATGAAACAAAATTAATGTAACATGGGTGCCTTCTACATACAGCAAAAACATACTTCAACACCATCTAGCGAAGACAAGCTGAACTAAGTAGTAACTACTGATGCTGCATCGCGCAATGAAAGTAGGTGTATATAGAACTTACCAACATCAACCACGGTCCGTCTAGCACGATCTTGTAACCTGGTCAGAGAATTATTCCTTTGTGTTGGAGGGACATAACACCCGTTCCCCCACAGTGATACATCATCAATACTCTTGCTAATACCTATTTAATTCAGTTCTGGTGTTATTACCATTATCTTGATAGTGCACTTTGTCGGGATATGAAACCATATTTGCTCGGAAATCCGGCCCGTAAATAAACATATATAATAGGATTTCTATCGGATTAAGGATTAGTATTAACAAAGCCGCTCTCTACATTACAAAACTTTATTCACGTTAACTCTCTGAAGCAATCATAACTACCACATCCACCGACTTCCTTCGCACATCCTCACCACCGCGCCCAACCGATTTGTTCGTGCTTTGATCTTCGGTACGATTTATCGACATTATTTTTAACGCCGCTGCCCATCACTAGGCTTGAGTGATAGACTCTGTTCACTGAACGCTTATTGCCGACGTATTATTTACAAGTAAATTGGGTTTCTACGCAATACAAAACCCAATTTGCTTCTGTATAAATAAATACAATTAATGTATATTGTACATTCGTTTTTTGTTTTTATATTAATGTTAGAACTAGGTATGCGCTTTTTATACATAATCAACATCGCTACAGAATGATGTTGCTATTTACTACCTAGGAGTGTTTATATGCTCTTTGACTACTTAGGTCACACTGAAAGTTTCTGCATTCTGATAAATAAGACCAGATATTAGACTTATGATACATTTATTGTTTTTTAAAGTTTCTGCCTCCATAATGTGTATATTTTTAATTCGCTGGAACCATTGTGAAAAGGAATTGGACCTGTTTTTCTTAAAGACATCTTCAATGGCTTTGTAGAACGCATTCACCGCCGATTCAGGGCTCGTAGAACGTGTGCCTCTAAGTTTGTCTTTCATTTTAGGAAACAAAACGAAGTCGCAAGGTACGAGGTCTGGGCTGTATTGCGGATACATTTGTTGCCTTCAAATACGCTTCCATTACCTAAACGGAATGTGAGGATGCGTATGAAGCACAACCTTCACGTACATCGTCATGGAGATGATCACGTCCACGTCTAAATTCTTCGAACCACGAATACACAGAGCGGCGACATGGGGCTTCATCGCTAAATGCCAATTGAAGTCTCGGGCAACTCTCTTGTTGACTTAAGCCACAGCCAAAATTTACACGAGTTAAATTCTTTGTACAATTTAGTGTTTGTATACTCTTTGGTACAATTTTCTAAAGGACGCCATAATGAAAAAACAAATGGCAGTCTCGCAAATTAAAAAGTAACATGTTCCCAGAGAGTTCCATTTTTGAATTCCGTAATTGCTATTTTGTTGTATGTGGATAGATCCGAAAATTTTCAATATGCCTCACGTGCCAATTCCTTTGTACATTTCAGATTTAGTGCATGATTAATGCATACGTATAGCGGTACAACATGACAACATCACTATTAGTATATCCGAAATCGGAGAATTGTTTGTTAAAATATTTTAATAGATATAGATGATTACAATAGTACTGCATGTTTCTAAGAGAATGGTTTAAGGAGATAGGTACTTTAACAGTCGATTCGAAATACATATATATATATGTATTCGCAAGTATGTTTTCAGTCGACGTAACGCACTAAAACTGCGTTCAGCTTCACAAGATGAAGCGGGGCACGTCATTAAAAGTCTGATGAGGCGTTCAACTTCTATAAACATGTCTCTGACCTAAGAAAATTTGAATTTTACAATGTACAAACTTATGACGCAAGCAAGCAAGCATCTATTCCCACGTAACGGACTCCTCGGCGCATCACCTCCGTGCTCCTTGGGCTATGTGGGGATAGCTGCTTGGGGTATACGACATCCTGGGTTATGTGGGGATAGGTGCTTGCCCGTTTGTTCCGCAGACTCCTCGGCGCATCGTCTTCTAGGTTATGTGGGGATATTTGAACACTGTGGGGACATTCCCCGTTGTCGTGCCCCTGTATATTAACATTCTATTTGAGATATATGTTAGAGAGCTTGAACTTCGCGGCAACAGCCAATTTGAGTTACAGATATGCGGCCCTGACTTGCTCGAGCAAATGTTCAAACTCCGCATTCATCCATATGAGCAATATCCCTTTTCTTCCCTTTTCATTTCAATATACTCTCAATTTGCCCATCTTTAATTCCCAAAGTACCCGGTTGATGGCAATAGGTTTGGCTCCTATGGACCACATTATAGTTGGCAAAATGTGGGTGGGTGGGGTTAATATGCCTCTGGCCAACCAGTTCAGAAAATGTGCGGGTGGATAAAGAACCTTCTACCTTATGGACTCGACGACAGAGGGCGTATACCTCTGTGCCATTCAGCCTGTGACCACGGCCAGTGCAATCTGGTCGATCCGTCAGGCAATTCAAAGGTACGTTATACCTACTAATCGGCTTTATTCCCGTACAATAATTATATATCACCAGTAGATATAGAATAGTTTTTTTGGGATAAGGGTTTGAGTGTAGGAGGATATCAACTAAGAGAGGCTGTAGATCAAAGGGTTTATATCGGAGACTGCACTAACTATTTTTAAAGATTACAAAAGCTTCTTGAAGAGACAATTGCTGCATCAGAATGCAGCAACTTGACAGCTGTTCACTCTGACTGCTCGACGCACCTCTTCTGTCGTTCTTCCCTAACCAATTTATA
This sequence comes from Euplagia quadripunctaria, assembly GCA_963859945.1. Classification (NCBI taxonomy): domain Eukaryota; kingdom Metazoa; phylum Arthropoda; class Insecta; order Lepidoptera; family Erebidae; genus Euplagia; species Euplagia quadripunctaria. The sequence goes on along the minus strand of OY982567.1, from coordinate 23,763,434 downwards.
CAATTCAAAAATAATATTTGAATGTTGATTCCAATATTATATTACCAGCCAGCTTCTACCAATACTCAAAAGAGGTTAGAGTATTACAATACTAAACTAAACGTCGTCGGTCTTCTGAAGGGAGAAATCATTAAAAAATCTGCTGTTATTCAAACACATTGCACATTTACGATACCTACCTACAGCATACCAACATCAGGAACTCATGGCTAAATAATTGTGTTTACGTCCACTCAGATCGCGATGGAAAAAAACCAAAGCACATTAACAGTATAAGAGATCCTTACAAATGGACGTATTAATCTCCATGATGCGTCAATAACACTAAACCAGCAGTTACTCTGTTACAACAGGCACTTACAGACTACGAATGCTAGGCCGTAACTCTCCACATTTGGTTGTGCGCGGAATATCAAGTGATATAATGTAGTCGATAAATATTAAAAAGAGTTATTGTGATAGTCACGGCATTGGACCGCTGTTCCGTCAGGATCCTAACAATTTATTGCCTTGTTATCATCTTTATTTTTATGTAAAACAATTTATTTTTTGTGCGAAAAAAATGTTAAGTTTTTATTGTCAGATTAGCATTTTAATGTCTTGAGAAGTACTAGACATGTTTCACTAAGCTCTTTTTTTCCGAAGGGGTCAGACCTCCCGGACTCTACTGGAAATCCGTAACACTGCCTTATTGTGGCACAACAGTTTGCACAAGAGTAACGCGCCTTGAACTCTTGCTTGTTCCTGCTAGAAGAATAAGCTGCTACCGATCGCCCTTAGGCCAACATTATAGATTCCACGGTTCGCCTTCTGTGGAAGGAGGAGTAATATTCCTGTCATTTAATTTCTGCCCCGAGAAGTTTAAAAAACCGATAAAGTTATTTTCTGACGATCAATCAGTCGCATGTGTCGCTGTCGATGGACAGGTTTCTCATTTAACAATAAATACAAATAGTTATAATGCTTACTATTGCTAAATATATGTAGCTATATAACGTTGCTTAGGTTACAACTGCTCGATAGGATTTTTGAAGGTGCAGGCTTCGTATAAAATTATAAAGAAACACGCATTAATGGCGAACCGCATTACACCGGCTTCATCACCAGACAATCGATACCAAGCCCCGTCTGTTAGACTCGACAAATGAATCATATGATCCCAAACTCGCGGAGCCACTGAAGAGTGCCACCATCTACCACCTGGCTTATCGTCAGATCAGCTCCAAGATGCCAAATTATGGTATTGTCATCCAAACTACATATACATGTATACAAAATTACATTTCGATACCACAATTAGAAGTAAGTTAAAATTGACTTCGAAGATTTGATTACATAGTTAGTTATCATTATATTAATACGTGAAGAGAATTCTTTGTATGCCTTTTTAAAAAAAAATTGCGAACGTAGTAACGTGAATTTTGGAATATTAAAGTTTATATATATAAGAAGTGCAGAAAGCTAAAATGTTTAAACCATGTCTTACAACTTTAAAAATTACTTGAAAACTGTTTAATGAAATTACACGCGTCTAGTATATATGGTTACCTGTCATGGTAAGTCTATACAATGATAGCTCAAGTTATACTGGCCAATGAAAAAAACATGGTTGAAATTTCGACGGTAATTAGGTAGTTACAAGTGAAGCTACTAAAAGAGTGTTAATTAATATGATATGGTTTTATTTTTTCTGCCATTTTAGGCGTAAAAATGTTAGGTCGCAAAGCTAACAATTAAATCCACAATTTTACACTCGATATGTGTCTGCTCTATTAAAAAGGTAATTAAGAACAATTATGAGAGTCCCACCAGTCTAATAGATTCAATGACACAAAAATGGCAATAAAATGAGAGGAGTGTATGTCTTAAGTCTCAAAAATATATTCTGTAGCTAAAGCAATATTACATAATGTCAGGACACCAGCTTTTTTACGAACCCTTCTTCTTACTTCCTTCCTCCCTTCTTCTTACGTGGGAGAGCCATACTTCGGCACGTATGGGCCGGCTCGACTCCGCCCGATACTACGGCCTCACAGAAAACCAGCAGTGAAGCAATGACTGCATTGCATTTCGCCGCGTGATTGAGGTTACCGGAGGCCCTAACCCTTCCCTCTCCCTTATTCTCGTCCTTCCCTTCTCCCCCCCTCTCCCCTCTTCCGACTCTTCGCCCCCCCATCCCCCTCTTCTCCTACTCCAATCTTAAAGGGCGGGAACGCACTTGTGACTCACGAGTTACAGGTGCCCATGGGTGGCGGTAGTCATTTACCATCAGGTGACCCGTCTGCTCATTTGCCTCCTATACCGTAAAAAAAACACTATAACCAGAGTTTTGTACATTGAAACAACTGTCAAATGTCCTATCCTCAATGATTTTACTGGGACCCCTCAGTCGCTGACATGTGTCAGCGAGCAATGGTTGCCATATATCTCAGCGATTGAGATGTAAAAGAGAAGAACTGTTAGTTTAAATGTATTAGAAACACACGTGTGGTCAGTTGGTCACACATAATTTGCCTTACATTAACATACTCCGACGCGACGTGGTCAACTAAAGGACGATGAAAAAGCCTTGTGCAAGTTACATGCAATCATTTTCCCTTCGAGACAATCGTATACAATCACATCACGCAGTGATTTGCAGCTTAACTAGTGATACATACCGTCTCTGCAGTAAGAAAACCGTTTTCCTGATTTTTTTTGTGGATAACTTAATAGGGACGTCAAAAAAAAACGTCACATGGGGACAATCGGTTCTAAAAAATCATTTTTACTAAGTTAATTATCGAATATTTCTTAAATTATGAGACCCAATTTTTGATTGCAAATAGCTTTCTTCCGTGTTTGTTTTCTTATAAATTAATTTAACATGTATTTTATCATACATATTTATATTATCTCAACGGTGCTCACTGTCCAGCTGTAGCATTAAGCAAGATACGGTTTATAATGTAATAAAATAAAATTAACATGACCGACAAGCCCACGGCCGCTTAATGTAAAGCGATTACTGAAGACTATTAAAAGGAAATTAATAACAAAGTAATGTTCTAATAGCGCTACTTAACCGCGATACTTTGCGGGGCATAAGCATTTCAATTTTGCGAGCAGCTCTCATTCAAAAACAAAATTGTTGTCTTTCTGTTACAGTTTAAAATTAATTTAGGATTTTTGGAATGAAGCTTCTTTAGAATCGTTGTAATTTGAAATTCGATGAAACACAAGCATCACGATAAAGTTCCTACGATAAAGTTCCTATAATCTTTGTCTTTGCGCCTGCAAATGCACAAAAATTACACCACGTTGACATTCACATATAGTACATATGTGAATGTCAACGTGGTGTAATTTTTGTGCATTTTTTCTCTATATTTCACTTATCAGTCACTCTCACTTAATTGATTCTTTACAAATTTACATTTAAATCCAACCTTAACCTATACTGAAAACGAAGTATTGTTTGTTTTGAAAGTTGTGTACTGTGACTTCAGGTTTGCTTACTGTTTATTATTAAGGCCATTCTTTGTATATCTTAATCTTTTTTTCTGAAGTTTCACTTCTACCGTGTGTAAATTGCACACATACACTTTTTTTTTAATGTCTGCCAACTGTTCCTTTCTTACTACATCGAAAACCCTAACCGATATTTATGTCGTTTTTCGTTGTCCTGCCACACCGCACACCGCTATAAACTGCCTATTATAAATTCAGTTTGCATATTCGTTGACTTATCTATCCGTATGTCAGAACCGTTTTCATCAACAGCGAGTCAAATAAACAAAACCAACGGGCTTCGCATATAAAGGGCTGGATATGTCGCTTCTATGCCTAATGAACTATTTGAATGTAGGCCTTATTGGCCGCGGATAAATAAAGAAATAAATGTGAGGTACGCGCCGTGTGTTCGCGCAACTTAATCTCCTATTTAAGACCGTATTCATAGTCATCTGCTTATTTATATACCTGCACGTAATAATATTAAATTAAATATATTCAAGAAAATCGTTTAACCATACATAAAAAAACAATTAAAATGAAACTGTTCTTATCAGTTTGAGAATTAAGCTGTTCCAGTCAAAAGGTTTCCAAGTCAAATATGTTGTAACTTAGTTTAAGAGATCGTTGTAAAATTTCTCAGAAACCATTTTCATTTTTCGTTTTTTTCTGATGAATCCTTCTGAAAACTAAAAGAAAACGTATCTATTATTTTAATGGTGATTTAGAGCATTCTTTATTATTTTAACGCGAATTGTCCACCATTATCAATTATTGATTTCTTACTACATGAAAATCAATTGCATATTTCGTACTCAATTCAGCAGCTTATGAACGCATCCAATCTTATTGGAATTCTTTTATGTGTGGTTTTCTTTTATACAACACATACAAAAGGATTTAATAAAAACATCGAACATAACCTGACAGACATTAATCGTGTGTGATTTTATCCATGAGTTCATTATAAAAACACAAACTGACACGATATTAACACAGAGGCACCGCTCGCTCAACAGGTTTATCCAAACTTGATGCCCGTTGACAGATGTGGGTCACCAAGTTAAAAGTTCCAAATTTAAATGCGATCATTTTACTTCATCATACTGTTTTACAAGTTTTATTTATAATAGTGACAGTTGAGGTCCATAAAAGTCTTTTATTTAACAGTCCAGAGCTGTTAAAAATGTTTAAATAGTAAGATTAAAAATAAACTTTGCACATGTAACTCTATCACTACAGTGTCTGTTCACTACACTGAAATATTCACTGATTTGATAGTTAAAATATTTTGTATTATTTTTTATTTTATCTGTTGAAAGTAATTTTCGATATTGTTATTTGTTTTTGTAGACACTAGGACATAGCAGCTAGCGCCTTGATGAGACATCTACTTAATGATCTCTGATAGTGTTTTTATTAATCTTTATTTATTTAGAGGCTTTTATTACAGAGTAATTATGTTAGATCTCTGATAGTGATTATAAGGATTATTGGAAGTTGTACTAACGTATCTCATGTTTCGATTCAAATACAAAACACAATTTCAGAAGTAGTACGATTTTTTCTTCAATTTAGGCCTATGAATTCTGACATGGCAGTCACAATTGCAGTTGACTGCTAAAACTCTCCTATTCCCATAAATTTATGGAAATATTTACGAGAAACTGCAATATATTTCCCGGCAAAGTCCACAAGTGACAGAAATTACGACAGACAGTCTGCACTATGAATAGACCTCGTAGCGAGAAGTGGGCTTCACGTTTGATTGAATGTGAAAATTATACAAGACGAGACGCGGCAGCGACGGCGACAGTGTGTACTACTCTTTATGTCAGCAAGTTTTCCCACAGGAATAGAACGGGTGAACACTTTGTTTGAATGTCAAATTAACATTCGTTCAGGATATAAGTAATGTTTGTAGGCGACGAATAATTACTTCCTTTCTAATGTTAATACACAGTTGAAGTATTGTTTATCGTGAATGCTTTAACTATGATAAGTGTCGAGGTTAATAACCTTGTTTTGTACTTTGCTAGCATTTTCTTCTTGTTTCCCTTTCCTGTGATTATTTGTTACAATCGTAGGAGTTGCTCAAGACTTTATACAACAAGGCAGGGTAAGGGCAAGGTATGTAGTTGTATCGCCTCTAACAATATGTACATATTTGCCATGATTCCATAAAGCACTTTATGTAATGCTAAACAAGGTGTAAGACCTTCCATTTATTTTAATACTATCGATTATTGTCACATTGTCGAGTTGCACTTTATTAGTCACTAGCAACCCGCCCCGCATTCGTACGGGTAGCAGAGACATCTTCACAACATGTCCCTTCATTTAACTGTACTCTTTTAAAAACAATGCCACAATACAAATATATTAATTAAATTAATTCACAACTAACGGTGAATTGTTATGTTCCAAGACGAGAAAGCCAAATAAATATACAAGATAAAGTATCTTTGAATGTTAATCACTATTAATCCAGTGCTTCTGTAAAAATAAATTATCGTATTAATTAATTCCAAATCACCAGAAATACCATAAAATTACCATTGGAATAGATTATAAGTCCGTATCATTCCACACTATCTCAGATTTACCGGCTACCACATTCCCCCGCATTGATTACAGAACGCACATAAATGGAAACAAATAAATAAAATGTACGCCTGTGGAAATAAAATGGTCCTCGTGTCGTCAGTTTATCTCCGGAGTAAAGTCTGTGGTGTTGATTTTAACTGCTATTTTATTGACTACTCGTGTTGATTCGGCGTTGGGTTACAGCAGAGTGTCGGACACACGGGGCGATTCAATTTGCTGCAATACATTCAAACTACTATACTATATCAGTCATACAGATTGAATCGTTACACCGTGTGCAGTAGTATGGATGTTGATATTTTTGTCTCTGCTCACTTTAAATATGAACTACTTTAAATATGAGAGGCTATTGGCCATAACTCGTCACGCTAGTCAAGTGCGAGTCAGCAGACTTCTTAAAACTTCGTGAAAGTCATGAAGAACTTTCAGGTATAAAGTTTCCCCGCATGGTGTTATTCCTTCACCGTTCTTTAAGCATGAGATAACTATTTCTAACAGACAACAATATTAAAAGTGCAAAGATAACACTGATGTGTTCAGAGCAGTGACGTTTTGTGCAACAGCTTGTAAGGTAGGCTTTAGTACACAACGATCACCCGTTTCTTTTACATTTTAAATAAAATTTACTTGATGAAGAAATGCTTCCGTGTGTTAAAACAAATTCGCTGACTAACAATAAAATCCACGCGAGCGACTCACGCGCATCACCCGTTTTATCTCTCACATAAACACGTCAATACCAAGACTACACGATAATTTATTTTATTGTCATTTAAAACTTTAATTTACGAATGTTTACTCATGTGTACGAGTTGTAGCGGAACCGCAGTTTACGGCAAATTATTATTCTAGTAATTGATTGATGGCTCTGGTTTCGGTTACGAACCATGGCGACGGCAACAGACAAACCCTTTGCCTTACCTTCTCCTATATTATCCCATTTAAAACCTTCATTATGGTAGCGATGTTTGCAAAGAGGATGAAAGTAGAACCGTCACAGTTGTGATGTTTAAGCAATATCCCTTCCCCTTCATTACCTTCCTGAACTTTCCTTTTCAATAATCTCCCAATTTTTCTATCTCTAATTCCCAATTGCCCGATTGACGGCAATAGGCTTTCCCTTTATTACGTTAGTGGGACCAAAACATAGTTGGCAAATTGGGTGTTTAGTTTAATACGCCTCTGCCTATCCCTTTTGGGGGTACAGGCAAGCTTACAAATATTTGAACTGAGAATCAAAGTCGCAACCATTACCGTTCAGTCGGATGCATTACCGTATTAAAACGTCGCACACAAGACGTTAAATGTAAGAATAGATGAGAATAGATTGTTTTTGTCGTCTGTCTATCCCGGACAGAGAGAATGATAATTACATTTTGTACAAGAAGATTATTCCTTTATAGTAATGTACAAATTAGTAATGTTTATTTATTTATTTATTTGAATCGCCAACAAATGATGCACATTTCTTACATCTAGATAATAATTTACAGACATGCGTTGTCCTCATTTACTTACAGGCAACCACATTTAACATAGATAAAAAATTAAATAAAGAGTTTTACATACAAGACATTAAAATAAAATTAAAAAAGAAATAGAAATCCAAACCTAACCTAGTACGGTATCATACTTACCGAAGCTGGGAGCGAGGTATTCAATGATTTTTTCTTAAATCTAAACAAATTATCACCAAAGATATCCAAATCAAATGTTATGGTTGCACAGATTATATCGTAGTAAATATAACTCATGTAGTAACCATTCAATTATCTGTGATATGACTATCTCCTATACTAAGCAAGCTCCCACCATGGGAGTTAGTTGGCTGTCCATTGAGTTATAAGTTGTCAACCGGTAGTTTTAACAGGTGTATTATAAATTATTATAAGTCTAGGGGTGGATTAAATTTGTCGTACAAACACGAGTTAATATAAAGTTAAAAAAAAAAAAAAAACTTATAAACATTATGAAACTTACACATTTTAATTTTTCTTTTGTTAAATTTTTTTTAACAAAAAATACATATTCAGAAATTCGATACAGTACAACTTCATAAAATTGTCTCAGTTTGATCATAATTTAGAGTCAGTAACTAATTTTTTAAATTGTTTTTAATTTCGTGCTTAACACTACATATATAACACAAAGTCCCCCAACGCGTCTGTCTGTCCGTCTGTTCGCGATAAACTCAACTACTACCAAACGGATTTTCATACCGTTTTCACCAATAGACGGAGTGATTCATGAGGCAGGTTTAGGTGTATAATTCATTAAAGTTTTGTGTAAAATGGCTGAAATATGACGATGATTGTAGAAGATGTCGGAAAAAAATCAATATAATTATGCTTTGCTACCCATGCGAAGCCGGGGCAGGTTGCTAGTTTAGGCTATGTATTGAAATAACGTTTTTTGCTCTATAGTATATTAGAAAGGTTTTTTGTACGCTTGTATATATTATTACTGTATTTAATTCAGTTTATAGGAATATAACCATATATTTTTAACCTTTTCTCCAACGTACTCCAACAACTATACGAGCCAGCACTGTAAGTGCACATTTAAAAGCAATAAAATAAAACGAATTGCTGGAGCAATAAAGTGTTCAAGCGAAGATCGCACACATAACATACATATCTTTATAGGCGACGCTTGTTAACGCTAGTTAATTGCTGCGCATAAAGTTTCAGGAACTTTTGGCAACGTCAATTTTACCGACATCTAGTTGACCTTAATGTGTTTTTCAAATAATTACACTCAACACACAATTTCAACAGCAGGAATCAGTGTTGGTTAACCACGATCATCTGGTAGGGTTGAAAGGCTGTCCCAGTAGAAATCTTATGTGACTGATGTTGTGAATTTCCTGTTTTTGTCATTTACATAGGAAGCGTGTATACGCTTCCTGTATTGAGAGATCTATGTATTATAAATTTCTGTATAGAAATTTATAATACATAGATCTCTCAAATTGAAATTTCTGATAAACTAGAAAGTAATTAGAACGTTTTACATCTCTCTAAAATTGTATATTCGGTCATTTTATGACATTATTTTATAGGATATACGGTTTTACTCACGTGTATATTTCGGGGATGTCCCACTAGTTTTGGACCTTCTACCCTTTCGCAATAATGCGACTCTTACTTAGCCAAAATATTACCCTCTTTTTGGCACAGTTTAAAATTGTGGACCATACGTTACATGTTTCATTACAATCTGGGATCTTATTATGTCTATCGCGTAACACTTGCATCCTTTGGCAAAAACTTGGGTAAGTTTATTGCATTCCATAAAAAATATCATCAAAAATCAAACATACATGTCTAACTAGTTGGTATTCAGGCAAAAAGATGTGCAGACCCTATTTTCGTCCATTTGAAGTATCTGTAATAAAAAACTTTGTCGTTGCGTAACCCTAGATGCGAAAATAGATTGGCTTTGCATTTTCGGAAATCTCAATCCTCTTTTTCTCTCCTTTAGTGTTAACGTTACATCAAGTATCAGCATCCGAGTTTACATTAATTGGGGTAATATCATAAGTTTGTGAAACTAATGTTACTCTTAAAACTATTACACTAAATCCGTGGCTAGCGTGAATATGTTGACATGTCGAAAATTGCTATTTGTTAGGGTGGCCATTTTTAGGTTTGATTTTTATTGTACGTATATGTTGAGATTTCAATTAACGAATATTATTTTGGTGACTGAGTGTAAGTTGATATAAGAAAATATCAATGTTCATTCACAAAATCATGTTAGATATGTAATTTGAAACTGTAAATTTTTTTCATATAAATTCCTAATGCGTAGGAAGTATTACGCCAGTAAAAAAAAAACATGGAAGTCGACATGTCAATCTGTTCACGTCAGCCACAGATATTCTGTGATTTCGCCATCTGCTATGGACCAACTGCGTACGTCTGAAGACTATACTTTCATCATTACCGATACAGTTTAATATATGTTTAGGTTTCAGTAACACTACAAAAATATAAAGTTTTACAAAGAAGGTGGTACTTTTCTTTATATAATAACACTTATAGCAGTATACTAGTAATGAAAGTAATCAAAATAAAACAACAATAGAAATATATGCTGTCCGTAAAACTGATAAAGAGAGATTCTCGTGAAAAGTATGGAAACGTCCCTGTCAAATCATTCAGGTGACTAGGTATAATTAACAGGATGCTTTTGGATAAAACCATCGCAAAACCGCTCTCGATTCGTAAGCTTTAGGAAGACATAATTATTCTAGCTATAGATCCTTAACATAAGCTATTAATCAGAAGACATCCCAAGACATTTGCATGTAGTCTAGTGTACATTGCAAGACATTTGCAATCTACACTAAATTGCATTATCCTTTTTTATGTTATTCCGACTTTCAAATAACAACTTCGAGTTTGATTGATGTTACCAGTTTATCGAATGTGTTACGACTCCTACGCAATACTATAACATGTTGCCATCCTTATTTCCCAACCTACACTGCCTATTACCCAATAACTTTACCAATAAACGAACGGAGTCGCAAAACTACAAGTTTTATGGGCGCTAGAGTATTTTATAGCCCACTCCATCATCAGTAATTAAGCTACAATAAACATAGAGTTTATAGTTGATAGGAACGCGGACAGTTGGTTGTTATTTATTAATATCCGTCACGCCTGCTTAGGCCTGTAACATTTGATGCATATGCTGTAATCGATACATTGGAGTATTTCCACGATAGCTGGAAATGTTTAATGTATTTTAATATAAAACGATTTTATTTCCTTTTTGTAAATGAGGGGACAATTACTGTGGGTAAACACAGTCCGCGTTTGATGTCTCTATCCCCTCTAAGATTTTTTGTTGACCTCCTTACCAACGGGACTTGACTACCTTCAAGACTTTCGATTATCGTCTTGGACTATGTTTTTAAAACCCGACGTATATTTAAACAGAGGGGTTTTAAGTTCAGTGTAAAAATATGTTTATTGTACACGATATTATAAAGATAGTATCTGGAATCAATAATCGTTAAGCGATAAGTACAATAGGTGGTCTCGTCTCTAATACATTTTAACAACCCTTGGAAGGATACGAAAACGAGAATAAGCAGTTGCTGATGGAGACTAAAACTATCAAAATATAACAACTTATTTGTATAGTACACCAGTGTAGCGATATAGATACAAATTAAATATTTTATAAAGCGAAATATATTACAAATTATGCGAAAGTTATAAGAGAAACGACAGGAAATGAATGTTAGATTCAATTGCCGAATGAAACTTAACACCTAAAATTATTGCTGTATATTTTGAGATGCAACTCAATGAGAAATTAACAAGTTTTTTTATGACATCCGCTACAACTTGAACGTGAGCTTTGCTTGCAGCTCCTTTAACAATATTATAATTCTGAACAAATGAAATATTCATCCATTTGAAATTGTATTTATCGATGTAACTAATATAAAAATCATTATTGCCAACTGCTATTCAACTATTTAACTGTTCTATTACAAAATGTATTTAATAATAAGCCAGTTCCTATTCGGGCCAGGCCTATGAGGCCCAATAATCGAATGGGTAACATCTGATTACGTTTCATGAATTTTTACTGTGGCTCCTTGTGACCAACATGGCATTGATACGGTAACGAGAATTATTTACTATATTATTGTGAATATTGATCACTATGAAGTTTATGACTGTCCAACACAAATTAGGTCCCTCTGAACAGGTTAGGTGATTATTTAATATTGATGTTGGGTGCCTATATTATGAACATTTTTATAGAAACTAAGTTCACATTGTTCTGACAACTATACGAAAAGATTAACAGTAATGTTTACATGTACACCATACCGAGGTCTTAGTATAGCAAAACTAGTAATTTTTTTGTAAGTTTCAATAAGTTGTCGTACGGTATCAATATTGGATTCTGTAACCGTAGTCGCCGGCCTACCTTCACATACATCGTCACGGAGATGCTCACGTCCACAAGCTCGCAAATTAAAAAGTAACATGTTCTCAGAGAGTTCCATTTCCGAGTTCCATAATTTCTTTCTTATTTTTTTTATTGTAAGGGTTTACAATACACCCTGAAAGTTCCAGAAACTTTTCAGGTAATAAAATACATATATTTAAATTAACTACTATTAAATATAAAAATACAATTACCAATAAGGCACACCGGTTCTACGTCTGCTTGCCTTAAAGCACAGGCCCATAGAGGAACTAATTAACAATCGTAATTCTAAACTGCCCATATAGTTATAATTGCGGTCGTACGTACGTCACCGCGGTTGGAATACATAACACCGACCACCAGGACAGACTCACCTCGGCAGAATGCTAAGCACACGCTTTTTTGCGTCACCTACAGCGATGTTGTTTCGTGATTGCAATTTATTTTAACTTGCAATAGGGTTAGTTACGGTGCATTTGGAGGATCGCTGTTGAATGTTTATTGATAATTAATATATTTAAACTTGCTTTACAGTATGTACTTGGTTTAGCAAACGTGTCTTACCTGTTTGGAGAATAGGGTTTATGTATACAAGCCGTTTTATTTATAAGAGACAGTTTTTTAGGTATCTGATTAACTCTATTTGAAACGCATCTATTATCATTATCGTCGTGGGACGTATGACTAGACTAAACCTTGTGTCCTTGGAATTTCTTGCCTGTTCTTCTCCATAAGATCTAGGTTTTGGAACAGACAACTAGCTTCACGACCGACTTATACTGACTGACTCCTCCTGACAATTCAAAAATAACTACAATGGGTTTACTTGAAATAAATAATTTTGATTTTGAACCTCTAGGTTTCACAAGTCCACCACACCAAGTCTTCCACATTTTTATTAAATGCAGTTCCTTCATCCTAGCTCCCTGCCATTTTGAGCACGTTGTCGCCTCGTCCAATAGATTTACTTAGGTGCGTATGTGTACGCTTATCCTAGGGTTTACTAGAAGATCATTGATAAAACCGGACTTAATGTTAAAGGGTCAAAGATTAAATACCGATCAACCTTCAGAAAGTAAAAAAAATACTTAGTGAGAACATTCCAAATAAATTAATTGTTTTGTCTATAACCTACAATTCCACAAATTCTTTGTATTTTTAACCGACATCAAAAAAAAGGTTCTGTGTTATCCTTATGTATTATGTATGTTTGTATGTCTACGATTTTCTTAAGAAGTAATGGACAAATTTTTTGTATAAGTAATTAATTTTATTTTCATATGTTTTATTGATTTTTTTTAAACACAACCATAGTAATTTACTGACAGGAATGCATGTTGAATGAAGACCACACACCATTGAACGGAAGAGATAGGGATCTTAGACGCACGACCCAAGGGACGTTATTGTGTTGCAACGTGTCGGTACTCCTCAATTGTTTGTGGGTTGTGTGGAAAAATCTTTATTTCCGACACATGGCAATAAATTTTATCCGACACCCACGCCAATGATCTGCCTCGTCTGCAACGTCAAGAGTCGCTTCTTGCTTATTGCACATATTTGTATGCTTGCATATGTGTATTTGCATTGATCTAGGTTCAATCTATGTATAATATTATATTTATCCGAATTATATAGCCCATAGTACAAGCTATGCCACAGAATCATATCACAGAATAATATTATATTATTATTATTTCAATTTCTCTAAATTGGAATGTATATCATAAAAAGCAAAAAAAAAGAGCTTACAGCATTAGGAACGTTTATTCATATTTGAGTGTTACTTTTATCTTTTTTGTAGCTCTTACTCATTCAACTTAAATATGGATGCTTTACTAAAAAGTGGAAATTACCGAGATAATTTGTACTAAATATCTTACAGTTGACTTTTTTCTTAGCAGAGACCGACGACCGAATGGCCCAAACGGTAGACATTTTTACCTCCATGAATAGCTTACTATTCAAGTACTTACAACTTTCTATATAGGTATTCATTCGACATATGCCCAAACTTTCTAGTTTCACGACAACGACATCTATTTACCAGACCCCCCACAATAAGTGCAAATCAAAAATTACGTACACGCCACGATACCATAGCCTCGCGACATAAATCACGGTGAAACAATGGGACCGATACAATCCTATCAGACAGAGATGGCAGATAAAGCAATGGTGACTACCGGTGGCCTGATCCCATCAATCATTGTAATACAAGTGTGTAGTTGGAACACGATGTTGAAAGTAAAAACGATATACATTGGCGTCTGTAATGTTAATAAAACAATCTTACGGTCTAGTTTTCCAATTGTCAGGATTTTATTACAGATTTATAAAAGATATATATAGATAGGAAAAAGCTTTTCAAGTATGTAAATTCACTACACTTACCTACTTTGAAGCACAGTTGCCAAGAAGCTGCAGTAAATGGTAAAAAAATGACAGGCCATGGTCAGACGAGTCAGAAAGAATAGACTGGTTAGAACAACGAATCATTCAGTCATTAGAAAGATAGTAACCGTCGAATCACAGAGAGGTGTAAATTTGATTGAGTTAACTTTTTGATTGAGATTTGATTAAGTTAAGAAAAAAAAACAATCATTCACTTTTGGGTACATACTGAGTTAACGCAACGCATGCGTGACAGAGTAGGTACATATATTATTTAAATAAATTAGTAAACTCCACTTGAAAACCTACAATCACAGCAAAGATTACCGAGCCAAAATTAAAAATCATTATTTAAAATGTTTTATTTTTGTTTTAGTGTCATTTTATCGCAGTCGACGTTCATTTTTTTGTATAGCAAATGGTTTCGAAATGTGTGTGGATTAATTGCTTAATTGTGAAACAAGCAATGTATATCGTTATCTTGTATTTACCCAATACAGTACATTGGAATTACATTAAATTTATAGCTTAAGCATTATCATTTACAAATCACCAGTCTGTATACAACTGCAAAATACTCTTTAGAATAATCAGAATATTGTTTTATGGCCTTTACGTTTTAAATACATCGTGCTCTCGATACACCACTCATATTTCTCATAACAGATGGGCCAGTTACTAGCTACACCAACAATACAATACAAAAATCATGCATTGCTTATACATAATCTTTAGAACTTATCATATTAATGAAATTATTTTGATTAATAGTTTGGGGCATATAATTTGAACATTGAAGTCGCCAGATAAAGTGTTGGACAAGGTCTATAGAACAGACCTACATATGTGTAATATGGTTGGAATGGCGATGTTTATGATGACATATGTCATTGGTAAAAAATCATTTTGATGAGTGTTAGAATCCTGACTAAAATACTAAAGTTAAATTGGTTATTCCATGGCAGAGCAATTCGATATTTGTAACCTACTAATTAAATATGTTCAGATGATAATAACATAATTGTCATATCTATCTATCGACGTGTAAATGATACTACCTATCAGTCTAACATTCAGTAAATAATACATACTTTTAGAACCTGGAAGTCTCTTCGAGTACAACCCTAACGAGGATGGAACGAAAATACGAATATGTGTTACTTGAACCGAATCAACTCATAACCTACCTAACTCCTATAATAATACTGACGTAGGTATTCAACCAAATCATGTGTCGAGTTCACGCAGAGCCGCAAAATAAAAGTATACAATTCGATCCAATTTATCGCATTAGTTTAACACAGGCACCGACACCCTCACGACACTTAGCTCCAATGAAGTATCTCCTCATCAAAGCGCCGACGATTGCATCAATGAAATGATTGTTGGCCTTTAACTCACCGACGTCGGTCGCACTGATTTTTTAACTGACTGAAAAAGTATAATCTTTAAACCAACTGTAATAAAAATATCAAATCAATTCATCAATTGAACTGAAACCGTGTTGTTGGCGTGCTTGAGGACTTAAGGAAACTAATCTAAAGTCTGTTTTTTTATAATGATTATAATTGTTAATGTAATTTGTAAACTTAAAAAATGTGATTAGATAATCACAATCATTATGACAAAACGTCTTTTAAGTCGGGAGATTCTGAATGCGGCTGTTTTTGGTTTGTGTGTGTTTTGTTATGTAACGGGCATTGTTTAACCAATTTAATGGTTCTTTAGTGATATAATAAAAAAAAATGAAAATTCCAGCCTAAGCCTTTCCACCAGAGTTATGCGAGGTAGTTAACCGTTGGCATAGAAAAAATATATTTATAGAATTGCTTATTTTTTCTTATCCAGCAATCCTAATAGTAGTTTTTTTCTTCTGTAGCTTCCTCGCGCTGCTCTAGTGGAAACGCAACCTAAATTATTTTAAGTTTTAAGACAAGTTACGGATATCCAGGGGTTACGAACTCAATCCGCACCCCGTAACCCACCAATGTGCACTCACTTTCGACACAAGAATTTAAGTAATCGGCTTGAGCAACTAAATCATCATTTCGGTAAATAATTAGCAACAAATTTGCTAAAAAATTCATGACTTTTTTTCTATTTTCCTAATTTACACATTATATTATTAGCAAACATTAAAAAAAAAGATAAAACGAAAATCATTCTCAAAACCAAAACTTCTTAAATGTTTCATTATACATTACGTAGTCCTGTAACAACAAAAAATATCAATAAAATAACATTTTTATTTTCTACAAAAATAAATTAAAATTAATTACTTTTTTGTCAACCCACTGTCCATCTAAAATCGTCTTTGACGACATTCCTATAAACTATCACCTTCGATGACGTTTACGAGTTGCAAAGGGCAATAAACTTGCTTAATATCTATTTTACTCGCTGATAAGCAACGTGTTTCAGTTCTATCTATTTTTCCATCAAAATAAATTTACTTTATCTGCATAAGAGTTATGACATTGACATTTGACTTGCCAGATTTGATAATAATCTTACCATTTCTATATAGATGGCCTTCTTGTCAAGTTTATTTATGTTTTTTTTTATCATGGGTTCATCTTGGTGAAGCAGTCGCTTCTTCATTCTATTCTACTACTCTTAGTCTTTCATTCTGACTCGACACGCGACTTCGTTTTTAACCGACGGAAATAAATGGACGTTCTCAATTCGACCGTATATAATATATATATATTTTTATGTATGTTCAGCCCTCTCTCCGTTATATATGAACCGATTTTAATTATTCTTTTTTTGTTAGATAGGGTATACCTCAAGGGTGGTCCCATGTCAAGGAAGTTAGGATCTGATGATGGGATCCTCATAAAATTGAGAGAAACCCTCGAAAATTGTAGGAACGAATAGTGTTTCTGTTTACATTTCTTTATCAGGTATTTGCGTTTAGAAATAATCACATCATGCAGCTGAGCTGATGATAAAAAAAATCATTAAATAAAAATCTTTTAAACAAAAAATTAAACCGACGAAAATAATTAAAAAGCATAAATTAATTAAACCTTGTAAGTTCCTTGTAAGTATTGGGCTTATTTACATAAACTATCAAATTTTATTTAAACTTATTTTATGTCGGTGCCAAATAATAAAACGATTATTATTTGGCGCCTACTCATATCGCGCCGATATATCTTCAACCCTGGCCTGTGTATAAAACTGCAAGTCATCGGCATATAGGTGAAGAATAAATGTACACTGAAGGTCGTAGGTTATCAGATTTATAAATAATGAAAATAATAAAGGAGACAATATACCGGCTTGAGGGATGCTGGTGCAAAGATCACTCCAACTCGATGACAAGTCATCAACACAAACGCACTGCTGACGTCCCTGAAGATAAATGGAGAACCATACTATATCACATAACACCAATGTCTTATTCATTAAAAAAATGCTTATTATTAAGTAGACACTTTGGTGTAACTATCTTATACAATTCATTTGTTTATGTTTTAAGTAATTTTTCTTTTCTTCCTCCATTTCCAATTTCATATCAACAACATCTTACAAAGACACTACCGTGTTAAACTTAAAATTAGTTTACAACTGTTGAGAAATATAATTGTAAAGTATTTTGTATCTTAACAATTATATGAATTACAAATCAACATTTTACGAATCAACACAACTTTTACGACACATATCTGCTAAATTATATAATCATTCCATTTTAAAAACTATTCTTTTCACATTATGTTTAAATATTGCAACAGGATTACTTTTAAAATCTATATTTTCAACGTAATACAAAACATAAAGTCTGTTATTTAAAAAATCCTTAATCTCGATATTTAAGTTAACGATGACTCAAGATTGAAATAACAGCTCTCTATAAAGTTGATGTTCAAGATAATATCCCTAGCGTCCTACAAGGTGTAATTTGGACCAATTTAGACTCGGCCAATTATGTAATTATGACCACGAACGTCGTATTTTCAATGTACTTAACATTTCCAGTATCGATAACACATTATTATTTAATTTTCTTCATTAATGATGAATTTTTGTGTACGTAGCTCCTCACTTTTCACTTATGGATGTATAATAAGTTTTAATTAGTGAAGAAAGTTTGTTTTCAGCTTAGATTCTGTTAAATGATTAGCTTGACAGTACTTTTCTAAATACAAGATAAATAAAAATTAAGAATGAGGACTTGTACCATAAATCAGACTTCAAAATACAACCAATGTGAAATTCTATGCAATTCAAATAAGAATAGGACTGACCTTCGCCATATTGTGCTGCATCATAGCTGTCAATTCGAACAAATTAGGTAGGATGAGCAAAACAAATCATTTCGAATCAATTTATTTACAATAAAATATGAAAAATTGGGTCAGATATTTTTTATCTACTTAAATTATGTGAAAAAGGCATAGGTATCCAATATGACCTGAGCCATGTTAGGAAAGTCTATACAACGAGTACGACTGTTTGAGTTATACTGGTCAATGAAATAAACCAAAACATTCAAAACTTAATTATAGTCGAATTTCGAGTTATTTTTAAAATTATGAAATGAATAGATTTGGTAATACTACAACTAAAAAAGTAAAGCAAAAAAAATGTTAATGTTACGCAAATTAGTTTTCTGTACAAACCGTACTTACCAAGGGACAGTTGACAGATTAAGGTCATTGACGTTCCTATTCTAATTTGAAACTCATTGTAAAAACGTAATAGTAACATTATCACGTGTACATCAAGTTCGATTTTAACCAACAGATCTACAAAGTTTCTTTGTCTACTGTATCACGCAACTTTTGGCCTTTGGTCTCAGGTAATAAAAGACAAATTGCCGCAGCAATCATTGGTAATATTGCAAATATAGTCGAAGCTATCCACTGTGGTTTTAAATTGGCTACAAAAGGGGCTAAAGTGGCTCCTAACTTTGAGCCTGCAGCGCTGATTGAGAAACCCATATTTCTCATAGGTGTTGGGTACAATTCAATTACATAAATATATATAACACAAAAGTTTAAAAAAGCTGATGAGACTCCTATGGCACCAAACAGTGTTGATATCCATGTACCGCTAGGAATGAAGATCAGGCAGATCATACTTGCCCCAGCAATAATATAAGTACCCATAGCTGAAGCTCGTCTTCCGAATGTCTTTGTGACCAGGGACGTAAGTGGAGTTATTGGTATCTGAAATAAATATGGTTTACACATTAAACGTAAAGTAAACGATACGTAGTAGGTTTTGAGGCAATAATATAATTTATGTTTAATACAAATGTAATGAACTTTCTAAATTATCAAAAGACTTAACTAAAAACTTGGTAAAATAACTTTGCACCCGGTATTTTAATTTAGATTACCAATTAATCAAAGGGCACTAACATTTCAATTTATGTATGACGATGTATTCAAATTCGTATTTGTGTGTGGCATCATAGGTCCTAAACGGATGGACCGAATTTGATTTGTTTGGAGGTGATTTGATCGGAAGTGTTCTTAGCTATGATTCAAGAAAATCTGTTCAGCCATTCGAAGATCAATTCTTTCCTGTTTGTCGATGGGATTTTTTGAGTCACCCCCCAATTTTTTATTTATGTTATTTGCATTAATCTGAGTGTATATATTTATTATAACATGACAAAAAATGCTGGTCAATTAAAATTTACTTCTGATTATTATTTTTTAAATATTTAACATACTGCCCAAACTATGCTTAGTTTCGGTTTAGATAGCGATGTATTAAATTTAAATAAAAACATAAAATCTATTCGTCCAACACAAGTTAGAAGTTTGTACATTTTATTCTGTCAACTAACCTGAATACAACCAAGTAATGCAACGACAATAAAAATATTTGCTCCAAGAACTGTAGTGTACTGATTTAAACCAAAATAGCACACGCCAGTCACAAACCATATCGTGAAAGATGACATGGTGATCAAAGTAAGTTTCTTCGTTTTAAACAAGTCTGTGTAATTAAGTTTTTCTGCTTCATTCTCTTTTATGTTCAATTCTTGGAGACTTTTAGTTACAGTGTCTCTTATACCGATGACACTTCTCTTGTTACTGGAATAGAAAATATACATGTAATCAAAAGATGTTTATTCGTTATTGCATCTACACTACTTGACATAAGCCTCAATGACTTCTAAGAAGACCAATTGGAAGCGACCTGCGTCCACTGATGACCTGCGATCTTTACAATTCTGTAGACCTCATATTACAGTATTAGAATTTAGAACAGTACCTATAAGATGGCAATTATTGTAAAGCGTTAAGAAAGAAAGAAATAAGTACTTCATTCCTCTCAGAGGTCTAAAATTATTGCACTAATTTAACATAAAAGGTATTTAAAATTACATTGGTCGTAAAAGGCCTAGTGACCGACCAGAAACTTATCAACGAAAAACAGTATAAGTACCGAGGTAGTTGACCAAAATTGACGAAATTCATATGGTGCAAGTTTTATATAAAACAATTTACTCACAACTTTGCCGCTTTAGTCATAAGTTCTACAGCTCTGTCAGCTTTTCCACTTGTAACTAACCATCTTGGTGTCTCTGGTATAAACAATAATATTATTAAAAGCACTACGGATGCTAGACTGAATCCCAATAGGTACATGTTCCAAGTCGGGGCAAAGTACGCAAAGCCAGCGAGTGTCACTTCCCCAATAGCATCGGGAAGTAAGGCTAATCCGCCAGCCATCTCTCTGTGCTGAGGTCCAACAATTTCTAAGATAAACACAGCAGTTATTGACATTATACCTCCACTTGTTACACCTACGAAAAATCTAAGAGCAGTAAACATCCAGTAGCTTGTAGCAAACGCCGCTGCTAACATTAAGACTACGTCTGTGGAGGCGGATAGAATCAAGGCGTTTCTACGGCCGAATCTGAAAGTAAGCATTCTGTTATAAGTTATTAGAAACGTATCTAGTGTTTTTTTATCATCCTTAACATTATTAAAAATCTGAATCTGCACAGAGTTAATTCTAACATCACTTCGCCTGTCGTATACCGATTCCTTGTTATGACTGTATGTAACACCTGTTCAGCTGATCTAGGGATATGAAAATCAAAATCATTTATCTGTACCAAAATAGTACAAAGTGTTTTCTTGTGATTGTGACCTTCTACTAAGTGAAACATCTGTACTAGAAGGCCATACTCTTCCATAACCATAACATAATGTAGTTCAGGTTACGGTAGGTTAGGGAACGGTTGAGGAATGTACTCGTATATTGGAGAGATAGATCTTATGCCATCAATCAATCTGTATACAAATTTCAGAAGAAGTAGTAATAGCAAGATAGCTATTAATATATACTAGGATTTACCTGGTGGTTGAAATTCGACCATAACTCATTAAATTTTGGGTATTTTATTTTATTTCCTTGATCTTTTTGTAACATCAATCAAATTATTCTATTCCATTATAAGTTGATCTGTCATTATATAATTTTTTTTTTTTTATATTACAGAGGGCAAACGAGCAGACGGGTCACCTGATGGTAAGTGACTACGATCGCTCATGAACACCTGCAACTCAAGAGTCACAAGTGCTTTGCCGGCCTTTGAGATGGGAGTACGCTCTTTTCTTGAAGGTTTGAAGGTCGGACACTTCTAACTTGATGTAGCCGTTATCACATAATTTTAAAATTTATTAAACATATGACACAAATTGTTAATAACACTTACATTAAGTACAGAAGTGATAAAGTAAAACATAAATATTTAAATACATTTTAATGGCTGTATGATGTAATCTGTGTAGGTAGGCAGAGAAATGTAATGACGTATTTCGTCATCTAAATAGTCCTGGTACAGGCCAATTGAAATTGAGTATATGTTTTGAATACCTGCATATAGTGACTCACGAGCAGACGAACTTGGCACCTAATTGTTTGATAATATTAGGTTCCTACACTTTGTCTTCATTTATACTTTAAATATTCCAAATGTTACATTCCTCAGTAAAGGAATAAGAAAAGGGCTAAAATAAGGTTGATATAGTAGCTCAAACTTACCTGTCGGAAATCCAACCAAAGATAGAAACGCCGCACATTAAGCCCAGCATCATCATGGTTTGCGTGAAACTCGTCAGCCATTCTCTGTCGCATATCAAACCAAAATCTGATATCAACGTTGACTCAAATACATCTTGGTAATACTGATATTTTTCGCAGTTCTCATAGCATTTCGAAAGCTGAATATCTGTAGTCTTATTATCGCTGAATTTTATACATTTGAATTCAGTAGTCGGTGTTAGAAACAATATCGCGAGCATATTCCAGGTTGCTATTAGTCTACTTGATGCAACTATAGCACAAACTATGACTTGCCATCTTCCTGTCGAACCCATTGATTTAACGACATAGTCATCTTCAAAATTACTTTCTAATTGTTTGTCACTCATCATATTGTCACTATTATGATTGTTTTCCTTCATTCTTCAAGTCTTCTGACACTATAAACATTAATTTACCACAAGTTAATCACGGCGTACTGTACAAAATAAAATGTTACATTGTCTTTGTCAGTTATTCTTCATATTAAACGAGATACGGGTGGTCTTTATGAACGCTGCATTACATAACAATGCACAAATCTTTAACAAAATACAGAGAAGTACGAGTACTTTAGAACTAATGAATACATAGTGAGGCCTTGTTGCATTTATCTCGATGACCGTCCGTTCGTCCGTCTAGAGTTCTAGACGAAGAAAGTACTTAGCTTCTATTTTAGATCTAGTCATGTTTAAAGATAATAATTCGTATATCATCTGCAGTTTTTTTTAATTAAAATAAAACTGTTACGTACTGGACGTTCTGCTTCGTCTTCGCAAACCTTCGAAAACATTACTGAAAACTCTCGTCTACCCAGGATATTTTTTAGATATTTAAAAGGCTGACCACACTTGAAGGATAATCATATTTTCTATTTAATACTTGGTAGTTTGGTAGAAGGGAAAAGTCCTTATAATTTAAATATGATATTTGACTTGAGCTCGATATCTGAAATTGAATGCCAACACTCATTGTGCTGTGATTTACGCCATCAGTCACCACGCTAATTTTTACCCGACTACGAGATGCAAAGGATACCCTCCTTTCTATCTGTTGTGTCAGACTATATATGTATGTATCTTTTCCTTTGTGGAGCTCTAAAGACGATACGTGTAGGCTGATTTTGATTATTCTTACACTTAGTGGCAATCTTGCGAGTGCCACTAAAGACATGACAGTAATGAAAATTCATTCTGGCGACAAACAGACGCCATATTGTGAAAAAGAAATAATGAAACTCGATGAACGATGTCAAGTAGGTTCTCTAATCATTTGAATGGCCATTTAGGATCTATAAGGATTTAAAGTGGTTAGCAACCATCTCACTTACATTTTCAATACTTATAATAAAGTTGTGACTCGGGTTGTCATTCGGATTAGGATCTCGAGTTATGTTGCGAAGAAATTTGAATGTTAACTTGTCAACGAAGCAGTAGGTGCAATACAGACAATAGAGTGGCCAGCTTTTTGGAGGGACCAGTTGGAAGAGAATTGTAAGAGAGACAAAGCTATTAATAACAATGTCCCTGGACTAGAAGTCAGAATCGAACTATCGACAACAGACGGCCCAAAGGGATGCACTTCGTGGACAAGGCGAAATATAGCGACATATTTTGCCATTAATATTGTGTTGTGGTTGATTAAGTACACGCATTTTTACGAAAGGTCAAGATTAGGTAGCCTTGAGCTGGGTTAAGTCTCAAAATGGATTAACAATGAATCAGTAGTTTAAATGAGCAGGTTCTTAAATAATCCCCACGATAGTAACACTCATTGAAAATTAAATGACAAAATTGCAAAATTTGTAATTATAACTAAGAAATGTAAAATAAAAAAAATAATAAACAAAAAAAAAATTTTTTTAATGTCTTAGTTCAGTTTGTGAATGTGTGTTCAGGATCTGTATTTTTATAATGGAGTGAGAAATGTCTCACAGATTAGTAAAAAAGAAATGCCATAATTGACAATTTATCTATCAAGTTATTAAACGATCGTTTTCGACAATCATATACGGTGCCCCATAAATGCATATATGATGACACTTTTATGCAAAACGAAATGTAGCTAATATATTATCTGATAAAACAGATTATACTGTTATTGAAAAGGAAGAGCACTGCACTGTCGGTGTTCCTTTTATCTAGATATAGCCAACATTTGGGGTCAGAGTGATTTGTATTTTTCGTTACAGTCGGAATTGTGATCTTCAAAAATATTCAAAAGTTACTTAAAAATGTTGTAAATGTGCATAATTATAAATGTATATTTAAGTGGGCGTAATTGTAGGTTTTGGAAACATTAAACAATGAGCCGCCATTTTGATGGTGATCCGCAACCTTTTTTAAATAGAATAGCACGACAGTCCATGTCTTGTTAATTTACAAATTTGTTAGGTTTCGTTTTAAAATAAAAAAAGCACATTAAGTTTTTTGTTTCAATTTTTTTATTTATTGGGAAATCTTTTCAAATCTTTTTTGTCTACTACTGCGGTTATTTTAAAATCAGAAAAATCTGCCTAACCATTCTCAAGTGATGCTCTAACAAACAAAGAGCATTGTATTCCTATTTATACATACATAATTTAGTGTTTATTTACACATATATAAGATTTACCCATTATTTTTTAAGTAAAATAACAATATCAAGAAACGTAAAAGTGATACCAGCTCTAAAATTATAAAACAGATGTGAGCCGAAATCTTGATGTCAGGAAGATATGATATCGAATTTCAAACTAATCGGAGTAGATGTAGAATTGTTACTTGATTTCTAATGTAATTTATATTTCTAGAATTGGATGTTATAATCAGTTAAGATTAAATCAAACCCAGATTTGACAAAGAGCGAAGGGTTTCTAAACCCCGACGGACACGTTTGACGCATACATGACTTAGACCTCAACTTGTCAACAACATGCTTTCAGGCCTGGCCTGAGGAAGTGCATTGCTCTCCAGAGGCTGGTGCATCACCTGTGCTCATACTTTCCCGAACTATCGAAGCTATGTAAATAATAATGCATCAAAAATATTTACCTCAACATTTATCAAAGTCCATTAAATCATCATCAGCCAATATTATTTCTTTTTTCACCCCCGAAAAGGCAACTTTTTTAATATATCATTAGATTCCTGTCTGGCTCGAAATAAGTCTTCAGAATTTCATACAAGGCTTTAAGTGTATCTCGTTAAGTAAAACATGACTGAGGTACGTGTAATAACACATCGGTGGTCTGAGGCCTGTAATTTGAAGCACTTTTGAGGCACTTTCGAGTCACTCAATCAAGTAAACGCCGGGTGTAACAGTTAGTTACCTGTCAGTTGAGCCTTACATAATTACATGTAATTCCGTCGAAAACTCTTGAAAACAAAAGTGTTCTGTGACGAAATTTTTGTCTGTGTAATTTTGTTAATTTAACTGTAAACAATACTGGTGATATACCTTTCGAAATAACTCTTGAATTATTCATATCAAACTGATCATGCCTCTTGTCATGATTTTAGGTAGTTGTAGAATTTACTTTACAGCTAATCACAAATATATGTATTTTACATTTACGCTGTAATGTATATTACCTTTTTTGGCATATATTAGGTAGGGTTTTTTTATTAAGAAAACATGTTACCTCTCATTCTACTGTGTTAGGTGTACAAACGTCCCATACAGCTTTTACGTATTTAATGTTTAAAATTTTGTTAGAAACGTTAACTCTTGATTATTAATTTCTATTCATCGTTTTACAATCATAGGTATATTTTATATACATACCTTTTTAATTTAGCAATAACAAAATATTATTTTTCTAACTGACCATTATGTTTTGGATATTGCGTTGCGCGTTCTTGGGTCTAGACCGACAATGTCAACCCATCACAGTCACATTAAGAACCCTTATTAACTAATATTAAAAAGAAAATATTCTGTCATTAGAGTCATGATTTAATGATAACTGCTATTGTATAATGAAAATAATAATTCATTTGAAAAAAAAATGTGACGGTTACTGATTTTAAAGATGGCAACAGTAGTTTGAATGAAACCTTTTTATTGAAGTGCGTACAATATTTAATGTATTCATAGTTGAAGTAGTGGACCAAGACTACAATGGGTAGTATTATACTGTGTATTTGTGATTATTTTAATACGGCACAAAATTGTAAAAATGCCTATCAAAACCGTCTTCTTTTATGTTCTAAAGCTACTTAAACATAAATTAATTTGTCCATCTCAGCCAAGACTTGGAAGATGCCGATTAATTTTAAATGGACTAGTTAATCATAAATGTTGTGCTTATTTAACAAGAAAGAAAAACACTAAGATTTGAAATTTCTAACAAAATAACGAATTTCTTCAAATGACTGTCCACAGGACAGTCATATTGTCCGTGTATTACGTACAGGTAACTACTAAATAAAAAACGGAGTTTTCGCTAACCACTGGTTTGGACGTACAGTCCACTTTACAGGCAAAGCAAATCAGTCCCGTCCCCATCAATTTGCCATGGGCCAATATTACGGCAGACGTGATGGCATGAATATCACGGTAATGACCAACGACTGTAGCTCCAGGCCGACATAAATCTGTAAATCTAAGTTGGAATAGAGATGACCGTAATATCGTTTGAGATTTGGTTGGTATCGATGACCGACTGTCGATTTATCGATACTGAATTAATAAGCTGTTAACATGAAGCTTGTTTTGCAAACACAATTTCAGATTTCACTAGCATTATTACTGACACGACTATTACTATGTATGTGTGCTTATCATTGGAGTCTGATCAGTACAACATTGTAAAAATAAGAAGCCAATCATCCTACACCACAATTACAAACAAGAACATATTGTGACGACATTGTTGACGTATCCATGTACAATTAACCATTTTAGACAATTATTGCCCATTAAAATATACTTGATGGTAATGTTCTTAAATGCCATTCAAATGTAAGACGTTGCTACGTTTCGTGTTGTCACTATTACTTAATATTAAATTGGAGCAACAAAACGAAAATGAACAACATGTGATTACTCGGCCGTCCGGTTCAGTTTTATTTTTCGTCAGGCAATTCAAAGGTAAAAATACCTATTACGTGATGGCGTTAATTCCCGTTCACATACATAACTAGCTACGCCCCGCGGTTTCACCCGCGTAAGTTTTAATCCGAGTCTTCAGCTATCTACATACCAAGTTTCATCGCATTCAGTTCAGTAGTTTTTGCGTTAAAGAGTAACAAACATCCATACATCAATACTAACAAACTTTCATGTTTAAAATATTATTAGGATTACAGTTTTATTCCAATTTCAATCAAAACGGCCTTAATACGAATAGAAGTGCAATTTAATATTAAAGCTTTCTTGCATGACCCTCACAGTTAGTGAGGGAGAAGTTAGAACAGTTAACTTAAGAAAACTCTACAAATATATATTTTTAACTACATAAATTGCTGTTATAAAAACATTAGAAAGGTTTACTGACATGTGTATTTCCAAAATACCCAACTAGTTTCGGATCCGACTGGGGACCTTCACCAAGCGATGAAGCAACCTTCCGCGTCGGTGTAAGACGCTGCAATGTACTAAAACCGTAAAACAATTATAAAGTTTTCATTCTAATAATAATATAGGCCAAAAATTCAAACCTATCAAATACTCAGCATTCTCTTGCGAGTCAGCGCACCTCTATTTCTCGCGATTAGTGCTCACCTCCCTTTGCTGGTAGGGCAGCGGTTAGCCAATCGAAATTATACGCGATAACCATTACTTAGGTGAAACGTTTGGCAGATTGCATTCCCATCACGTAGGTGGATCTGTTTTGTGTGGTCAGCCGCTTGGAAAGGTATAGGATGATTGAGGGCAGTAATTGGAAAATCATATTGGTTTGATCTTGGTAGTTTGCCCTAGAGAGGTCTAGTCATAGAGATTTTTTTTGCTGGTTTTCGTGGAATGCATTCCATAGACAAAAAGCTTGGCTCATCTTTACGAAAAGAGTTAGTATGTACCTACTCCATAGAGCTTACAGAGTAAGAGAGAAGTACTACATTAGTGTCACGAATGTTGTCTTCTTTTTCTAACATATTGTTATGTTTTGTTAGAAAGAGAAGACAGCAAACTCTCTGAAGGAAACTTCAAACGGTATACTATACCGCTACGTAACGAACTTGTCAGTTTACGCGACAGTACTATAATTGAATTTGAATTGAAGTATTAAAGTAATATTGACAGTTTGTTACATAATAATTGTTTTTTACAAATAACGTTTTATAGAGTTTTTATCTTATATCTAGTATCAACATAGTCGTAAGCTGCAGGTTACTTTGATTAAAAAAAAGTTTTTAAGGCTAATGGGAAATCAATCTTTAAAAAATTATGCCTGGTGACACGAACTATTTATAGCGTGTATCCGTGTAATGCGTATTATTATTGCCTTAATTGCCCGAGTTACAAAATCAATAATAATAATAACTCCACACATCTTACACACGGCCGTCTGATCCCAAACTAGGCAGAGCCTGTACTATGGTAACCAGACTGCTGATAAACATACTTTTATATTTCTAAATACATATTATAGATAAATTACACCCAGAGACAGAACAAATTATCGTGTTCATTACACAATTATTTGCCCTGGGTGGGAATCGTACCCACGACCTCTGGCTTAGCAGTCAGGGTCACTAACCACTAGACCAACAGGCCAGTCAATGTTTTCTTATTACACTCCATAAAGTTAACTTCTGTTTTATATTATTCTTTTAAAGTAAATATTGTACTTAAGTGATAGCTGTGTTGTGTTTTGTGAAAGGTCGAGTGAAAGTTTGTTTCGGTCTCCACAGAGTACATTACAAACACATACATACACTTAAGTATAATCAATGATCTTATCAAATTATAAATCTAATCCTATTCAGAGCCGTGCAAACAAAAATCAGGATTATGTTCAATAGTACAAAAAAAAATCTGCAGTAAAAATAGATAAACAGTACATTTTTATCAAGATGCTGTCACAGTATCTGGCAATGAGCCAAACAAGTTGATTGCACACAAATTGTTATGATCTAGTATATCAGTAGATTTTAACTTGTATAAAGAACTAAATAATACTTTCATTTATTATTCTATTACATAAACTGTCTATGCTCTATTTTTACCACTGTTGTAGATTTAACCACATTTTACAAAGTAATTTATTTTATTTGACCTTTTATTAAGCTATCCAAATATAAAAAAAAGAATGACTTGTCTTTATGCAAACTTTAATCCACAATATTCCTAATTTAAATCGTATTAACAATCGAACGTCAGCTTTCAAATTTCTCTCTTGATATTTTTTTTAATTTACTCGTTGAAGTGGCGATGCTACGGCGAGAATTCTTTCGTCCCGTCCGTCGTAAATATTTCAGAGAAGAGTTTTTAATCAGTCGTCAAGCGATTTACAAATTAAACAGGGGCCGTGTTATGAAGAAATATCGCGAGCTGTGACGGTTCGTCTCCATTCACTTTAGGAATGACGGCATGTTGATAGTGGTGTATAAGACAGCCCGTAAAGTTGTTGACTGTTAGTGTGCTGGCTTTTAATACCTTGTCTTTTGTGTTTAAATTTTAGTATGCAGGAAAAAGGGTTTTATATCTCTTAGTTGACAAAGGAGTATACTGAGTGAGTATCTCACGTTCTTCATGGATAATATTATTGATTTATGACTTGCTTCAAATGTTCTAAATTGCTAAAAATTACTAATTACTCCCATGGACACTGCTCAGAATATGTAAATATACGATTTTGTTTTAACCCTAGAGCGTCACTTGTTTAGCCTCGTCTCTGTAAACTGTTGATGGTCGAAGGTCTTGATGATGGTCGCTGAATTAAACAATTTAAACTATTTTACGCTGATGTTAAACTTCATAAGTAAAAGAAGACTTTAGATTAAGAACAGCTTAAAATTAAAAAAATATAAAAAATCCACGTTAACCTTTTACCAACTTTAAAAAAGAAAATGAATTGAATTGATGAAGTGTGGGAGTATATTGAGAGGAATATATTGAAAACAATGTTTTGCCAAAATATTTCAAAAATCTCGTGCCGTCCTAAACAGTGAATACTAACATGGAATAAGAAATATCGCCGTCTGAGGATCTCCGCAAAAAGCTCGCAAATTTCGTCATCAATTATCATTATTAGGGAGCGCTCGCGTTCCCGGAGACGGCGGTAATTGAGTTTTATAAATGGCGTCGGCTGCCGACGACGTGACTGTCATAAATACTGTGACGTGACGTGTCGCTGAGCAGTGGATACGCAGTCGGACTTTTTGTTTGTTTATTTATAAATTAAAATTTATTGAAAATTTTCATTACTATATTTACACGTAAGTCTAATTGAAGGCATATTAGTTTCATGTGCCATATAGGTTGCAGTCTAGGATAAAAATCCGTTATAAGGGTTTCTTTACTAGAGTATTCAATTTTGGACGTGTAAAGTGATTGTTTAGTAAGTATATTTTATTCCATGCATATGTACAACGAAATTTATTAACGTAATTCGGATTATTATCACTTATCTAAATGTTTGTTTTTAAATAACTTCTTCATAATATGGAACAAGTCTTGAATGTCACAAAACACAAAAATAACGAACAGCCAGAGGAAAAACAATTTATACATGAATGACATAAAATATTAAAATGACCATTCGAGACCAAGAATCGAACTCACACCACACTTACTAGAGGCAGCGGCAGCTGGCGAGGAGAATGAATGGTAGTGTCTGTCTGTTTGACATTTTAATTAATGTTTTTTTTTTTAATACCAAAAGCTTTACCGAATATTATTATTGTACTAGCAACCCGCCCCGGCTTCGCACAGGTAGCAGAGACATTTTCAACAATCAGCGTCATATTTCAACCAATTTACACAAAACCTTAATAAATTATATACCTAAACCTTTCTCATGAATCGCTCTATCTATTGGTGAAAACCGCATGAAAATCCGTTCAGTAGTTTTTGAGTTTATCGCGAAAAGACAGACAGACAGGCGCGTTGGGGGACTTTGTTTTATAATATGTAGTGATATATTGTTACTTAGATACAGTTGCTTTCAACTGCTTCGGTTGTTTCTAGGCTTCTAACTTCTTCTAACTTCCAGACTAGTACAGACCACTAACAGAGTTAGTGGTCATAAGATTAGTGCCTTCAACCAAACAACAAACTCTTCAGCTTTCTAATATTAGTATAGAAAAGAAGTGAAACCAAGGCATAAACTTGTAACTGCGAGGAGCCACGTAACAAAATACAACAGCTAAACTAAACTCCTTGACTTTTTTTGCGGTTAGTACCTTGATACTTTCTACTACTTTCTTTTGCTCTGATTGAATGCTTATTTATTTAATTCACTGTAGTTAGAGAGCTTGGACTTTCCGGCTATAGCAGTTCGAGTTACAGGAGACCCTGACCTTCTCAAGCGACACTCCCCAATTCATTCGTGCCTACCTTTCCCTTTCAATTCATTCCCAAATTTCCAGGTGTGTGTCCGAGTGTATGTATGTATTTATTCTCCTAACTAGCAACCCGCCCCAGCTTCGCACGGGTAGCAGCGAAATCTTCAACAATCATCAACATATTTCAATCAATTTGCACAAAATCTTAACAAATTATACACCTAAACCTTCCTCATGAATCACTCTGTCTATTGGTGGAAACCGTATGAAAATCCGTTCAGTAGTTTTTCAGTTTATCACGAACAGACAGACGCGGTGGAAGACTTTGTTTTATAATATGTAGTGATTGGAAAACAAGTACGCGACTATCTAATGTTAAGCGGTTATTGCTCTCTAAACACTCGCAATATATTTTATTTTTTTTCTAAGATGAAAAATAAGTGTACTGTCCAATTAAAATAATCTTACACTATATACCAAGGCTAAATAAATATTTTAATCGAGAATGCTACACCAAATCCAAGTGCACTTGGTCATGTTTTGGGGTTTCTAAACCTGTCTGGGTGCACAGCACATGTAATATTGTAGCTAAGTACAGCTCATTTCGAGGATCTGCGTACTTTTGCTGTACTATTTATACCATTAAAGTGTCAAAACAAGCTTAAGGCCTGCCTGATTGCAATCCGTCGTCGCCTGTGGACGCGGTTATTGTAAAAAACCTTTTGAAAGAACCTAGACCTACCCAAAGCTCGTAAACTTAGTACGACAAGTATTTCTAGGAACAATCAACATGCGGTCCGTCGCCGGTCGGGCAAAAGAAACTCTTGCGCATAAGTAACGCAGTTTCACCAGCATTATGGTTAGTGCTCCACTCCTAAAAGCCGTGGTGTGACGTTAAATGGCCTATAACTTGCCTCAAGAATTAAGTTACTGAAATCTTAGGTACTATGCACACTTATATATTTATCTTATCTTAGTTAAGGATATACGGTTTTACTCACGTGTATGTTTCAGGGATGCCCGATTAGTGTCGGACCCGACTGGGGCCCTTTATCAAGGGATGAGGCGTCCTACCGCGTCGGTAACCTTAACTTATATGAATACCACTCACGGAAGTTTTTATTATCTTACTAATACATATTATAAAGGCCACAGTTTGTGAGAATGGATGCTCATCACTCTTTCACTAAAAAATGGCTAAATTTTCATGCCGGCAAATGCACGGTCCACGTGGGATAGATTTGTCAACAATTTCTACGCGAACGAATTCGCGCTAGCTAATCACTACATATTAAAAAAAACAAAGTCCTCCGCCGCGTCTGCCTGTCTATGTGTTCGCGATAAACTCAGAAACTACTGAAAGGATTTTCATGCGGTTTTCACCAATAGATAGACCGATTCATAAAGGAGGTTTAGGTGCATAATTTGTTAAGGTTTTGTGGTTTTGTGTAAATTGGTTGAAATATGATGATGATTGTTGAAGATGTCTCTGCTACCCGTGCGAAGCCGGGCGGGTTGCTAGTAAACTATAAATTTGAAAGTTTGGATGGATGGATGTTTGTCACTCAATCACGACAAAACGCCTGAACGAATCAGGTTCAAATTTGACACAGAGACAAATTATAGTCTACAATAGCACACAGGCTACTACTATCTATCTACGCCAAGCCTAATACTATCCCACAAAAATCTACGGTCCCCGTGGGATATTTCGACGCGAACGAAGTCGCGGCCAACAGCTAGTCAAATTTTTTTTTTGAAATCAGAACAGTCGTCCAGTGATTAGAGGTTAAACCAAAAACAAACTCTTCGGCTTTTTTTTTAATAGTACCCATAGATACCACGCCTTAAGCATTATAAATGTAGGCAATAATTAAATGTTTATGGTTATGTTATGAGGGTCGTTATTTAGTATTTTTATTTAGCTTTATACAATATAACTATAAGCTACAAGGTTTGACGACGTGTATGTGGCCAACGGATGCTGTCAGCCCGTCACTCGACCTCTGGTTCACGAAGGATCATAAAACAAATTGAATGATTTACACGCGACGTCGGTATCATTCACTAAATGTGTCTACATCTTGACCTGTACGTATTATGAGACGTGTAAACTTGTAATATAATGTAGATTTAGAAGTAAAGTCAGTTATATTTTGATAAATATTTTTTTCTTTTTTTTGCAAAGTCGAAATTTTCTTTTCAAAAAATGTTTGTGAAACTATTCCGAGAGCGTAAAATAAATTTACCTTTAAGAAACAATTACAGGACACAAAGTACGCTAAGTATATTTACAACACAATACAATACAATTTTTCTGTGCTTTTCCTGAAACTTACTTCAAAAAAGGATGAGGTTCTCAATTCGACTCTACTTTTTTTTAATGTT
Organism: Euplagia quadripunctaria; assembly: GCA_963859945.1. Taxonomy (NCBI): domain Eukaryota; kingdom Metazoa; phylum Arthropoda; class Insecta; order Lepidoptera; family Erebidae; genus Euplagia; species Euplagia quadripunctaria. The sequence goes on along the minus strand of OY982567.1, from coordinate 23,729,100 downwards.
TGTTACCTCAGAACTTTCGACTGGGTGAACCGATTTTGATGATTCTTTTTTTATTTGAAAGCTGAGGCTTCCCGTGTGGTCCCATTTCAATTTGGTCTAGTTCTCACAATGGCATCCATGAGAAAACCATAAAGTCTTTTATGGAATAGTTTTTTTTTGAAAAAATTATTTTTTATGTTTTGCGAGTCATGTTAATAGTAAGTAGGTCGTCGTCATTTTAATAAAAATATGTAGCTAAAATTACGTTCGCCTTATTAATATTACTTATCTTTATATATATTATTTATCAGTTTATTACGGGTAAGTAAAAGAACTGTATGTAATGGGTAATTATGAAATAAACGTTCATTTCTGCTCAAGATTGTCCATGGTTATGCTTTAAGTTCCCTAGTACATTTCTAATCAATAGATACCCCATAGGCTATCGATCTAGTACTTGCCATTTCAATTCCCATCCAGTAGCGACACAAGCTCAAAACAAACAATCTTTTACAATTTAAATCTATTTATATAAGTAGATTTAAAAGTATAAGTAGAGCTATCTTTGTATAGGCTTCCGGGTCGTGACAGGTCTGCATATATACTGGACGCCTGTAGCTTTTTGTAACTCTTTTTACTTACATTTTTAAATTTACAGCACAAATTGTTTAAAAATTTTAGCTTTAGCCACTTCTAACCACTTTTAATCCAAATTTCACATTCCTCCGTGCTCGAAATTTACTTAAAAAGGGTATAAAAAATTATCTTCACGTACGTACATAAATATTATTATATAACAAATAAACACGACAAATAAACACCACGTTAACCAACTCCTAACCAAGCATTTTTTTACTGGGAAAAGTTAACAATAATACTAGTAATGTTTGACAGACGTTACTAGTAATATATATAGTTAACAATAATACTAGTATAATGTATGACAGACGTTACTAGTAATATATATAGTTAACAATAATACTAGTGATATTTTATAAATCGCCAATAGCGCCTAACGAAATTATTTTAGCATTTCAATACCTGACGACTACGAGACAAGGTGCTCAGCCAATAGGTACCTATGACTTAATTCGGACTACACGTTTCGCTTTTACGAATCCCTAAAATACATAGGTAGATACTGAAACCGTTAGAAGATGATGATAACCGGACTGATAGAACAGGAACTGTTTTCCAGACTTTATCCGCAATGTACCAAATCTGTTCGTTTAGCTGGTGAGTATAATTTTTATTTTTTCTTTTAAGTTTGTCCATTGCAAGTACAGAAGTAACATGTTTAAACATCTTCTAGCAGTTAACAAATGTCAACAAATTAAACCATCTAACACATACAATACTAAAGAGGACCCTCGAAATAAAACATAGTATTTGTAACCAATACGTCGAGCATGCTATAGATAAAACAATACTTTCTGCCCTTCAACTAGAATTATATTGGGAACTTTTTTGGAAGTGGAAACTTCTTTAGGCAATTTTGATATGATCAGATACATACCTATACTAATATTACAAAGCCGAAGAGTTTGTTAGGTTAACGCGCTAATCTCAGAACTTCTGGTTCGAATTGACAAAATAATTTTTGTGTTGGATAATCCATTTATCGGCTATATAACACCACGCTACGACAAACAGGAGCGGAGCATCAATGAAACCTTAATGTTGTGCGGGTCAACTAGTTATTGTTATACAGATGAGTATATATTTTCACTTGACAGTTTTTTTTATGGGGTAGGAGGTACACGAGCAGACGGGTCACCTGTAAGTGACTACCGTCGCCAATGAACATCCACAACTCAAGAGTCACAAATTGCGTTTCTGGCCTTCAAGGTACGTGCAAGTACGCTCTTTCCTTGAAGATTTGGAGGTCGTATCGGTACTACTGTCTTAGAATCTCTTTGCGCGAGGCAGGATTAGTTAGGAACCAAATCATTCAACTTATTTTAGCTCCATGGTGCCACAATTAACGTAAAATCTTTGACAAGTTTTTTTTAACTTTCTTTGCCAAAACGATAGAAAGCTTGTTTTTTATGATAATGTGAAAATAATGACACAAGTATTTATTTGTCTTTACTATTTATTTACTACCACCAACAGCAACGTGTGACCCGTACAGCATGTCAAGGTTCTGATATAAATGTGATGTGTAGTGTAGTGCAAAGTATAGTTTTAATGATAAACAAGTTAAAGCTTTCATTACTCGAAAGGGGTCGTTCAAGTATTAAGTAAGCACTAAAGAGGGTGGTTTCTGCTTTGTTTGCCTTTTAAACATAAGGGACGAGGGGGTTTGAATGCCTATTACGTCAGAAATGATTAATTTACTTTTGGTAAACTTTTTGTAAAATTCAGTCACACTAATCCCACTAATATTATAAATGTGAAAGTTTGGATGGATGGATGGATAAATGAATGTTTGTTACTCACTAAACCGATTGCGATAAAACTTAGTATGTAGATAGCTAGAGACCTGGATTAACGCATAGGCAATTTTCATTCCGATATTCCCACGGGATCGAGACTTACGCGGGTGAAACCGCGGGGCAACATATAATGTGGCAACCCAACTTGTCTATGCTCAAAAGAAGAGCGGATGTCAGGGGATCCTTTTAATTGAAATAAAACTATTTTTAACGGATACTATCGCGATTTATTTGGTGTTATTTTACTATTTACACTGATCCCGACGTTTCAGTTGCTTTTCAGCAGCCATGGTCACGGGTAGACTAAGATGGTGGTCGTCTCATGTATCGAAGTGCAAAGTTATCTCAAAGTACCCGAAGTTTGTTGATTGTTGGTGTTACTATTTACGCAGAAGTTGTCTTGAAGCCTTGCTGTGTTTTCCTTTTAATGTTAATAATTTAAGATTTGCTTCATTGTATTATTTTACATCATTAACCTGGGTGTTTTTCATGAATTACAATAAAAAAAACGAACACATTTTTTAAATATACCAAATGCTTACGTGGGAGGGGTTAGAGTATTGCTTACTTTTGCTGGGAAGGGGGAGCGAGAAAGTGGTCGAGAATGACTAAAATCCTGTTTAGGTAACTAATACTTTAACGCCCTCTAAGTAGTAAAACTGACCTTGATATAAAGAAAAATAATTGTTAGTAAAACAACGTCATCCATTTTTTAACATTGCCTGAAACCAAAAGATTTATGTCACGAATGATGTTACACCACGTGTGCGAGTACATAAGCGCGGAATTTTTAATGATAAAGAGAAATCCTTATCTGAGCACCACGATCCTTAGCACCGATTAAAGGAATGTTACTAAAATTATAAAGGTGAAACTGTGCGGATGGATGTATCGATTTTTGTAACTCTTTCAAGCAAAAACGGCGGAACGGATCTAGATGAAATTTGGGACAGACATAGGTTATAGCCTGGAATACCACATAGGCTAAGTTTTATCCCAGAAAAAATTACAGTTTCCGTGGGATAAATTTCACCAAAATTTCCAGGAGAACGAAACCGCGGGCAACTGTTATTATCTTACTTAGTATAATAAAGGCGAAAGTTTACATACACAATTAATTACGGTCTCATTAATGTATGCTATCTAACGTTGGAGCGATTAGCCTCAACAAGTAGGGTCTTCCTCCAATGGATGAAAGAGCATAGCGATTTACACGGGAAAGATGATGACGCCGCTGATGAGCGGGCAAGGAAGGGATCTGCAACATCAGTGGCAGGTCCAACTACACTGCTGCCACTACCCTTCAACCAACTTCGCTCTTGGGTAAGGCAACGGACTCGTGAAACGCACAACAGTCGTTGGACCAACATACCTGGCTGGCAGGCAGTCCAAACAGGTGCAACGACTAATCCGAATAGTTTTTTTTTTATATTATAGGAGGCAAACGAGCAGACGGATCACCTGATGATAAGTGACTACCGTCGCCCATGAACACCTGCAACTCAAGAGTCACAAGTGCGTTGCCGGCCTTTGAGATAGGAGTACGCTCTTTTCTTGAAGGTTTGAAGGTCGTATGGGTCCGGAAATATCTATATCTATATATTTGTTCCAGAGATTGGTTGCGCGAGGCAAAAAAATTCTGGAGAACCGCACAGTGTTGGATTGCCAATTATCCGAATAGTTGTAGTAACCATTATGGGACATTTGGCCCTTAATCGACATTTATTCACCATAAGTGCGATAGACACTCCTCTATGCAGAGGATATCTCAACGCAGAGGAAACGACCGCCCACGGCATCCTAGTGTGCGAGGGAGTGGCCACACAACGGGCAAGAATCCTCGCAGATGCGAGGTCGCTCCTAGAAGCCTGTGAAAGCCCCAATAGGCTTTTGTGCTTCTGGAAGGAGCTAAGCTCGCTCAACTAGCCAGCCTTATCTTAACGCTTAATGAACCGTTTTTGAGTGTAAATTCCGTTCTCAAATCAAATCAAATCACGCAATCAATCTCGCAAAACGGTTGAACGGATTTGAATGCAATTTGGCAAATAGATAGATTATAGTCTGGAATAGCACATAGGCTTTTTATCCTAGAAAATGTACGGTTCCCGTGCTATAGATTTCACTAAAATTGTCACAAGAACGAAGTCGCGGGCAGCAGCTAATAATAATTAATTATTAACAATTATAATTGATGAAAAAGTAATATTACAAAGAGACAAAGAAATACATTTCCGTATGTAATTTGTGTTTATAACTCTTTATCTTGGAACCAACTCTTTCGTAAACATTACTTCCTGAATAGCTATTTTGGTTAAAGGTTGATACACACTATAACGTAATCCTTTATTTTTGTTTTGTTAAAACACGTGATCTGCTGAACTTGTTTTTAATTTTTTAAATAAACTAATTCTTAATTTTGGGTCCTAAAGGTTTTAAGTAAATATACAATTAACCAATCTATTTATTTCAGTGAAAAACATACCAAAAATGTATAAATAAAATAAAAGACTTCCTGTGTATATGACAACCCTATGTGCGAAATTCCTAGGGCTTGTCATACTAGCAATATTACTATTTGCTAACACCTCGCCGATGTTGATAGGTTGCACGATTGACGACGACGATTTAGGAATTTCTGTGACCCACATAGGTATATTCTGAATCGAAATATATTTTCATTTCAACCTTAACCTAGACTGAATAATTCTACCGAGCTGATAAACAATACGTATATCAATAAGTAAAGAGTATGATATTGTCGAAAGTTTACGCGAATGTTACACATTGAAATAAAACTATTTTTCACGGATTCTATCGCGATTTATTTGGTGTTATTTTACTATCTATACTGATCCCGACGTTTCGTTCCCGAAGTAAAGAGTATTAATGAATATTTATCATCTCTGAAAATCGAAAATCAGTGGTTGTACAAAAGAAAATTAATAAAATATTAAAAACCCTTTCGTTTAACGCCAGTCCAATGCGATCATACCCTTAACATTCATGACCCATTAGCTGCAGTAAACAAAGCATTTCATTTCTCTATCATTGTGTGATTGGCGCCATAACTCGTTCATATCTTGAGATGCTTCTTTGAAATCTTCCTGCTACGACAATGCACATAAATCTTTATTTAATGTGAGATGTTTGTGTCGTGGATGTGGTTCTTTGTGCGCTAACAATTTAATTTCTGTTATATTTTAATTACTTTTACGCAGTACTTTTCTGGATAAAAGGTACACTATGTCCTTTTACGTCCCCATGACAACGTGTATACGCAAAATTTCATGATGATCGTTTCAGTAGTTAGCGTTATAAATAAAGGAACTGTGATTTGTTTCTCTAGTGTGCTTTGTTTCTCTCTTATTACTTTACTTCTGAGAGAGAAGAGGATAAAACATGCTTTATTACGGCGTAATATTAATACATACAAAGGAAAGTTTACTGTGACCAACCAAACGAAAATAATTTACTGGGCATTGATGATGTTTATGTTGGTACTAGCAACGCCCAGTGGTTTCACCCGCGTAAGTCCCGATCCCGGGGGAATATCGGGATAAAAAGTAGCCTATGCGTTAATCCAGGTCTCCGGCTATGTACATACCAAGTTTCATCGCAATCGGTTTAGTGGTTTTTGCGTGAAAGAGTAACAAACATCCATCCATCCATCCATCCATCAATCCATCCATCCAAACTTTCACATTTATAATATTAGTGGAATTAGTGGGATTACTTTTTATTTTAAAATCATGTAAAACAGACGTGCAACGAGTATTGTTCCTGTTTCTTTGAAAGTTGATAGACAATTTTTTTTAATCATACCTAGCTATTAATTAACTTTTTGGCTATATTTGATAAACTTAACGTTCTTGCTAAGACGAACATTATATATTCATGTAAGCAAGATTCCATTTCCAAATAGTGTTTTCAAATGTTAATAGAAAATGTATAAAAAAAATGTTGCAATTTAAATATCAATAATAATTTGTCATTATAGGATTAGTTCCATTTTAGTGCCAAATCTTGAACACATAACATAAACAGCGAGAACTATCGATAACGTTTCAATCATTTTGCCGTATCCACTTTAGTCGTACTCATAGTCTGTTTATCTGTCGCCCAGCGTATATCAACGACAATAACCATTAATGCTAACAGCCCCAATAACGTTAATATTTACAACGTTATAACTGCTATGCTACAAGGTGTCTCGCCCGTACTTGATAGTGAGGACATGTTGTCTCGTAACAGATTTGTAACATGTCGATATGGAAGAAATATGTTGTTGTTTGTAATTTGTTATTTTAATTTATTGTTCTGTAACATTATACATGCGGTCAGTTCAATGGATCGAAATCATATTAATAAGAGAAAGTCACATATTATGTATTTTAGAGTTTCAATCGGTAACGACTTTATAGATAAATTGATGTATCTGTATGGCACTACTAGTGTAGTGCTGCTTTTAGGGTCGGTAAGTTTGTTTGGGTCACCCTCTGGTGACAAGAGGGTGGAATAGGGTCAGTAATGTATTGATGACACCACCGTTGTTAAGTGTGTACAGGCATCGATTACTATCAGGTAGACCGATTTCCCAAATTTCTTGTAGAAAATTAAAATGCTTTGAACTAAACTCTAAATCGTAAAAGAAATACCTAATAAATGACTTTACAGTCACAACCGATTATCAACCCTAATGTGTCAAAATTAAGTTATCCCTTGAATCTGAGTTACATTGCAATAACAGATGACTATGAAACATCAAACGTTAATTAAAATTACAATATCTCAAAGCTCCACGCCGACAACGAAAAACGACGGAGTTCTTTTCTGGAAATTTCCTTCTTAAAGTGTCTTTAAAAACATGAGAGATGTTTTGATGGATCAAAAATATAATATTATTATTTTAAAACGATGAGTACTGAAGTCGTATAATATTCATATTAATCTGTAGTAATCATTGATGCTAATTAAAAACATTAGTAGGATTGATTGATAAAACCATAACGTTGATTCATTTAGTAATTATTAATTATGAAAGTATGTACAATTACTTTTACTAGAGATCGCGTGGTGGTCCAATGTCGACCATGATTTATTTCATTGGCCAATATTACTTGACCTGTCATTGTATAGACTTTTGTACCATGACAGGTCAAAATATATACTGGACACTAATAGCTGTATGTACCCGTTTCTGCATTTTTTTTTAACTTTGTAGCAAATATTGTTCAAAAATTTTAGCATTCGTCACTTCTTCTCTGTATAAACTATAGGTGTGCGAAATTTCATACTCCTCCGTCCGCCCAATTTTCGTAAAAAGGGATCCAAAGTATTAATATATAGATAATTAATAATTACACATTACTGAAATAAATTAATATTTTTTCTTGTACAACCAACCAGTAAAAATATTATTAACAATAGTTAAGTTTAAGTCAGAAGTCTGTATTTCATACAAATGTTTAATGACCCTACGTTTTTGACGTAATTATTTGACAACAGTGAAATGGAAGTTATAAATCTGTATTCCATAAAAAAAAATAATGACCTTACCCTTTTGACGTATTAATTTGACAATAGTGCAGTGGAAGTCACAAGCTTGTATTTCATACAATTTTTTTACTGACCCTACCCTTTTGACGTAATAATTTGACAATAGTGAAGTGAAAATCACAAATTTGTATTTCATGTTTTCTAATGAACCCAGGATAAAAGAGGAACTAATTTGAACAGTCAACTACACTAAACAGTTCCGAAGTAAGCCACGGAAATACTTTCTATACTATTATAGAAAGTATTTCCGTGGCTTACTTCGGAACTGTTTAGGTCTATTAATACGGTAGTTGACTGTTCAAATTAGTTCCTCTTTTATCCTGGGTTCATTAGAAAACATGAAATACAAATTCTCATCATTAGAAAACTAATAGTAGTCAGTAGCGATTTCATTTATATTTATATGACTCATTGTCATCAACAGTCATAAAATTATTCACTGGAAATAAACGAGGGATTATACAAAGCTGCTAATTGAGGTATTTGTCACTGGACAAGTTGAAAAGATTACTGTTAAATTTTTAATACTCAGAAACGACAAGATTCAAATCTAAATCCAGAACATCAGACGCCAGCTTCAAATCCAGAACATCAGACGCTCGAACCACTGAACCATCACATTTTGTACTCCAAAATTAATTTTTAAAGCACGCTATTTGTTACACGGCTATGATTAAAGACGTCTGAAGAAAGAACGGCGTCGAGGTATTCTCCCTAATAGCTTAACTTTTCATCTGGTAACAAATTAACAGGCTCCGTGTCTTAATGCAAATAAACCATGATTGATGGAGCCCATTATTTTTAACGATATTCCTCAAAGGATGACAAAGAGCGTTTCTTTTTGTTCTTTAAGTTTATTTTTTATCTTGGAACGTATAGTTAGGATAAGCCAAGCGAAAGGTAGAGAGAAAAGTTTATGAGGTTTCAGATTCAAATGCTAACAGTTCGAAGAATCGTTAAGGGAAATAAAGAGACCAGAATTATTACGCAGAAGTTTTATTTTATTTTTACTCGGCCTGTCCTACCTGTATTGGTTGGCCTTGCCTTGGTTCAGATGTTGAAGGTAAATGTAATGTACGTGTAAGTAATGTTTAAAAAATAAATTAGGTATGTGTGACTGTAGAAGTGGCTTTTGGGATAATGTCGTTAGACTCATTAGTTACGCAATGTGTTGTAAGCTTTAGATTTTTCGTGATTTGCTTCTCATATCAATCAATGGGATACCAAAACGTATTTGTAATTTTACTAAAAACTCCTCTATAAATAGACCGTGTTCACTCGTAGCTTCAATAACAAACGTTGCTAATACATTATAAATAAGCAAACCAAATATGACTAAAGATTTTATCTTAGCTATAGATAAATAAACATGTTTCTAAATGTATACAAGTTCACCTAAAAGAAGTAAAGCGCCTCATATACAAACCAATAACAGTTGTTTTTTGTGTTTAAATAAACCGGTCGAGAGCTTAGGAAACTTACGTAGCTTCTAGTCATCGTAATGGAATATTATAAATATTCCACTCTACCTATTGTCCCGTTTAAAACGCTCTCAATGGATATATGGTGCGCTCTTACTTACTTTTCAGCAAAACAGGCGTGTCTTGCGTAACTATACATATTACTGTTGGTCTTAACTTATAGTCTATATTTTTTATATCTTATTGACAACTAGTTGTTGCCGGCGTGAAAATTTTGGTGAAATCTATTCCACGTCCCACAATATATTTTGCGGGATAGACTATATTTCAGACCATAATCTATCTCGGTGCCAATTCTCATCCAGAACCGTTTAGCCGTTTGTGTGAAAGAGTAACAAATATCCATTCATCCATCTATCGTCACTAACTTTCGTCTCTCTTCTACACATATTTGAAAACTGGCTTTATTAAAGTCGCAATAATTGCCAATAAATACAAAAAATATATAGTCATCAGCGATTTAAATTAGTTATCATGAAATACTTATTGCAGAACATATCTATGAAACCTTTTATTTATATTTAAGTACTATTCTTATTGGTATTATGAATGTAACCAGTGTTCACGGAAACATCATCCGACTCGCCTATAATATAAATAATTTAAATATATTGACTAATCAAACAAATAATGGTTTAACATTCAAACATGCACTCAAAATAGGTATAAAGTACTCAAGCACTGACCAAATCGAAGAAGAACAAAGAATAAACACATCAGCTGATATACAAATTTTCTTACCTCAAAACTTTGGCACTTCCAGAATGTTCTTTAAAAGGCAAGCACTAAACTGTCTCCTTGTAAGATCAAAAACCGACTGCTAAACAAATATTCAAGAAGTGTGTTAATAGTCAGACTCCTAGTGGAAAGTTTTTGATCATTTATTATTTATGAAACCTTTTTTTAATGTCCCTAATTATCTTAAAGTCCAATACGTTAAGTACCAGATGCGTTGTGTACAACGACGAAGCATTCGAAACTATTCTCAGAAAACACACGAAAAACAGGTATGGAAAAATACCCGATATTTCTACCGTTTTATTTTTTATTCGTATACCTAGAAACTTAAGTCAATAAACTAATATTGAATTTTTTATTGCGTTCTATGATGGTTTACATACACTTAGGTGTTAAATGAAATACCTATTTATACATACATTTTATTCCAACCACGTTCATCGTTGTGAGGTTGTATATAACGCGAAAGTTTGGGGGTCGTGGACTCTTAAACATTAAGACCCTACACAATCGCGAGATATACAATATTTTAGAAAATATTTTCTTCATACTGATGTGGGAGTGCATTGTAATGTGGTCGCAGTGGACAACAAACTCACTCCGCTCGCTCTGGCTAAAGAAAACTGGCGAAAGCTTGTAGTACTTAGTACTAATGATCGCAGGGAGGTATGGAAGGGCAAAGAACTTCATATTCGTTTTTATCGGGCCCTAAATGGGCCTGATATAGACTTTAAAGCATCTACATCTTGGCTACGTTTTGGTGATCTTTTCGGAGAAACCGAAGGTTTTGTCTTTGCAATTATGGACGAAGTATAAGATGGTACGGAGGGCATGCCACCATCCCGGTGAATCTATCAGGCATATTATTTCTGATTGTTCTCGTCTTGCCAACGGTGAACATTTGCACAGACACAGTCAAGTGGCCAGGATTGTACATCAACACCTTGCCCTGAAATACAATCTTATGCATTTAGACGTGCCATACGCACCTTGGGTTATCCCAATTCTCGCAAATGGTCGTGCCATATTGTATTGGGATCGATCTATCATCACTGACAGAACTATTGCTGCCAATAAACCTAATATAGTGCTGATAGACCGATTAAAGCGCCGCGCAATGATTATGGTCGATATCGCTATTCCTCATAATAATAATAATAATAATATTTATTAATTCAATTGAACGAGGTACAGCTAATCTATCTTAATCTAATATGTAGTGAACAATATTTGATACTTGACATAAACGATAGATAAGAAAAGTTACATGGTGTTTAAATTGACAATATAAATTTTATCACAACAAAGTTTGTCTTACCATTAATATTTAAAAACATTAATCGACATAATTATTGGGAATAGAAACAAGAGAATAGTGTATGTGTGTGTGTGTGTGTGTGTGTGTGTGTGTATGTGTGTGTGGTGTGGTGTGTGTATGTGTGTGTTTGTGTGTGGGGGGGGGGGGTAGTGTAGTGAAGTGTGTGTAGAAAAAATAAAATTATGATTATCACCTGATGGGTCAGGGTTCACTCTCAAGAAGAATGGTAGGGTAACGGAAAGGTTTATTTAGCATGACCTTTATGACAGCACGCTGTGCTCTTTCAAGTCGAAGCATAGACGTTTTAAAAGTTCCTCCCCAGATTACTATGCAGTATGTAATGAGAGACTGTACTAATGCAAAGTATATGTTTTTTAATAGCAGAGTGTCCACAATATTTCTGAGTTTTTTTATAGGAAACATTAACTTGCGAACGCGAGCTGTAGTGAGATCTATGTGTTTGTCCCAACTAAGTGTAGAGTCTATTTGCACACCCAAGTACCTAACGTCTGAAGTTCTCTGAAGCAAAGGACACTGGCAGGTGTTGGGTGACATACTTGAGCAGCTGTGTGCTTTTAAATAGGTCGTCCCTGGCTGAGTTGTGGAGTTTGCTGTAAAAGTTATGTGTCGAGTTTTAGACACATTTAAGGTAAGTAAATTTGTATTAAGCCAATCCATAACAATTTTAAGCGCCTTTTCCGCCGATTGGATTGCACTACTCCAGGACTCCCCACTTATAATAAGGGCAGTATCATCGGCATAGGCTAGGAGTTTACAATTAGGGATTGACAGCATACAGAGTGTATTGACATAAACGAGGAAAAGCGTGGGACCTAGCACGCTGCCTTGTGGTATGCCATAAGTGAGGTTTTCGTTGTTACTTATGCAATCTTTCACCTTGACACGTTGTAATAAAAAATACGGAAAATATTTAAGGCAATGTCTCTTACTCCTAAAGTCTCCAAACTTTGCAAGAGGATATGTGTAGAGACCGTATCGAAGGCCTTGGCCAAGTCTAAGAAAATGCCTATTGTTTTAGTCTTGGTGTCTAGATTTTTAACAATAGAGTTGGTCAAGTCTAGCACGGCATCTTCAGTTGATTTGTTTTTCCTGAAACCGTATTGATTAGGGGCTAGAGCATTATTGTGTTCTAGATAGTCAAGTAATCTTTTATTTAGGACTTTTTCAAGCACTTTTGATAAGACAGTTAATATAGATATCGCATGTTCATAAGATATCCCGTGACGTTTTCAGAATTGCTGTTTAAATGACTTATTGATTTCAGGATATTCCAAGTGGCCTTTGGATTACCCTTTGCTTTCTGGAGTTCAAGCTGGTCAAATTTACGTTTGACCTCCTTTAAAAGGTTGTTACAAAAGTTCCGGTACCTAGTATAAATTATTTTGTCGATGTAGTTGTCGGGGTCTATCTGTGATTTTTTATGTAATTTATCACGGTGACGTATGCATCTCAGAAGTCCCGGTGTAATCCAGGGTTTCATTATCTTTTTCCTTAGCGGAATTTTCTTTACGGTGCTGAACTCCCTTACAGCACTTGATAACGTGGAGACGAGAAGTTCCGCACTATGGTTAGGGTCGCTGTTGTTTAGAATTTTAGTAAAATCGGTATTTTCTAAGTGGCTAACTAGAGCCGGTAGTTCTATATGCCTTATGAAATTTCTAGGCTCCTCAGACGGGCGAACAGTATCAATACACAACAGAACAGGGGCGTGATCCGTAATATATGAATCAAAGATCAAAGTAGTCCAGCTCTTATTTGATTTTAATAGCACATGATCAAGGCACCTATCAAGACGCGTGGGTAAGAGATGAGCCGGAAGCAAGCCATGATATGCGGTTACATTTAAATATTCCTCACTGTTTGAATCAGAATTGTTCGGAGAAATATTTATATTTGAACTCATGACGAGAACCTCGTGAAAGATGAAAAAGAAAAACAAATCAAATATTTGGATCTGTCTCACAAGATTGTCGACATGTGGAATGTCGATTCGGTGATCATTGTTCCGATTGTCATATCTGATCAAGGATTAATAGCCAAGAGTCTCGATCAACATCTTAAGACGCTGGCGTTAGACAGCTGGATCAAGGGACTGACACAGAATACAGTTCTCCTCGACACGGCCCGTAGTGAGGAGGTTCCTGTCTTTGGAGCTCTAACCACCGGTGTCTTGATCCCTGTACCCGATGTCGGTGGTCTACTAGTTTTTTTTATTTTTAAATATATATTTGGTTTATAGATATTTAAAAATATAATGTATAAGTATTAAATTTAATAAAGAGAAATAATAATGTTTATTTGTCTCAAGCTAAGTTTGTTTCTACAATATAATTTTTTACAAACCTTACTATGTTTAATTTTTATATCAATTGGTACTGATACTGGTTCCCAAACTAGGCCAAAACATGTATTTTGAATATGAATACCTACTCTATGTTTATACTTAGGTGTGACTCGGACTCGCGTGACAGCGCGTAACGCTCACGGTCACCAGATAACCGCGCTTTGGGTTCCCCTACGCTATCCTAAGATTAAAAATCTGCCATAACGGAACGATTTCATTATTTAGTAACGGCATACAAATCATTTTAAATTTGCATAGAGAAAACAGGTACGTCAATTTATGGAAATATTTAGTCACGTGTATTCGTTCATATTAATTTGGGCCAATAACGGGAGGTATCGAGATCTATTGGTCTAATCTAAAGTAATATTAACTGCATTGTAATGATTTGTATTGTGTGGAACACTTTAAATGCTTATATTTCTATAGATAATTTTTTTTAATGGGTTAAGGGGCAAACGAACAGACGGATCACCTGATGGTAAATGACTACCGCCGCCCATGAGCACCTGCAACTCAAGAGTCACAAGTTCGTTGCCGACCTTTAGAGTGGGAGTAGGGGAAGGGTGGAAGAGGGGGAGAGAGGTGGGAGGGAAGGGCAGTGCCTCCGGGAACCTCACTCACTCGGCGAAAAGCAATGCAAGCATTGCTTCACTGCCAGTTTTCTGTGACGCCGTGGTATCACTCCGGTCGAGCCGTCCTATACGTGCCGAAGCATGGCTCTCCCACAGTCGAGTAAAATAATTATTTTTATTAATAAAATGAATACTCATAATACCGGTTGTCTTAAAAACAGATTTCAAAACGAAAGCTATCAACACTATATTTATTACATATTACGTATATATGTATACGTATATTCATAATTTAGTAATAAAAGATAAGAGTCACAAAAATGTTCCTATTCATTCGGCTATAAATCAGACGGCATTGATAGTCTGTTCACACTATATGTCATAACTTACGGTGATAAAATATTTGATATATGGAATAAGGAACATTGATAAAAATATTTATTTGTGAATACGGGACTGTTGTAATCATTTTTTTAGAAGAGACAAGAGGAGGTACAACTAGAGTTATCAGGTTTATATTTGGTAGAAATTGGTACAGTTCCTGTCCGATTATCCTCTTTTACTTTTGACATATTGAATATCGTCATAAACAAACATATTATCCGGTTTTACTACTGGTCCTATTAGGCAGCAATACAGTCTATTATTGTTTTTAAACTTTCGCGACTTTGATACATATTTTATGTGTAATTCAGGACTTAATCGCGATAATATTTAAAAGGTACAATACCTCTTGGTTAACCGAGACGTTTCGATCGAATTGCACCGATCGTGGTCACGAGTGGACCGTCTATTATGCTTCCCTATCTTACTTTTGACTCCTATTTGATAGCAAGACGTGCAATAATATTATTCTGTATTACTACCGGGCCTGTTGGTAAGCAACATAGGTCTTAGTAGCTCTATAGTGCCTTAGATGGTATATGTTATGTATGATCGATGGCTATAACACTTTTCCGTCTTATTACTGAAGATGTTAGTTAGCAACACAGGTAATACTACTATCCTATGTACTCCAATGTAAGTAGGAGTATTTTTTAACACACTTTTATTTTAGCTTCACTTGTAACTGTGTAAATAAATCTTGTAAGTCAATTTTAACCTACTTCTAATTGTTGTATCGAAATGAAACTTTGTACGTATATGTAGTTTGGATGACAATACTATAATTTGTCATCTTGGAGCTGATTTGATGATGGAGCCAGGAGGGAGACAGTGGAACTCTTTTTACTTGTTATTCGGTTCGCCATTAAAACGAGTTTTTTTTTGAGTTTTACTATACTGTATTTTATAAATTTACTCGCATAAACGTATAACAGCACCACATAGAGTCAAAAAAGTATAAGATGGAGCCTGCTGCACTGTTCTACAAAATTATATTTATATTATATTTCTACGTAATTATAACTTAACGTCTATTCCTTAATAAATTGTTCTTTTAAAGACTACTTTTTTTATGGTGTAGAGGGCAAACGAGCAGACGGGTCGTCTGATGGTAAATGACTACCGCCGCCCATGGACACTTGCAACTCAAGAGGCACAGGCCGTGGAATCACTCCGGTCGAGCCGGCCCATACGGCTCTCTCACGATAAAACTACTTCTGCTTTGTGACCGCAAAGTACACTTAGAATAATTAATTATTTGTAAATAACACAAATAACTATCCAGTGGCAGTTTGCGCTATCTGAAATTTGTAATCCTAATTTAATTTTTGTGCAACGATTTCATTGGTTAATTATATTTCAACACAGACCCGTTCCAGGTAAAGTTAGACTAAGTGTACCTAGATCGCGTCGAGTGACATTGTACCCTCGATGTTTCTTATGCGATATTCGCCATCGGCCCAACGAGACGAAGATTACATTTTAAAGTAGGTTCATACAGAGTATGACAGATTAACGCAAAGTAATTCAAACTATTACAATGTACCCAAAGACCATATCCTGCTCACCCCTCAAGAACAAAGTCATGAAGATAACAATAACGGCCCAAAAAAGGGAAAAATAAATTTAGCAGCGTTCATCGAGTTTATTTGCGGCCCATAACTCAGTAATATCGCGCTCAAAGACTGCTCCATTTAACTTGAGAAACGGCTCTCCACGACAGATTTCATAAAAATACCGCCCCAACTGTGATTTCAGATGTTTTATATCAAATGATATCTCTTGGAGTTAGATTGCAAAGTTTGGGATAGGCTTTTACAGTAAGTAATAGTTTCAGAAATTTTGGAAGTTGTTACGGGTAACATGTAGGTCTTTTGATTCTTTAGGAGAGATTTACAAATTTTGCCAAAAATGTATAATTTATTTAAATGTGTTAAAATTCGATTGTTTTTTTAATTAAGTTGACATCAATTATTTGTAGATAAACACAATAGTAGAAAAATACAATGTTAATTTCGGTGAAAATAAAATTTAGACCTGTTCTACGGATGCGCGAAAAATGTTCCAAAACCGTGTTTATTTTCCTCTCCTTCCTGTAAATAGAACCCGTACACAGTTTGTTTTTAACTTCCAGCTGCATAATACTATACTATATTTATATATCTATACTAAACATTTAGACCTTGTTTTTAATCTTTCTTTTTACTTAGCCTCGTTCTAACATCAGTAAAAGGTCTCTCAGCAATTAAGACTCACTTTAACCTTTATCTTAAATCTGTTTAAACTTAAAAAAGAAAACATTATTGAAAAGAAAGAAAGAAAGAAAGAAAAATGTTTTATTCACAGACACCTAAGACACACCATAACTATAGTAAACTTACATCTAAATACAATAAACGGGGTTAAAACATATGTACCTCACGTGCCCGACAAATAGGGTCTGGTTCAGCATTTGCCAGACACGTCATGTGACATTTGACAAAAGCTCAAACTTCTATTTTTTTTTTCTTTAAATTGTGAACGATTTCTATTTAAAATCTGGTAGGCAACCCAGGCAACACGTTTTAACCTTATTCGGACTTCTTACAATGACATTTATGAGCTTTACAAAAAAGAAGAGTCACGAAAAACAAAATATCCAAAACCCACTTAACGAGAAACATTGCTAAGGTTCTGCTTAGCAATGTATCAAAGAAAACCTTTAACTTTTATGAAAAGCGGGGGGAGGCTGTATATCACGTTAAATGGGCCAACATCTCGCGTTGTTGTAACTTACTGCCGCTAAAGTGTTCCTACAACACCGAACTGTGTTTGATTCTTCATGCTTGTTGCTTGGCCAGCTTCCAGGAGACAAAACTTTTTAAATCGATTGTGTTTAAAAATTAAAATGATAAAAATTACTAAAATGATACGTAATAACCAAAATTATTCTGTATAAATGAGAGGGCAAATAGAATTTCGATCTCCATGAGCGCTGGCCTGGGGGTAACGGATGAAGCTGTTCATTATACTTGTAGAAGCACGCACACGAAGCAGTAGCGCGACTTGTTCCGAACGCGCATCTTTTTTCAAAGATCTCGGGAGCTTCTTTCTCATAGTAAAGCAATAAAGAGAACTCCCACCAGTCGCATCAGTGTCAACATATGACATTAAGAACAAACCGCCAAGAAGTTTAATAAAATTGAGGCGATGGATTCTAAATATTAATTGCACAGAATGTCAGCGGAAGTTTCCAAGAATGCACTTGATTGCTGCTTTTAATCAGACGCTTAATTAGTGGTACAAATTTCCAGTTTACCATACCACCACTTGTAACGGAACGTCATGTGGTTTTAGTTATTTGGTCTCTGATATATCACTTCACCGTTAGCCTCGGTGGAGTCATGAGCCGTAGGGATTTAACGTGATAAAAAAAGTGTGTGTGTGCAATTCACACACAGCAGAAGTGAAACTTCAGAAAAGTAGCCTACCAAAAAGAATGAGAAATAAAAAGTAAAATCAACACTTTTTTTTAAATATTTTAATAAATAATTTACTAATGTTAATAAATTTAATTTTAGCTAATTTATATAAAATATTGTGGTCAAATTAACACAGATGTGTTAAATAATTAACATAAATAAATTAACCAACGAATTTTAATACGCAAATGCACAAAAATGACACCACGTTGACATTAACGCATTTACTGAAGGCTTCGTAAAGACAAAGATTATTGGAAACACTGTTTACTTGTATTCTATCTCATTCTCTCGTAGGCTAAATCCTATTTATAAATATGTCTGTCGTTGATGATGTTTCAAAGATTATAGGAAAAACTGTATACTTGTATTCTATCTCATTCTCTCGCAAGCTAAATCTTGTTTCTGAATGTTTGTCTTGTTTGTCTTTTTTTAGTGTTAGTATTTCGTTTCATCGAATTTCAAATCACAATAATTCTAAAGAAGTTTCACGTAAAAAATAGATTACAAAAATGATTACATTTAAGTTAACAATTAAATTTACAAAATCGTAAATAAACTCAAGTTAATATTCAAGAAAAAACGTGTGCGTATTCATGTATGCACGTGAGAATTTACATTCCTTTAGAGTGATTAAAAATAAATTCTTAAGTGAAAGAAAAATGTGTTTGAAAACAACAATATCGTTAAATTGAGTAAGTAATTAATTTCATACTCCATGTTTAATTAATTACAAACAGCAAATCGGCGTTATCGTTGCGTTATTAGCAAATCAGATGTGAAAGTCCAAATGAAAGTTTCTCGTTTTAAATACTGTTCGTATACTAATTTTTATTTTTTTTTACATTGTAAAAATTAAGCATTCCCTTCACACTAACGGGTTTACACTAATTAGTTGTAAAACCACGAATCAATTACAAACTTATTAAAATTAATTATTCGTACGATTGCAAAAACATGATAATTAATATTATAGTTATATTTTATTCGTAATATAACACAATCAAATAGTAGCTCAAAGAAGACAGATAGAGGGCAGGCCTATTATTGCTCGTTTATTTACCAAGCACCAGAAGGTAATTATTTCCACGGCATTGGGAGACAAACTACTTAGTTTAGACAAGATTTACTGTTGCATAGATACAAGCGTGTTTGCAATTATAAATCTATACATTTTCTAATTAAAAGCAGTAGAATTCGTAAAAAAAAACCACAAACAATGATTAATTATTATCAATACTAAATCTGAAATGTACTTATTTTAAAAGATCTTAATTTAATAATACAATAAGCTTCAACTCACACTGAGGACACCTAACAATGTGCTTCAAAAATTAAAAAAAACTTATTGTTGAAGTTTAATTTACTTTAATTAATAACTACTTATAGCATTTATAACATGGATAACCCCTCCAACTAAGTTAACTTGTTTTATAAATTGTATCACTTCAGTGGTGTGGTTCGAACCCGTAAACATATGTTCTCAAGTCTGACAACGTTACCCTACCGTAGAATAAGGTTTGTTGAAAAGAGCTAATGGAAAAGACGCCAGGGTTCTGATGCAGGTGGGGTATGGCTCCTGCTGAATGACACGCACAAACTATGCATTAGCAATAGCGTGCTATGGGTTACGCATAGTATACATATATAAAAAACAAATGTTTAGGTATACACCACGACATTTATTTAAATAAACCTCTTACCTACTTTTTTCTGTGACTCGTGGCTAAGTGGTTACCGAGTAAGTTAGCACATTACAAAGTTAAGTAATACTACCAAGGTCAGTCTTAGGATGGGTGACCATTATTAACACATTCAGACCCCTCCGTGCTCTGTTAATGACCAGTCACCATAAAAGACAAACACAAACTAAATTAAATTACTATAATAGTAAAAGAATATGTTAATATTACCTGTATAGCTGTTTACGTTACCTCAGGTTGCTGTGGTAAATTGTTATCCAACTAATATTATGTAAAAAAATAAGAATACATTACTAATATCTTTCTTTGTCACGTGTGTCTAGTCGTGTCTAGTCTAGTCACGTGGCCGATCGACATTCACGTGTCATTAAAACTCCTGACAACGTTCAAGACAACGCGTTTTTTAAGCATGTGCACGGTCTTGACAGTAGTAGGTTTATAGGAAATAGGTTTAATAGGTTTTTTTCAGCTGGAGCCATACCCCACCTGCGTCAGTACCCTGGCGTCTTTTCTATTAGCTCTTTCCAACAAACCTTAAAGGCTTTATCTCATTAAAGTCAGTTCTCACAGTTTTAAAAGCATTTTCAAAAATGACCCCATAGGGCTAACCCGAAGGAAAGTGTACCTGGTGCCAGTTGAACCTTCGCAGACATCTGGAAAAATATCTACAGCCGAGAGATGGTGGCTCGTTTTAACAATCCGCAAGATGAAATTGGTAGTCATATCAAAGCTGTTCAATCTCTAGACACCCTAAATTCGATCTTGCATGGGGTACTGCAATCACCTTTGAGATGGCTTAGCTAAATACCAACTTTAAGATCTAGACTCTGTCGACCGAAGAGCCCGTAAGCTTATAAACGTTGATTTACTCATGAACTGGGAACTACAAACTCTTTAGCATCATCGTAAAGTCGCCTGCTTATCGGTATTTTATAGAAATCACTTTGGTGAGTATGCCAAAGCTCTCTTCGGATTAATTCAACCCTAACCATTCCTGAATGACGTAGACAGAGGTTCCATCCCTTAATTGTTGAAACACAAAAAAGGCGAGCTAAACGCTTTACCAGCTCCAACCAAGTTCTGCAATGAACTGCCTGTGCCTGTTTTTCCAGACAATTATAATCCTGCAACTTTCAAGAGTAGAGATAATAATTCTCTCTGTATCTTCGTCTTCATCGTCACTTTCTATCAGGTGAGCTAGAAGATAAATGCCTCTTCGATTAGGCAATGTAATGTACCCTATAGTAGTGATATTCATTAACAGCTTGGGTCAGTTAAATTAGATACATCGACTTATCATATTTAAACTAAAACGAACTTACAAAATTTGCAAAACAGTCTATTTAAAAAGATAGTAGGTATGTCAATTCAATACGTTATTTTCAAATAGTAACTCAAGAAAAACAGTCATCGGGCAGCATTATAATTGCTTCTTTAATTACCGAGCAGCAGTAGATAATTATTTGAATGCTTCTGCCGAGACAAAATGAAACTGTTGCTTGCTTTTTAATCTTTGATGAGTAATCGTTACCATCGGGTTGCCATAGTCAACTTGGGGCAATTTGAAAGAAATCTTAGCAGATTAAGGTATTTGTGACATTATAACTATTTTGTGGTGCACTGAGTTCGTGTTTAGGAAAGGGATCTCAGCTGCTGGTCTAAATCAATTTATTAATCTTTTTTTAACTTTTATGTTTTTTGTTCCGAGAACTAAACTCTCATTTTAACTTCGGCATTTTTGGTTCATAAATCGGTTCGTTTTAAATTGTATGATTGTTTTAAACTGATTAAAATACTAACATTAAAATATAGCTCTGGATGACGGGGTGTTATGTCCCTCCAACACAAAGCGAGGATCCTCCGACCAGGAGGCGATGTTGGGAAGTTATATATATACTAATTGGCGAGAGAACTTTCATTGCGCGATTCAAGATCAGTAGTTACTACGTAGTTCAGCTCGTCGTCGCTAAGTGATGTTGAAGTATGTTTTTGCTAATGTGAAGTCACCACAATAGCATTTGAACATTTTCTACCACTGAAGAAGTGTTACATGTAGTATGATATTACTTAATAACTTAGTTTCCATGACTTTCACAGTTTGGTCTCGCAGGGGCTATAACTTCTCTAAGTCTTCTTTAAAAAAGAAGAATAGTATTTCTTATTTTACATTAACAGAATGTGAAAGATATAAAATTATTACAATGTACATTTTAGTATCATGAAAACAAGCACCCAAAAGTATTAATTTTGCTAGTGTAATCAGCAATTCACCGCTACGTTGGTACACAATAAGATTAACTGAATAAGCAGCCACTACATTAATTAGCTATTACACTGAACACGACAGCAGACCGCAGATTCGGCAGAGAAAACAATTTGTAACAAAAACATAGCTGTTATACGAACACTTAATTAAAACGCAAATTGGCGACCGCGGCCACCGGGATCCTCGGCAACTAGGGAGGGACCATGGGATTATCGATAAATTAAGGCAGGTAGAAATAAATTTATCTATTTAGTCTTTACAGTTTTTTGCTTGTTCTTCTCCACTGGATCTTGTATTAGAACCTTCATGACTAAATGATAGACTCCTGACAATTCAAAAACACTTGTAATTAGTTTATTTCAAATAAATGATTTTGACTCATTTGATTTGGATTGATCGTTCACGAACTTACTGATGATCTTTTTGTCTCATTTGGGCTAGTATCTAAGGACTAAAAACGTCTGTGTATCCATAATTAGGAACGGAGAACTAAAGAAAATCCATTTGTAACTGAACTCTGAAATCATTACATACTACATAAATTATTTCCAAAATTTGAAAAAGGACTGCTTGCCGACGAGCTTATGAATTTGATATCGAATATCGATAGCTATTATGTCTTCCCTATTCCCGCATCATGGTTTTGCATAATAAACGTGAGATATTTACATAAAATCACTCGACATAGTCCGCTCCTAACCTATTTGACTTGCAAAAAAACGCTCTCAGCACAACATTGATTGGATTTCATTGCAAATTAGTTTGAATTGTGGAAAGTGTTGTCACAGTAAACGAGGGGGGGGGAGGGCTCTCGGTTACGTTATTACCAAACCTTAATTGTTTTGAATGTAAAAATGAGAAAATTCTTGTATCATCAGAACATTAACATTGGTGAATGGAAAATCCGTGGTGAGGGATTTGATATAATTGTTTCTTCGTGACCTTTTTTTATTTCCTTTCTTAAAGGTTAAAGCATGTATCAGACGATATAGAATACTTAGACAATTTACGTGTTTATGCAGTTAAATAAATGTTGGTGTAATGGGCCTTTAGAAAGACCAATTACGTAATAACCCACGTCCGAAATTTTCAGACTTTTGATTAATGGTCTGCTAGTCATTATTAGTCATTAGAATTATTCCTAAACCTGACTATAAATAAGAAACATAACAGCGAAATTGTTCACTATGATGAATAGACCGACCACTGATTGGCCCCAATCACTCAAACATTGGACAAAAACTATGAAATCGATCAGCATTTTGTTCTAACGAGCCGTTTGCTACAAATTATTAGTTTAACCGGTGTTTAGCGATTACTGCTATATTATTTAGTCCCAATATAATTGCGTATAATGTACGTCGTTCATAAATAACAGTGCAGTGGTAAATGGTTGGAAAAAACTAGGAAATTATAGGGGTGAAGTAGGTTAGTGGACTGCGGTCGGTTGTGCAAAGGCGCCTTTTGATGTGACGAGTCTGATTGTTTTGTCTCAGATATTAAGCAGCCACTACAAGTTGCAGCCGTGTCTTAGACTTTAGTAGTATATCTCTCACGTGCCTTAAAATATGTTTCGACTTTGTATTTTTATTAAATTTTTTTATGGGTTAAGTGGCAATCAGATAGGTCACCTGATGGTAAGTGCTCATGGGCACCTGCAACTCAAGAGTCACAAGTGCGTTGCAGACCTGTAAGGTGGGAGTAGGGGAAGGGAGGGAAGAGGGGCAGAAGAGGGGAAGGGGCGGAGGAAAGGGTTCGGTCCTCCGGTAATAAAGTTAGCGGTATATAATTTATTCTATGGCACCAAAAATATACAATCAAGTACCTAAACATATAAAATTAACAGAGAGTCCATCAATGTTTAAAAAGAACCCGTTTTTATTTTTAATAGAAAAAAACCTATTATTCAGTTGAATGTAACTTTAATGATAAACTTAATTGACTTTTAAAATGTTAGTTATTGATAGTTCTTGGCATTTTGCACTATTTATAATAATTATTTTTCTGAACAATATAATATAATGATAGAATAGTAAATGACATTATATATATATTATAATCATTTCAAAAGTTAATCGTATATTATGTTTCTACTTCAATGTACGTATCTTTACATGAATTTAATTTGTTTTATAATTTGTGCGCCATTAGTGGTAGGACATAGAGATTTCATTGTTAACCTAAAAATGTAACACCTTTTGTAACCTGTGTTCACAAATAAATTGAATTGAAATTTATTATCCGTAAGCTTTTATGTAGTATTTTCATTATAAATAACGTTCATTATTTTAAATAAAATAATATCACAAAAAATTATGACATAAAATTTTATGCAAGTCAATGGTAAACCAAAAACATTTATTACAATAGCAACAACATCTGCAGTGAGAAATTTGAGCTTCGCTGCAATATCAAACCCGACTCCAACGAAATGAATGGAATTTTTTCACATTCAAACCAAAAAAAGCATCACAGTGGGCGTCATCCAAACATGAGTGTTGTATTTCAAGTAAGTACTTATTATGTTGCCAATAGTGACATGCGCTCGAAACTCATGCGGTCCTTAATAAACAATGATGTTCTTTTGTCAACAATACAATAAAAATAGAGGACTTCCAGTGTAAGAGATAAATTATATTAATATACAGGGCGTAAGTAACACCGTACCGAATACTGAAATAGTATTCAGACCATCATTCTGGGTCGAAAATCATTGAAAATTTCTGTCGGAAAATTCATAACTTTTATTTTTTTTGGTGAGAAGTGAGATCACAATAAGTAAATAGAAAATTTTATCGAAAAAAAAATAACAAATACCCCATAAATACGGCCAAAACTGCGATGTAATCAACTAAACAACATTTATGCAATCAGCTGCTTCGACGGCGCCTAACGTCGGGGGTCGTAGGGTCGCGTACATTGCGTAGCACTAAATGAAACTAATGACTATAAATCCTTAATGTCGCATTTTTATGGTGAACAGACTTTTGTATTGTGATAAATATAAACAGAAAGAGTTTTTTGTAAGTTTTTCGCATAGCTCAAACTTACACGCAAGTGACATAGTGACAAATATACATGGCGTGTGAGAAGGCAACTACTTCTCGGCAATAGCCAGTTAGACCCTGACCTGCTCCAGTTATTGCTTACACTCAGCAATCCCTCCATATTGATGAGTGTTCATAGACTTTCTTCGAACTAATTGGACCCTCACCATTCCTTGGACGACTAGACGCAGACAGAGGTTCCATCCTTTCATTGTTAAAACACCAAAAAGTGGAACGAAACGTTTTGACATCTCCTTTTTGGTTCAAATTGCCAAGATCTGGAATGAACTGCCTGCGTATATTTTTCCAGACAATTTTAATCCTGGAATGTTCAAGAGTAGAGTGAATAGGTTTTTCTTGGATAGGCGTGTACCATCTCCGTCTTCATCATCACTTTCCATCAGGTGAGTTAGAAGACAAAAGCCTTTTCCGTTACCCAATAATAAAAAATATATATCCCTTTCCTTCCATCGTTTTTCCTTCTTCCCTCCCTTCCCTTGGGAAAATTGAGCCTATATTGACACACCCAAATTTCCCATCTTTAATTCCCCAAGTACCCGGTTGACGGCAATACTACTACGTGTGTGCGACCACAGCATAGTTGGCAAAATGTGGGTGATTAAATCGCCTTTACCTACCCTTTCGATGACTACAGACGTGAGTAAATGAATATATTCGTTGAAGCTTTGACAAGGGAAGTAACACAACAATATACAAACGTTAATATTGTTATCCTGTTAATACTAATGCTTACGTTTTACCACAGAATTCATTACAGTACAGGTACAGGTGATTTTACTATAAAATTCAGTCTTTATTTTATTAGGTCTCAAAGTATCATTCATATCGACTTCTCTGAAGATGGATTGCTACTGCTATATTTACTGCTAGATGAACAATTGTATAGCTTGGGCCTAGATAAATAATTGAATTTATTTAATAAATTAATGAGTTTTTGTAATGGTGTAATTTTCTTTTATTAAAAAATTGAATAATTCTCTTTTGAATCTCTAATAATAACAAAAGCGCTACAATTAATAAAAATTATGAAGGATAATTGTATTAATAGAAGGCTTTACATTGTACCTGACGCAGAACCATCACTCAAACAATTCTATCTCTCTTCTCATTCAAACGTAATGTAAAGTGCTGACTTCGCAAATTACCGTTTCATACACCTTCAACTTTGCATATTGAAAACTTTGCTAAATTATAACTTCGTGTAATGTTATGTTAATCATTACGAAGATATTATCTCAAGACATCATTAGACGAAATGGTCATGAGTATGACCTTTATAATAGAAACTATAACAACAACTTGAAGTATTTTATTTAATAGTTATTTTGTTCTTATTACGTGTCATAAATTTAGTAAAATGAAAGCGTCTAATTTAATACCCATCAATCAAAGCAATTAAGTACAAATTCGTGACAAACAAAAAAATAAACATTATTTTATTAATATAATTTAAATTCTTCTAAAACTACCCACAAAAAGTCATTTCTTTTCGTAGATTTATTCGTTCGTTGCGTGTTTGTAACAAACATGATTAAGGCTGCCTTTGAAATATCGAACCGCACCAGGAAATTGTACAATTTGACAGCGGCATTAAAAGTTATGTTTATTTAAATTATGGTTCTTATGAAGACAGTTATGTAGGTGAGTTTTACTGAGAAGCTGGGTACGATAGGAACAGCTTGGTTGTAAGATATTAACATGTTAAATGTCAGAATCTCTGCATGAACTAAAAAGTCTGGTCGCTTTGATATTAAACGAAACGCATACGCAGAAACTATGCGAGTTGTAGGTTTCTACGTATGCGTTTCTACTACCATGGTTAGGTCCCATACGGTCCCGGTACGGTACCGGTAGTCCCTTACCATCAGGTGACCCGTCTACTTGTTTGCCCCCTATAATATAAAAAAACTAGTGTAAGCACGTACTAAATAAATTTTGGCCGGCTCGACCGAAGTGAAACCACGGCCTCACTGGAAACCGATAGTAAAGCAATGCTTGCATTGTATTTCGCCGAGTGAGTAAGGTTACCGGAGGCCCTAACCCTTTCCTCTTCCCCTTTTCTCCCCCCCCCCTTCCCCCTCTTCCCCTCTTCCCTCCTTCCTCTACTCCCACCTTAAAGGCAGGCAACGCACTTGTGACTCTTCAGTGGCAGGTGCCCATGGGCGGCGGAAGTCACTTACCATCAGGTGACCCGTCTGCTCGTATGCCTCCTATAGGTACCATAAAAAAAACTAATATTATTAAATTCATCAATCACTTGTAAACTTTTAGTACTTTCTAGATAGATACTTACTAGAGACATCTCACGGCTCACGGCAATTTGGGCTAATCCATTAATTTATATTTTAGAATTAATCTGGATTTATATGACGTAAGATGCTTCTACTAGAAATTAGTCTAATAACTATCTGAATTAAAATATTGGTAATCACCTAATTTTGTTGTCACTAATATAATTCGGAATTCGAAATCAAATTGGACTCACTCTCAAAATAAGCAAATAAAAAAACTAGTACTAGTATTATTATTAAATTATAATAATAAATAAAAGAATTATAGTTTAGTAACCCCTGGCTTCTTGGCTTCATCATAAGACCATCGTTACGAAGCCCAACCTGTTGGACTCGTCAAAACGAATCATGTGAGCCCAAGCTCGAAGGATTAACTAGTAGCCACTGAAGAGTTCTACTATTCACCTCCTGTCTCCATCATCAAATCAGTTCCAAAATGCCAAATATAGTCTTGTCATCAGAGCTACATAAACATACCTACATATAACTATTTATTTCTGCGGGAATTAACGCGATCACGAAAAGGTATTACATACCTCTGAATTGCCTGACATTTCGACCAGGTTGCACTGGCCGTGGTCACAGGCTGACTGGCTCAGCGGTGCACCAGGTGCACGACCTCCGTCGCCGAGATCGTGAGGTAGAAGATTCTTCATCCACCCGCACATTTTTGATATTTTGGTTTCGCCATGTACCGTCACATACTATACTAACTAGGTAACTACGAAAATTAAAAGTAGATTAAAATTGACTTCCATCATTTGTTTACATTGTTAGTTTGTTATAACTTTCCCAATGAAGCTGATAAAAGAGAAAGAAAGAGAAACATTTATTCGGACATTCACAGGACCGTAAACAATTATTACAATAAAAATAAAAAAACAAATATAACCGAAGTAATTAAAGTGCCCTGTGCAATGCCAGAAAAGGCACCTATCTCAGCGTATTGCTGCAGCCTGTGAGACTGCAGCGCTGGTATTATGATAGGACCCGCACCCGGCGACATCACGAGCCTATTATGTATATATGTGTGTATCGTAAAAATTAGCAAATACAACAAACGTGTTATAAATATAGCTTCTCTTTCGCATCGCATTCATAACAGACACTACCTGCTACCGAAGGCCCCTAAACATTCGCGTTACAGCCATCAATAAGCTTTCTCCATACTAAATGCCCTATTATCTACTCGCTCCATGTCAATGGCGTATTACGTCATCCGATACCACCATTGTCACTCATCAGAGATTACTTGACGTGGCATTCACTCACCGAAAACCACCTCGTCTTCAACATTGTTAAACTATCTGCCATACAAAAAATACCTTTATTATTTTGTGATTGAGTAGCAATTCAAATATTTTTGGTATTTCAGAGTTGACGTTTAAGTTTGTATAGCTACGAACCCGTGGACAAGCAGTGATGGTCATTTGAGCTGATTTGCTCAGATTACGTGTTTACAAATAGGATTTTCCTTTATTAATAAGCCCCCAGCTTAACAGGAATGTTTTTGGTGAATTTGCAGTGTATTTTATTTATTCCCTTATGTTTATTCTGTCACTGTCATGGCAGATGAATAAGGTCAGTAATTTACTGTTATTTGAGCACTTGTACATTTAAAAAAGGAACAGTGATTTTTATATTTTGGTTGTGACAGTGTTGAGTGAGAATAGACAGATTGTAATAAGAAGACATTTTTGCTTCTCTTTTGTAATTTCAGTTATTCTTAGTACCATATCTCTAGTTATTAGTGTATAATCTGTAGTACCTACCATGCGTTTCAAATGAGAAAATAATCGCAACCAAACTAGTGGTACCGTCAGCACCAAAAGTTACGGTACTACATATATAAATTACATGATTTATTAAGACACAATATATATTCATTTAGATATGTCTACAAAGTCATTAAAATATTTTTAAGTACTATATATGGTACTAGCAACCCGCCCCGGCTTTGTACGGGTAGCAGAGACATCTTCAACAATCATCAACATATTTCAATCAATTAACATAAAATATTAACAAATTATATACCTAAACCTTCCTCATGAATCACTCCGTCTATAAGTGAAAACCGCATGAAAATCCGTTCAGTAGTTTTCAGTTTATCGCGAACAGACAGACAGGCGCGGCGGGGGACTTTGTTTAATATGTACTGATGTAGCACTCGTATATATAGGTACTTTCCGAGTACATACGGTTTCATTGAAAATTGACCATATTTATTGTTCTTCAATAGTTATCAGTGTTAAATTTGTATTACAAAGTTCTATTAGGTACGAGTTCATTGTTGTTTTTTACTTTGAAAAACCTATTTATTATTGCAATGAGTAATAGAAAACGAACTGGTTTACTTTACATTCGAAAGCCTTTGAAATGATACGGACTTGTACTTTTCGTGCTAACGAAGTTCTTTGGCAGTTAAATTATGCTCGTCCCAATGTCACTTCAGACGGAAACATCTCTGTATCATAAGTCAAAGATATATAAAAAATAACACAAGTGGCTCTACCAGCTACCCCTGCAAATGACTGGCTGAAGGACTCTTCCTGATTCTCTAGGATGATGATGATTCTCTAATCATGTGAAGAAATTAGAGCGAGAATATGTTGAGAGAAGAAAGATGGACTTATTTATAGTAGTGCCCACATTACTTGTTATGTAAGGACTATTTATTATTCATAGGAATCAAATCCGTACAGAATAAGTAATGTACAATGTTGCACTATTCAAGACTAGCAGCGCCCCGCGGTTTCCCCCGCGTCCCGATCCCGTGGGAATATCGGGATAAAAAGTAGCCTATGCTTTAATCCAGGTCTCCAGCTATCTACATACCAAGTTTCATCGCAATCGGTTCAGTGTTTTTTTGCGTGAAAGAGTAACAAAAAGCGAAAAGGAGTAAGGAAAACATTTCATGTTGCGGTCATTGTGACAGCCATTTTATTCCTGAGACATAGGTATACACATAGAAGAAAGTCTGGATAAACTTAGTGTACTTATCTATGTTCCTACTTATTGGATTTTGATGGAATTTGGAGCAGGATCTAAGTTACATTATCTTCATAACCGCAATAGTGTTGCCCTAATAAAGATCAATAACTGCACGGATGGCGCAATGGTTTTAGTGCTCGCCTTGCCGCCTCCAGTGTTGGGGACTCGAATCCCACACGGGACAAAAATTTGTGTGATCAACAAATAGTTGTCTTGAGTCTGGGTGTTGTTTGTTTTCTCCGTTGCTTGATTGTTTGTAAAGTCCCCGCGACCCAGGAATAATTCTTAGTTGTCTTTAAAAAAAATAAAAAACTACACAATTTTATTCCGATTTATGTCGAACAAACAAACAAAGATGAAGAAAAAATCATAGTTTCGTATTTGGAAACACCTAAAAAATTAAGTCAAGTTAATTTCATTAAGTATTTTTAATGTTCATTTTATTATGATTAACTTCTATGCTTTTATAATAGTCATAGATAACACTTGTACACTAAATCCCTCTTTATCGTACAACTTACTCAGGGGTATTAAGGATTAATTTATTTGTTTTCAGAAAATAAAAACTCGTTTACATTTACCTACGTAGAAAACAATTACCTTTACTCATTGTGCTGCACAATGGTCCCCAATCGCGGCATTAAACTCAAATAAAAATAAAAGTTAAAGTACCTCGTAAATTCGTTGGAACTACTAACAGTCCGACCTCTTAATAACTCCTAATATATTTCTTTATATAAAACGTTCGTGAGTAATGTTGTTTTATTAATTGCAACATTCATATTTTCACGATTGTGACATTTTCTACGATATTTGGAACATGCTCAGTTTTCGGGCTGCGCACACTGAAAGCGAAGCAAGTAATCACAGTTAATCACAGTTATCATCTTGTGTTTTAGAATTTGCAAAATATTTTTAATGTTTTTAAGACACCACATAAAGTAATGATTAAATTGTGCCTATCGTCAAGATCACAAAATACAACACAGATGTTTTAAAAGTATAAAGAAAGTTGTGTTGCATGCACCTTATTATTTTTAACTTTCAAGACTTTTATTTACCTATTCATTGATATTAGACATGTACATTGGGACTTAATCGTGATAATATTTATAACGGTACAACTAATCCCGATTTATGAACAGCACTAAGGTAGTAGTCATAACGATCAAATTACGTACCAACGAAGCCTAGAATCACTTCTGATGTTCTATAAAGAAGGACTCTTCTTATCAGTTGTCATAATCAATACAAATAAACAAAATTAAAGTGTCTGTTTGTAATGTTGAAATAATAGTTTTTTTTAGTGAAAACTTCTTTAGGCACGTTGGGCACTTTTGGTATAGGGAATAAGCACTGAACTCGCGTGACCGTTGCGCTCATATACATATCGCTCGTTTGCGAGAATATCGACATAATTCAAAATTCAGTCGAATTGAACTAAGTATGCTAAACGATCATAAATCTTTATGGTGAACAAAGATGCAACGCCGATTTCGTGCTGACGTTCGTTAGAATACGACAAGTTCATTATATATTTAGAACAAAATACTCTAGCGGAAATCACAAAACATTGCCTTTCTCTAAAATCAATAATTTTTAATTATGTCGCTATTGTCGCAAACGAGCGATATTTACAGGTGTGTGTGTGTGAGTATGTAAATACAAGTATTGTGTCTATGTGTTTTCACTTCTGAAGTGCAGTCCTACGACTGACAGTTTCTAAATTTATTTTTAAGCTCTTACAATTATTTGCACGATACCTATGCCTAAAAATCAGTTTTTTTTTTTTAATTCTCTGTCTGTCTGTTTGTTACGCTAGTCTAAGGAACGGGTGGAAAGAAACTTAGGCTACTTTTGTTTTGGAAAAAGAACTACGGTTCAGCGCAAAATATATAAATATGAACACGCGAGCGAAGCCGCGCGGGATCGGCTAGTGTATACCATAGAACGCCATCAGTACTGAAAGGTGTTCAGAAAATGACTAAACTAAAAAGTGAAACATAAAAAATTTACCTACATTTTTTTATGTAATTCTAGATAACGTTATTTTTTTCTAGCTTGAAATTAATTGTTTATCCAAATTCAGATTCTTCAATATCAATACTTTGTTTCACTCTTGGTCTTAATAATATAAATGTAACGTAGTTTCTTTGCCAGTATTCTTCTCATAAGGCTCTACGCAATTTGGAAACTGGAAGTTATAGATCGACACAAGCAGGCAGTGTTGGTGTTTTCACCTAATTTACCTCGACAATCCAATACATGCTGTGGCGTCTGTTTGCGTCGATCTATGATTTTTAACAGTAACTTCAATTTTACGTTCATAAATGTCACTTAGTGTCTAATTAAGACACTTCTAATTAAGACAAATTCAAATTCAAAATCATTTATTCAATTAGAATAAATGATTTTGAATTTGAATTTAATTGTAACGTTACGTAACGTAGTAGCGTAACATGCCATGTTAGTCCCTCACTGAAGCAACATATAACGCCTAATAAGATACATATAAGTTTCGCAGACCCTATATACGGTAGGGTATTCAACACAAATTTGTTATATATACTATCTGGTCTTAGATGCTATAAAGCAAGAATTTCGGCAAAGAATACTTAACCCTAAAATCTATAGCGAATCATAGCGCTGTAACATGGCTGTAACTTAAACAAACGAAAAACAAAAATGACTCAATTAAAAAAATATCACGTTTGTAAATTAGCGTGATTAAATCAGTTGCGAGTGAGATCGGAACCGATAACCAAACAAGCGTGTTTTGCGGTGGACAACCCTAGCGTACTAATCCAATATAGCAAACTGTACTTTATTTTATGGAAGTCAAAGTTGATTTTTGTTTGTTTTTATTAAAGGTAGCAATAACAAAGGTCTCGCTCCCGTCAGCGGGCTGTCAAGCGGCATTCACGCGGGTAATTATCACTCGTCAACGGCGAAAAGATTTCGTTGACAATACACTCTGTGGCAGCCCTAAGCCGCTTTTTGTCGCTAGGGGTGTCATGTTTATACTGAAATGTTAAGTACAATTTCTGTGTTGCGGATCAAGCATAATGGAAACTGGTTTTGTAGTGAACAATTATACAAATTGTGAAGTATTTTGTTCCGAATGAAAGAATAATATTTTTTTGTTGAACTTAGATGTAATCTTCAAAGGGATTTTGATAAGTATAATTATACCTTTTTACCTTTATTAATAAGTATCAAATACTTATTAATTTTTTAGGGTTTGAAGATTTCAAGATGTGTTGATCTTTTAGTTGCCAAGAGACAACTATATACTATGGACCACCAATCAATTTATTTTAAACACCCTCAAAGGTGGTAAAAAGAAAACTTAATTTGTCGTTAACAGGGGTATTATAAGTTTAACATGAGTAGGTATCTGTGTTTGTCTGTGGCGCCATAGCACCTTAGCGCATAGGCCGAGTGTTCTTGGCTATAATTCAAGAACACCATCGTTCAGCCGTTTGAAGATCATCAGCTCTTTTCTTAACGTTGAAGGTTTTTTACATAAGAGTGTGTAATACGTGTACAAAAGTGAGAGAGTGAAACACTCGCAAGACCAACATAAGTACCTCTTAAACCTACAAACCTACTTTGGAAAACTGTGCTCGACTGTACACCTATAGCGACATAATAAAACAGCAATCGTTCTACGTGCAAGTGGCACTTTAGTTCTCAACTACACATCTGGCACAAGTACCTTGCATCACGAACGCATTCAGGACCCTTTGAGAAGTGACTAGAGGGCTACAAAGTGCAACACTCCTCACTCCTCCCCTACTGGCACTACATAAATGTGATAAGTAACGGGTAGAAGGAAAATGTGTTGACCTATATCGACACTGTGTTTGAATATATTTGCCTATCATGGTCTTATTGTCAGAGAATACTGATTTATGTATAAAGTAAAAATATCGGTTGACCGGACAACTGAACTGTACTACGGGTAAAGGATCATATTAAACTGCTTCACCGACTTCAAAAAGGTAGGAGGCTCACAACTTAAATGTATATTTTTCCATAATTATGTTAGAAAAACATTTTGTGCGCCCATTTGTATCTAAACTAATATTATAAAACTGAAGAGTTTGTTTATTTGGTTGGTTGAACGCGCTAATCTCAGGAAATACTGGTTCGAATTGGAAAATTATTTTAGTGTTGGAAAGCCCATTTATCGAGGAAGGCTATAGAACATCACGCTACAACCAATAGGAGCGGCGCCTTGACCATTAACGCAGGTGAAACTGCGGAGAACGGTTCGTTTTTTAAACAATTATGAATTTAAACAAATGCATGGCCAGGCAAATGATAAGTTGTTAATATACTGTGCGTATAAAAAATCGGAGGTTGTTGTTCTTAGCCAACCCTAGTCCCATAAGCCTCCCTCATTAGCTTTCTGATGAAACCCTACCCACCAACAACAGTATTCTGTCTTCGGCGTCTCCTCATTCAATAAACTTCAATTAGAGTAGGATATCCTAGCCTTTTTTTTTTTGTGCGTGTGGAAACCCCCTCGGGCCGTCACCCCACCGGGGTTTTCGGTGGGGCGGTGTGTCGGAATCGAACCGACTAAAACCACACGGTGTGCCGTACTGCGCCTAAAGTAGGAGGGGCCGGGAACAGCTTTTATTAAGACATCCGGAACCCTCCTAGCACCTGCCCGCAATAGCGCGGGCACCATCTTCAGGTAAAATCCTCTCAATTAGGCGACGTCCAGGCACACGCAGATGCCGCCTCCTCGCGGGGGCCACTATAG
This sequence comes from Euplagia quadripunctaria, assembly GCA_963859945.1. Classification (NCBI taxonomy): domain Eukaryota; kingdom Metazoa; phylum Arthropoda; class Insecta; order Lepidoptera; family Erebidae; genus Euplagia; species Euplagia quadripunctaria. The sequence continues at coordinate 23,693,709 of OY982567.1, read as the reverse complement.
CGGGTGGAGGGGAAAACCCGTCCCGTCCACCCGCGGCCACACTCAGGGCGGCACAAGGCGCTGGTAAGCGCGCCTCCGCCGCCCGGTTCACCGGCGGCGAATTAGGTCCGAGTGGAGATCGTCCTCCCGGACCCTTTCCGCCGCCTCCTTCTGCGAGATGACATCCTCACAGAAGGTCGCGACCGCGGTAAAATTTCTGTCGCTACCCCCCATGGAGCGTATGATGGCCGGTAGCGAGAGATCCCCTCCGATGACTGCAGTGAGGGCCCGACGCTGCGTCGCCCAGGCGGAACAAACCGCCAGCGTGTGCTGAGCCGAGTCCTCACTGCAGTCGCAGTGGTGACAGGTGGGACTCAGTTCCCTCCTAGCGACCGAGTGCAGGTACTTCCCGAAGCAGTCGTGCCCGGAAAGAACCTGCGTCAGTCGGAAGGAAAGGGTCCCGTGCTGCCGCCCTGCCCACTCGACGATGACCGGCTGAAGCGCCTCCACGGCGGCAAAGCCAGCACGTGGAGCCTCCAGCCGGGACGACCAACGAGCCATGGTGGCTTGGCGAGCGGCCTCACGCCATTCGCGTACCTCTTCGGGCGGGGGCCGACTGCCACCTCCCGCCCGGAACTCAGCCGTTCGCCGATATACTTCGGGGGATATCCTAGCCTGCTTTGACCTACTCACTTATGAAATTCTGTCATCCTTATATATATAATCCTAAATAGTTCAGAAATACAGAGGTATGGAGAAATACACCACAGGAAAACAAAACATGGTTAGCTATTTAGAATATTCTTTATTTTATCCCATATTATGAAATGAGCATCTGCCGTCATTTCATTAAGTAGTAAGTACAATTTGCAAGTAAGATAAGTGCAGACGAACTTGGAATTAAGAGCAGACGTGAATAACCTAGCTAATGGCGTACTAAAAACATCTAAATAAAATTATTACTAGTAGTTCTTTTTTACTAGAGCTTTAAAAGTATATTAACTTGGCGCTCGTCTGATTTCCATAATCATTAGCAGTACCTTCTTCAATCCGCCTCTATTCTATTCCTGAAAGTCGATTCCGGACCGTCCCACCTCTACAATTAGTTATTTTTCGTAATACGGTGCTGAATATTCTTTGCTAATACGCATTTCCTGTCCTTTGACACAATGTGTTTGAAGCACCGAGATGTTATCACGAACTTACAAAGTACAATGGTCAACGACGTTTCCATTTACACGTATATCGACAATAGCCGGATTAAATGGCCAGAGAAACAGCGGTTATACGGTCGGTAAACACATCAATGTACTTAAAATGTTTTGTGTTTTGCTTTCGGAGAAGGATTTGTAGCGGCTACTGGATTTAACTTGGTGTGGAAATTGTGTATGACAATTCTGTAAAATATTAAGATTGACAGATTAGATGCATGAAGAGAAAGACAGCTGTTGAGGATTCAAATAGAACTCTAAATCTAAGACTCCTTTATCACATGAAACCTAACTTTAGACTTTACTCTGAGTGCGACGGAATGCGCAGACCGTCACTCTAGTCTGCAGGATATGACCGCAAGAGAGCCACAATAAAACAGTCACAAGTTTAATCACAACTAGCGCCATCTAGTGTCAATGTAGTGTAGTCACTTTCATTCTTCTTGTCATCATCATCATATTATAGACTTTTAATTAAGTGTAGGAATTAACTTGAGCTAATGCAAAAAAGTTTTAACTATGCACTCACAGGGAACAAAACGTGTAACTTGGCTGGACTCTGTAGGGATCGGTCGACTGACTAATTTTCACCTCACAGTACCATCTGTGCATAGTACCGAACGAGTGTTTCAAACCATAATTTTTTTCCGATGTTGAAAATATCACATACAATATTGAAATTTACAATTCAATTCAAATATTCATATAGGAGCCCACAATGCATATCCTATTCATGAAAAAAATCATTTCAAAATTTGAAAGAATTATAAATGATTTTAAAAGCAGACATCATCACGACTCGGCACCTCGTGGCAACATATTAAACCTTTACTAGAGATGGCCTGGTGGTTAAATTTCAACCATAATAAATTTTTTGGTTTATTGTATTTCGCCAAATATAACTTGGACAGTCTTTAAAAAATTGTGTAGACTTACGTTCCATCAACAGATCAACATAATATGTACCTATATACTGGACACGTGTAGTTTGATAGGGTACATACATGATGTAGTAATTTTTTAATTTGTAAAACTTATTGTTTACAAACTTTAGCTTTCTGCACTTCTTCTATAGATACACTTTAAGTATTTTAAATTTCAAGTACCTGCGTTCACGAAATTTTCTTAAAAATGCGTACGAAGTTTTCTCTTCACCTATTATAGAAAAACTAGCAGCGCCCCGCGGTTTCACCCGCGTAAGTCCCAATCCCGTGGGAATATCGGGATAAAAAGTGCCTATGTGTTAATCCAGGTCTCCAGCTATCTACGGTTCAGTGGTTTTTGCATGAAGGAGTAACAAACATCCATCCATCCATCCATCTAAACTTTCAAATTTATAATATTAGTGGGATTATAATACTAGTGGGATAAGAATAGAGATAATCTAAAAAGATTAGAATATCTGGAAGAGAACTGCAAGAGAAACAATTAACTCAAAGAAAATATAAGAAAATATATCATGTACTGTATTTGCAAATAATCTCCTGAATTTGAAAATGATTTTATTTCGATCCAAGCTAGTCTTCGTGAATATGTCTATTAATCAATTTTTTTTTTCTCCTAATTAAACAAGGTACTTTAGGAATATGGTGTAGTAAGTATTACAGAATCGCTGGAAGGTTTTAATCCTCTTCAAAGCCCCAACACATTATTGTTAAGTTCACGAACTGCTACCATTGTCATCTGTGATAATCCTCTCGTTATCAACCGTCGGCATCTGTCAACTGAGCCGTGAAATTGGTTTTCAACAATACCTTACTTAATAATATTATTTCAATTATGTATCTAAATTAATATTATCTTGGTACACAGCAGATATATTTTGGCTAGTGGATATGAGAATGCAAATACATATTTTATGGTAAAATCCACTTGTCTATGGCATCACTGGTGTTCTTTGTGTTTATGGGAACCGACAACCGCTTTCCCTCAAACAGGCTGTGAGTCTGTTTGTCACTTTGATAATATAGAAAACAGGAGTGGAAACAGTATACTCAAATTACAATGTCCATTTAAAAATACTAAAAACTAAACACTAATAAATGACTTACTAAAGCAATTACAATTTGTACCGTCAAATTAAAACATAAGGAATATGAATAAACGATTTTAAGTCTAATTTAGTAGAGTATGGACTGAGAATTATCTACAATTAAGATATAATGACTAGAAAATTGCTTCTTACAATCGATAGTCGTAAATTATACGTTAGGTTGTACATCAGGTCATTTGAAGGCCCGTGTCCACTGTATTTCAAACTTAGCAATGCCCCATCCCTGAAAAAATATGACGAAGATTTAAAAAAATTTAAAACAAATTTCGAATCTGCTTTCACTTGTGGATAGGCGTGTAACATCTTCGTCTTCATCGTCACTTTCCATCAGGTGAGTTGGAAGACAAACGCCTATTCCATTTCATAAAAAAAAACCTCTTCTAGTTGATGGTAAATGTTCGGTGTAAATGTGGCGGACCGCGGCCCAACAGTTGCTGTTGGGAAGTAATCGGCACGAGACCTTTTCTTGCGCGATTCAGGATTTGTAGTTACTACGTAGTTCGGCTCATCTTACACATTAACTTGTGAGTAATACGCCAATACACATGCTGATGAAATGGGAAAAAATTAACCACAACGTCGATAGTAAACTGTAAAAAGAGGGTACCCATAGGCTTCTGCGTTAATGCCACGAGGAATCCAATTTTTTTTCTCTTGAGATACCTTACACACGGCCCGATCCCAAGCTAGACAGGGCCTGTACTATGGTAAGCAGACAGCTGATAAACATACTTATATATTACTAAATACATACATATTATAGATAAATTACACCCAGAACCACAGAAAAAATACCTGATCGTGCTCATCACACAATTATTTGTCCTGGGTGGAAATTGAACGCACGACCTGAGACTCAGCAGACCGGATCACGAACCATAGACCAACAGGCCCGTCAATAATAGTACCAGTGAATATTATATTAGATACATTTATCATTTTTGTCAACAATTAACACTGTGAAAGAAATGGAGTAGGATGGAGGATTCTCCAAACAGTCGACGAGATCATGCATAGTACAACAGCAATAGTAATCGGACTGTAAATAATCATTTGCAGAATTCACACTTACCAGATACTTCAGCTTCCCTTCTATAGATGCTGCAGGATATGTTTTCAGAATGTGATGTCGCCACTATGAAATTTTTTAAATATCCAAATTATGAAGATCCACAAGAATGTTGAGAAACTATATGTAAAAGTAACGATTATTCTAATAATCGATAGTGATAATTTGAGGCCCATTCCTGACACAGCCAATTGGTATGTTTCTGCTGAACTAATTGTCCTAGCTTTGACGTCTGTGTCACGTATATAATTGCATTTTAATGGATGTCCTCACGTCTGTTATTACGGTGGATTGATACGAATTGGGTTATGAGCTGTTGTGACGTGGTCTTGCACTTTATATAGGTTGGTTGTATATGTATTAAAAGTACTGTTTAAATGTTGTTGATTAAAAACAAACTTGTAATTATTGGGCAAGAATTTTCTTAGTCCGTTTTACCTACCATCATCATCTTCCTACTTTTTTCAAAATTTTATTTGGGGTCAGGTTTTAGCTGGTTTTTTTTACGGCCGGTCGCATGCCGGAAGCCGACCTTGGAATGTGATCGTTTTCAGACGGGACAAAGGAAGAGGTAAATTAGGGTAAAGAAAACGGATACGGCGAGGAAGCTAGGGTAAGGGTTTCCGCAAGTCTCGGATGGGAAAAGGGACTGAGATTGCAGTAACTCGAAGAGGCCGGAGACGTGTACCCGTATGTACGTTCTGTGATTGGAGAGGCCAGTAGGACAGGAACCTCAACCGACCACAGTCAGTTTTACCTATATCGTAGATATTGAAATAGGGAACCGATACAGTGATTGATAACAAAGTAAAAAAAAATCTATTGAAATACTAGATGCGTAGTTCAGCGACTTTGTGCTTACACGTGTGACCTTGCTTAGAATCACTTAAAAATGTTAATCTAAATTATTTAAAAAGGAATGAATTATGAATGTACTAGCAGCACCCCGCGGTTTCACCTGCGTAAGTCCTGATCCCGTGAGAATATCGGAATAAAAAGAAGCCTATGCGTTAATCCAGGTCTCCAGCTATCTACATTCCAAGTTTCATCGCAATCGGTTCAGTGGTTTTTGCGTGAAGGGGACCAAACATCCATCCATCCATCCATCCATCCAAACTTTCACATTTATAATATTAGTGAGATATTAAATGTTACAAAGAATTTTCCAAACTGCGACTTTTGGTTTTTTGCGAAACCGACTGTCGGATGAATTATTGAGGCCTAGTACTCACTGCTTGTACTTTATGTGACATTGTCATCGAACATTTTTTTTTTTATGTTTAGGGGGCAAACGAGCAGACGGGTCACCTGATGGTAAATGACTACCGCCGTCAATGGGCACCTGCAATTCAAGAGTCACAAGTGCGTTGCCGGCCTTTAAGGTGCGAGTAGGGAAGAGGGGGGACAGAGGGTAGGGTTAGAGCCTCCGGTAACCTCACTCACTCGGCGAAAAGCAATGAAATCATTGCTTCACTGCCGGTTTTCTGTGAGGCCGTGATATTACTCCGGTCGAGCCGGTCCATACGTACCGAAGCATGGCCCCCCACGAACACATCCGTCTCTTTTGTGGAAATGAACACGACAATAATGTTTAACTACTAAACACGGTATCCACGCGGTTGTTCTGAATTAGATGTTAGGTGCCGTAATTAATTCAACTCAAAGACATGTCTTCATAGATTATGACAAACTTTATCATACGAGCTAGTTTAGTTGGCTAGCGATTGTGAATCCTGGATTGCAGTTTTTTTTTACAGTTTCTTTCTGTTAGGAAACTCTATTTGAAAAAATTCTGTTTGCCCCAGTATAATATTTATTTCCAGATACCAGAATTTAATTTGCAATCTCCCGTAAAACACACCACGTACTCAAGAGAAATTCCTCTTGTGAAACCTTACGAGTATAAGCAACTACTCTGTAATCTGTGGTACAAGCACACGAGACCAGTGCTACATTATGTAGGATGTATCTCGACCGATCAATGCGTAATCTATAAACAAATAATACTAACGACATATCCACAAGTAACTCATCTCCAGGGCCATCACACAAAAAGCATGCCGTACCTCCCAAGACCGCCAATTACACACAGTCGCGAATGCAAAGTGCCCTTAACGATATGTTAATACTACACTAAACATAAATCCCAGTCTCACAAACAGACAGACTGATGGTATATATTAGCTATAAATTATGTATAATTACCATTTCAATGTATACCTGCAGCTGTTTTGAATCTAAAGCGCTCGAGATGAGGGCTGTTCATTTTATTCCTATTATATAAGTATTCGAATGTTTTAAATGAGCTGTGGTCCGAGTATGTATAATAATATATGAAATTCCAATAGCCTTACTCATGTTATTTGTATATAACTCCAGTGAGTTATAGACTTTAAGTATTCTATTATATTATTGAAGACCGAAGAACCTAAATGCCTAAGTTGGGCTTAGATAATACAGTGTAAAATGTCCTAGAATGTTATCCATATGTAGACAAAATAATTCGATACCTATTTCTCCTCTGTAGGTGCAACTTGTCAACGCTCTAGATTTCTAGACAATTTCAAGACCTCCACCCCAATTCAGTTCTCTTCTAAATGTGTGAGTATCGTCACCAGATCACCTCCTCTAGCTTTGGTTAAAAATAAGTTTCAATATTAATTTTGCGAACGTTCAACACTGTAGCGGTAATACCTTACCATCAGGTGAACCGTATGCTTGTTTTATAACTTTGTCGTAAAATCTTTCCACTTGTTCTAATCTCATCCTATTTTTTACCCTTATTGAATAAACTTCTTTCTGATTTTCATATGTAATAAACATTACAAATATATCACCTAATTGCAAGTCAACTTAACTTACCCAACTTAACGTAATCACCAACTTAAAACATGAAAAACCGCAGTAAAAATTTCGTCAAAGATCACAACGCAATCGTAAAATCTACAGTCTTAAAAAAACGAGAACTTAGTGGAACATTAACAGGCCAAGTTTCTATGTAAGAGTAATCTTGTTCCCCCCAAGTGATGTATTGTGCCCCCCACCCCGCCCTAACCTGCCCTCGACCCAAGCCCATAATTCAGCCTGAAAAGTAACCTCACCGAATGTTTTATTACCTGATGAAATGGGCCGCCCTGAGTGCTGTGGCGTTAGTGAATCGGTCTCGATTGAGGACTAGATTTTAGATAGACTGAGAAATGCGCGTGATATGCAAAATGAGTTCAGGTTTGATCCCAATCAAACCTGAACTCATAGTATCTTTTAATTACATGTACTGTTAAGAGCAGTAAAAAAAATAAGTTTTTTTCTTTGCCATTGGACTACATAAATTATAGTTTGTAATAGCAGTGTTTTTTTATGGTATAGGGGCAAAGGTCACCTGATGGTAAATGACTACCGCCACCGACAACATATTTCACTCCATGTTAAAATTACAATGAAAGTCTAACACAACATGACTTATTGCTACACTTTTTATAGCAGGCGTTCGCTACAAAACCTCTATTACATTGCTATGAAATATGTATCAGGCGCTAATGTTTTGTTTTGAAAATAAGGTGTCATATAACTTTCTTTATTGTCATGCATATTTCAAAAGACATATGACGTAATAACCTTAAAAACAGATTCCACAGACACAGAGTAGCAGTTTAAAAGTATTGAGTGTAAGAATTGAACCCTGTCACTTGTCAATGCGCCGGGTATTAGTTTAATAATTACACCTTACCGGGGAGAGCCATACTTCGGCACGTATGGGCCGGCTCGACCGGAGTGATACCACGGCCTCACAGAAAACCGTCAGTGAAGCAATGCTTGCATTGCTTTTCGCTGCGTGAGTGAGGTTACCGGAGGCCCTAATCCTTCCCTCTCTCCCCTTCTCCCCCACTTCCCGCTCTCCCCTTCTCTCCCCCTCTTCCTCTCTCACCCTCTTAAAGGCCGGCAATGCACTTGTGACTCTTGAGTTGCAGGTGCCCATGGGCGGCGGTAGTCATTTACCATCAGGTGACCCATCTGCTCGTTTGCCCCCTACAAAAAATCCTTCCTCTAAGACTTTTATATGGTCATAAACTCCTTTTGTTACTTTTATGAATGTTCAGCTGTTAACTGAAGAGTCTAATGTTTTCTTTAAGACTTATCGATACCTTGGTCATTGTAAAGGAGGCGGCGACTCTCCGCAAACTAGTCGGTATTGAATAGACACTTCATCTTGTCCCCGATACCAACCAGAATCGTACAATCGATCGGCCTATTGAATTTCACTGCTGGACATAGGCCTCTCCCAGTTGTCGCCTTAGTACCCGGTCCTCCGACTTCCACAGCAGTCTATCCCAGCTACATTATTCAGGTCATCAGTAAATCAGGAAAACCTACATTCGAAAACTATTTCAACAATGTCGAATGTTTCAGCAACACATTTATGAAAAATTCATGTGGTCCCGGAGATTAGCGATACCCTACGAGTGGGGGAAATTCTTTCAGTAGGTGTCAAGTGAAGAATGAATTTGTCAGCATGTGATTCCAAAACCGCCCAACTATGTGCCAAGGGAGCTCGGCACAATTTGTGAAATGCAATTTTTTTCCTTTACGATAATAACTCTAGATGTCGTTCTAAGTATGTTCAATAATACACATGAGTTAAAAACTGTGTCGTGGCTATTAACGCCGCCCTCCAGCAATGAGACGACATCAGCGTATATCGAGTAACCTTCTCTAAATATATCAGCTATCTAACTATCAGCCCGTTATCCTACTGGAAAAGGCTAACAGGAATACTAGTTTCAGTTTGGTTTAAATATTCAAGCAAGGCAATAAAAAAGGAAAATAAGAATTAAAAAAAATGTTCTCAGACATTAGGGGTACAAAATATTTATAATAAAAAACCTTACATGTAGATAACTGCCGGGGTTCTCGGGGACTTCTGCCGGGGTTCTCAGGGACTTCCTTCCTAGGGTATACCCGAGTCCCTTGCAATAGACTTATTTATGACGGAACACCGTGTGGTTTTTAACCGACGAAAAAAAAGGAGGTTCTCAATTCTACCGTATATATATATATATATATATATATATATATATATATATATATATATTTTAGGTTTGTTCAGCCCTCTCTCCGTTATTTATGAACCGATTTTGATTATTCTTTTTTTGTTAGATAGGGTATACCTCAAGGACCACCCTTGTCAAGGAAGCCAGGATCTGATGATGGGATCCCAAAAAGCAATAAATAAATAAACCTCTCAAGCCTTGAGCTTATTTACATAAACTATCAAATTTAATAAAAACTTATTTTGAGTCGGCGCCAAATAATAAAATGATGACACTCGAATGATAGAATTGATGTTGCGAACGTTTATTTAGGAACTAGCTTTTGCCCGCGGCTTCGCTCGCGTAAAAGTAATTTTGCCTTCCCTTGGAAACAGTACTATTTGTATCAACGTGTATGCAAAATTTCATGATGATCAGATGAACGGGCTGCGCATAAAATACGAAATTTTTATATTTAATTTAATAAAAAAAAAAAACTATTTTTAAATTGATAAAAGGCTGTATCCTGTCTAAACGTACGTTCTAGATAAAATTGTTACAATGGCTGTTTGGCGGGTAAGTAATCTATTATTTAGACGGTTTACTGTTTTGATTTGTGAAAGAAGCAGCCGAGGGCATTTTGTTCTTGGGTTGAATTGGTGAACTGGTACATATACAATGTAGCCTTTAATTTTTTATGCAAATAAACAAATCAAGTTTCTCTTGATGTGCCTTTTGTGGAACAACAAGTTGTACTAGAATATTAGATATTGTCGCCTATTTTTTTTAAAGATTTAATTATAAATTTTCCTCTTTGTATGGGGTATTTGTGTTCACGATGTTACAACTTAGACCATTTTTAACCCCCGACGCAAAAACGACGGGGTGTTATAAGTTTGACATCGATGTCTGTGTGTATGTGTGTGTGTGTCTGTCTGTGGCATCGTAGCTCTCAAACGGATGGACCGATTTCGATGCGGTTTTTTTCATTTGAATGCCAGTTTCCTTGCTATGTTTGGTTAATATCGGTCCAGCAGTGTAAGAGTATCAGTTCTTTTCCAAAATTATGTAAGGCATTTTGTAATCGTTGAAGGGATTTTTGAGTCGGGGGTATTTTAAATTTTAAATTTATAGTCATATGCATCAGTGTTTAGATCAGTATTGAACTTTATTTGACTTCGATAGCTAACGTAGAAATGTTAGTTTAAAGATTACTTAACAGTAACACATTGAATAGTAATCATAATAGCTTCTCGACCTCTTGCTAATATATCATCATAATACATAAACACTTGGTTGATGCATTTATATTACTTTTTTTAAATAATAATTCTATTCTATTTTTCTCTATGGCAAGTACTTTGTCCAATACCAACTAGCAGATTAATCTTAATAACGGCTATGAGGTTACGTTCCGGACACATCCCATCCTTCCATTAGAAAGTTCACCTTTCTAATGGGCTTATCATCTACGCCAAATTGTGAAATCTGTGTTGTGGTAGAGGACGTAGAACATGTTTTGATGGAATGCGTTCGGAACCAACAACTTAGAGAACTCCTGCTTAGTGAAAAGTTGATGGTGGACATTGGAAGATGTAACAGCATCCTGGCCAGTCCTTTGACAGATACAGCTAAGGCTATTTATACTTTGTATTTTGAGTACTTAAGATTAGTTTTAAAAAATGGCTATGATAGAGCAACATAGTCATAATTGTGGCTAAGCTCCGTATTATGTACGTTTAGATAAAAAAACAAGCAGATTGACAGTTGACAAACTGTTACTGACAAAAATTAACCAACAGGCGACTGACTTTTTTAAACAAAAACCGGACAAGTGCGAGTCTGACTCGCGCACCGAGGGTTCCGTAAGCAAACAAACTTGTATACGTGCATCTCAGGAATCAATTCTCGAAAACTTTTGCCCGTCTTTTTCGAACGACAAACTTAACTTTGCGGTTGCGATGTACGAGAAAGTCCACAATCCAACCGCAAAATATAAGTTTGTAATCATAAAATCTTTTTTATGTGATATAACAACAAATTAACGACTTTTGATTTTTTTCCTTTACTTGTGCTGTCAGACCTTGCTTCTTACCAAATTTCATGATTCTAGGTCAATGGAAAGTACCCTATAGGGTTTGATATACTTGTGAAATGTTCAATTTGTTAAAATCTAAGGCTTAATGGCCATATCTGTTCATTGCGTTGACTTAGAAGCTTGATTTTTTCCAGCTTCAAGGGACCAGTGACATAAATATTTGATGTTAATTTCAACTTAATGCCTTTTCAGGTTCTTGAGGAAAAGGGTCTTGACAGACATACAGACAGACAGATATAACAACAAATTAACGACTTTCGGATTTTTTCCTTTATTTGTGCTGTAAAACCTTGCTTCTTACCAAATTTCATGGGTCATTCATGGTGGTTTCTAGGTCAATGGGAAGTACCTTATGAATTGTTTTGAATGAAATGAAAACCTTGAAATTTGATGAAATCTAAGCCTTCAGTGGTTGTACCTTTTGATTGCGTTGACTTAGAAACTTGATTTTTTTTACAGCTTCAAGAGACCGCAGACTTATGTATATGGTATTAATTTCAACTTGATGCATCCGCGGATTCTTGAAAAAAAGGTCTTGACAGACAGACAGGCAGACAGACAGACAGACGGACAACAAAGTGATCCTATAAGAGATCCTTTCCTTCCTTTTGAAGAACAGAACCCTAAAAAGGGAGAAACCAACATAAAAATAGCGATCCATCGATTGCTCCTAGTTATTTTTACCCAAAAGAAGAATTATTACCTACACTTAGTGTTTTTATTTTATCGATTTTTTTTATCTTTTCACGTAATCTATATATCTTCTATCTATATAATTAAATATCAATATGTTTGTCCTCTATGCATTTCTAAACTGTTGATCAGGACGTTGTGATAAAAATTTGGCAGGGTCTTCTGAGAACGCCCGCGAGGGTTTCATGCCCGAAATATCTATGTAAAAACCGGGTACAGCCAGTAGGATATTATAAAAATACACTCCCTACTGCTACATATCTTATATTATAGTAAACCGCATAAAATGACTAATATAATACATAAAATTTATTCGTGTACAATCCGAGACAATATTGTTTTTTTTTATGGTATAGGGGGCAAACGAGCAGACGGGTTGCTTGATGGTAAATGACTACCGCCACCCTTGGGCAACTGTAACTCGAGAATCACAAGTGCGTTGCCGCATAAAAAAATGGAGTTAAGATTATCTATACTTACTTGCATCTACATACTTTATACCAACAATTCAAAATAATTGGATCCAAACCAGCTCTTCAAAATGTGTTAAGATTTAGGTAAGTACATGTTTAGAAGCTATTCTCTCTGAAAGAAAAAACCCTTTGTATTAATAAAGTCACAAAGCGCGAGTGACCCCAGTCTCTGTACCACAGCATCCCCTCCCATCGGCCGTGATTTATAGCTTGAAGAAGAACTTCCTTCATAAAACACGCCGACACCAACACCCTTGTTTTTTGAACTTGACTTATTTTTATTTATACACGCAGTTTTAGACGGTAGACAATGTTGGGAAAAGAGAAAAATAAATGTTAATAAAAGATACTACAACGTGTGAAAACAATGAGGTTTTAAAAGAATATACGTAAAATGTTGTTCATAATAATGTATCAATTTATCGACCATGAACATTTCGACTAGCAAAACAAATTATGGGACGGGGCAGACCCTCATTCTTGTCAGTTTTTTTTAATCAGGTTACCTATATAATCGGATCGAAAGTAATCCTTATTGGCCATGATCACCTTAATCCTGGATTACATTAATCAATGATAACTTGAAACCGTTAAGTGCCTCCTCTCTCTCATAGTAAAAGAACCGGACAAATGCGAGTCTGACTCGCGCTCTGAGGGTTGCGTAGCAAACAAACTTGTATGTAGATAGTACGTTCAAATCAATTCTCGAATATTTTTGCACTTTTTTTCCAAAAGGCAAACTTAACATTGGAGTTCTAAAAATTCTCCCATACATCCAATAAGTCAACTTTTCAACCGTAAAATATAAATGGGGTGATTTTTCACAAAAAGGTTTTTTTGTGATATAACAACAAATTAACTACTTTTAGATTTTTTTCTTTACTTGTACTATAAGAACTTGCTTCTTACGAAACTGTATGGTTCTAGGTAAATGTAGTAGGAAGTACCCTACAGGTTTTGAGTTAGCTGCGAAACGTTCAAATTTGGTTAACTCTGAAGCTTAAATGGGCATATCTTTTGATTGTGTTGACTTAGAAGCTTGATTTTTTTTACAGTTTAAAGTATTTGATGTTAATTTCAACTTGATGCCTCGACGGGTTTCTGAGAAAAAGAGTCTTGACAGGCAGATAGACAGACGGACAACAAAGTGATCCTGTAAGGGTTCCTTTTGAGGAACGGAACCCAAAAAATTACTATGGCATTAGATTCGTAAAACCAAAAGTTGTAAGTTATTGTGGGAGAGCCATGTTTCGGCATGTATGGGCCGACTCGACCGGAGTGATACAACGATCTCACAGAAAACCGGCAGTGAAGAAATGCTTCACTGCCGGGCAGGCTCTAACCCTTTCCTCTCCACCCCGCTCCCCTCCCACCCCCTCTCTCCCCCCTTCCCCTACTCCCACCTTAAAGGCCGGCAACGCACTTGTGACTTGAGTTGTAGGTGCCCATGGCGGCGATCGTCACTTACCATCAGGTGACAGTCCTCTATGTAGAGGCTGTCTTAATGCGGAGGAAACGGCCGCCCACATTGTCCTGGAGTGCGAGGGAGTGGCCACACAACGGGCAAATATCCTCGCAGGAGCGAGGTCGCTCCTAGAAGCCTGTGAACGCCCCAGGAGGCTTCTGTGCTTCTGGAAGGGGCTAGGCTGGCTCAACTAGCCAGCCTATCTGAACGCATAATGGACCGCCTATGAGTCTAAATGCGGAAACAGAGCCCTTTACCAATACCAATACCAATACCATCAGATGACCCGTTTGCTCGTTTGCCTACTATATGTAAAAGAAATGTAACTGGTCTCCCCAAAGGATCGAATTTTCACAATCCTTTAGGTGACATTTGGTTGGTCATTATCAGATTCTTTTGTCAAGGCAAATCTAACATAAACATAACGAAGTATCTTTAGACATCTTTGTTTGTAGTAAAAGGATACTTACTTCATACAATCTTTGTGACTAATAAAGAAAATATTTTTAAGTTTTTCCATTTTATTTAGATAGCCGTACCATTAAAGCATTAAAATCTATCCAGAAAAAGGTTAAAGTCGTAACCATTTATCACAATAAAGAAGCACAACGGTAAAGTTAAACACAATAAAAAAGTAATCTTAATTACATTTGTTTGCTTTCTCCGTGGTTCGCAAGACAAATGCTGGTAATGGAAAATTGTATGACTAGATGGAGAAAAAGAAAAATATTCGTATATATGTAGAGATTTCAAGGTATATTTTTCGTTATTGCAAAATTCTTAATACTGTTCGGTAACAACTTATTGGAGCGTGGGTGCCAGTTTGTGCAATGTCTCTTTAGTGTTGCCAGTAAAATTATATTCCCGTTTTTTTTTCTCTATTTTTGCAAAAGTGGATCCGCCTTTTACTTTTCGCAACTCTCTTCGCAACCATCATTTTTTAAAGTATTATAATTTGTTTCATGTGTGTTAAAACACAAAAACGTTATTTATTAAAGGGTATGGCGGTGACTCTGTGTGTGTTGATCTATAATTTTTAATTCTAATAATTATTTTTTTTAATTATCGATTTAGAATAATTAATGATCAGTTTTATGAAATAAAGATATTGAATTTGAATTTGATTACACTTGCGCCCTAAAAAGATCCTTGACGCACTATACACAGCTTTTATAGTACATTATAGATGAAATAAACTTATAGACATCCGTTTCATCGCCATTAAACACAATGAATATGAATACAATGATTTAACCTTAATCCACACACATTCCATCTACTTTGACACAGTGTACTTTGGTGTACAGGACACTGACATTAAAAATTGTGACCCAAGAAAACAAAATAATGACCCAAGAAAACAACGTGGCTTAACTTTCCCCAAGCTTCGAGCTAAATACAACCTTACATAATACCAATAATTTAATACTATAAAAAAATTATTTTCTATATTTATCTATAATCTATCAAAAAATCAGCTGAATCATAAATCGAGAGTCGTCTCCTTCCCCACGCGTCATTTCCCTCAAATAAAATATATGAGTCGAATAAAACCAGTGAAATCTTTGGAGAGTTCACATTTTTTCCGTCAGCGTGCTCATAAATTTCCGTAGACAGCGGTGGAAAGGCCACGGTTGAAATATGTCGGGCGTTGCTATCCGTCACACCGAAATCACCTCCGCGACAAATGCGTTTTACTAAGGTCTATGTTATTTTGCGGGGTTTCAAGTTGATTTGGTGGTGAAAGGATGAAATATCAGGTTATTTTGAGTCTATTGTAAGCTGCATATTTAGGATAAGTTAAAAGTTAAATTATCTCGTTATTAGTCCTATCATATCATTAGCTGTTATTGATAAGATGGAAGATCATTAGAATTGACAAAATGGAGACCCTAATAGTCCTTGTTAAATATGGTTTTCAACACGGTGGACCGTTAACCTAATCGGGTATCTCCAATTTGTACAGAAATGTTACTGTGTCGTACTTCCTGATGACTTCCTCTTTTCTGTATAACTCTGTTTTAAGTCGTTGGCAACAGAAAATTGACATAAATAGAAATAGTCTACCCATGACGCTATCCAACACCACACTTCTATCATCAATAAAAAAAATAGGCAAGAAATTCTGCTGGGCAAAACCGTCGATTAAATCACTTCCATACACAGTACCAAAATACACAAACATTACATGAATCACACAATTATCATCCTACCTAGAATACATCACAGCATACTGCATTAACGCGCTAAGCCAACTCTTAATCGTGGTGCGCAATCGTATATTTCTTGATTAAGAGCTCGTAAAAACGTCGTCTCCCTCTGATATATGACCACTGAGCAGGATGGGAGATTAGCCGACGGTTTTGCGGACTCTGGACCTGATGTACGATGATTGATACGCTTTGCTTTAGCTATGGATTTGTTTGTCTGATCGTATTGTTCCTTCAAGATTGATTATAGGTATGCATTACTGTGAGTTATGGTTTCCGGCGAATTATCGCGATTTTCCTGTGGCTATTTCACAACCTCATGGTGATTAACGGAGAGCAGACACTGCCAGTAAAGTATGCGTTCGCATTTTTACATCGTATATTAGAGAAGAATGTTTACCCACCTCATTTTGTTCAAATGTACCATCTTTACGCTTATGGAAAAATAATTCTCACAAGTTTGAAGATAGTGAAACTAAATGTAAACTTCTAAAAATTACATATTCTGTACATATAAACGAGGAAGTACATCATCATTATCAGCCTTTCATGGGCCACTGCTGGACAGAGGCCTCTCCTAATGTACGCCACTGAGATCGATCGTCAGCTCTCCTCATCCAGTTTTTTACCGGTGTTTTGCGCAGATCATCACTTCATCTGGCCGCAGGGTCTCCTACACTACGTTTCCATTGACGCGGTCTCCACTCCAGAACTCGTCTAGCCCAGCGGTTATCGGTTCTGCGGGCAATGTGGCCAGTCCACTGCCACTTCAGCTGGCTGATTCTTTGAGCTGTATCGGTTACCTGAAACGTTCAAATACAGTGCAAGTAAGAACTCATAAATATTAAGCCTGCAATGTCTAAACTTACAATGTTTATGTGGTGTCACATACAATTAATGTCATCAATTGAAAATGCCCTTACTACCCTGCAAGAGGAATGCTGAAGTCAGGAAAGTAGATATTTTTAGCTATATTAAATTCAAGTATGAGAGATGTGACCGGAGTTCTGCTGCTAGCCCAAATCTAGGCAACCAAAATGTTTCAGATACCAAAAGTGTTCTGATACGAATTTAGCTAAAAAAAAATATTGGAAAATTCCCACCGCGCGGCGTGGGCTATATAGCACTGTTTTGTCTAGTTTTGTCACGAAATATCATCCCATGACAGTAAAAAGCCTTCACCAGCACAGAAGTACAGCTAAACAGAAATGACTTACGACAGTCGCAGACCGACAGTGTTTCGCAGCTAATAAAACAGATAACAGCGAGATAATTTACATTTCAACGATAAAGTATCTTCGTCGTGCACCGAGCCGAAATGAGCCATCCAAAGTACAGTACTACAATTTAGAGTTCTTTGAGAATGGTTTAAGTTATGAGCGACAATAGTTGCTCTTGTTTTAAGAATCTCCTATATTTCTAACTAGCAGCGCCCCGCGGTTTTACCCGCGTAAGTCCCGATCCCGTGGGAATATCGAGATAAAAAGTAGCCTATGCGTTAATCCAGGTCTCCAGCTCTCTACATACCAAGTTTCATCGGTTCAGTGGTTCCATCCATCCAAAGTTTCACATTTATAATATTAGTGGGATAAACAGACCAGTCATCTTTAGTCAGAACTTAACTCAATTAAAAAAACCCAAAACCCAACCATTCTCAAAGGTAGAATAAATAATATCGTTTGTAGTATGCATATTTCTTTTTATTATGTTATAGAGGGCAAACGAGCAGACGGGTCACCTAATGGTAAGTGACTACCGCCACCCATGGACACCTACAATTTTAAGCGATCGAAATATTGTTTTGTCGCAAACGTACACTGCAGCCTCCAGGAAATCCTGGCCTCCATTTCCAGTAACCTTGTCCAACAAAGCGCAAGGCACACTTCTGACCCGTTAGCAGGATCAGCACGGTAAAGCTTGCCACCGAAGTAATTTTTTCAGAAGTTGTCGTGTTCGCAGCCCCGAGGAGTCTCCTTTGGGCTGCGTTCATGTCCGATGGCGATGCCTGATGCTTGATGGCTCCTTCTTATATTTGATGCCTAGCAGAATACTTTAAATAAAAGCAGTCCATATACCCGCTACGGGAAGAGTTTTGCACCACCCAGCTAGTTACAATATTTCACTCGGAACGGACATTTTTATAGGTATTTAGCGAAAACGTCGTTCCAGCAGACCAATTTGCAACTTGTTTGCGTGCTCAATAAATTGTCGCGTACATTCGCTAAATTACGTTGTTAGAGTGACGTATAGCGAGCATTGTTATGATCATTGTGGAAAATGTTTTAGTGAAAATAATATTTTTGTGTATAAACAAAGAAATAAAGTAGCTAAGAAAATAATAAAACTGAAGTATAATTCGGTTATCACTAATTTATTCATAAAGTTGGAAAGCCTTTTTAGTACGTTTCCATTCGAAAGACAAAGAGAAAATCACAAATTTTAAGGTCAAGCTGCCTACTATAATTGCCAGAATACTTTTAATTAGGCGAGAAGTTTTGGGGTGTATCGCACTTCAGGAAGTGACAGTGACAATCCAGGAAGGATTTATTACTGCGCACCGCGTTTAGTTGTAACAGTTGGATCCGCGTAGTCAGAAAAAGTATTGACAGTGGGCCCATAGGTGACTTTGCCGATCCTATCCGAGCTATTTCGTCGGCCGCATCATTAACTGAGAAGAACCAAATAATATGAAGTTTTTATTTAAATTTTTTTGTACTTTCAAGGTAGATTGCAAAGTCGGTGAGTGTCGTAATTTACATATACAATATCCACGTAACAGCAAAGGTATATGCAGTAACTACATCTAATGCTTAAAACGGCGTGGGTAAAAATTTCTTCTAAAAATATGTAAATTCTCACGTTCCCAATGGATTCTTGTAACTGACACTGTAATGGAACCTGTCGAAGCTCCCCTTAAGTCTACATGAACATGATACCCCTCAAAGGGAATGCGGAACACGATGAAAATAACTATTTCACATCAAACGGTTTCAAAGAAAAGACATATGATAAAATGTCTTGCTGACTTTACAAAAACCATATTTGAAATACAACTTATAAAACCAAATTGATTTATTAATTTCAACCCTATGCCTTAAGATTTAAGAATCAATAAATTTAGGATGTGAGAGCAAATTTGTAGTGATATATTGATATCAAAAGGAATAGTGGAGACGATATGTGATTGAATTTCATTTGAATTTATTACTTTGAGCCTTTGACAAGTTATTGTTACAAGTCCCACTGTGTCAATGCTTGAATGGATAAGTGATTGTTATGGTAGCCTGAGGTTTGACCCAATATTTATAGAGAGAAAATTAATACCATCATATTTACGACGTCTGTGGCGCAGCGGTAATGGATTCGACTGCCACGCCGGGGGCCGCGAGTTTAGTTCTCGCCTAGTGCAAATATTTGTATGCAAGAATATGTCTATTTGTATTGGTTTGTGTGTTTCAAAAAAAATGTATTTATGTATGTTTATCGGTGATCTAAAACCCATAGCACAGGCTGCTTAGTTTGGGCCTAGACAGCGGTGTGAAAATTATGTTTGAGGATGATATTTTATAAAAGCTGTTGCCCGTGACTTCGTTCGCGTGGAATTTTGGTGAAATCTATCCCACTTGAACCGTAAATTTTTCTGGGATAATAAGTAGTCTATGTGCTATTCCAGACTATAATCTGTGCCAAATTTCATTCAGATCCGTTCAGCTGTTTTTGCGTTAAAGAGTTACAAGCATGCATTCATCCATCCATCCTCACAAACTTTCACCTTTTTAATTGTAGTAAGATTTCATTATAAAGCTAAACTGAAGTAATTCAATAGTAACACGTCTTGTTGTTTTAAGCAATGTACGTTTTTAGTGCGTGATTTTCGAGGATACTTCTAATTATTGAGTGATTTTGTGTGTATAGTTATTTGCTATCAAATACTGATTTCAATAATCAAATTAGAACACAGATAGTGTCAGTTTTTTCATGGCAGTGGTATATTGCAACCTGTTTAAAAAGTACATTGTGAACGAAACAAAAATTAAACGGAAAGTCTTCTTGTACTGCATGTTACCTACTTGTGTGCTGTTTTACATTCAGACGCTTTACAAGGAGCCTCACTATGAAGCAATAAATAAACAATAAACATTGAGAATAAATTAGCTCTACTTATAAATTTATTATTATTGACATAATAATCTATAAAATAAAGTATGTAATAAACATATCGCCAATTTCCCAGTCGCAGGAGTTTTTATTAACATCTGACGTAGACACGTTAAGAGCTCCGCGACGCGGTATCGCGTTGCCGTAGAAGTCTCCCGGGAGCTAATAATACGATATTGCCAAAAAATATGAGGACAACGTCGAACACGACAGCTGTAATGGGAATACCTACCCGTGGCGGGAAAATTGTGAGCATTTGAATTATGTTGTGATGTAATTCTGACCTGCAGTAACGTGCTCTCAAGAGTATCGTTTGGAATAAGGCTTCCAGCACAGTCACACAGCTCTCTGCAATATTCAGTGACAAAAAAGCGGTACCAACCGTTTAATTTTCTTTCAATTTATTACCATAAACAGTGTATAAAAGGTTTTATAGTATAACTAGCAACCCGCCCCGGCTTCGCACGGGTAGTAGAGACATCTTCAACAACCATCAACATATTTCAATGAATTTACACAAAATCTTAACAAATTATGCCGTATAATATGCCGTGTATAACCGCTTTTTCAGTTTATCACGAACAGACAGACAGACGCGGCGAGGGACTTTGTTTTATAATATGTAGTGATAAGTCTACCTAAACTTATTACAGACACAATGTGGAGCCAGAAACTAAGTGAGAATCCCCGAAATACACTCGTCAGTTCAACCTTTGTACATACATACATAGACTCACTCTTGTATCCCCAAAGGGGTAGGCAAAGGCGTATTAGCCAACGATAATTTGGTCCCACTCACGTAATAGTAGGAAAGAAGGAAAGACAATGGAAGGAAAGGTTAAGAAGGTCGCATACCTGTTACTCGAACTGGCTGTTGCCGAGGTGTACGAGCTCTTTAACCTTTGTGCATATTTAATATGTATACGTAAACTTTGTTTTCCGTGGGAGAGCCATGCTTCGGCACGTATGGGCCGGCTCGACCGGAGTGATGGTGGCCACAGTCTCACAGAAAACCGACAGTGAAGTAATGCTTGCATTGCTTTTCGCCGAGTGAATGAGGTTACTGGAGGCCCTAACCCTTTCGTCTCCCCCTCTTCCCCCTTCTTCACCTACTCCCACCTTATAGGCCGGCAACGCACCTGTGACTCTTGAGCTGCAAGTGCCCATGGGCGGCGATAGTCACTTACCATCAGGTAACCCATCTGCGCGTTTGCCCCCTATACCATAAAAAAACATGAAGGACTAAATCTGTCATCTATAATTTATATTATGATTAAAATTTATTTTTCTCTTTTTAACTTCATTTGACAAAATTACGCTCGCTCTCTTGACCTTGCCCCTATTTGTGAATCACAGAAAATCTATTCAAAATGGGGTTGAAACTAACAAATCTCGACCATTGAATATATGGTGGAGTCACCACTCGGGCCAGTTCACCGCGATACTTTTAGTAACAGTTAACAGATTATTGATGAACGATTTAGTAGCTTTCCGGAAGCTTGATAAAGCGGTTGATCGGTAAACCCAAATGATCAGAATTTTATAGAAATGATCAATCGAATAGAGATAGCAGCCAAAACATGACGCAATATGAAGTAACTTATGCTACAAACTCGTAGAACATTAATAAATTAAAACGCTTCTAGCGAGTTATACATTCTCAGGCGACATACAAGAAATCAAATTTACCACAGACTAGCTGTCGTCTACTTCGCCCGCATTCACCTTTCACTTCCACCTTCCACTTTTCTATCACGATAGAAAAGTTACCTATTTTATTTCTAGATCTGTATCCAGTAAAGTGTAAGTAGTGTATGCTTAATAGTGAAAGAATTATGAAAATCAGTTTAATAGTTTCAGAGTTTATCAACTATAATTAAAGCTCATTAGAACCACTCGGCACCCGACCCACACTGCCTCGCCTCATGCGGTTAGTATTCTTTATATGGACTTCTATGGATATGCGCTCACTACATCAGTCTACATCCAATCCGTAGCGTCAACGGATCGCCACGTCCGCAAGCTATTCACTCGGAGACAACTCGCTGCTCGCATGCTTGCCTTGCGTTGACTGCGTAGTGCCAATGCACTGCTAACAAATGTTTACGAGCAGTTCAACATTCATTTTCTTTGTTTAAACATTTCGTGCACCAAATAACCTTTTTTTTGTTGCGTCTTTCATTTTCTCTTCATGAAGCTTGACAGCTATGAAAATTCACGATTTTGTAAAATTTGACTTGTACCAATTGATCAGCTGACTTTAGAGTGGTCTACTCGGAATTCGTTGACCATGCGATGTACACTCGTTGACCACGCGACGTTCACTTGTGACAACGCGGTGTCCACCCGGAGATCACCTATTGACAACGAGTAGACGCCGAGCGACGAGGCGGTGCTGGTCGGGTACCGGGTGGCTCTAATGACTAATGATGGTGGCTTTAACATTATTAGCATAGTTAAATACCATATAATACAGCCGAGTACAAGTGTTTATTAGATAGACAAGACACAGAGATAGCTATGTTCATTCTGTAACGGGGTATTTTATATAACAATACTTGAAATGCTTATTCGTTGACGACCCACCGTAACCCAGAACGACACCATCCACACTATCATTAACATTATTAAAGGGTAAACACATCTAACAATACCTTCGCACAAAAAAGATTCAACAAAAAAGAACGTTTTCAAAACCACCGACAGACGGCGCTGCGGAAGACTTTACTACTTCCGGTGACAAGATGGCCGGCGTTCAGAGCAGCCGGAAACTGCGGCGAGAGAGCCCAAAAACACGATAAAAGTCTAACAGAAAAACCTCTTATATTCGCTCATCGTAGCAAAGTAATTTATACCTTATAGCTCAGTTGTTTAGTGCCAAGGTACAATAATATATATTATAGTTATGTTCTTTTTAGTTGAGAAAGGAAAGCAATAACTAAGCAACGTGCCGTCAAGTGCGATCGGTTATTTCCCGCATTGAATATGATGTAAGTTTTCCGGAGCGACGATAACACGTAATGGTATCGTTTGCTCTTTCATAGGCTAAGGAGGAGGGCGCTACTGGTATTGTCACTCTATGGTTTTTGTTGAATGAGGGGGTTGTATAATGTATGTGTGCTTAGAGGGTATTTCGTTTGAAATCGAGTGTAACTTGTGTGATGTAAAAAGTAAAGGTTTGGCAGTGTGCAGTCTCGATTACCAGGACTTAGGCTTTGTTCAGATAACTGGCGTTGAGCGCGAATTTTGATAATGCGCATTTGTGCACGAATTTTGTTCAACTCGCTTACATGTCAAAGCGTAATGTTACGCCCGTCTTCAGTTCAATAAATCCCAAAGAAAATTTGCTACTTCCTCAGTTCGAGATTTAAATAAGAGTCGACAAAAATCAATAAAAATGTCAGAAGTACTTTGTATTTAAATATTATTTACGAACAAAGCAAAAAAAGTGATTTAAAACAAAAGTCACATGCAATCACAACACAGTAAGAAAATAAATACTAAAAAAGGAGGAAAAATATTTTTTTCATCATTTTAAGCAAAAGTATTAATTTAAATAAAAGTTAAGTGCGTAGCTCACTCATTGTAACATTGTTGTTGATTATTACTTTGTAAAAAAAAGTCTGATTTCAGATAAAAATCTGCCATATTTATATTAAATATTTACTTTGTTATATCATATAATAAATGTGACGTGTCATGTAATCCAATGAAAAATTACACATACGACTACCCAACTTGAAACGTTAAGCCGCGTTCCGCCATGCTTGCTCAACTACACTCACGAGCGCCGATGAGACGGTTAAATGTCCTCCACCCGCAAGAGCCTCCCGTGAAGGGGAGATGTCCTTGTGTCTGGACTTCGCCCAACGATTAGACGGAGCCAACTTGCCACCCGCGGGCTAGCGCTGGGTTGAACGTTGAGGACATACCGTTGCAGCACCGACGGTCCTCCCATTTCAGGCACGGTATAGCTCACCGTTCGGTGTTAGTCAGTTTCAGTCCGACATACGGCCTCGTGCCTGGGTTTCCACACGAAAAAAATGCATGATCGCCAAACCTCGGAGTATCCTCCCTTTGTGTTGTCCGTTCCTTTACAATATCAACACATTTTAATACATGACCAACTAGATAACATGACGCTGCACTATTTATGAAACATGATTAGTTGATAAACTTACAATAAGTATATTCATGATTTTATTTTGAAATTACTTTTTAAAATTTATCATGTCTTGCGATTTCTACTTCAAAAAATGGAAATTTATATTAGCACGTCTTGAAATGTTAATTCAATGGGATCTTGAGTATCAGGTATTGCAAAATTGCAACATCCATACTTGGTTGCGATAATGTCTTGGATGGTTACAATGTATAATTTTGTTTTAACTAAAGCCCGGACTATCTTCACTAATGCTTTCAAGGTGATAATAAAAGTACCTACTCTACTAAATCTTTAAGAATATTTTGGATGTTGCAGACAGAAGGAGCCCACGATCAACTACTTTCTGACGCCGTCCTTAGAGTGACTTCAATAGTCGTCCAATATATGAAAATATACAACGAGGTAATAGAATGTGTGCAGAACAACCTACAAGTCCAAAAGGCGGAATTTATGAACAATATTGTAAACGCCATAGCTTCTAGGTGAGTACAGTTAAGGATGAGACAATTAACACAAACTATTCGGCTTTATAGTATGTAGATAGAAATGGTATGTAGATGGTACGTGTCGGTTTGCAACAATAAATAATACTATTATATTAGTGTTGGGACAGTGGTCGAATTTCGACAATTATCAGTATTGAATATTTTAGGAAAACATATATAAATTGATAGCAAGTTTCCATTTTTTTTTTAATTTTTTACTTTAACTTTTATAACAATAAACCTTTGACATATAATATAATAAACCATATGTAATATGTCAATAAACCTCTCTGTAGGGATTTTTTTTTTAATTTGAAGCACTAAAACTCGTCATAACCACACTAGTAGCCACTACGCTACTAAACAAAAAAAAAATTACTTGAGACAGATACAACCAAATTGAAAACCTCATCCTTTTTAAAGTCGAGTGAAAAATAGTTAACGGTTTTGTGTTTACCTACATATTTAAGTAAGTATAGATTTATTAAACATTTTATAACTAATGGTATGTACTTAACTTGGTCCCTAGAATACTAGAACTCAAACGGGATTTAGAGAAATTAGAGGGTAGCCCATTCCACTACTTGGGTACAAGTTTAATTGTGAACAAACAAACTTATGATCCTGAAATGACAACGGTACCAAAGGTGAAAAGGTCGCCAATCGTTGAGGAGGCTATAGAAACCGCATTTCAAAGAGTGAAAGAGAAAAGAGAGGCTCCAGAAGAACCCGAAGGTAAGAAAAAATTAACACCAACTGGCCACCTCGTGGGCTCTCGTCTACTCCTGCTATAGGGTGAAGCGTAATATTATCCTAACTAATATAATAAATGAGAAAATGAGTTTGTGGTGTAAAAATAAAAAAATAAGTATTGTAAAAATGATCGAGTCGGCGCTTAAAGTCAACCCTCGAGCAGCTTGCGAATGCTCAAGTCACTGCTTGAATCAGTTTTAGAACGCTCGAGCAGGGGCTTGCGCGTTTTGTAAAAAGGTTATTCAGAATGTCGAACTCGAACTTTTATTACTAAACTATGTTTTCTTTTAATCTAAAAGATAAAATTTTAATCTAGAGACATTTATTGGTATGCGAGATGTGATAATTATACAAATTGTATATTACCACTATTATTTTAAGTTTTTGTTCTTTTTTTAAGAAGTAATGATGAAGATAATGTGCAACAACGATACTGACACTAATTCAAAATATAGTTTTAGAGGAAGAAAAAGAAGAAATAAATCAAGTTGATGAGCTGTATATCAAACTAGAAAAAATGCGCAAAGCGTTTATTTCGGGATTAGGAGATGCAGACGAACAAGATGCGAAAAGTGAAAATGTCGTAAAAGAAAACATAATATCGGAAGAAGAGCGTGTTAGAATGGACTATTTGAATTTAATAAAGGCACATGAAAAACTAAGGTACCGATTTTTACTACAATAAATAAATTTCAAATTATTAAAACTCTTTGGGTCACAAGTAAAGTTGTTTCTGTTGATGGCAAGCAGTCATCAGGCACTGCCTGATAGCACAAAAAACGTTTTATGCCCCTTCCAGTTTTCCTATCTTGTCATTAAAGGGTTGTTCAGTTCAGTTCAGTCTTTCGTTGTTCTATTCTGGTGAACTCTCTAGCCGGTAGCCAGCATATGGTCTTGACAGACAACAGCCGTGGATTAGTATCCACGGCTCATATAATTCTAAAGAACAAAATCCACCACACAAATAGAAACATATCAATAACATTCAAGTAACTTACTTCGATGACCAATAAATCTCGAAAAGTCACAGGCAAAATTAATTTAATTTAAGTTTGAAAACCGTACTTAAACAATAGTTATTCAGTGATTTAATAGCAATAACAATATATTATATTAAAGGCAATTAACGAGATCTCTAAAACTCAAGAGGCTTAGAAGAGAAGCTTGGCAGAAAGAATTACTTGGTACAGCTGCACCTCTAGCCAGATACGAACTAAGACAAAAGGCTGCTAGATTTATACAGAAAATAATCAGGTATGCGTATATCTTAAAATATGGCCAATGCCTCCTTATATGAAGAAATGCAATGCTATTTTTTTCTTTGTTTTTAGGGTACATATGCATGTATGTGAGTTTCTTTACTTCATCATAACTTCTAAATGCCTCAACATATTTGGATTATGGGGTATTGTCAGAATCCTTACATCATGACGAGTGACACTAGATTTAATTTAAAGAAACACACAGAAATTATTATTCATTCAATTGTACGAATTTATTTCTGACGGTTAGCAGATTTCATTTTAAGTCATAATAAATTTTCCAGAGCATATTTTGAGATAAAAAGAAAACATATTAAAGAATGTAAACGAGATCAGATACTTGGATTAGCTATTTGTAAGCACTCTACTGTGGAGAAGAGCGTAAAAGTGGAACAGGTACATAAATAAATTATATATGATTCATAAAATTGCCATTCTCATTTGAGTATACCTAGTGAAATACTTAAAAAACACTTTAAAGTCAAACTCTCATATATTTAGAAGACTAAGAACTATGCGGAATTGTACGAAAAATACGAAAAGGAGTGTATATCACACAAATCAAAAGTAGCAAAGCAATATATAATTAAAAAAGGTGGTGAAGTGTCCAGTGACTTCCGTGATCGCATCATGCAATGGTTTTACGAATGGTGAGTAGGAAAAATATTGTATCTGTGTGCAAAACCTACCAAATAGAGTTAATTTTTGTAGCTCAACAACAAGAGATCCTGCCATGCATTACTTCTGAGCAATATTTTACAAAGGTTTTTGTTTCTGGTAGCTCCCAATCAACTCCGGGTACAGGATGACTAATACAAATGTTATAAGTTTAAATATCTGTGTCTGCAACTGTACCCTTTACTATACCCTCTGCTAATCGAAAGTACACGCGAAGAGTAAAAGTGAAAAAGTGAAAGTCGGAGATAACAACGCCTTCCTAAAACGCAAGATATTTTATAATATTTCGGTTTCCCACGGACAGGTTTTTTAGGAAAGTAAATACCCTACGTGTTCCCTTTCAGCGGGTACTTCATATAAACCTTTCCTTTTGAACATGATGTCTCGTCTAGGGTGACCCTGTGGTGTCATTAACTATTGTGTCCGCTACCCTTTAGTAACGTTTCCTAACTTGGTAGAATAAAACAAGATAGCCCCCAGTTATGAAAGCTACAAAAGGAGACCTACCTAATAAATTGTATTAAAGTACACGTTGGAGATTATATTCTATTACATTTAACAGACCGGCAATGGTAGCTAGGACAGAATTGGTAGGGACTCGTTCAAGGCCTCTCCGTATGTTGTAAGTCGCACTAACTGTGACCATTTATAAAGACTTCATCCTGTACCAGGGGTGGGAGTCACAAGGATTAGGGAGAGGGCGCACAGGTGACTATTGTCATAGTTATTGTCTGAATAATGGCACGTTGCTATATGCGTGCATCTCATTACATATTCATAGATCCGGTTGGCAAATCTGTCTCGGTGAAAAAGTCACTACTTTAACCAATAACCTTTTCTATTAAAGGTTTGAATCAATCCGATATATCCATGAAATTCCCAAAGACGGGTCTATTGCTATTTTTAGAGAAGAAGTTCCAGATCCTCATGAGTGGGTTGAAGAATACGAAGAATATCTTAAACAAACCAAAGAGGGCACAGGCAAATCTCGTCAGGAGGTATAAAATAAAGATAATAAATATATACTTCAAATGTGCTTTTAGGTATTTTTCTTCGTTTTAAAGTTTCCTAAAGTGATTTTAAAAAAAGTTACTTTTTTCTTTTTTTATTAAATTTTGATAATACTAGTAACGTGGGTCACACATTACATCACATTTGCAGCTTAAGTATGAAAAGCAACAGGAAAAAGAATTAGAGCGACAAGCAAAAAAGCAAGAGAAAATGCGCAAGAAAATCGAAGCAGCAGTGCTGAAGAAAATGATGAGATTCCCAACGATGCACCCAGGATATCATTATAAACAGTCTAGGAAAACTAACCATCTGCTAGAGGTAAAAGTTTTATGTTTATTCTTCTGAATGCAATGCAATAGAGTTCGACCTTGAAGGCAAACTTTCAGACTAATGTATAAATTGCGTCTATCTATAGCGTCACCCTGTTACTAAATCAAAAATAAATAAATGAAATTTAAATATATTTCAGTTAATACACTGTTATCACAAAACTTGGGATGACTATGACTCTCAAGACACTTTAGAAGCAAAACGCAAATATGTCGACGAGGTAAACGTACAAGAGGCGTACATGAATGCCCAGCTCGAATTATTAGAGGAAGTAGACAAGGATATGAAGTAAATATGAAATTTTGTTAAGAGTTTGTATAAATATACCTAATAATAATCTTGAAGGTAAAAATCTCAAATCAAAAATACTTATGAGTATATCGTGCATCATCGATGAGTGAGGACTCTTGCAACAGGAACCCTGCGCTCTGTAAAATATACTTACATCTGTTGCTACAGAGCAATGGTAAGGATATCTATAAATCTGTTAACTAGCTTTTGCCCGCGACTTCGCTAGCGTAAAAGTTATTTTTCTATCCCTGTAGTACTTTTTTTGGACGAAAATTACTAAACGTAAGTACCTATTAACTAAACCTATATCCTTTTCTATACTGATGGCAACGTGTATGCAGAATTTCATAATGATCGGTTGGTTGGAGGCTTATGTCCAACAGTGGACGTCCTATGGCTGAAATGATGATGATGATGATGAAACTACAAAATATTAAAAACTACGTTTTGTTTCTTTTGATGAAACGAATTTTAGACTGTAGTGCTATAAGTTCAGCATAGATAATATACTGAAATTCAGGTCGTCATAGCACGTTAGTTTCTTGCTCTTAAGTCTGTCAGACGTCAGTGCAATATTCACTTTCCTTTTACGCATATCATCTTTTAGGTAGGTACAATGTTTAGTCTCATTCTTTTAGTTCTAAAGTTCATAAATTTTTAGGCCACACTAGGCGCTACATTCATACTCATTCTTCATATCTCGAATGAATTTCAGTACCTACGGGAGATGCAAAAAGGTCTAGTCGTATTTCAAGGTTGTATCGCAGACCCTGAGAATAACATAAAAGCACTAAGTTTTAGAAGCTTGAGATTTTTAATACAGGCTGTTATGATTTTAAAATAAAGTATACTAAGGATATTGTTCGTATAATAATACCCGTACATGTTCGTATAAAAGTCAAAATCATTGTCATTGACATGATAATGGATAACACGATGTTTAGAAAGGTGTTCACTTACACGAAAAAATCATTTATTAAAAAAAAAATTAAACTATCCTAATATATTAACAGTCACACTTTTTTGTAACACTTATATATTTTTAGGATCGAATATCTCAGACTTAAAAACGCTCTGCAAAAGGATTATAAGAAAAACGGTGAAGTAATGCCAGAACAGATTGCCAAGGGTAAAGGCAGGAAGAAACGGAGGAAGTTAAGGGCAGTTAAGAGCGAACGGATAGTGGATAAATTAGAGGTAATTAAGTTTTAACAAGTATAACTAACTACGATGCCACAGACAGACACACTCCTTTTTTGGGTTGGAGGTTAAACAGTAGTAGTAGTGTTTTTCGAAGCGACGGTAGTTTTAAAGTAGGTATACCTAGTCACTTAAGGTATCACAGCAGTTAGTAAATAGTTTGAGCCCTGTGATCAGTTTAAAAAAAAATGAATAAGGTTTTATTCAAACTCGCTATATTTAAAATATCATCAACATTATGTCGGGCTAACTGAAAGCATCTTGAGTCCAAAGCATAGAATCTATGTGGTGTTGCCAGGTGTAGTGTTATGTTCTGATACTTTTGAAGTAAAACTTCTTTAGAATCGTTGTGATTTGAAATTCGATGAAACAAAAAACTCACACTAAAAAGAGACAAACATATTCATAAATAGGATTTAGCCTGCGAGAGAATTAGATAGATTACAAGTATACAGTGTTTCCTATAATCTTTGTCTTTACGCCTGCGTACTACGAAGCCTTTAGAAAATGCGTCAATGTCAACGTGGTGTCATTTTTGTGCATTTGCGTATTAAAATTCGTTGGTTAATTAATCTATGTTAATTATTTAACATATCTGTGTTAATTTGGCCGATAACTTTTATATAAATTATCTTATAATCGTATTAATTATTTTATATATTTTATATAAAATTAAATTTATTAACATTAGTAAATTATTTGCGTTGATTTTACTTTTCTGAAGTTTCACTTCTGCCGTGTGTGAATTGCACACACACTTTTTTTTAATTGTCGATAAATTGAATATTTTTCGAAACTTAATTTTTTGAACTGCTTTAAGTAAATATTTTTCTTTTCTTCTCCTTTATGTTCTATTTCGAAAGATATAATCTCGCCACATTTTCCGACTGGAAATAATTTATTTTTTGCTAAATTTATTTTACTCTCACGGCTACTACCTAAATATCCAATAGGGCAAATCATGATGATGACTTGTAAATATAGTTTATTTTTATTACTTTGTGTCTCTCTCATAAAGCGGAAATAATTAAATATTTTTTAACGTTTTTCTTTCAATCTCAGACCTTAGCAATGCAGGGTTTTGTGCTGGAATATCCTGAAACAAAACTAGAGGATTATATTGGAGATCCTAATTTTAGTGGAGACGACTACCGTCGTTTGGTTCTGTAAGTCAATCTCACTTATCAGTATCCTTGAAATAATTTTAGACAAACTGTTTCAAAGTACATGACTCGCTACATTTTGTGCAATAGACTATAGCCATTCTGTTATTTTATGAATTTTAGGCAAACATTCCCGCAAAGCAATGAAATAAGATCATACTGGTGGGACAGATGTCTCGAAGTTACCCAAGGTTCTCAAAAGATATTGTTAATTGGTCCCAAAGGGAGTGGCAGAACTACATTAGTGTATGCTTTGGCTTCCATCAATGGTAAAAAAACATGTTTCTTAGTTCGGTTTCACTGTATATCTTTTTTCCTGACTTATCTTACCGTACAATCGATATATAGCACACCTACATCTAAAGAGAGCTAACTCAAAAAATTCAATTCAATTTGAGTTATGCACACCATCGAATTCCTTATCTCAATACTTACCGACCAATAACACAGATTTTAAAATATCACCACTTACTCGACGCTAGACGCTAAATTCCCCAACACGGGCTCAACTCAAAATAATAAAACAAATATACATACATTGTAACAGGGAAATAACTACAGAAATACAATTTTCAGCCCCAAAACATTATTAAAGCACAAGACTCCTACAATATAATTCTTCTGCATATAAAAAGCATAAATCAGACTACAGAAGAATACAGAACAGTAATTGTTTTTCGCCTTTTCTGAAAAAATTGTCTAGTCTTTTTTTGAGTTAATACTTCCCTGTTTAGATCTAGGTGTGCGATATATAGTATTGGTTCTCTATCAAGAACAGAAGCATTTTTCTTTTGATTTAGTGTCAAAATAGGCATTGTAGGAAAGAAATCAGTCGTCTATGGACTGAAAAATGGGCTTGAGGGAGTTATTCTAAAAGACTACTATTTACCAAAAAAGCCTGTAAAAAGAAATACACGTATTACTTACACAAGAGGGAGTATGCTGATTTGCAGTTTTAACGATCGAAATTAGTCACAGTTCAATACAAATTTCAATATAGGTCTTTTTAGCCGAGTACCTTTTCATATCCAGTCAGCGATTTTTCACCAACTTATCAGAGCATTATCTCTTCAATAAAGCAATATCTTTTCAGGTGCAGTGCTCTTTGAACTGGACCCAGTAAAAGTGCCAAAAGAATTGCTAACCCCATCACAGTTGACCCAGTTGACAAATAATGTCTTGTATTGTGCTAAGGCAGCTAAGCCCTCAGTTATTTATGTCAGAAATTTACAGAAACTTTTTTACATAAAAGTTAGTAGTTCTTTTTAAGCTAAATGAAAAACCCTTTAATATAATATCTAATTGCGAATACCTCTCAATAGCTTTCGTTCATTTATTGTATGTATTTCATGCTGTTGGTATTCCGAATAATTCCGAATAAAATAAAATAAAATAAAAAATATCTGATAATATAAACAAACGAACACACTCGCCATCGGGATTGCGGCATCGTCGGTGTGGTTAGCTTCTCGCTGGAGACTATGATTATATTCATGATAGACCATGAATATAACGATGATCTCCAAAAGGAGACGGCCGCCTCGATTCCAGAGAAAGTAGTATTTCCAGAGAAGAACACCAAAAAGGTGGTGAAAAAGGAACGGACAAGAAATAATACTCGCCCGTCCCGTGTTGCCTGGTTGAATAAATTTTTAAGCTCTTCAGAACAGAGGTCACTCGTAGTAGGTAATTTACACACTCCCTCACTAAGTGTTTCGCGTTTCCTCTTCCAGCAAAGAGAAAATTCTAGTTTAAAATGATCTCATGTTTTGATTGCAGGAACCACCAGAAGAAGTGGAACTGCAGCTAGGTCTTATCAAACGATTTTTTCTGGATAAACTATTTCAGAAAATAAAAAAACATGACAAAGTAACAATAATAGGTAAGATGACCGAACTGATAATTTAAAAGTTATAAAGTAGTGCATCTTCGTTTAACTGAACCAATAAATGGGACTGGTATCCGCTGATTTCTACTTGATCTAATGCAATGGTAATCAATCTAAAAACTTGTGAGAAGTCTCCAGTGCAGGAAATAAATGATACCATATGATGATACACCACTCATTCCAAAGTTGAAAATCCAGCTTTTGTTCCTCTAATACCTTTTGTTCCGCCAAAAGTCTATCCCCGCTTGAAGGTGACAACACCATACTTTAGTAAACGTTTCCTGCGTGTGTTGCTAGTATAAAACACCAAAATTCCTATACACTATAATGAATATTTATAGAACGTCGGAGGAGGCGATGATTAGATAATTTTTCTATAATGTGATTTTTATGGGATATGGGGCAAACGAGCAGACGGGTCACCTAATGGTAAGTGACTACCGCCGCCCATGGGCACCTGCAACTCAAGAGTCACAAGAGCGTTGCCGGCCTTTAAGGTAGAAGCAGAGGAAGGGGGGAAGAAGGGGAGAGGAGGAAAGGGAAGGGTTAGGGCCTCCGGTAACCTCACTCACTCGGCGAAATACAATGCAACCATTGCTTCACTGCTGGTTTTCTGTGAAGTCGTGGTATCGCTCCGGTCGAGCCCGCCCATACGTGCCAAAACATGGCTCTCCCACTTGATTTCTCCTTTGGAAACTACAGGTATCATTGTTAAAACTACATTGTGAATTATTGTTTAAGGTACTTGTTCAGATCCTTGGTTAGCAAGGAACCGTGAGTTGGTGAAACATTTTCCAAATATTGTTCTTATGCCGAGTCTTACATATTCTCTTACCGAGCTACTACTTAAAAACTGGGTTGACAGGTGACTAACATATTTGCGATATATGTGAATTTTAATTCTTGTCATTTCTTCAAACACGTGATCCTCTACTATTGATACGCTTGCCACTAGCAGGTTTTGGTTTTTTAAATCCTTTTGTACTTATTAATATTTTTTTATCCATTTCTTTTTTTTTTACTGAAATGTGTGAGCATAAAACGCAAACAAAAATACGAAAAATGTGTTTTGTTTTCAGCAACCATACTTTACTGATAAAAACTTTTTATCAAAAAATTCAACCAACGAAAGGAGAAAGGAACTTAAAAGTGAAAAATAAACTTATTAGCCTAACTACACTCCTACACTAATGTAAATACCTAAATAATTTTGAGTCGGCACCAAACCTGTGACCAAACATTGTTTGTATGTTTAGCAAATTAATTATTAAGTAAAATAATGGCAGCGGCGCCGGCACCAGCGGCTATCGAAGAATAGCGACGTCTATTTGCCGAACTGTTTCCGAATTTCAGATTCAGATTCATTTATTGTGGAACATAAACAATAATGTGCATTACAATTTACAGGTGTTAGAACAACGTATAGTTATTATGTTCTACCAATGGGTATGCAAACTTAATTTTTTGTTGTAGGTTTGGCGCCGACTCAAAATTATTTAGGTATTCAATGTCAACTGAACTCAAATCAACTCAAAATTGGTGTAGGAGTTCAGATAGGCTAACAAGTTTATTTTTCACTTTTCAGTTCTTTTTTCCTTTCGTCGATTGAATTTTTTCATAAAAAAAAAATATTTTTTTGTTTTATGTGGCTAAAACAATCAACTACAGGTCTCCGTCATGTTGTAGTATCATTAGAACTACATATGTGTACTAAGTTTCAACAAAGTCGGTTCACAGGTGAGAAGTCAACGGGTGAACATCATTCATCGCCTATTTTTCCACAACAAATCGCCTATTTAACAAATTTAAATGGGACCAACTTCGCAGTATTCCCTATTGAATATAAAAAGAATTACATAGTCATGCATAAAAAAATAATATTTACGGGTAGACTTGAGAACCTACTCCGGTTTTTCGTCGGTTAAAAATCAGCAATAGCATCGCTTGGTTTTAGGATAGGAAATAAAAAGAGTATCACAATTGAATTGTTTTTAATGACCCGAATGAACCTGCAACATGAACTGTGCGTCCTTTCTTAAACCCTTGTAAATGAAAAGTCAAGGACAATAACATTTTGTTTTACAAAATTGCAGATACCCCTCTATCCCGCCTACATTTAATGTGATCAGTTTAGCTTACATGCTCGCGAAAGATCAGAAATATAGCTACGGATACTTTAAAAAGGCTTTAGAAGAGTTTATGTCACATGAGAGACTTATAAGGTTAATATTTCCATCTTACACCGCATGCAATCAATAGGATGCATAAGTCTTACTTTGTTTCTCTATTCTTCATCAACTTGAACAATATAGATTCCAGGTCGATTTAGAGCCACTAAAGAGAGGTTAATTTTTTTTCTGAGGTAGGTGGCAAACGAACAGACGTGACGGGTCACTTAATGGTACCGCCGCCTCAAGAACACTTGCAACTCAAGAGTCACAAGTGCGTTGCTAGCCTTTAAAGTGGGAGGAGGGGAGGAGGGTTTGGGCTTTCGCCGAAGGCCCTTCGGTAACCTCACTCACTCGGCGAAACACAACACAAACATTGCTTTACTGCCGGTTTTCTGTGAGGCGATGTGGTATCACTCCGGTCGAGCGCATACCTGCACAAGCATGGCCCCGGAATTTTCAAGCTTTGCATTGCATCTGAACATGGCAACAATGCAACAACCTGTCTACCACAGAAATGCATCCACACGAGTAAAATAGTAGGTAAATTGAATGAACTTATAGATGAGAATACCTATTTCAGAATCGCGGTCTATGGCCTCGACCCCATGGAAGTGTACAACTACATCACTGAACACGAGCCGGAAGAGAAAGTTGTTAGTTGTAATGTATAATTTATTAGGCAAACTGTTATTTTTTTCAAGTATTACTTGTACTAGTGATAAGTATGAAATAAAAATTATTGATTGTAGGCCCTTCCTTATCTTCAGCAGGCTGTAGAAGGTAGTGCTAGACTCTTGCCTTCATAAGAATAATAAACGACATTCTGGCTTTCAGATCCCATTAATTGTTGCGGTAACCCACCCAGAGATGATAACTGTAGGATGTAAATAACGTATTAAAATATATATTTTG
This sequence comes from Euplagia quadripunctaria, assembly GCA_963859945.1. Taxonomy (NCBI): domain Eukaryota; kingdom Metazoa; phylum Arthropoda; class Insecta; order Lepidoptera; family Erebidae; genus Euplagia; species Euplagia quadripunctaria. The sequence continues at coordinate 23,656,964 of OY982567.1, read as the reverse complement.
TTTCTAATTTTAAAAAAAATAGCCCCTTCATAATAGATGCCTAAAAAATCCTTACAGTTTTTTTAATGTTGTTGTACCTTTTTTAAATACTTCAGGACTACGAGCGCTATCTTAAATGGTACTTCGAGAAAACTCCAACAGGTAGAAAAGAGAAAGAACATTTTGAAGCCCAAGTAGATTTCAAGAATGCCGTGGCAGAACTCAAAGCGAAAGAAGAAGGTGAACAGAAAATAGCAAAGAAATCAGCGACCGTTAGCGCTGCATCTAGTAGAACCACTTTGTAATAAAATATTTATATTCACTTATTGTTCTTTTCTTCTCACTTGGACTGTCAATGACTTAATATTTATGGTTTGATCTGACACTAGGCTTTCCCCGGAGGTTTACCCGCGTTAAATTCCTTCCATTATGAATAATATTTGCCATACAAAAAGATTTCTTCTAATCCGACAGATAGTCCAAGAGATTAGCGCATTTAAACAAACTAAAAAAAAAATATCTTAAATTTTTTATATTAGTATACATTTTCGATAGTCTATAGATGTGTAACACATGGCTTTAAGTAAATAAATCGATCAAAAGTTAAAGTGTGTACCTAATAGTCCTATTACAATGCTGAACATAAAAAAGAGATTGAATCCCCAGCGAGGATCATCCAATTCGATTTGGACTTATGCACGGTCGGATACATTTAAATTCGGACTTGTGCATGATCGGATTTATTTGAATTCAAACACTGCACGGACAGAATGTTCGAAAATCTTGTATACCAAAACTGATCCCCCGAAATGATTTAATGAATGAACAGAATGCATAAAAAAATTAAGAAATAAAATGCAAAAAAAAAAGAAATAATAGAGGATTATGGTAGTTTTTATTCCATCCAAAGGTTGTTTAGCAATAAGTCGATTCTGTGTCTACTAATTTGAATTAATGTGCATATAAAGGTTATTTTATACTGTATGTTTTTGTACCGGGAGTAAGTTTCGACACGGGAAAAGTGAACGGAGCCCAAAAAACTATAAGCACGTATTAAAATACTATTATGAATAACGGTGTCGCAAAACTAAAAATATTAAGAAGTTCGATAAAGTTTTAAGTAGAGTTAATATTTGTACTTGTTTTTGTTAATATTTGTAATTGTTATTTGTACTTCAGAGTAAATAGATAGGGTATTGAATAACATTCTATAGTACTTATTGTACGTAATAATAACTAATAACCGAACAGTAGGTACACATATCTCCCCAAAAGCATACAACATTAATACCGCTAAATTAAAAACACCACTTGCAATTCGGCGTTAAATAAACAGAACATTTTTATATTTTATACTGAGTTGCAAAGATAAGCGCAGTGCAAATAAAGGGCTCGTGTCGATATAGCGGGGGCTGATGCTTATCTGTAACGTAACGTGTCCGAACGAACGCTGACGTGGCGGATTTTATTTCTTTATTGCGCAAAAATGCTAACTTTCACTGGGACGCTAGGGTGACTGTAAAGTAGGAAATGTTAATTGGAAATTTCCTCTACGATATGGATATCAGAAAAATTACAAACGGTTTTGATATAGGGTTTTAGTCACGTGTGTATTTCGGGGATGCCCGACTAGTATCGGACCCGACAGAGGTTCTTTATTAAGGGGTGAAACAAGCTTCCGCGTCGGTGTCAGTCGTTGCACCGTGTGAAGTGCAGAGTGAGAGAATACCAATTTTTATTCGAATATCATCATGATATCAACAAAAACATTTCTACTGTCGATCTGAATGATGGTCTGAAAAGTATCCAAAATGTTAGGCCCGCCGGCCGTCAGTCAAACGGCAAAACTTGCCTTTTAACCAGATTGTATGTCTATGTCCAATTTTTACCTTAAGAAAGTGATTTTAGCTCTTGCTAAAATAGCAATGGGTAGGTATAAAAGAACAATATCTGGTTAAGAACTTTCTCGTCGTGATTTGTGTAATAAATGATTAGATAAAAATGTGACATACATTTGAAACACCGTTTATCATACCGATTGTCTTACCTTTTTTCTTGAAACATGAAACAGAAATACAATAACTAACTTTTTGTGTAGAAGTTCACTAACATGTAGGTCCATCTTAGTCAGGATCATAGTCACCCTACGGTCCACCCTTTTTAATATTCAAGCGGTGTATTTGGAATTAATTTGAGTCGTTTAAATATTTTCAGTGGTGGTTTGTGTCCAGTAATTATTGTTTGAATTTCAAATCTAGTTAACTTGTTTATTGTTATATAGGAACGACGTGCTTCTAGTTTTATTATAACAAATATTTAGGTGTCATAATAATATATTAACTGGCAAACTTAATATAGTTGTACCTATTTCTATTATGCATTTATGTGATTATAAGGTCCGACGTCCAGCATACTATAATGTTCCACATGCTATTAACAAGTGAATTCATATTTAACGGTTGTATAGTACACCTCGTGAATGACAATTTCAGGAAAATTCGTAATTTTTGGCACAGAACTACAAAAACTGGCTAAATGTCGATTTTTTCATGCTGATTGACAACTATTTTGGGCTATATACAGCGTGTAAGTATCACCGTCGCGAATAACTTACAAAAACGTCTTTTTTTGTATACTTATCGCAATGCAAAAGTCAGTTCATCATAAAAATGCGAGATTAAGGATTTTCAGTCAATAGTTTGATTTTCCGCTACGCAATGTAACGCAACACGCATACGCACACGGACCGGTGACGGTGAATGACCTCCAGCGCTCGGTACCAAGGAAGCAGCTGATTGCATAAATGTTATTAAATTGATTACATTACAGTTTTCGGCCGCATGGGGTATTTATTGATTTTTTTCTGTTTCGGTCTAAACACACTATTTCAGGATTCGGTACAGTGTCACTTACACCGGCCGGCGTTGATGGCGCTCACGCACTTCAATTGTGCCAACAAACTCGGGTTATATGTAATACGACGTACTGCTAGCATTCTGTAGTCTACCATTTCTACAATGTAAAAAGTTTCGTATGAATACGGATAATAATAGTGAAGTTTATTAAATAAGTATCGAACGAAAAAATTCAGTACTCTATCTTTTGTGTATAACTAATTTGGTGCGGATTCCAAACTACTGCATTAGTTTCAAGGGTATAAGAATGATATAATACTGTTAATGTGGCGACCACAAGTTGAACATAAATGAATAACATAAACAATTACGTTGATTGCATTTTTAAATTGGTGTACGATAGACTTAACTCTTACCTCTAACGAGTAACGAACGGTAATCGGGTAAATAAAAGATACAAGTATTTATAACAATTTATTCAATATAACATTCAAAAGTGGGACGGAATTTATTCACACTATAAAAGGTAATAAATGCTTCCAAGAAAATACTTAGGAACCTTAATAAATAACATTTACAACTTTAGTACAATAATATCGATTGCCTAAAACACATCTGTTATTCAATGGCACCGTTTAGACGTATGTCTTAAAGATTTAGAGGTAGGTAATGGATCAATATCCATAATTAGATACAATACAATATAATATTCTTTATTGTACACCATAGAAAAAATACAACATAAAAGAGGAATATTGAATACTGGTTTTATCGATAGTTACGATTTCTTCCAGACAACTCTAGGTAATTAATTCATCACAACTTGTCATTTCATTTTAAAACTCATCAATTTTAATATTAAAAAATCAATGTACCCAAAGTTTTTAATAATACCTAATTATAGTTTAAAAAAGACGGTTAGAGCAAACCGAACAAAAAAGTAGACGATAATTTTTGATTTGGAAAAAGCATGGAGTGCTTTTAGTACTTAAAAAAAAATTATAATAATTTTTGAATTATTTTTAACATTTGATATCAAACACCACCCGCTTTTTACAATTACTTTCTATTTTTTAGTTCGGTGAGCAAATTTTCAAGTAAATCGAACTTTTTGAAGTGTGTGAAAACTACGATTTCAGTTTTTGATACACCATGACGTACACCCTGTATCCGTACACCATCAAAAAATATAATTATTTATACTAAATAGTATTGTCATTGGGACTTTTTTCCGTTATTTCTTCTTCGTCGTTTTTATACAACGCAAAATGAACGACAAATGTTTATTTAGCATATATTGAAATGTATTGTAGGAGTAACAAATATATTCCAACAATACAATATGAACGTCACTAATTTTGTTTTTGCGTCTCATGAACTTTACAGGTTTTAGAGTAACGAGAAGGAATCCTGTTACGTCATCGTTCAGCTTTATATTGGATGTAATTTATCTATAATTACCTGCGCCCCGCGGTTTCACTCGCGTAAGTCCCGGTGCCGTGGGAATATCGGGATAAAAAGTAGCCTATGTGTTAATCCAGGTCGGCAGCCGGCGTTCATCGATTTATAAGACGTTATCACGTCAAAAAATTCACCATGTTTAATCCTAGTTTTCTTCATGGATTAGAATTTAATAATGTATTTTTAACGTTCTAGTCTATCGGCTTATTCGTATCATTAAACAGTTGAAACATGTTTATCATGTTAATAACTCACGGTGTCAGTCGTCGAAACTCGTGAAAACAAACGATATTATTGTGATGTTATTTTATAATTTTCTGTTTTCTCGTATACATTATAACTAATTAATCTATCAGTCAAATCGATCATATAAAATAGTCAGTACAAATCTAATGTCTAATGTTATCGCACAACTTTTTAACGGTTAGTAATAAATCACAACGTCAGTATTTTCTAGTCTTCGGTCGTACGGACAACTGGTGATTTTCTAAAGGTTCCTATCAAAAAAGCTTCTTTACATTTAAATCAAGTAAAAATACCAAATAAAATATCAGAACTCCCGCAACACCCGGCACTGCGCGTTGCACTTGGGGTGCCGCTTGGGCTCCTTGGCCGAGGCCAGCGCGTCGATGTCGAGCTGCGCCAGCTCCTGGCGCTTGGCCGCGCCCTCCTTGACCGCGGGCAGGTCCCCCCTCTGCACCACCCCCGCCTGCAGGTAGCCCAGCAGGGGGGGCACGTGCTCCTCCACCATGAGCCGACGCTCCCGGGATACTTCCTCGCGCCTGTGAGAGAAGAACATTTTATTTTACGGGTCTGGTTTTCAGAGACTCCGAAGAGCAATAATATATACCTAGCCGAAGAGCCGGTCGACGGTCGGGGCGGCAATAAGTGCCGCAACTTTTGGGCGAGCGATAGGCTGATCTTTGCCTTATAAATGCTTGTCCATAATTGTATAAAGCCCCGTTTTAACTAGGGGACATTCTGACACAAAATATACGTTTCCCGTGACGTTACACGCGATGTCGCCCGTCGCCTGCGACATCTACGGTTCGCGGGACGTGTCAGAAATCCTCTCGACAGTCGCCCGACAGCTTTCGGGTAATGAAGATGCGTGTAACTTGTCCGGGGACATGTCAGTCATAACTGGGTAGTGTAGACAAGGCAAATGTCAAGCGATAATGTTCACGAAATGGCGGAGTCTTTCCACGTGAAATACGGGCGATGTGTCTTCGAGACATATCGTGAATAATGGCTTTATAGTCATTATCATCCTTTCAAGCAATTTCTAATTTCTTTTACTTCTATTGTTTTATAAAATTGAAGAATAAGAATAGGTACGCAAAAAGATCAGTTCTTCAATTTTCTACAAAAGTAAATAAAAAAAACTTGATAGATTTGATTTTAACAATATTAGTAGTTAAATCAAACTCGCAATCGTTCGAGTTTTAAGTCTGAAAACTTAATCCATTAAACTACCGCTCGCTATCAAACATCAAACATTTTAAGCGTTCAATAATACACACATGGACATATTTAGAGGAACGCAAAAAAAAAAGGTTAGATTACCAAAAAAATAGCTTTGTTTATGTTTATTATGCTTTTATTAAAGTAAACTTAGTTAAATTAAATTTTTAAATAAGAAACTTAAAACTCACCGAAAAGAAAACAAATTACTGACAGTTATCTCTTATTGACGTAAAACTCAACTTATCATATTGAACATCAAAACTTTATCAAATGGCTGATTTCTTCTGTGATGTAATGGAACATAAACACAAGTAGGCACAAAACTGCGTCCTTCTGTCGAACATACTTTTTATTAAATCGTCAATATAACTTTGTGGCGTTTGGTCCCATTCTTCTACCAACGGTTTCAGTTGCCTTAAGTTGGTTACTGCTGGCATTCTCTGTTTAATTTGTCTTCCCAGTTTATGCTCACATGCTCTTTCGGGTTTAGATCTGGTGAGCGGGCTGGCCATTCCAAAACTTCGGTGTCTCTTGAAAGTATCCAAAAAATAAGGCAGCAGTGTGGGTTCGAGCATTATCATGCATTAAAAGAAACTTATATCCTATTTATGGAACAAAAGGCATCACAATTTTTTTAAGATGTCCGTTTTGTATCGTAGCGCTGTCAAATACCCATTTTCCATGATGTGTAGCTAGGTACGTGCTCCTAAGCAAATGCCGCCCCATACCATCACTGACCCACCACCGTAACGTTCTCTTCCGACAATGTTACACTGAGCGTATCTTTCCGCTGGTCTCTCCACACTTTAACCTTCCATCATCTGGCTTGCGCCAAAACCTGGACTCATCAGTGAACAATACTCTTCCCCAGCCATTGTCATTCCAATTACGGTGAGAGTGAGCGAAGTTATTCCGAGCTACTCGATGGCCTGTGGTAAGAAGAGGCCTTCAGGCAGGTACTTGTCTTGTTCTTATGGTTTTGGTGTTAACTGTTACATCTGGAACTTCCTGGAGCCTAACTCTGATCTCAGAAGACGTTGAAGTACGATTTTAATATGCTTACAATAAATCGTCCCTTCTCTTGGTTACTTTTTTTTTACCTTGCCCTCTCGTTTACTCTCCTGTCTGCCGGTATCGTTGCACATTGCGAAAAATAACAGACTTGGTAGCTCGCATCATTTGAGCCACTCGATTGTAAGTGTAACCGTGTTCGATTAAAGTTACAGCTTTAGACACTTGAGCCGGTATTATGACTTCAATTTTTTAAATGGTCTGTAAACACTACGGCAATGAATTTTTGTAAAAAAAACTGTCAAATACAACGAAAATCTGTTAATTTTCTTACAATACATAATTATTAAATTATCACGTAGCGAAAAAAAAAAATAAAAATGAAACTCGGAAATAAAAGGCTTTTTTCAAATTACATAATGCTGATATACTACGATTAATGAGATCAGGAAAAAGTCATATTAGTGTGAACTAAGACTTACACAGAACAGATATTAAGCATATATATATATATATATATATATATATATATATATATATATATATATATATATATATATATATTGCTTCTCTTTTTACAACATATAACATACAAACACCCAAATCCGTTCAAAAATTTAGAAGTTATGGCAAAATAAAGAAACTCACATACATGAATCCCGAAAATATTACACTCATTTTTTAGGCAGTCGCTAGTCGTGTAAAAGGATGATGGTGATCACATTACATCACTTACCACTTTCTATCACAATCCCACACGTACTCGGCCCTCTGCACCTCCAACTTTTCCTCCTTTTCTTTCTTTATTTTATTAGCGGCGATCTGTTTCAGCAGCTCCTGGGAGTACAGCCTCCCCTTCTCCCGCTTTTTGAGTTCTTTCTCGCGTTCCTTAGCCAGATCGGCAGCCATTTTTGCCTCGTTCTGTTACAATTATATTTCTTTTATACAACTACATACTGGTAACCGGGTGGTAAGCAAAGGTGCTATTCGCATCACTTTACCTACCTAACGACAACATTCACCACAATACATCACTTATGAAAGGAACACCCATTAAGGCGGTTCTTTTATTCATACTTAACATATAGCTACAAAAGTAAAAGACAAAAAAAAATTGTCTAGAAGAGAAGTAAGCTGTGAAATAATGAATGATAGAGAAGAATGGAATAGAACTGTGTGAGAGCTATGCTTCGGCACGTAGGTGTGGGTCGGCTCGACCAGAGTCTTACCACGGCCTCACAGTACAAACAAACCGGCAGTGAAGCAATGATTGCTTTTCGCCGAGTGAGTGAGGTTGCCGGAGGCCCTAACCTATCTCTCTCCCCCGCTTCCTCTTGACTTGTGACTCTTGAGTTGCAGTTGTCCATGGGCGGCGGTAGTCGCTTACCATCAGGTGACCCGTCTGCTCGTTTGCTCCCTATCCCAAAAAAAAAAGGAAACATATTGCGCCGATATGTTTTGTTCTTCCATTCTGAAACACAACTAGGAGAAAGATATGCAGCTGATAACTTATACGCTGATGGGGATATACCAGCCGAAGAAGTTTTCAGAGGTGTAATACACTCACATTTCCCTATATTTTTGTTTGGCACGTAGTGTTAGGCAGACTGCAATAAAGGGCCGGCATATTTTCATATTCAAAATCAGTTGAAGCAGAAAAACGCAATAATAAATTTATCCAACTCGGAAGTCGAAAGATGGTCAGTCGCAAGCAAACTTACAGTTACTTAAACAGTTTGAAATTCCCATACTGCAAAATACTTTGCTTAAAATGTAGACTGTTCAGTTCTGATCTCATTGATGGGCAGTTAGTTACCTACAATATGTATAAGGAAACACCTTCATTTTGCCGTGCTACATCTAGTGAGTATTATTGGAATAAAAATATTGGCCAACCACACAATGTACATTTTTATTGCTAACTTTACCTGCTTAATCCTGATGAATCATAGGAATATGTATGACATGAAAATAAATAATTTAAAAATATATTAAAACGCCATTTTAGAATTAATGTTGCTCAGTGAGCCATAGATTATCGCCCACACTATTGTAGAATCTTTGTTACATTATCATACACTAGCCGTCCCCACAGTTTCACCTGCGTTTATGGTCACTGCTCCGATCCTATTGGTCGTAGCGTCATATCGGTCGTATCCTCGATAAATGGGCTATCCAACACTAAAAGAATTTTTCAATTCGAACCAGTAGTTCCTGAGACTAGCGCGTTCAACCAAACAAATAAACTCTTCAGCTTTATAATATTTATCGAGGAAGGCTATAGGCTATATAACATCACGCTACGACTAATAGAGCGTAGCATCAATTAAAAAATTTGCAAAAACGGGGAAAATTTACAAACGCAGACGAAGTTGCGCGGGTCAGCTAGTGTTAGATAAAATTTAATAATTACAATATATATTAAATTTCATTTTGTTTTTGGAATAACAAAATACATTTATAAGAAAAAGTTTAAAATAGTTTAATTCAAATAACCCATACCTCCTTTCTAAATATAACTTCTTTTTCCTTCATCTCTGATGCTACTTTCTTCTTGTTCTCCATCTGTGCGGTGAGTGCGTCCATGGTGTCCTTCCGGACCCTCTCCTGCTTCTCCTTCGCCAAGATGTCGTCCTGCACGTGCTTCTCCAGAAGCTCTTGCTCTTGAAGGAGCTTTATCAAGTTTATTCTTTCTAAGCGAGCGGCCTGTGAAAGAAAATTGTTATTTTTTTCAGTTTGAATCGAAAATGTATCATGGACATAAAGAATAAAAATTAAAAATAAAGTCATAATATTCTGGCACTTATGACAAAACGCTTTCTAGATCCAAATTAAGTTTAGCTTGTACTATGTGTTATACGTTTCTTTGTATATATTGTACTATGAAATACTTGGGCTAACATTCTTCTGTATACCATGCAGCAGTAACAGTCCTCTCTTTATATATATTGTACTATAAAATACTTGGGCTAACATTCCTCTGTATACCATGCAGCAGTAACAGTCCTGTCTTTATATATATTGTACTATAAAATACTTGGGCTAACATTCTTCTGTATACCATGCAGCAGTAACAGTCCTCTCTTTATATATATTGTACTATAAAATACTTGGGCTAACATTCCTCTGTATACCATGCAGCAGTAACAGTCCTCTCTTTATATATATTGTACTATAAAATACTTGGGCTAACATTCCTCTGTATATCATGCAGCAGTAACAGTCCTCTCTTTATATATATTGTACTATAAAATACTTGGGCTAACATTCTTCTGTATACCATGCAGCAGTAACAGTCCTCTCTTTATATATATTGTACTATAAAATACTTGGGCTAACATTCCTCTGTATACCATGCAGCAGTAACAGTCCTCTCTTTATATATACTGTACTATAAAATACTTGGGCTAACATTCCTCTGTATACCATGCAGCAGTAACAGTCCTCTCTTTATATATACTGTACTATAAAATTCTTGGGCTAACATTCCTCTGTATACCGTGCAGCAGTAACGGTTCTCTCTTTATATATATTGTACTATAAAATTCTTGGGCTAACATTCCTCTGTATACCATGCAGCAGTAACAGTCCTCTCTTTATATATACTGTACTATAAAATTCTTGGGCTAACATTCCTCTGTATACCGTGCAGCAGTAACGGTTCTCTCTTTATATATATTGTACTATAAAATACTTGGGCTAACATTCCTCCGTATACCACGTAGCAGTAAGAGTCGAGTTCACGTAGTTACATTTGCCGTCCTCAATATTTTTAAACAATATCACTAGACCAAGGCAATCTCTGCTCCCTCAGCGCATCAGTCATCAAGTGCGGTACCCAGAGTGAACAAAGTTTCTGTACTTTCAAATGGTTGTGAACTTGAGGGTTTACTCGGATCTATTAATATGTCAGTTATGTCACATGTCGATCTTCCTCGAATAATAGTCGTACAAGTTCAATGTTCTTATCGGTAGTCACTTCTATCAGCGTGCTCTTGCATCATCCTTCAATTTAAAATTGCCGCGATTGAATTAAATATACTACCGTTCTATGGTCCTTAGAGCTGGATAAGTTTTTCTCAGTGCACTCATTTCCTCAGAACATTTTTATTTAGTTAAAATAATTACACGAATGTTGTACCAAGAGAAGCCCGCCATTTTCATTTAGAAAATTAATTTCAAAATCGGACAAAGGATCCATGCTCCCCAATTTTTTTTTTGAAGTGATAACTTCTCATGGGAGGGTAAACCGCTTCGTTACGTAACGCGTTAAGGCGCCAGTCTTTCTGGCTTTCCTTTCTCTCACGTATACGGCAGCGGTAGGCAGGCTCCTCCTCTCTCACTCTAACCCACAGCGCTAGCCGTATTAGTTTAAGTTATCACTTCTGTCGGGCGTCCCGAGACGCACACGGTTTGTTTTTTTTTTAATATTACTTAGAGTTTATAAATATGACTTAAAATAACAATATTATGATAACTAGTTTGCATACAACAAAACTAATGTAGCGCCCAACATATAACTCCTAATTTAAGAAAATTATTAACTTAAACGTAACTAACTTCGTCAGCCATTATTTTAGCCGCCACCTTATTATTCAACTCCTCCTTTATCACTCGTTTGCGCTCTCTCTCTGCTACACTGGAAATATAAATAATAATATAATTTACAAATTCCATACCTAACACCAACAAAAACAGCCATATAAAGGTAACAGACTCGATTCTCAGCATTAAGAGCTTTAAACCCCTTTAGGATTTAATTACATCAATTAGGGCAGTTGCCAATGTTTGTAAAAACTTTTTAACAAAAAATTAAACCGACGAAAGAAGAAAGGAACTGAAAAGTGAAAAATAAACTTCTTAACCTAACTAAACTCCTACATTAATGTAAATACCTAAATAATTTTGAGTCAGCACCAAACCTACACCTACAGAAGTTTTTAAGCGACGACAAAACAGAGAAGGAAAGTCAACCCATATTATTTTTTTTTTATGTATGACGCATATTTTTTTACAGAGTAGTCCGATTTCGATAATTCTTTAATGGATCATGGATAAGACATACTTCGAAATTAATCCCAATCAAATTTGAAAAAAAAAATCTAACCTCAATCAGCACTCAAGTGACCGTAACATTGTCAACCGACCAATAGCGTGGCGCTACCGGTGAAAATAATCATAATAATGTTTATTTACTTATTTTTATGGGCTTGTTATGACACTACAACATGACAGGGACCTTCAGTTGTTGTGATGTGTGTTAGTTGTTGTGGTAGTGTAGTGTAGTGTAGTGTGGTAGTGGTAGTTGGGTGGAGAGGTAAGCTGTTCAAGGCACCTCCTCGACGGTTCACAGCAGCTGTTTCGTGTTTGGACTTATTCATTCAATAAAATGAGAACTTTAAACCTAATAAAATACTGTTGTTTAAATATTTATAACAAATAACAATGAATGGTTAAGGAAGGTAATTATGTTTTATGTATTTTGGTTAAATAAGTTAAATAAGTAACTATTAATTACTATATTTGAGCTACAAAAAAAAAATTAATGTTATAAATAACAAAAAACATAACCTTGTAAGCCTAAATTAATTAAAAGTGATTACGTAAAATGAATAGATCTCAGTCTGTTGTCAGCTACAAGTTTATTTTTTATTATTTTTTGCTTTTTAGTGCCTTTCTTTTATCATCTGTTGATAATTTTGTTTATTTTTTTTTTTATGAGTATTATAAAAAAATCCTAATACATTTGTCTCTGTCAAAGTCAAAGCCATTGAAAGTAACTTTTTCGCGGAGATGCTGAAAAATTACTCAGTTCTAGAATTAGTGCCGTTACCCTATATGTGATTTAAAAGAGAATCTAACACAGAAGCACTCCTGTCACCCAGCATTTTCAATTGTTCCTCAATTTCCTTCTCTTCTGCAATGACCATCTTCTTCTGCTTTTCTCTCCAGGCCTCGCGCGCCTTTTTGAATGTCACCATTTCCTTGCGCGTCTTTTCCATTAAGTCCTTCTTCTGTTTTAGTTCTCTGGAACATTAAAAAAAAACATGCATTTAGGAGGAATGTGTGACCTTGTCTTCAAAAGAAAGGGATGATACTCCGACACTGCCAGGCACGTGATGGTGCTTGGCGGACCGCGGCCCAACGGTTGATGACACTAATCGGCGCAAAAACTTTCATTGCGCAATACAGGATCGGTAGTTACTATGTAATTTGGATTGTCTTCCTTTGATGGTGCTATACATGTATTCGTTGTATGTGGTTGGCGAAACAGTAACGAAATAAGTGTAATTATTTGATATTCTAATAGTTTAAGAGGCTGTTTACAATATATTTTTATCATAGAAGATGCATTGCAATGAATTCCATAGATGTGCAGCTTTTTCAGTACCCAGTGAATCTAAAAAATTGTGGATTGCAACTGCTGCGAGCTATGCTGTACATTGACCTTTGGGTTTTGCAATAGTGTATGTGATATACACATTTAATACATATTGGCATTAATAGTAGCAATAAACCCATTAAGGGCGTTGGTTGTCTACTCATTTTTCATGAACATTTAATTTAACATAACACACCGCATACCATGGTGTGTCAACATCATCATCCCTGCTGGGCAGTAACAACCTCACCCCCTGCATTCTGCCTCAAATTTTTTAATAGTATAAATTTACCTTTGATCTTCATCTGCTAGTGTCCGCATAACTTCCTCAAGCATTTTCTTTTCTATAAGTGTCTCTTCATACTGGCACTGCCTTTGTAGCTGCCTGTTGACAAGCTGTTGCTGCAGTTCCTTGCAGTATGCTGTAGTTTGTTCCATCTTTTCACGATCCTCTTTCTCTTTCGCTTCAAAATCATTATAGAGTGCCTTTAGGAGGTAGTCATTGGCTTGGTCAGCTTCAGCCTAGAACAACACGGTAAATAATAATAATTATTATAATTTTTAAGTTTTAAAGAGACGGCATGGTGTACGAGAGACCAACCTTAAACAAGTTATAGAAAAGTTGTATATGTATAAAAAACTTTATGCAGATTTCTTAACTAGAAAAATACCTTTAAAAAATTGCATATTAATTTACCATATGCATAGATTCATTAATAGTGTAGATGTGTGTTCAATCTTTGCTCATTTATTGGTGGGTAAGCATAAATTTATGCGACACCGCCTTTTTCCAGGTTCGAACTGTTCCATCTCGCTAAAATGGTGGCTTGTGAACGTTTCACGAGGACAATTCGCCTTTTACTTTCTTCTCAACCGTGTTGAGTGCTATAAACTGTTATTTGGAGCATCAAACACCTTGTATAGTGCCGAATAGTGGATTTCTCAACCTATGCGCCGTGCGTGGTCTACTGAGCAGCTGAGCTTCGCATGCATAGGTGGATGGTAAAGGTTGGTGTCCCTTTTGCTTATCTGCTATTATGAGCATTGATTGTTTATACTCCAAATCTACCCTTTTTCTATACAAACTAAAATACAGTCCACTTATTTTTACTTCTTAAACCCAGCAACATCTATTGATTAAAAACTGCACAATGTGTGTAATAGATGGCTTAAGTTGACAAGATATTCAAATAGCAACTTTCGCACAAGAAAATATAGGTTAATTGCGCTCCAACAAGCTAACATCAACCATTGGTGCAGTGACCATTAACAAAAACAATAACCAAACTGTTACCTGATAAGATAAAAACATATTTACCTTTTCCTGGAGCTTTTTATACTGATTGTGGAGAATCTGTTGCTGGAGATCCCTGCACACATATCCTGCTTGCAACTTTTTCTCAAGTACTCTAAGGCTCGGGTCTCTCTGTCGTAAGTAGTGTCTACGAGCCAGATTGCATATCTCTTCATGTCTCACTTTTTCTACCTCCACACCAAGAGCAATTTCCTTTGCTGCTCTCGCATTTACAATTGCTGCATGATCTGTTCTCTGGAAGTATGGAATAAAACATTATGGTGAAAGATGGAGATGAGCATAATACACTCCTAGTGGGGCAAATTGATATAAACTTTAGAAGGTGGCCAGATAGACAACCTCGTAGAGATTGCAGATCAATGGTGGATGCAGGCAGGTTCCAACCTTTGTTCTTAGAAGTCAATGACAGGTCCAGCAGTCCTATGGCTGAAATCATGATCATACTAGAGGTGTCTAAGTGGTTACTGGTACACATATATGCACCTGTTATCAATTTTATTTGTTTGATGACTATGTTGCACAAAAAAATATAAAATTAGGTCTTTCAAGGTACACAAAAGAACATTTGTTAAGATTTTAATAACTTAGCAATCTCAATTTGGAATTTAATTTATTTACTGTTGTAACTCCCTGTGCATCGGCAGAGGATGAGGATGGATAGTTTTAATTACAGGTCACTTTCATTTAATACTCTTTCGGTATGGCACCCACCCATCCCTAAAAATTATCACTAAGTAGTAATCAATTTTTAAAAACCAAAAAAATACTTTAATATAATTTCTTAAAATAACTAATGAAAAGTTAGATAAAAGTCCTTGGGATTTATTCGAAAGGGATAATAAAATGTGGATACCTCCTGAAATTCCTTCTCTGTCTGAGCCTCCTGTTGGATCAGGGCAAGACAGCGCCCCATTCTGCCGCTTTCCATGCGACTGTTCAGCCATTGAATATCCAGGGCTCGTTGGAACAGCTCCAGTTCTTTACGACGGGCAGTGACGAACGCATTTCTCTGAAGCTCAGTTTTCCCTTCCTGTAGACAGCATCGTAATTTTAAATATATTATTATATTTAAAACAAGGTTAACAGAGAAATTTTCAATGAACTAACCATCATATATAAAAACAACTACTTGAGCGCGAAAATAAATATGCACGTTATAGTTGTAATAAAAATAAAGCGACCGTAAGCAAAATCAAATATTTTTTTTATAGAGCCTTCATCCTTTGAATTTTGTTTACAGAACGACAATTGACAGATACAAAATAACATAAAAGAATAACTGTCAGTTACGGTGTTGCCAGCTCATTACCAGCAAATAAAGTAATGTTTTGTAAACTTTTTGGCCAGCAACAAATTGTAATGTAGGGATGATCGATATAAGAAAAACATCGGTGTTGATGTTATTATAACATCGATTTTGCGGGTGGGACAATAAATTACTAACTATTTGTTTATTGGAGTGAAATTCCTTTTTTGCACGTTAGACTTTAGACGCTCGGCGGAAAAAAGTGTTTGCGCAACGAAAATGCTGACCGCGAGTTGATTTTTTTATTTACGCCACCTATGGATTCTGCGCAATACTAATGTAATTTGATGTTGGTTGTAAGCTAATTATTCACAGCGAAAGGAACTTTGTTCCAACCTGTTGTCCCACAGACACCTCACTTCACGCGTTTTTAATCATGGAAACTAACAATCAAAATTTAGTCAGGGGAATTTTCGTGTACGTGTATTGTTTTTTTTTTTATGGTATAGGGGGCAAACGAGCTGACGGGTCACCTGATGGTAAATGACTACCGCCGTCCATTGGCACCTGCAACTCGAGACTCACAAGTGCGTTGCCGTCCTTTAAGGTGGGCGTAGGAGCAGAGGAGGAGGGGGGGAAAAGTGGAAAGAGGGGGAGAGGGGAAGGACAGGAATAAGGGAAAGGGAAGGGTTAGGGCCTCCGGTAACCTCACTCACGCGGCGAAATGCAATGCAAGCATTGCTTCACGGCCGGTTTTCTGTGAGGCCGTGGTAACGAGCGGAGTCGAGCCGGCCCATACGTGCCGAAGCATGGCTCTCCCACACTAAAAATTGTGTATGAGTGTGACTAAGTTTGTATTTATTTAATAGAATTTATCTTACAATTTATTAAAGTTAATTAAAAAATAGTTGAATTTGGAAATATCGATCTTCCTCTTACATACTCCTACCCGTGACGTTATGACAATGTTAATTGTGAATATCGATGGACCCTATGTTAAGCTGTGCGACTTAAATGAAAAATTCATAAAAAGTAACAAATATGATTAACGACTTGATGTTTGACAACTTAGAGTTTAATGAAATGAAGAGGGACATTATTAACATTTTGAAAATTTAGTTTTCAAAAAAAAAAAAACATTTCATGACTAAAAGAATTTTTGAAAAGGCAACCACTGTTCCTGTATTTCATATAAACAAATCAGGCAGTAGACACTCGAGAATCTCGTGATACTACTTACTGCTTTACTGTTTAATTTTATTTTATGATTGGTAAGTTTTTTGCATCAGGTTGCACTATTTTAGGTCACATAAAGTGTGAAACATTTTAGCTTTTTGGTTTTTTCGCAATAGTTCTCTCTGATAATCTTTCTGTAGGTTACATAATCCAAGATACAAACATTATACATAAAGGTAGAGTCCCTCCATAAGGTAATGGTGTTTTTAAACGCTCGCGTTCAAACCAACATTCAACGAGCACAAGCACGGGCACACGTATGTGAACAGGCTGTTTGTGCATGCTTGCGTGAATAAGTAAGTGCGTTGGCTGCGTGGCAGGCTGCGTGCCGGGCTGCATGCCAGGCTGCGCGGCGTGCATATAAACTCACCATAAAGAATTAATCCAAAGAGTCTAACTACGTTGATTAAACTAAAATGATACATTTATTTCTTAACTTTTAGAAACTTATTTTAGATTATCTAGGTAAAATAAATATGCCAAAATTAAATCGTTTTTATTTCTTCTCCTATATAGCGCCATCTAGCGCTCTCATAAAATAGCTTATAAGAGAGTTACATAGCAAATCGCATAGAATGAGGCGCTAGGGTGACAATATTCTCTCATTCGCGGTAGTATTATACGAGACAGCAGCACGCATTTGGATTTTGACGTGTGACAGTAAACAGCTGCAGCCAAATTCGGTTGCAAATTGATAGTGTATCGAAATAAAGACATTTTGGAATGAAACAGTGATAGAAATGGCTGAAAGTAAAGGTGCGCTAATTGCGAAAACAATGCAAAAACACGCCGGACGTGCGAAGGAAAAGGTATTTATTGTTTTTTCTCATTACGTGTGTGGATTGTTATAGTAGGTTGGTGACTTTTTTATGTATTTATATTGCGTTGGTGTTGTGAAAGTATATTTTTGAGAAGATTGGCGGCACGGCACTGTATGTTTCTCGCCACCATGCCACCTCTAGCCGGTTTCCTCATGCATCGAATTTCACCTGTTGCTTAGTTGCGATGCTTTGTAGGAGCACCTGTGTTTTTCCTTATATTGTTTACTTACGTAGACAGCTGAGTATCGAGTCGTGATTGTAGACTTGGGCGGTATCACCGCACAGTACAGTACTATTATCATTTCCAGGGTATTTAATGTTCTATTTATAGTACAGAGCCAATGTGATAATTTTGGATCCAACAGTTAAACAACTTAGTTTAGTTTGCAAACTGGTCTAGTATCGATTGGTCGTCGTAAAATAAATGAGCTTTGAAATTATACTGAATCAATCCTAGGGAATTGAGACCGTTTTAAAAATAACACAGTAGGTAGAGAGCAGACGGAGACAGCCCATCTGTCTTGCCGGTTTCTCAAAAATAATGTGGATATTTCAACCCATCTATTTTTATATGGACTGTCTCACTGTGTCTGTAGTTCTGTGAATTATAATTGTTCCTTACCTACATATCATTTGACATTTTATTACCATAGATTTAGTCTTTTGTAGATGTAGGATTAAAAATATATTTATATTTCTGAATTCA
Organism: Euplagia quadripunctaria; assembly: GCA_963859945.1. NCBI lineage: Eukaryota > Metazoa > Arthropoda > Insecta > Lepidoptera > Erebidae > Euplagia > Euplagia quadripunctaria. The sequence goes on along the minus strand of OY982567.1, from coordinate 23,638,485 downwards.
AATTTGTGTAAAAAACAAATATTGTGCAAGCAAATTAAAAAATATAAATTTAAGATTTTTTCATGTTCAATTACCTTGATCTCTAGGATTTAACATATTCATTGCGTTGAATCCACTTATTTTCTGTAATTTACTTGACCACTTTCATTTTATAAAAATTCAACACATGGTTTACCTACTTACCTAGAAAAAACTTGCTTTGACAAGCTTCGGCTATTGACCCATTCTGGCAAGAGGCCCACTGTACCTAATGCATTTAATGCCAACAATTGGACATTTAGATATTTAAACTTAAAAGTTTTTGTTATAAACTTAAATACTCTGTGCTTTTATTTCAATAATTAGTATTTTTGTTCTTGACAATACAACAAAATATTTCTTAAATGCCAACATTTATACCTCGACTAAGCTATTATTCCTATATTTTCGAAACTAGGTACAAAATTTCAGAATTCTTGAACATTTTTTAACTCCTAATAGATAGTTGAATCTGATGCATTATCAACAGAAGATACGTTTGAGTGCAACAGCAATGTAATTTAGCAGTAAGACAAGGGAGAATGCATATTAATTTGCTTTGTTTATTTATTACAAGCAAGGGATAATTAATAATAATAATGTTACACGTCCCACACATGGCCATCCCAATCTAGACAGAGCCTGGATAAATATACTAAATGTATAATGTATATGTTTGTACATATGATAAAGAAATTACACCCAGACACAAAACAAATGATCATGCTCATCACAAAACCATTTGTCCTGGGAGGGAATCAAACCAAACCAAACCAAACCAAATCAAACCTCTGGCTCAGCAGTCAGGATCACTAACCACTCGAGAACAGGCCACTCAACATTTCTAATAATCATGTGACTTTGAAGTTTGCCTGTATTAAAATGCCTTTTGAGACACCACTAAGCTATCTCTGCTTATGTGCTGACCTAATATATAATTAAATGGATGTCTTACTCTATTGTGAAGATCCAACAACTCACAAATTAAGCTAGATTTAAACAATGAACTGACGTCTTTTAAATGCTAATTTAACTTTTGTTTTCAGTTGTAGTATGTACATTTCTATGGAGACATTATGTATTACAAATAAAATTACATATTAATAATTTACATAATTAGTTTTCTGTTAAACTATTGTTGATGTGAAAAATGCAGGATGCTAACTGACCTTTGTTCTTAGGATTGACTAATATGCTTTCATATCACTATAATTTTCTTTTTGCCATTTAGCATTTGAAACATTCTTGGTAAATCAAAGGTGAGTGTTGCCCAATGGCCGACAATATCTGTGAAACAACTAAATATCGCCAAAGAGGCACAATACTAACACTAAGCCATTTTATGTATCCATTCATCTACCATATCCATCCACCAAATGCTTAGTACTTGTAGGTAGTAAATACATTTGTCGAGGTTATAATTGCTGCGTTATTGAACTCTTCCTTTACTGCAAATAAAAATAAATGAGGGTCGTTCTTTGCAGTATCTGCCAGTATCGAGTATGTCTATATACTTTTCTATTAAATAAGGCAAACTTCCTTACACTCTCACACACTGCAGAATTCTGCTTGAATTCTAGTTGCCTCCATAAGATACTGTACTAGCATAGTGCTGTAATTTTCTGCTTGTTATTATGCATCACCATAGTTGACCAGTGGAAGATGGGAGACAGGACTGGACAGGCTCCGACTATGAGCAGATGTGGTGTTCGAAAATTTTCGGATAAAGTGGCTTATTATTTACCAGGGATGTTATGGAACTCTGTAACCGTAACCGAAACTATCGAATATCCGAAATAAAAATCTATCCGAAACCGTAACCGTAACCGATATAAAAGTTTCGAATAGAGGTGGAGTCTTAATAATTAATTTTATCATAATCATCAACATGCAAGTACATTTTATAATAAATGTACATATTCCGACCATTGCTTATTTTTTATTGTGATTCTACTACCAAATAATAACCTAGAAATAATGCTAAGTCATTACCTATCTGTATTTTCCTGTTTCATTCTTTAAAATAACCGAAGCTATCCGAAACTATAGGATAACCCGAAATAATCTGATATCCGTAACTGTATCCGAAACCGGTATATCATTATGTATTCATATATCCGTATCCAGGTCCGAAATTTCATATCCGTAACATCCCTGTTATTTACTACTGCCGTGTTCTGGGATCCTAGCTAGCTAGTCTTGTATTTTATAAGAGACGCGTTTACTTTCTCCTTTACAAAAGTCATATTTTGGTGCACATCTACTCACAACGCACAAGAGACAGTTTTTTGTTGAACGTGTTTATAGGCACCATCGATCCCTGCCAGATTGTTGTATTTGTTTGACCACTTAGTTCTATAAAAGTATCTACATATAGCTAATTAGTCACGAACTCACGATATCAGGAGAGAGGACCCTATGCATTTGTCACTCTGGTGGTGTAAAAGCGATAAACGTCGTCGTATGATGATAATTTAATGTCCTATTTATTGAATTTCAAAACACAGTACTTATCAATAAATATGCAGAAAGTTGCAATAATTAGTCATACAAGCAATAAATATCTGAGTTCATTGCACTCACGAACGATTCTTCGAGCCTCTAAGGTCATTGGTCGATAAACATGAAAATCTTGTGTCCTGTTTATGGTAATATATGTAGGTATGTATGCCGCAAATTGAGGAAAGTTGCGGCAAGCAAGGTCAAATTTCTACGAGCCCTATTGGTGAACGTAGACGGTGAATTGTTGAGTCTGAGGTTGGGCCTAATTTCTGTTTGTCTAGCAATGAGAAAGTATTCGTCAACATTTTAATGTGCAAGCTATAGCTTTAATATACAATATAGTATGTTGTAATTTATAAGCTGCGATGTTACAAGTTTTCAACTTGCCCTTTTGAAACCTTGTTTATATTTTTAACACTTACACACATAGATTTCTATTAAAATCTGAGTCGTGCGATCATTACCTCCTCCACCCTACAGAAAACCACAGTTAGCAGTACTCACGTAATGCTGTTTCTTTTCTGCTGTTAGGTAAGTAAGATCGTGCTCTATGGGAGGAGGTATTGGGTCGACAACTCACAAGTGACACTACCAGTTCACAACACCGAGTTGTATAAAATAATGAGAAATTTCAGATCTCATTTATCAGTCATGTCTCAGTTTCGAGTTCCAGGTGCTCTGACTTTTCGAGCTATTACTTAAGGTGCTCCCTCACCGGGAGCATTCCCCTACAATCTGTACTGTAACATTTATTATTCGATTTTGAGTATTAGGTACGTTACAATACAAGCAGTATTTATTCGAGTTGATTCCACAATGTCAGACGAAGCGGTCTTTGTGCTGAGCGCGGCAATATTAATTTGACATTGTTATTTACATTAAAAAAAACAGAAGAAACAATATTGGTGTCATGAATTATTTTGAAACCGACAAAACATAGGCGGTTTTACAAGTTGTATCAAAATATTACAAATTGTATCATTACAGGTTGCGCACTATAATGTAACATTACAGGTTGCGCACTGTAACGCTCGGTTCTCCTCCCTTACTTATGTAAGCTTGGATCTATAACGTTATATTACAGGCGAATGTTCCCGGTGAGGGAACACCTTTACGCTCCCCAATCTATCCGTATAAATAATATCCCTTTATTTTCATTGCCTTACCTTCTTACCTACTTTTTCTCTTTCTATTTACTCCCATTTTCCCCATCTGTAATTCCCAAAATGTCCGGTTAACGGCAATAGGCTTGATGTCTATTACGCAAGTAAGACCAAAATATAGTTGACAAAATGTGGGTGTTTAATACGCCCCCACGGGTCATCACCTCACCGGAGCTAACGGTGAAGTGGTAAGTCGGAATCGAAGCGACCAAAACCACACGGTGTTCCGTCACAAGTGGGTCTATTGCAGGGGACCCGGGTATACCCTATCAAGGAAGCCTCCGGGAACTCCTACCCACCTTGGCCGACCACACCGTGGAGTATGGGGGGCCTTACCCCCCTCCAGATTAGAGAGGCGCGCGCGGAACACGTTTCGCCACCGTCTCGGGCAATACGCCTGTGCCTAGCCCTTTGGGGATACAGGCGTGAGTACGTACATACGAGTATGTATGTATGTATGTATCTACGTTCCAATCTTCGTAATACATAAAGCAATAAATTTGTATTTTGTTTTAATCTGATTTCAAACTCAAATGAAACAATAGTTGTTTCGTTTGAGTTTGAACTCAGAACCGTTGTTTATAGTAAGAAGCTCTATAAAACTTATCTATTTTTGTCTCAACTTAGTAATTTTACTACAAATGCAAGCAAAACAGAGAAACCACAAAATTGCCCACATACGCATAATAGTTTCACTGTACCTTCAAGCGGTGGTTTATATATAAATAGAGGAACACCAGCGATGTGGCCACTAGTTCCATATTAAAGTTAAAATATGTCTAAGTATAATAATAACTAAAGCAATGCTAAAACATAAACCGATCTTGTTTTATAGTTTGGTTCCATTGTAACAGCATGTTTGGATTTTAAATCGAGGCTACGATCGAATTGCAGCGATCGTAGTTACAGTCCACTCGTGAGCGCGATGCGAAAATCTGCGAAATTCGATCATAACGTCGAGGAAACAGAAAGGTATCCGTGTACCTTATAAAATGTTACCGCGATTAAATCCCGATTTACACATCTTCTAATAAAATTGAAGCGTTTTTTTTGTATGATTGTTTGTTTGTTTAAACGCGCTATTCTCTTGAGCTATCAGTCAGATTTGTATATTTATTTTTTATTGGAAAGAATATTCATTGACGAAAGTTAAATACTTTAATATCACGCTATTACCTTTCGGAGCGGAGCAGTGACCATAAACGCAGGTAAAACGGGAGCGGCTACCATTTATAGAACGTACACAATAAAATAGTTATAAACAATGATTGCAAAGCATGTTTGGATTACATTTCATTTAAAACCGTTTTTGTCTTCTTATATCAGGGGGATAACATTTAGAAATATAAATCTAAGTATTAACTCAAATATAATAATGTATACGTAATCATTAAAAGACACAGCAGGCAAAGCAGTGCTTGTGTCTTTCTCCGTATAATTGTATTATCGTTAAAGTCATAAAAAATATCTGACCGCAGAAATCTATTATCGAGTTTTACCAATTCAACAAATCGATTTACGCTGATCTTTGAACTTACTCAACAGATCTAAATGAAACGAGTTCATTGAAATCGATAGGTTGAGTAGTGACTTAATGTCGGATTTTTTTTATTAGTATTACCTTTTCAACAATAACAATTCTATTAGTTCTATTCTATTGGTTTCTACATTTTTCTGTGATGCCGTAAGAGAAAAAAAAACTGGTCTAATATTTCTAATATTGATAAATTTGGTAATAAATTATTTTACGCGCAGTCACATTTATCTCCACGGTTTCATTAAAACAGTGTTCATTCTACTGTAAGTAAATATTTAAATACTATGGAATATTTATTATTATTATAATTTTTCTTTATAATACTTAACACTTATAAATTACATTTTTAAATATGTATAAAACAAAATATATATTTAAAAATAAAAAAAATAGTAGACCACCGACATCGGGTACAGGGACCAAGACACCGGTGGTTAGGGCTCCAAAGACAGGAACCTCCTCACTATACGGGCCGTGTCGAGGAGAACTGCTTTCTGCATCAGTCCCTTGATCCAGCCGTCTAACGGGAGCCTCTTAAGGTGTTGATCGAGGCTCTTGGCTATTAATCCATGAGCAGATATGACAATCGGAACAATCATCGCCGAATCGACATCCCACATATCGACAATCTCGTGAGACAAATCCAAATATTTTAATTATTTTTCTTTTTCAACTTTCACAAGGTTCTCGTCATGAGGAACAGTGATATCGATAATCATTGCGCGGCGCTCTAATCGGTCTATCAGCACTATATCAGGCTTATTGGCAACAATAGTTCTGTCAGTGATGATAGATCGATCCCAATACAATGTGGCACGACCATTTTCGAGAACTGGGTCGGGCACATACCTGTAATATGGCACCTCTGAATTCACAAGATTGTATTTAAGGGCAAGTTGTTGATGTACAATCCTGGCCACTTGATTGTGTCTATGCAAATATTCCCCGTTGGCAAGACGAGAACATCCAGAAATAATATACCTGATAAATTCACTGAGACGGTGGCATGCCCGGCTGATGTCCACCATAATATCTTTTAGGATATATTTCCGATAGTTATTCGTCATAACAACTTCGTCCATAATTGCAAAGACAAAACCTTCGGTTTCTCCGAAAAGATCACCAAACCGTAGCCAAGATGTAGAAGTCTATATCAGGCCCATTTAGGGCCCGATAATAACGACCATGAAGTTCTTTGCCCTTCCATACCTCCCTGCGATCAATAGTACTAAGTACTACAGGCTTGCGCTAGTTCTCTTTAGCCAGAGCCATCGGAGTGAGTCTGTTGTCCACTGTGACCACATTACGATGCACTCCCACATCAGTATGAAGAAAATATTCTCTAAGGTTGTATATCTTGGTTCTATCTATTATATCTATGTAGGTTCTTAATGTTTAAGAGTCCACGACCCCCAAACTTTCGCGGGATATACAACCTCGTTACCGATGATGATCTCAATTCGCTCACTTTCCCTACATATCTTATCTCCATCCTCCAGAACCCTTCTCCAATCATTGCCGAAATCTCCGCTCTTCAAATAATCTTCTCCTATTATGTCTCAGTCATTCTTCAACATGTGTCAGTTCTTCTTTTATTATTCAGTCTGTACTTCTCTGGAACGCCCTACCGCACGAAACCAGGATGGCACCTAGTTGCCTACCGTTTAAAGCAAAGATTCGTGCTCTCCTCTTCCGTAAATTGCCAGAGTCCTCAGAGCAGTACAAATAAATAGGTAATTTTGTATCTATAATATATATTTATAAGTATGTATACTATGTATGTATCTATTAATATATTTATTTATTAGCCAATATTATTTTTTCTTCACTTCTTCTCTTATTTCACACATTCGAATACTTTTTAATGCACCTACTTCAATCATTTCCACATCACTTTAAGGTAGACTGGCAGAAAATGTCCTTGGTATTAAGTCTGTCTCTGTACATATTGTGCATAAAATTTTAAATAAATAAATATTTTATTAAGAAAATGTCTGAATTCAAATGAAATATATTATTCCTAATTCTTTTCACTGTTAAGGTTAGGGTTATTACCTCTTTGTGCTTTTAATTTTATGCATTCTATGCAGTAATTTCACTGTACACCTTAAAATTTTGGACAAAACTGTTATAAAAATGATTACTTGCTTTGCTCTGTTTATTTAGTACTCTCTCCAGTATTCACCGTGTGTGACAGTATCGTTCTCGTCACATTGAAACAGCACATCTAATTACAATACTAATTAAGACTTATCTATCATACCTCCCTGCCAAGATAACAAATATTATGACGGATTCTGTCGGGATTTTCCAACGGCTATATAAGAATTTAAGGGTCAACGGTGTTTAAAAATAGGTTGAGTCATAATTGTGGTAAGCCACTGGGTTGCCCTAAATGTTAAATAAATATGAACAGAAAATTGGTCAACAATATAGTGACTTTGAGTCTTGTGACGTTATCGAAAGCTTTTATTGTTCTATTGACAAGTTAAATGTCAAACTGAATTGCTGGATCAATTCATATTGGTTAACAACAAGTCAACAGCTAATTAAAGTCCAACGCCCGGTTTCTAAACGACTGATCTACGCAAAAATGAACTATTCGTATTTCAAATCTCATCACTTTTATTGGATCGTCGGATCAGTTAACATAGCTCAAATGTCAAATTTTACTGCAAAACCTTATGTCAAATGCCTATTTGAACTCAATGTTCGAATGTTCAATTATTTTTTTTTATTGTATATTAGTAAATTTTCCCCTTAATGAACATTTCAGAAACTCGAAATAATTTCACAGTTGACCACTGTTAAGTGGACAGCACTGTTAGTTAAAAATATTTTGCCTTCAGCTTTTTAGGAACCGGGTGTAAGTGTCACACATAGCGATGCAACTGAAACGTTTTATATAGAATATTTGATAAATCCATGCTACTGCAAAATCTTGAACTTTTATTATTAGATAAAACCGCAAGGTGAAACGCCATGAATACTGATTTTTTTAACCGACGAAAAAAAAAGGAGGTTCTCAATTCGACCGTATATATATAAAATATATTTTTTCTTTTTTAGGTTTGTTCAGCCCTCTCTCCGTTATTTTTGAACCGATTTTGATTTTTCTTTTTTTGTTAGATAGGGTATACTTCAAGGGTGGTCCCATGTCAAGAAAGTCAGGATCTGATGATGGGATCCTGATAAAATTGAGAGAAACCTTCGAAAATTGGAGGAACAAATAGTGGTTCTGTTTACTTTTCATTACTTTATCAGGTATTTGCGTTCAGAAATCATCATATCATGTAGCTGAGCTGATGATGAAAAAAAATCATCAAATGCCGCCGACTCAAAATAAGTTTATAAAAATTTGATAGTTTATGTAAATAACCTCGAGACTTAAGAGGTTTATTTATTTATTGCTTTTTAGTTATTTCGTGGGTTTAATTTTTTGTTAAAAAGATTTTTATTGGATAAGGAGTAATACCAAGGTACGCCGTTTGTCCCCGGTGAGGTGATGACCCGTGGGGGTTTCCACACATTAAAAAAAAAAAAAAAGGTACCAACTTTTTAAACATAAAAAAGTCGTTATAGTGACATAACTATAATAATTAGACATTTATCTACATGTTGTGTTATTTAAAATTGTAGTACATTATTTTACTCATATCGACAATCGTGTCCATTGCGAAAACTATCGAGTTAATTTTTTTTTTTTTCACCTTGTTTTTTATAGGTAATTTGTTCCATTATTGAATTTTTGGAGGGATACCTATCCCAAATAAAATATTCAGCCTATATTATTCAGTAATAATATAGCATTATACAGGTGAAAGAATATTTGAAATCGGTCCAGTAGGTACTTTATTTATTTCAGTTTTTAATATTTGTAGTGGAGAAGTGCAGAAATATCCTGAATCTTAACAATTTTTTTTTTCTAAATTCACATCAAATATTTTCGAGACAAATTTTCTTCTAACATCATTTACTCATTCATACATTCCCCTTGCAAACATCACGAGGAAGTCCCAGGCCCTTTATTATTCCAATAACTGCAAGCGTATCATACAAAGTAATCTTTACTTTCTCTATACATTATATTACATCGACATAAGGCTCAAATTCGTGAACACCCAGTACTAAGTGAATTGTAAAGGCTGATACGTGACAATGCTTAATGCTAACAGTTGGGATAACTGTGAATAGTGCAGTCGTCATGGGAACATCAGCAGACTACGAGGCCTGTTGCTTTTTATTGTCTATTAAAGATTTTACTTAGAAAGTATTTATACGTATATTTGTTGGAATTTAAATTAGTGGGAGTTTACATAGATAACATCGCGCAAGACGACCTTTTCATACTCTATAACTAGCTAACATATTTGTCTTCTTATATTCACATTTACTCAAAAGTTATTTCAGATACGGCTGGTTTAGTATCATCTATTGCGTCAACTATTTTCCTGGTGCGAATATTTGCGTGTCGTAGTTAAAATTATCGTAGAATCTTCAGGTATCTTGTTTGGATCGATACAAATATTCGGTTTCGTTTTCAACCGGCTTCTAATAAATTTGTACGATTACTAAATAATATCATGTCGAAAGTGACCATTCTAATGATTGTTTTAATATTTGTTATGCAAATCCACACCTCAACTAGCAATGTATGGTATATTTCAGCTTTGTCAAAGATGAGAAACTTTCTATGGCCCCGATGTAGACGAGACCCGACTGTCAATTTGTGAACAAACACTTCACATATGGTAATTTGACCGCTTCAGGTTGCAATTCGTTTGTAAAACAGGATTTTCTAACCTGTGTTCCGATTTTTTCCTTTGTTTTGCATCTTGCGATTGATTAGTCGATGCCATTGCTTAGGTCAGTTTTTATTCCGTCAACAAGCTCGATAAGCCTCATTACTAGTCATTACGCTCTAATAGTGTACGGCAAATCAAGGTCAAATAATGTTATAATACGATGCTGGTATGTTATAAACAGGTGTTCACGAAACAATACGAATATTATATTTAGATGACCTACTTAGAGACGTGGCTACCAAACGTGTTCCGAAGAACAAAGTTGCTGCAAACTCATTTACTCAAGTCAAATATTCAAATATAGATTTTAATTTAATCAAAAACATTTTATATTTCATTTGATGTTATGTTAGAGGTTGCTTCTACTCTGCTGCGTTATTTGAAGGGCCAATAGCTTAAACAAGTAAATGCGTGCCGATTCACAACTAACTTGGCAGACAACATTCCTCGGGTCTTCGACCGATGACATCACATAAATCCGATTTCATCGCGTTTTTTCATTAGCATATTAGTTGCTACCAAAATGTAGGTGTTCTCCTTGCGCTCTGCACCCACATAGAAACTTTGCTATGCTGTTGTCCCACGCTACGCCTACAGTCACTAACCACTTTCGTTTAATCATATTGCTTAATAGTCTTACTTATGTAGGGAAAATGTCTTACTAGAAAATTCACAACATTAACTTTTGTTTGATTGCTCATAGTTTGTATGTGGTGAAAGTACTATAAAGGTGTTGTTAGTGTTTTAACTATTACCATATGAATCCAATCTCCCCATATCAGGAGACAATGTTAGTTTAGTTATCTTATGTATTAAATGACACACATATATCGTCACTGTCGCATACAAAACAGTTTCTATATTTTTATCTTTATTTATAAATGATATTATTATTCCCAATGGCAGAATTTTCATCAATGTATTAAAGTTACTTGGAATAAATTCAGTAACGTTCACTTCGTATAAATTCATAGTATTGATTGTCTTATCTCGCTGATAATCATACATATAGACTGATAGTAAGCTTTGGCTAATAGACATTTACAAATTCAAATTCAATAACTTTATTTCATAAAATTGATCATCAATTATTCGAAATCGTCGATTTAATAAATAATTATTATAATTAAAAATTATAGATCAACACACACAGAGTCACCGCAACAATAGTTTGCTTTGTCAAATGTAAAATTATTAAAGAAAAAAAAATGGATAACATATGCCCGTGTATAATATATGCAATACCACACGCACGTTGCTGGCCCAAATAATGTGGTTAATTCAATTTTAGTTATGTAATAGCAACTGATTACTGTAAAAAAACACCATAGACGTACGGATTATCTTATAACGGTGATGTTCTAATAGTGGTGCTCATATTTCGTAGTCCTGACTTTGTCTTTTCTGGTATTTCTAATCCTTAGTAGAAGTCATCTTTTGTACGTATAATAATAAAATAAATTGCAATTTATGATATATACGCCGGTCAGTTACCCTAAAATGTGAGGTTTAAATGAATAAGTCACAAAAATTACTATACTTGTGAGTACCCAGCCCAAACAAAAGTTGCCTTGGCAAATATACAGCTATATTTGTAAGAGCTAAGCTTATATATATATAGTGTAGAAACTTGAATTTAGCTACAAGAAACACTCTTCAGCGACTTCTACTTAAATGATGCTGTGCCAGTGCTAGCAACTGTGCTAAACCCACAAAAACTCTAGTATTTTAGCAGTATAAATAAACCTTTTCAAACTTCATTTGTTCACAAATTCGTAACCAAATCGTAATAACTAATAACTGAGCTTTCAAATACAACCGAAGCGAATGTCCTATTACAAAATATGAAAATACCGCAATCTTATTTCATTCAACTTTAAAGCAACGTGTTAAAAAGTATGGCGCATTTCGCCACAGTCGCCCACTTCCTATGGCGCTTGCCAATTGTTACACTTTAGATATAGAAATGATCACGTTTCGGGCTATTATTAAATGATTTAGGGTCTGTGTTCTCCATTCCTTAGATCAATCTAATAAATAATGTTAGACATTTATACTACATAGCGAAAAACGATAAGAAAATGTTTTTATAGCGATCTACACAATTTATAGATACCGATGTTATCTAGGCATCGTTATGATCATGAATTCTAAGTAAGTAGTATAATAGTAGTAAAAATCATAATAATTACAACACTAAAACAATTCTTATCGGAATGATTACAAAATCGAAAGTGTTCACTCGGACAGCTAAACCTTATAACATTGTTGTGCAGTTTGAAACTGGGGCACTAGGAGATCAGCTTGCATAATCAAATTAATGTGTAACGGCTCAAGGCCATGTCGGTCTAAAAGGTTGTGTCGTACTAGAAACATGTGCATTTAAACTCTTCAAAGAGGTGGACATAAGAATGGGATACTTGCAAATGCCAATGTCAGGAAAGCAAAACTGAAATTGAAATTCTTATTAACTTTTAAACTATCACGTTCCATAATATGATTATGTATTTACACGGGAATAACATTAAAAAAATATCAAAAATGTGCGGGTGGATGAAGAACTTTCTACCTCACGATCTCGACGACGGAGGGCGTGCACCACTGAGCCAGGCAGCCCGGTCGAAACGTCAGGCAATTCAGAGGTATGTAATACCTATTTCGTGATCGCGTTAATTCCCGTGTAAATACATACTGAAGTTCTTATTGTCCTTAAAAGACAATCTTTTAATAATTTATTTTATGGTTGCTACGCAAAAGCTTGAGTCTCTAGGCCAGCTTTATCTAGTTTAAATTTTATCAGTACAAGTATTATATTTTTATGACGCGATACACTCGTGCCGAAACAAATTTATATAGTTCACGTGACGATTTTTACGCAATAAAGCCTTCGCTACTACCACGCTAATTCAGTTATGGTTATGATGGTCAATATCTTGCGAAATACACTAAATGCCCCATAGTTTAAGATTTGATAAGGTCATTTTGTAGAAAATATTACGAACAACAATGTTATATTTGTCATTAGTGTAGTACGAGAGGCGACGCGGCGATTAATCCACCGTGCTAGCCAGCACCTGACGGTGTTTGGGTTCTTTCTGAAGATCCCTACGCTGTCGAGGATAAAGAAGGATCCTTCCGCTCAGGATTACAATTTGGGCCAAACGGAGATCTGATCCAGACCATGTCCACAGGCCCTATTTTTACAGCGTCCTCTCGTAATCAAATGTCTGCAAATAAGAGGCCCAAAATGTAAGACATACTCGCCTTGGCAGGACTTGTACATTTGTTGGAAACAACGTGTTTCCTTAAAAGAGGGCTTTGCAGTTACGGTTACCTACGGTGTATTATGAGGAGGTTTTAGCAAAGCATCCCATAGTTACAAGACTCATGTGATGCGTCATCACCATAATAAATACAATAAACTTTGTTAATATTGAATTTACCAGATTGATAACATGTCTGAAGTAAAGATTGAAATAGCCTAATATTAAATTTGCGTGCTCATTCCACTAATCCCACTAATATTATAAATGTGAAAGTTTGGATGGATGGATGTTTGTGACTATTTCACGCCAAAACCACCGAACTGATTGCGATGAAACTTGGTATGTAGATAGCTGGAGACCTAGATTAACGCATAGGCTACTTTTTATCCCGATATTCCCACGCGATTGGGACTTACGCGGATGAAACCGCGGGGCGCTGCTAGTTTGCATATAAATTTTCAGTGATTTGAATCATGTATTTCACTTAATGTCTTTGATTAAACACTGTCTTGAACGTATTAGAAGACGACAATAATTGTATACACAACACTACCTTTATCTGCAGTATCAATATTTTCAAACAATTTGGCAATCTATAAAATATATATATCTGACTGCTTACTGATTGATTGGTATTTTAAGTCAAGCTTAACTATTTTTGTGCACTGCATTAGTCACGCGTGAGTTATGATTATAAACAATGTATTAAAGTAAAATTGTTATGCAATTCGTGTTTCACAGTTCATATAGTTTTTGTAAAGAAAAATAAACTATTTTGGTTACAACTTCAAGATGACTGACAATTTAGCAATTTAAAATAATATCGTGAATTATATGTTTACTGACTTTATATGTGTGACTGGCTTGTTGGCTTACTGGTCAGTGACCCTGACTGCTATGCCATAGACCATGGGTTCGATTCCCACCAGAGTCTGGGTGTTCTTTGTGTCCGTTGTTTGTATGTTTGTAAAGCCCTCCGCGACACAGGAGTAATTCCTAATGCGGGAGTTGTCTTTTTTAAAAAGATAAAAAAGAAAAAAGACTGTAACAGTCCACTGCAAAAATTCGATTACGATTCGTTAACACAATATTGTTTCTTTTAAGGTTTGCCATTAGGGTTAACGAAAAACAGGGAGAGTCAGAAATGTTTGAAGATTACAGATAACCAACATATTGTTTCTTCTAAAATGAAACAGCGGAAAGTATTGCACATCTGTAATCTTAGGCAGGAAAGTGGTAACAGCGCGTGAGAATAATAAGGCCGCGAGTGATGTGATGTCATTTTGATAATATCAAAATAGAAAGCTAGATGATAAACCCTTCATAGACAGATCAAATCATTACATTTTCTATTTGGCATCACATGTACATAAAAAATTGCCCGTGACAAATACTTCAAGACTAATGTTAACCTAATATATAAAACCTTCTTGTATTTGCAATAAGAAAAAGAATATTTGGTTCGCACGATGGCCGCCTGGGCGTCTCGTGCTGAATTCCGATCCAACAGACTGTCGGTTTGTTTTTGCGTTAACGCACTTTCTTCTCGCTTACTTGTACTTTCTCGTCTCGACACGTATACCCGCAGGTGCATATTTGTGGTGACGTTGAATTAGCGATACGAGTATATTTGCGTTAAGGGCGGCTTATATCTTCTTGCACTATATATTTGTTTTTCGAATGTGGGTTATGAGGTTCCTGTTACCTTTGATTATTTACCTGCTACCTGACAGGTAAATAAATAATTACACTGCCGTCTCGAACGAATGTCGGAACAACGAGTTTGATCTTTTCATGGCAGGACTGCATGTTATATTGCAGTTTAAGGATGAGCATATGGAATAGCATGCTATTATGACCCGTACATAAGTAACGATTCATAATAGCATGCTATTCCCCACTTTAAGGTATAGTAGTGAAAGTTGGGTATTGCTGAAAAGCATGATTGTACAATTTTTTCATAGGAGTGTTTGCATCTCAAGTGCTTTAATTAGTGCACTTGAGATGCAAACACAGCTGTATGTATGGAGTCGATTCGGTGATGGAAGAAAGTTTACAAAGCATAAGTGGGCAAGTCGATCGGGAATCGGCATCAACCTCAAAAAATATACAGATAAAATATGAACGGTAGTTATCTTTTCCGGCGTTGGTATAAGTATATATATTATGTAGAATTACTTAAAATGAACACAATTTTTTAAAAGGCTTCTATTTGATTACAGGTATGTCTTCATTAAGCTGAATTATTGAGTGAGTAATCCACAAATTCCAATTACATTGTGATTGTTACATAATGGCTAAAAATGAATCTGGATAAAGGTAAAGATTCACTATCTCTTTAATTATTTTATTGCATGTCCGTGTGTATATCGATTAGTTGACATGCGTCAGTAGATTTGTAATCACTGCAGTATTAATTCTCAATTACATCAAGTATGTATGACGATGTCGGCTTTTCAAAGTTGTCAAGGGCCTAAAGGTTATCCATCCATATGTGCACAGTAGACTATTTACGTAGCAGACAGATAGTTATCTTCGTGAAACGAAAACAACATGTATACGTGTGCTCCATCTCGTTAAAAATAATGAATGAATGAAGGTAATATTTTAGGGTGATTCTTCGTTCTTATTACATCCGAATCATTGCTAGCAACACGAAAATCTTTAAAAATTGAAATGATCTCTTAAAATAAACTGAAAATATTTAAAGCCTTATCATTATGTCACGTACTCGATTTAAATAATATAGTATTTTAGGACAATTACCAACGATGAATTATATTTCTGAACGAGAAAAATGACGCAGAAGAATTATGAATTGAAAAGAACGAATATTCACCCTTTAAAGTATACACCCTCGAACTTTACCTATCCACCTTTTGTTGTAGTTGGTGTATTTACAGTTAATAAAGAAGATTAGGATTTTAAAATTGGGATCAATGAGACCCCTATCCTAAATCTAGTAACCTCAAGAACTTCCAAGAAAAATAATAACCTAGGAGCCAGACGCAGCTTCAGAGTAGTTGCTGTGTGCTGCGCTTTACGACTGGCAAATAGTGATAAATTCAAAATCTATGGTCAATACTAATCTTTGGTCAGACTGCCATAAGGGAGTGCATACATGTAAGCCGGTTCCTTATAAAATGTATGACAAGTCCTCTTTATTGTAGCTGTCATATTTAACTGCTGTTTCAAGAGTCTCATATAAAATGGTTGGGAAAAAAGATTATGCTCGCTTACTGCAGTAATATTAGGTTTCTCGTGTATTTAGATAATGTTTACACTCGTGACGTTTATCATATCTCGGTACACAATATTTTTCCTTGTCAGTTTATCAGATAATGATGTGACATCTCAATGAGACGTTCTTTACCACCACAAGGTTAAGTATCCGACATGACGATTACAGAAACAACTGTATTTTTCGTATTTAATTAAGTATATTCTGATTTTTTCGTGACTAGATATGACCTGACATTACGACGTCTGTAGTGCAATAATTTTAATGTTTGTTAAATAATTTCACCAAGTTCAGTGTGGCATCTAAATCTTATATATTACATTATTAGTATATTACATTTAATAATATTTTTTCTCGTTCGAAAACCAAACTACGCTTAAGAGAAATATAAAATATTCATTGGTACTGTTACTTTAGGTTTGTGGAGAGAAGATCTAACGATTAAAATACTCGAAAATCAATCAAAATACTTAATGTACTGTTATTCAAGTTTAAAGCATAAATTCCTTCGTTTCCACTATAATTTATATCATGGAATTGCCTATGCCAGTAAAATTTGTTACCAATTCTTTAGGAAAAAGATACGGTGATTGGACACAATCATATATACTCGTAGAAATCAATGGGCTCAAAAAAAATTAACAAAAGAACCAGAGCACCACGTGTTATGTGACATAAATATCGAAAAATCCACATCACGGGTTTGCACATTGCTTTGTATGTTTGCTGATATATTTATCTACTCCGTTATCGTACCACTTGCAGATCTGTTTTTGTGGTTTTGTACCCATTTTCACGTGTACATATCAATTATTTAATTTTGAAACCATGAAATCAACAATATAACGTGTCAAAATATGAATTTATAATAGTATGTGTTCATATCCAGAATGATCAAAATACTGTTTTTGGAGAAGGTCCAAAAACATCTGCGTTAGTCAGGGGCAGGTGAACGGCCCTAAGTCCCACGCACTACCAAAATCGTACAAAACTGAAATCTTTAAATGGCGACGGATAATCCATGTTGTCCTTTATAGTCATTGTTAGTAAGACTTGCTCATGATCAAGGACACGGCGCGTCGATACCAACGTGACTCGACTTTGAATCCTTGATAATATTTTAAATTTCTACATCCTCAGCAATGGTTTAATGTGGATGATCGACATAAGTAGGTTTAACAGTCTGTTTCTTGTTTTTCAGTCAGTCGGTTTGCTCTTTCTGCATCTTGCATTATGTACGTGCCTAATTTTTATTTCAAGTCATATATGTAGCGGTCATTTTCCAAAACTTCTCTAGCATAATATTTTTTTCACATTTTCACTTTACTATTAAATTTTCGATCTCTAATAGGATTTCGTAATGTAAAATGTAGTTTCACAAACTTTTTAGCACATAACCAAGGGTATACTTCTGTCCGAGGCGTCCTTACTACCTAATAGAGAGATCACGATAGTCCAACTTACTAAAATGGAATAGTGTTGTATCAAGTAGTTCTTAACTGCCATGTGCTAAGTTTTAATACAGCCTTGCTTCTACACAACTGAATATATCTTTAATATCATTCTTAGACAAATTTATTTTATCTAAACTATTGTATGTGTGTTTATAAGTGTGATACATCCAAACGCATTAAGGAAATCAATAACTGTCTTCGATGTATATTTAGATGACATCATCGTTTTTTCAATGCTCATTGTAATGCTTTAGACTCGTCCCAAAAGAAATATTCGTCTAGTAAGCATATCGTTTCCTCTATAATTCACTTTTATACTTTTAAAACATTTGCCAAACTTTTAGTATCAACTGGAATTAGTATTTTACTATTGAGTCGGTATTTATTTATGTAGACGAAACTGGATCGAGCCAACCATAAAACATATCGCTCAAGAAATGTGGCAGAACACCGCTGATCGTATCTAACTATATTTTCAAAGAAAATTATCGTTCACCGAAAGATGATCAATGTTTATCTAAATACACTCTTAACGGAAAGAAACTGTACTGCTTCCTATAATCAAGCTATTCAATTCACGAAGTTCAAGTGCCAAAACATCTAATACATCAACCTAATGGAGTCCATCTAATGGCTTTGTCTAAATATAAACAGTGTAAAACTCGCACCCGCAAGGTCATTTAATACAAATCGTTTTTACATTTGATTTACAATAGGGACATTACAAAGTCGGTCATTCGTCTTCCGGAAGCATGGCGGTGACGTATTGAGTTCATCGTCAACCAAAAATTACGTAAGGACCGGTGCAGACGCAACTTATATCCGTCCCATAGTGAGCGACCTGACCTATATCCACGGAGGGTTCAAACCAAAAGATACCTAAACACTAAAGTGTAAGATTTAAAATAGCGGCAACAGGCGTTTTAGTTAGGACATTTTAAAGCGTAGTCGTGCATGGACGGCCGCCAGGCCAGGCCGTGGTGTAACTATTCCCGTCTATTAAGCTGGATTCTATGTCCATTGGCATGCGAACTTCTTTTTGGCACGTGTGATTCAATTCAAGCGCCGTTTTAATATTTTATTCAGATTGTATTGTGTGGTGTTCCAAAAGTGGAAGTTATAAATTCCATAGATATTGCACGTGCGTGGACTGTCATGCAACACTGTAATTAGTAACTTACTCATTATAATGTTCAAACTGCGCAACAAGTGTAATACGATCGCTACGCGACATTAATTCAATTGTGTTTTGGCGCTAAAGCACGGCTCATAAATTTTAAGCGAGATTTATATGGTTATGGACACGTTCACTTTTGGCAACTGTTTTTTTGTTGACTATTTGTCAAGCATCGATATTGATGACATCAACTTCATAATACTTTTATGTTCATCAACAACTTTTGTATTATAATTTAAAACGTGTTGTACTTTAATAGCTCGCGCCACAAAACCGTTTAGGCTTTCTAATAGACCCAAACCCATTAAAGGAGAGCTATCTTTCTCAAGATAAACGAGTTTATTGATATTGGTTGTACAAAAAGACGCTACGTGGAACCTGTCTATGTTTGAAGTCAACACAGCGCTTACCCGCTCTAACTGAACAAGTTTTGTACCATTTGTATACTTACATAGATAATACGTTTTCCAATGCATTCTGTACGATCCGATCAATGGAATCCGGTCTCGATAGCTGCACGCCTTATGAATTACATGCACAATTATTATATATTATAAGGCTGGTATCTTCTTTAAAAATTAAATTTAGAATATTTCAGATCTTTATGATCAATGTATTTTATCACAGAGATGCTAAACGTCTAATATCATAGGTTTTACGACGTCCTTCACCTATTTAATGATAAAACGAAATGGCATTGCAATATAACGATTTAAAACCGTCCGCGTTCTAATTTCATCATGTTATTTCATTTCGCGAAACTCTGGAATTATGATAACTTGCAGACGTGAATATCTTTGAAATTATATAGATTAGTAATGAGAGCATCATACATAAGATGTACATAAGAATACTGGAATACACTTATTGGATATGACTTACCAATTGGAGCATTAGTAGTTCCCATGATCTCATCACCAGGAAAATTTAGGAGGCGTATGCCAAAAGGTTTATCAAGACTGTGTATTTGTTTATGGAATTCGATAAGTTGGGAAAGTTGAGCTGTCTTATTGGGGACACCTGATATTGTGAGCCTTTATACGTACCGGTACTCAAGCGGGTCATGTTCTTGATTTGTTCTTTTTTCTCGTGTTATCGTTTGTTTTTGAATAAATGTACAAGATATACAGAAATAAGTCAAATCTTTAACTTGTAAGAAATCTTCCATATTATGTTATAAGATGGTTTCATTTAGTTACTTGTATTAACTTCATCCACTGAAGCTACGGATGATAGCAATATAATGGCAAATGAAAACGAAATCAAGGTCGTCACAGACACTGAATATTTGGACTGAACTTGTAATTGTATTAGTTGATTCACTTCTCCTTTATTTGGTTACTTTAACGTGACCACATTTTACTATTTGAATAATAGGTTTAATATTTTATCAATTTAGAGTTCCTGGACAAGTTCTTCAGTATAGTAAAATCAGTCATACATTGTTTTTAGCCCCCGGTTAAATCAACTGATAATGAAAACAAATATTGCAGAAAATCTTAAATCTAGACCATAGTTTGTGCACATGTGCAATTAGTATGCTTGATTAGTTATTGCTTAGGAACCAGTCCGATCTTTGGCCAGGAGTTGTTTGTACTCAATGAATGTTTTGAATCCGTTGTACTTTTATCTGTAATTTTATTGATGTTCGTTTTAACCAAGCATTCGTTTGCGTTTCACTCTAATAAAAAATCGTTCGAGGTCGTAACATATAATTTTAATAGACGGTTTGAGACGGTACATCTCTGTTGACGTATTTCGCCCATGGTTTTAATAAGACATGGGATCAAGATTAAACTGCTTCAGTAGTTTTTTACATCAATCTCTAGTTTTTATATTGGGACTTTGCGTTCGCTCTTATAACATTGCTAGATGTAGCCTTTGTTTGTATTCTTTGATTTTTTGGGTTGGATACCTACTGTCTTTATCAATTGATCTTCATACAAAGCTTCATCTTTTATTTCAAATGACACAGTCAACAACAAACTTAGAGTGGCATTTTATTTTAATGTGTCACCGTATTATCACTCACTTGGAGTCGCTAGTATATCCATAGTCATATTTTTGTATTTTGCACCTTAACTATTGTGGAGTACACAAACAATGCAATTAACATAGATAACTTTAACTCCTTGTTCTGCAAACAACTATGTTTACCAAGATTGTTTAAAATTTTCGCAACATCTTGTCTGTTTTGTTGGAATGCGGCGAGTGAACGTCCAAAGAGTCGAGCCCGAGGCATCCCCAGACCGTTGCCTTTGCCTCAACTTTGCGCCAAATGTCACAGAGGCAAGAACGTGATCTTTTAAAGATAGATGGATATAATGAAACAGCAATAGGCTCGATATTAATTCTATTTTCAAAAGGATACTACAGTTTTATTGGTTTTATTGTTTAATTTATACTAGCAACCCGCCCCGGCTTCGCACGGGTACAAATTATACACCTAAACCTTCCTCATGAATCACTCTGTCTATTAGTGAAAGCCGCATGAAAATCCGTTCAGTAGTTTTTCAGTTTATCGCGAACAGACAGACAGACGCGGCGGTGGAATTTGTTTTATAATATGTAGTGATATGTAGTGAAGATTTTTATAATATGATTTTTTTTCATCATTAGCTCAGCTACATGATATGATGATTCTAAACGCAAAAACCTCATAAAGTAATGAAAAGTAAATAAAAACACTATTCGTTCCTACAATTTTCGAGGATTTCTCTCAATTTTATCAGGATCCTGACTTCCTTGATATGGGACCACCTTTGAGGTACCCCATCTAACAAAAAAGAATTATCAAAATCGGTTCGGCCCGCCAACCGCTCTGCCTCCGCTTTTTAAATCTCTGATATCTTCTAAGATATTCATATTTATTATATACTGTAAAGGGCAATTTTGATCTACATGAAATGCACAACGTACCTAATGTATTTAATTGGATAAGGAATAATACTGTATTGTTTAAAATAGTTTGATAAATAACCTTTAATTTTTTTTGTAATATGTAAAAGATAAAAATGGTTACTGTGGGTTATCCTTAGCAGATAAACATATACCATCACAGACTTTTTTATTGATCTTTTTAAAATATACAATTCCGTAGTACATTAATTTGATCTATCTCGTAAGGTTTAGCCCGGGTTTTGCAATGTAAGCGCACAAAAATATGTTTGTTACGACATGACATTACAAATCTTTGAATTTCTCGACTTTTCTCTACAATAATATGCATGTATACTACATATAAACCTTCCTCTTGAATCACTCTATCCATTGGTGAAAACCGCATGAAAATCCGTTCAGTAGTTTTTCCGTTTATCGCGAACAGACAGACGCGGCGGGGGACTTTGTTTTATAATATGTAGTGACTAGCATCAGTTTTGAAAACTATTTGAAGTTCGTAAGCTGTTAGCTTCATTTAATAATCAAAGTCTCGACCTTGTTTACTGTATATTTAAATGATACCGGTCACAACCCGTACGCTTTGTGGATTTTACCGTTCAATTATAATATCTATGTGTGTATAGATATATCCTCTAACATTTTCTACTATTTCATGACTGTTCATTTATACTAAGATTGAGTTTAAAATAGTCATTTAAAAGTCTAAAGTGACCATATTCCTAATTGCTCGGACTATCACTATTACATTTCTCTACTTCGAAAGCCAGATGCTGCTATGTGTTGATGTTGTTAAACTGGCTGGCCGGCTGCCCTGTCCCTTTTCTTTATACGTAAAATAAGTTTTGCCTATGTGTCTGTCTCTTTCGCTTCATTGCCCCCACCCTTGTGTCCACCTGCGTCGGAGTCGCGACACACATCTCGCTTCTGCCGACCATTGCTTTCTATTTTCGCCTGTCGCACTCGATTTGTTTTTAGTAAATGTGAATTATAGAGAATTATATTATTATTTAATTGCTGCAGCTTTATGGTCTGTGAATTTTTAGCTCTAGTTATATAATAATATTACATCTATCATAAGAAACGTACAAAATTAATTCCTGTTATTTTTAGCAATATCTTGCGGATTTTACAGTATCGAGAAGCAAGTTTTATCATTGTCGCAGCTTATCGGAAATATTTGTAGATTCTAATCATTAGTAATCAAAGATTACTGCGTTTTGTTTTCTTTATCAGCAGCAAGTACATACTATAGTAGAACATTTAGCCACGGTTTTGAATATATTACTAAGATACAAAATTCTACGTTTATCTCAGTGTATGTGGTCGCTTGGAATGAATAAAAGTTTAATTTGAGTTGACTGGACAAATCGAAAATAATGCATCTGATATCCGCTTAAATGTACATTGAAGTTTACAGGTGAATAGTCATACAGGTCGCGCACAAACGAAGGGTTTGTTACGAAATGATTATTGGAGCGCGTATCATGTGAAGTTTTAGGTAGCGGACCTTTTCAATTTACTGTTAATATGTTAGAATATACTTTTATGGTGACCTTCTTGCTTTTTGGGGTGGATCCGATACTCGTATAATAATACCTTTATTGTGTATAGGTTGGGCCAAGTTTATTATTATCAACGGATAGATAAACATGATATTTCTCCTTCGGTAACTCAAGGAGCTCATAGCCGGCCCCACTGGGCTATCACCTTCACTCTACAGGTATTGAAGACCGCTTTTAGACGGCACTACTATTAGCGTAGTGCTCTTATTTTCTGGTGAGTAGAACGTGATGCTGTCTCTATATAATGGTACCACTCATTTTAGTATATATCTCGTTGCATTTATTCGACTACTATCATAGAATAAATCATTCCTGCTGTTCTTTAGCTCAAGATAACGTTATTGGCGATTGTTTTCTTTTTCACACAAAACATATATCCCAAAAGTTACTGGTGGTTCTATTTTTTTATAACCTAGGTACTTCAGCAGGAGGAGGTTCTCAATTCAATTGAATATTGTTTTTTTTTTTGGTATGTAACGCGATATCTTTGCCATTTGTGAACCGGTCTCAATAATTCTTTTTATTTCTTTTCTTCTTTTTAATTGTATCGGTTGTACTCAAGGTTGGTCTCATTTCAATTTGAAGAAAATATTCCACCTCCAAGGGTGAGTTAAAGAATAAAGAGCACACACACAGCTTACTACTACTCA
Organism: Euplagia quadripunctaria; assembly: GCA_963859945.1. NCBI lineage: Eukaryota > Metazoa > Arthropoda > Insecta > Lepidoptera > Erebidae > Euplagia > Euplagia quadripunctaria. The sequence goes on along the minus strand of OY982567.1, from coordinate 23,614,209 downwards.
CTGTAGCTTATTACAATTTATAATGATTTAACGCACTGAAATCGGTGACACTTTTTTAAAGAGTGAATTATCATTATCGATAATTTTACGATCACTAGCGAATCACAGAAAACATTATCCTACTCACAATTTAATATCATTATTTTTATTCCAAAGTTAAGAAAGTGTTGCATATTCTGTTACACAAACACGTCATACATATCACTTTTTAGTTGTATTTCGTACTGTACTCGTTTTGAAATTGAATGCAGATTTGTAATAGCAAGTAATGGCTAAATGTATTGACATTTCCTTGAAATTACAAAATGTCTGTGTTAAACTGTTTCTTATGTGGTTAAATAAGTTATAATTTTCACATTGTTGAATCGAAATTCGTAGTGATAGAGGGATACGAATATGTAGCTACATTCTACACCTTTTTTTTCTTCATCTTAATCATTTTATTATCATTCGATTTCGATAGGCTTCCCTTTAAAAGTTTACGAATCGCTGCGGTCATTACCGTTATTAAGTTTTTGGAAGTTGGATAATTTTTCAAGTTAGTTTTTAGAGATTTCCTCAAAAAATATGTTCGATTTAAAATCTTTAACTTTACACATTCCAACTGATTATATGAGTGATATGATAATTTTTTTTTTTTAATTATTTACTGCATGCTAGAGTCCCTTTCCTTTCATTGATTTAAGTAAGTTTTCCATTGTCAGATGCACCCTGTATATACTTATATTTATTATTTATAGATATTTATTGCGAAATGCCATCATCGTAATTTAGAATGTAGATTTTATAATTTTAAAATGAGTTTGGTATCTAGTGTTGTAGCGGTTGCAGCAACAGATTTTTTCGATATACTTTTTATTGCCTTAACGTTAAATATAAGCCAAGGTCTTCGTATGTCGTATTATGCGAGTTTGGAAATCTTGACATATTTTGTACTTTCAAAGAAGAAAAGATCTATGTAAGAACAGGATAACGGCTTATTAAATAACGTGTTAAACCGCAATCACAGCGACGATTTATATAAAGGAAAAAATTATTTGTATTTGTTGTAGTCAAATATTTTTGGATATGACGCATATTTATGAAATAAAAAATATCGACAATTTTTTCGAAGATTATCTTGTCTCGAGCTCAATCCAAATTTATGACATGTAAAACAAAAATTATGACTAACAGTTTTTGCAATATATCATGGTAAATCATCTTTAAAATAATCTCCGTAATGTCTGCTACCGTCATTTGTACAACGCTGAACTAGATTAAGATGTCCATTTGGTTCTACAATCTATTTTCAGTCGCTTTATTGTTGTCGCTCAATACTATTCGCTACTGACGGATGTCGTGAACATCGGTACTAAGAAGTGGTTAGAATATATTATTAGTGATGCTTTGTCGACGGTGTTATTGTTAAATGTAATCGGTCTCAAACGGGTGCTCTCATTTCGACTTGAGATTTGCTAAGGATCTCTTGGTGCTCAGTATCTTCCGGCTATATTGAACAGAAACTCATTACTGTGTATTTGTCTTGATCACCAGCACCAGCCTTGGAGCAAAATTGGCCTCTTCCGAAGACGCCACACCAAGTCGCTACCAAGAGGTTCTTGATCCATCTAGTCATAGTGTGTAACGGAATATATCTCGATATCAGACTAAAACTAATAACGCCAAGGACCGAAGGAGCAAGTATTTTTCATTCTAACTAATTAAGCTCGGCTAGCCCATGAGGTAGGCCTGCCAAGTGCGATGTATAATTACTAAGGTATCTAAGGCTTGTTATGCTGACTCACTCAGAAGACCACCCGACTAATTGGTTGTTGTGTTTAAATGAGTTTATTCTGTCAAGATAAGTAATAGCCACCCATGTCCTAATGGTCTCGTACGGATATTATCCTATCACTTGCCTACCTGAAGATATTTCTTCATTATGGTTTATCTATAGCACTGCAGACAGTTTGTGATAAGGTGACATTCATTGACTGCACCTCGCCAATTGCTGCTGCATTGAGTATTGTAGGTTTCATCTCGCGATGGGACAATCCAAATAGTTGTCTAGAGCTTGAGTTTATCTTGGAAGTGTGTACTAGAGTTGTAATTTAATAAAAAAGCAAGGAAACCTCTCATAAGAGACTTTAATTAAATACCCACTATTTGCCAAATTAAGGAAGAAGTGGTTTTATACTTACATTGCAATCCGAAAAAGTTTTTTCTGTAAAATTCAACGGGATATCACAAACAAGTCATATTCGATAACTTTAGCAGTCTACTGACTAATGGCACACTCCAGAGAGTTGTGAATAATAGTGGCAATAAAACGTAATTCAGAGCCCGGCAACGGAATTAAAGGAGGCGTTCAGATATTACGTAACTAAACATTTAATAATTTTAACAGCCTTTCCCCACGTATAAGCAAAAGTAAGATAACAACGAACCAACGCAAAACCTGTAATAATAAATACTAATTATGTTGAAAGTATGTAATAACTTTCTTTTTGGCTTAATATCGATATACAGGGTGTTAGAGAAAGGTGTGATCAAATTTTAGCAGCGTTATGTGTAGGCGACAAATAGTTGATTTAGCTTAAAAAAATAGATAAATAAATATTAAATAATATATTCGGAAATCTCTTTTCCTAATGTAGGTGCACATTTAATAACAACACATTATATTTTTTTATGTCAAATTTAATGATTTTGTTTTTTATTTTACTATGCAAATATTTTCAGACAAATCTGGACATTCCATCAACATCCTTGGTATTAAATACCTATAGTTTCATTCACATCAGTCCTCTCTTATACGAAATATTAGCTTTATCGTCCAATTTTCAAGTTTAATTTTTCAGTTTTAGAATAAGATTTTTTAATTAAAAACCACGAATTTAAAAAAAAAAAATTGTGCTCTATTTTATTTACGAGGTCTACTATACGACCCTATAATATGACTACACCTTTCTGTAACATCCTGTAGAATCAGAATTTATTTACACTAAAACGTGTCTTTGGTTTTATTACTTTAAAATCATTTTAAATTTTCCTATTTTTAGGATTATGTAGATTAAGCAGCACGTAAGCTGCAGATTTAATACCACTTTTTTTGTAATTAAGGAATGTTATAGACACCAATCTATAACTTTCCATAATTACAAATATTGTAATACCTACATTCTAAAACTGAATGCAAATACGTTATGCAAAAACATTGAATGGAAAAAAGTTATTGACACAGATTGCATAACAGTCACTGACAAGTTTCTGTATTGGTCAGTGGTAATTTTATTAAACGGGTTGAACTTGAGAAAGTCAAGAGCAAAATAAGTGCGTTGGCTGATCATTCGTATCAGGGTCACACGTTTTTGCACCTACAAGCGAACTGCGAAGCGTATCACTGCACTTACCTCCTTTTAACTTCCATAATGCTCCAATTATATGGCAATAAAATGGTAATTGATATGACTGCGACATCTGTCATGATAACATGAAACATGATAAGTACTTATTTATTAGACATCGCGTACGTTAGTTACGCGTATGGCTGCCATCCCTCCGGGTTTCCCCGGATTTGTCCTAGTTTAGAGGGCGTACGGGGAACGTCCGGGCGGGGTTTTCAAAAAGTGTCCGGGTAAAACCCGGACACTTTGTGCCAAGGGACAATCATAATTGTTAGATGAATCGTTAACAAGCTAAAAATTTAAATGGAATCGGCGTTTTTTTTAAGGTGTCCGGGAAAGAATCTCGATTTCACCCAAATGTCCGGATTTTTTAAAGTTTTTGTCCGGCGTCGGGAATTTAAGTGATGGCAGGCCTAGTTACGCGTAACGTAAACCAGGTATTTACTGCCTTTTAATTTTTACATGCGTGCTCTTTAAGACTATCATAAAATATCTCTCGACGTCTATGATATTTGAGAATTCTACGGAAATCATCATCATCATTTCAGCCATAGGACGTCCACTGTTGGACATAGGCCTCCCTTAATGACTTCCAAGAAGACCGGTTGGCAGCGGCCTGCATCCGCTGGCAGAAATACACACACTTAAATGAACGGCATAACAATTTTTTTATCTATATGCAAAATATACACAACTTTTTACAAAGATCCGTCTTTGTGAGAAGTTATGTACATGTATATTTTGTTTAACATAGTATTCTTTTTAGTTCTTTATCTAATTTTGGCATACCTAGTGGCATCGATGTGTGGTACAGTTTTAAAATTCCCGAACAAGTTAATAAATTAAAGTTCTAGTATGTGCGTTCCTCATTCGAATCAGGGTCGTATCTTTTTTGCTTGAGTCGAGTTTCTAAGACATTTTGAATCAATCAACCTTGATCCAGTCTTAAAAGCATGTACATATTTTCTCTTTCTGGGTAAAAGAACCAATGAACTTGAAGGAATGTTAATGTGTTGTGCGGAAAGTAGTGAGTACTTTACTCTCTCATTTTCTTATCCCTTTGGAAATTACCAGTTTATTCAATATTACTGGTAACAATCATGTAGAATTTGAAAAAAGTTAAAGTAAAATGATTACCTCCCAATTCGAATATGAATATCAGTTGTGCCTATCTTGTAAGACAAATACAATATTGGCTACATGTTAAAAACTCTAGCCGAGTAACTATTTAAATACACATCATTACCTCTATCTTATCTTCTCCAACACCAAAATATCTCACAAGGCCTTTCTCAGTTCAAGAAGATACTCGGCTATCGGTTTAGTATAACATTAAACATCCTAATATTCCTCAGGTCGTGTAATTCTATTCATCCCACTAATATTATAAATGTGAAACTTTGGATGGATGGATGGATGGATGTTTGTTACTCTTTCACACAAAAACCACTTAACCAATTGCGATGAAACTTGGTATGTAGATAGCTGGAGACCTGGATTAACGCATAGGCTACTTTTTATCCCGATATTCCCATGGGATCGGGACTTACTCGGGTAAAACCGCGGGGCGCTGCTAGTGTTGTATAAATGTTTTTTTACAAGTGCAATAAAAAAGTTTCAATATATTATAATACCGAGTGGCCTAAGTTTTTGCTATCCCTCTTTTAAAAGTTGACATTTTCGGCGACCAAGAAGCGTAATGCGACAGTTTATATGCTTGGAAGACGTTTCAATATCGAGTTACCAAATTTTTATTTATCTTATTAGAATTAAAAATGTATATTTTACAAGTTGATAGATTAAAAAGCAGCCTAAATGATTTTCCAGTAATAATGGTCGGAAACCAAGCTACCAAACTAACCTTTATACTGAGTATGTAGTAACACAGTGTATGGATTGTGCACTTCTATGGTTGCACGCATTAACCTAATGCAAACACGAGCCGCCTGGTATCTCGTTGCACCTTATTTCAATTGCAACCAAGCCATGAGTTTGCGTTGTATGTATTATCGATTATATCCATTATAAATTGTATAATAACTGTATGTATGGTTGTGTTTTGTTCTATTTTTAAGAATTACCTTCAGTCTGAATGTTACATAACTATTTGTTTTTGATCTTGAGGTCTGATTCCTAATGAGTATGGCTTATCCTTACGTATGTTGCAGTCAGTTTTTTTTCAAATTGATTTGGTGGTTGGGTGTAATAAAACTGCTTTTAGACTATGCGGTATGTTATGATGTGGGGGTAAAAAAAAACCTTGACCATCAATTGTTTTCCGAAGCTAAGAAAAAGCGGAAAAAACTGCACCCTGTTTAGAATCATCAACAAGGAAAAAGTAGCCAAGTGTCTCCTTAACCACAGTCATTTTAGAATCATCGGTTGTAAAAGGCCACCCAGACGCTCTGCTCAGGCGCAACAGGAGTACTCGTTATACTGGACTTATGAAGAAGTAATCTTTGCTCCGAAGCAAGGTTAACACTACCGCTTCGTTGATCACACCGAGTTCTTTAGATTCCAGCTTGATCTTATCTTCCACGTAGCTACGGTTCTGCACGTTTATTATGTATTATTCTTGTTTAACGACATATTATATATTATTTTAATTTGTTGTCAACTGGAAACATGGCGATTATTTCCTGGTTCAATTATGAATTTTTAGTCTCCGTCATAAATTGCCCTGATATCTAACTATGTGAATATTGTCCCAAGTGCATTGTTGAACTCTGTTAGAGGTTGCACAATGGACTTTAAATGCCGTTTAAAGTAATAATGGCATGTATTTGTTTTTACTTATTATACGATTCACGTTATTGCTGCACACTCCGGTTACGTTTGCATACAAACAGCACTAACAACGGTGCTATTTTATATTATACTTAAAAACTAAGCACAATAACTATGTAGAGGGCTCAGACTTCCGAGCATTAACCGGTTCGAATTACACGTCTGCGACACTGACCTGCTCGATCTATTGCATATACTCCCCAATCCATCCGTATAAGCAATATCCCTTTCCTTGCATTGCCTCCCCTTCTTACCTACCTATTTGTTCTGTGGCTGGGCACAGAATACATAATAGTACACGTACAGAAGGCACACTCCTCCAAATCATTTAAATAAATAGCGACTCTTGTTCCGACACAATAAAGTCGCAATTAAGGTCGCAAAGCGCTAATTACCTACACTTGTATTCACCTAGGAGTTGCCTCTCTTTCTATCGTGTAACTCTTATCTGGTCTGACGACGCCGCGATGTTAGGGTTATCTTTTTTTAAAGAACTAGAGATCGCGTGGTGGTCGAATTTCGACCATGGTTTATTTCATTGGCCTATATTACTTGACCTGTCATTGAATAGACTTTTGTACCATGACAGGCCAAAATATATACTGGACACTTTTAGCTTTATGTACCCGTTTTTGCATTTTTTTTAATTTTATAGTAAAGATTGTTTAAAAATTTTAACTTTCTGCACTTCTTCTATATATAAACTAAATATTCCAAAATTCACGTTACTACGTTTGCAAAATTTTCTTAAAAGGGGTACAAAGAATTCTCTTCACGTATTAACATAAAGAACATATTAATTACCAGTAAGTTATGTGTTACTATATTTTTTGAGAATAAATAAACCTATGCTGGGTACTAATAACTCGGTAGGCTAGATAAGAATGGATGACGCGACGCAGCGCGTGAGTGAACATCGAACTATCCTGCAGCACGGCCGGCGCGCGGCATCCCACTTAATTTTGGCACGATTAGTCGAACCCGCCGTGTACTTGTAGCTTTATACCTACACTGCGGAGTGGCCTGGCCTGGTCTGGGTGTAATTTATCTATAATATGTATGTGTTTAGAAATATAAAAGTATGTTTGTCAGCAGCCTGGTTACCATAGTACAGGCTCTGCCTAGTTTGGGATCAGACGGCCGTTTTTGAGATGTGTGAAGTTATTATTATTTTCTATTTTAATTCAAAAAGTGTCCGGTTGACGGCAATAGGAATAGGCTTGCTATTACATAAGGGGGACTTAATTATAGTCGAGACCATAATGCCATTATGTTTTTCTTTACTAGAAAGAATACTACATAATTGTATTATAAACAATCAATAGCGTACATAAATAGACACATGTATAAATATTTCTGTGCAAAAACCACTACAACTGCAAACATGGCCGTTACACGTAACTACTCTGAATTGTTTTCATTCTTCTCTTTGACTCAAAAGACCTTCAAGGAGACCCAAAGATGTATAATTGTTTTTTTAACTAAACATACCTGTTGCTTGTGTGCACATAGTGATTAGTATTACAACGAAACGCCAATTGCAGAAGCCTATTTTCTTAGTAAATGTTATTTTGAAACAATTATGAAATTTAGTAAGTACGCGTATGTTGGAAGTGTTTCTTGCTCGTAAAATTAATCAATTATTTCGCCACTTTACAAATCGCGTAAGCACTGCAACCAAGTCTCTCTGTTCACTGTTAGCCACTTAGTATAGATTTTGTTGTTTTATATTAATAAGTTTGGAAGCATTGTTTGTGTATCGATGCATTTCTGTAGGTATTTAAATAGATTATCATAATCTAAGGAGTGGGTGAAAGAAAGTTATTTCGTACTGTCAATTGTGATTATATGCAATACTACCAGTTTCCGCGCGGCTTCACCCGCGTGTACATATTTATATATTTTGCGCGGAACCCTAATTCTTTTTCCAAAACAAAAGTAGCCTAAGTTACTCCTTATAACACCAGCTATCTGCTAGTGAAAGTCCCGTGGAAATCGATCCGCCGGTTCCGGAGATTAGCCGAAACAAACAGACAGACAGACAAAAATTGTAAAAAATGTTGTTTTGGTATATTGTACCGTTTATACATCCAAATGCACTTAGTAAAAAGCGTTTATTTTAATATTACAAACAGACACTCCAATTATATTTATTTGTATAGATGTATAGATGTCGTTGGTGTAAAATGAAGATTATTCTATTCTATTTTATTCCTTGAATAGTTCTATATTGATCGTGAGCTCATGGAATGTAGTTAATTATTTACATAGTAACCTATGAATTTTCAGGCTGATTAAAGATACAACAACGGGCCTCAATCTTCACAAATCTTATTTACCATTTTAATAAATAAAAAGGGATAAAAATAAAACAATCCCTACAATTACAATTCATTAAATTATAACAGATGGGTACCCCCGTCTCTAGATTCTTTCGACTCGCAAAGATTTCCATTCGATCCATTCAAACCTTGGCCGATCTTAACATCTTAAAACTTAAAAAAAACTTGCATATGAAAAGATATATTACATTCAAACCAAAGTAGGTTATAGGCAGGTTATGATCAAAGTACGTTAAGAACGTTCAATAAAAAAAGCATTAATATATGTTTGTCTTCATCTAATACTATATTTTCTGTAATATATTTCGGTGTTGGGGATTATAATGTCTCACATAAGTTTTACAAGCTGTCCATATCTTTAAATGAATTTTTCAATGAAAAAGTCAACTAGAGTGTATTCAATAGAAGCGGAATAAAATTATGCGTTGGTATGAAGGTCGGAGCGCTTACGGCATCTTGGTGCCAGGTGAATGGCCGTCTTGATGCAGGATTTTGCAATCTAGGGCCAGATGTCGTTGTTTATTTACTCACTTTAGTGACTATTACTTTACTTACATACTGCAGAGCTGATCATTTGTATAAAAAAGAACACAAAGTCTAAAGAGAAACATTGAGGTTCTTTGTTCAGCCAAAACTTTGGAATTGAAAAATGTTTGGAATTGATGTTTAAATCTTAAGAAGTTAGGATTTATATTATCTATTGTAGAAAGAAAATGTCATGAAAGAGAAGTTCTGAATGAGATAATTGAAATTAAGACTACTGTTTCGCCACACAACTGGACATTTTTTCATCCATCAGTTATCAATAAATTTACACCCTCATATCATTTGGCAGGCTATGATTTCTTCTACTTATCAATCAATCAACCTTTTGCAGTTCACTGCTGGACATAGAACCCTCTTTAAAAGTGCACCATAGCACTGGTCCTTCCGCATACGCAGTCCATCTCAGCTAACTTCTTCAGGCCGTCGGTCCATCTGGTTAGGGGCCATCCCACCTTCCGTTTACCGACTTGTGATCAGCTCTCTAGAACCCGTTTGCTTTAATGGCCATCGATCCTTCGGAAGACGTGGCCAACCCATTTCATGCTTGCTGCATGCTGCATGCGTGCTTACTCTGCTAGCAGCGTTAATTGTATGTCATTCAGGCACACATGGCGTACAAATGGACACCCTACCCTCCCTACCTACCTATAAAGAAATGCCAAGCATAGCTCGGTCCATAGCTTTTGTCCACGTCTCGGCACCGGTCTAAAACTTTTGTTTCCTACTTATGATATAACTAAAACATGGAGAAGATAAATGTTATAAAATTTTACACCAGCGCTTTAATTTCTATTCTTAATAAAACTACATGCCAAACAAGTAAATAGGTGGTATTAACTAGTTCACGTGGTTCAAATTACATACGTACATTAAGTGATTTGGGCCTACCATCCTTAAGGTGACTTGGGTTTGATTTGAGAATCTTTGAAATCCAGATAAATCAGGTTCACTACAAACAATTTTCTAATAATGTTAATTGTTTGTACTACACCGTTATAGAATGCAGTAAATACGAAACAAGCATCCCAGATTTACTGTCTATAAAACGTCAAGGAGACGGATTGTTGTGAGTGCTCGTCTCACGATAACTTTGATGCGAAATTAACCGCCCTCCCGTACTATACGATGTAGTTTGTTTTCACATATCGAAAATAGGATCTTTATAGAAGATAAGACAGATCAAAAAGCCTATAATGTTTGCTAGACAGGCTCATTGATAGTAGTTCTATCACAGAAAGAGAAAAAAAAAGAACGAAAGAAAGAGATGAAAATTACAGAAATTTGAGATCTTGCCTTACATTACCAAAGGTTAGTAATATAAACATCATACAGTTGTGCCTGTATCTACAAAAATCTGCTAAATGAAAGGAGTAGAATTACATCGCGAAACCTGTAGGCTGTAAGCCATTGCGTCGTTGTGCAAACAGAGTAAGCACTGCAAATAGCTGTTGAAGTTTATCCCATTTCATTGGGACCATTCGATTCGAACGTAACTTGTCGGTGTTAGTCGTCTCAATCGCCAAGAACTTATAACAGTATTTGCCAATACCTTTTTACTTTGAAAAGGGTTTTTCCTTATTCACTAATAGTGAGAGTCTCGAATCCATGGTTCGTCTTATTCAGTGTTTTAACAGTGTGTTCTATTTAACAACAAAAGGTTAATTACAATAGATTAAAGTGTAAGCTGATACGATACTATGAAAAGGTCATTTGGGTTTGGCCCAGGGTAGGGTGTCCATGTGTACGCCATTGCCTGAATGACATACAATTAACACAGACATACAGCTCAAGGCCGCCCGGTTGATGCATCGTGAAGGCGTTATGCGTTTACGTGCACGCAAATGACAAACAAGTGACAGATATGCAAAACATTTTATTAGAAGGTGCTTATATAATTAGTGAGTTTGTTCTAAAGTCGGTCTAGTGTGCTATGAACACTCTCGAGTCTAGCGACGTTATCACCATCAACATATATGAACATAAGTATCTCTCACTCTCTTGCTGGCATATTGGTGTAGTGGTTAGTGACCCTGACTGCTAAGCCAAAGGTCCTGGGTTCGATTCCCACCCAGGACAAATAATTGTGTGATGAACACGATCATTTGTTCTGTGTCTGGGTGTAATTTATCTATAATATGTATGTATTTAGAAATATGTAAGTATGTTTATCAGCAGTCTGGTTACCATAGTACAGGCTCTGCATAGTTTGGAATCAGACGGCCGTGTGTGAGATGTGTGAAGTTATTATTATCCCAAAGATTAAAAGCTTTCGTTAGGGTATTCATATTTATTAAAAATACACAGGACACAGATGTTGCAGCTTTCTTCACTCCTTGATAATAGACCTCCGACAGGTCTGAAAGTAGTCGGGTATCTTCAAATACATTCGTGAGTTAATTTGTATATCTTTATTAATATTTCTCAAAGGCGTAAGCAATTACTTGTTTTGTTAATACGTCTACTGGTAGGATCTAAATATTTCTCCCCACATTTTGCATCGAAGGATCATCCATAGGTAATATAATGGAAAATTTATATTAAGATTGAGAATTATATAGATAGGTACCTAATTTGGTTGTGACGCTGAATAATTCAATTAATTAAAGTAGGAAAACGTCAGGACCCTTACTTGATTTGCAATTCCGTTGCACCTTCCACACCACGTTTCGGCGAATTGCAATATTTTGATAATATTGACAGTCTACTTAAATTTTATATTTGCAAGAAGTTAATTTTGCACTATTTCACTAAAATTAGGTAGGCTTGATAAGTTTTTTCACGTAATATTTATAGTATAGATCGGTCGTCACCGTCACTCCGGCGTCGTAATGGCGAGAATAATATTATGGACACAGAAGGTAGTTCAGAAATCTTTTGGCCGGACTTGCATGACGTTTAGGGGTCGTACTCTTGGCAGAGGGACAAATGGGTAGATAATTAGTAGCGTTCACAACTTTAAAATTTTAACTTTAATTTTTATTAAAAAAAGCAAAAAACAAAATCTAAGTAATTAAATCTAAGTAAAAAAATATAAGTAATTAAATTTTCTTATAGTGAAAGCTTTATAATAATACGTTTTGTATAGCGATTCTTGTTATTTTCTCTGCGACAGGCGATAACTTAATTAATAACATTACATTGTTACAAATGTACATTCTTGGAATTTCACATATTTAATTTTATTAGTCTAATGGTCTAGTACTTTTCAGTATAATTCAAACTTAAAGGTTCAAAAAAATGTATTGAACTACTTTTTTGGAGTTAGTTGATTTGATAATTGTTTTTAACTCTGGATTTTTTTTTTGGTCTATGGTCCAGTTAACACAGTTGGTTTACCTAGAAGGCTTCTCCCTTTATTATGAATGGCCTAGGTTTGGTCAGTCGGACATCGAATAATTGCGAGGTGATATCCGAAGGTAGTGCTCACGCTTTTACTGACGGCCCAAGGGTTTCCACACGCACAAACATAAAAAATGGGTCAGTCTATCTTTACCGGAGTTCGTCCTGTCGCATGTCGATTCGGGTCAAGCATAGTCTTGCCAGCAGCTTTACTCGTGGGCGAATTGCTTTCACGAGGTAAATCTGTCAGAAGAAATTTGATAAACCCAGGCTTATTTTAAATGACCATTTTTCGATATGTTCAGACGAAATAAATTGCTATGCAAAAAAGGCTCGGTCTATCAGTGTGCCAAATTCTAATCAAATCCCTATTAACAAACTGTCAGACCGAACAGCCATAACTCTATCGGTCTATTATAATACGTTGTAGTCTTACTAATCTAAATAAATCATGGTGACATATTTATCGACTAATTTATTTGCTTGCCTCACTTAAAATCTATTTTTTTAACTTTATTTTGAACTTTGAACTTGATAATGAACTTAATCCTTGATCCAATTGCACCTTAACCCACATTTACTGTAGGAAAGCAACCGAAAGCAACCTTGTAATTGGACCTGTCACTTAGCATCTGCTGCGTTGAATGTTGTGGGTTGCGATACATGGGAGAAGTATTATACTGTTCGCCAATACAGGTCTGGGTTTTTTCAGACGTCAACTCAGAATATGTACGCATAGCCTATCTAAGTTGCTAAGTTCTAATAATTACCTATTTTCTGATTTTATTTATTAAGTTTAAAATAAGGTTACTTGTTCACGCCTGCTACAATAATAAAAGCAATCCACAGGGAATCGATTCTCACAATATTCAAGCAGGACCTTAACATCCTTTTTTATGTCATTTTAAAGAACTTAAACGTCTCTCAGCACTTTGCTACTGACCAATAAACGTGTCATTAACAGTCATCACAGTTTTTCAATTTTCAATTCGACTAACCGGGATTCAAGTAATCCACATCCTTAACACTACTAATTGCAGTACACATTACGACATGCAAATGTGCAAAATTGTGTCAGCAGTCTTCGTACCAATTTAGAATATGACATCGTAAATACTTTAGTCATTCAAAGAACTCGCCAGTCTCACTCTCATTTGAATTGTGAACCGAATTTCAGTCTGCTTATAGCCAACTATATAGTCCAGTTTATTAGCGTGTACTCTTGGAACGTTGCCATTATGCACATTTTTTGTCATTTCGTCGGGTTTTTATATTTTTATTTAAATAATCGTTTGTATCCTAAATTCAATACTTTACAGTTTACTAAATAAAGTGACGTGCACTCTATAAATACTGTAATTAAGCACAAAGCAGCAGGCACACAAATGACAGAACTTCAAAATTCTAGTCAATATCGTAGCTTAATTTTTACTGCACCATTAAAATTTGGAATTTATTTCCAGCACACAACATGTTCCCTTCGACCCACAACCCCGGGTCCTTTAAGCAGGGGTGGAAAGGCATCTCTCATCATCATCATCTCTCGAGGCCGTCAAACTTATGTTCACCATTTTAGTATCATCCGTATCTATAATGGTGGTCTTCAATCTTTGGACCTCAATCTAGTTTTCCATCAGAAGGGTTGAGATCATACTGAGGCGCTTTAATAATAAATTCAAGCGCTCTGCCGTACATCATGTCTTTACGAGTTACATATTATACAGTGAATTATTTCTTTATCTTTAAATAGCTTTTTGGGGGTACTTCGTGATCCTCGGTAGTATTGATCTTGCATTATTTTGGGACGGCTTTCCGCTAAACAAATATTTTTATCAAGTCCACAGATTGACATCTTATTACCTTTCTTGCTTTTGTAAGTTGATACTGCAACTATACCATACGACAGTGACTTTTCTTAAAAAACTACCACCACCATGACTGCGTCTTTAACTTTACACGTTCCACCTGCTTTTATGAGAAACCGAGGTAGAAATACCTGGCAGTTCAAACGGTCATAACTTGTAAACGGATAGTTTTTTTTTTCAAATTTCTTTTTGTAACTGCATGCTAGAGTCATACTCTTTTAGTGATTTAAGTAAGTGTTCTATTTTCAAATACATTCTGTATCATAAGTTCATTCGCATCTTAAGTGTTTAAAGCACAATTGCACATTTGAAACTAGGGTGTACAAGTTTTCCATTTTAGCATCACATTAGTACCAAGTATCTAATATCGTAAATCTGAGCTATTCGCTAAAAACATACAATTTGGGTTCAGACGTCGTGATGTAGATAATCATATTTTTTATGAAGAAAATATTTATACATATATGTATAAGCCTATCTTCTATTCCTGGTCCCTGCCCACGCCTTTATCGAGTTGCTTCACGATCTTTCAAAGTTTTAATCGTGAAAAGGTATCATCCAGAAAGACGTGGATATTATTTTATGAAGAAAGTTTTTTTACGCATTCTATTCCAGTTTCCTGCCTACTCCTTTATAAAAATACCTTACTATCAGTTCAGAATTTTAGTCTTGAAAGAGTATCAGATAACCAGAGATGGTACTTTTAACTAATATTATAAATATGTAAATATTTATAATATTAGTTAAAAGTACCTAGTATACGTTTTTAACATATTCACTTACGTTAACGTCAACAACAATTTGTATTAAATTAAAAGAGCGTCACGTAGTGCCAATCTTGTGTCACTACTAGAATTGTATATAAATTAAAATTATATAACTGTACCTCGAGTGAATACATAAAAAAAACTTGCACAAGCCACTCTGACGCAAAACTAAATGGAAACCAAAAACTTTAAGCTTTTTCAGAAAGTAAAGTACTTGTCGTTTACCTACTAGCTTTTATAGTAAAAGCTAGTAAACGACAAGGCTCGAGGTTGACTTTACTACAAACAACATTCCACTTGCTAACGCTGTGACGACATTCCTGTAGGAACCAAGTCTTGTAACAAGTCTTGAAACATTTAACTTCGTGAGATAAATGTTTCATGATGTGTATTGTAAAAAGTTTGACTTGAGTATCATGGCGATACTTCTTTTTTATAGGTACGAGACAGCAGTTCTTAGTTTGATAGATATACGTTATACAAATACAATTTTTCCCAAATTTTTATAATGATCCTTTGTTGGAGAATCCAAATAAATTACTAAACTATTGTGAACTTTGTTGTATTCATTCATGTTTGAGTCTTAAATGTAATTACTTATTTTTTCTTACTAAATATTAGGTTAATGGAGGAAAATAGATAATCATGTCGTTGTATTTATGGTAAATCTGTTTTGATTTGCCACTTTATTACCAATGTGTCATTGTCATACAGGTTTTTTTGTGAGTTAATGGGCACCGGTAAACACATATTGGCATTAGGCGCGCCATGTTCTTATTTCTTCATTAAGTTGTATAAAAAAAGAAAATAAGTATAATGTTAAATATTGTAAAATATTTTTTTTCTAACTTCAATACTTCATAGTGAATTCAAATAAGATTACGAATATTAATCATATGGCTACCATATAATAATTTTATTCATATGTTGATGACCTCAAAATGCGCAACAGATCTAGCGGAATAGCTATTTAGGCCAAACAGATTTTCGTTCGATCGATCGTAGAATAACATACACGATTTTTATAAAGCAGAAAAGGGCACAGTTATTGTGGAATAGTTCTTTGTTGTTCCTTAGAAAGACACAAGCGGAGTCGCGATTATAACCACGACCACAGAATACTCGTACCTAATAGTACAATGCCTCAACTCCGCTTGTTGCAAATAGGTATTATAAACATTTTCAAATCTCCAGTAGGTATTTTTGTCTTTATAACTGATATCCCCG
Organism: Euplagia quadripunctaria; assembly: GCA_963859945.1. Lineage (NCBI taxonomy): Eukaryota > Metazoa > Arthropoda > Insecta > Lepidoptera > Erebidae > Euplagia > Euplagia quadripunctaria. Next base: position 23,597,947 of record OY982567.1, on the reverse strand, counting down.
TGAGTACAGCTATGCGCTAGTAAATAATTCATTCCTTTTCTTCTTTTTTAGAGTTCTAGTCGCCCTTCACATTTTTTATTATCTTATCGCTTCAAGTTAACAAATACAACTATTCTATGTAATCCTAATAGTCATTAACATTCCAGTTTCAGAGGCTTTATACAAGACTAGCTCGCGGCTTCGCTAGCCTTAATGTTGATTTTGTCAATAAATCTTTTTTCTTCTGGATGAGAGGCACCCTATGTAATTTTCTGTACGGCCGATAACGCATATGCAAAAAATCATGATGATCGGTTTAGTTAGTTGAAAAACAAACAAACAAACTCACATTCGCATTTATAATATTAGTTAGGATATGCCGCGTTCTTGAAATTTCATGCTCCACAAACTATTTTGTAGCACATGTCATTGGATGGACTTTATAACCCATTTCCTTTGAAATAATATATTAAATTTAATAAATATTTTATGAAATACTTGAAGCGTATATATATTTTCAAATCACTCGATGATATATTTAAACTTTTGCTGTCTAAAATATCCACTTGCTGTTCTGATATTATCCAATTGTTCCGTTACAATACACACACTACAGTAAAGATCCTTCATCACTTGACCGATAGGTTTATTGTCAGCCTAACAATGGACAGGCCGTCCGTTCCACTGGGCAAGACATGCGAAACATCATTGCTTTGTTTGATTCATCAACATGTTTTTGAAATGTAACTACAAAACATGAAGAAACCTTTTAAATAAGTATGCTTTTGTTTCACACTTTCACTAAAAGGATTACCGTGTATTATAATGCCTATTACGCTTTACACTTAGCTTTCTCTATAAAGAGTTTAGTAACGTTAATGCGAGGTAAAATTTCAAGTACATTTATTGCTTTCGGTTCATCATTCATCATTTCAGCCATAGGACGTTCACTGCTGGACTTAGGCCTCCCTCAATGACTGGGACTTGGGAGCGGCCTGCATCCACCGTCAACCTCCGATTTTTATAAGTTCATATGTCCACCTTGATGGTTAATCTTAAATTATATTGAATTATATCTTGTAATTATCAACACTATCTTCATCGATTGGTAAAGGAATTCTGTTCTACAACAAAATCACTTTTGCAATCGTTGAAATTTCTAGTTACGATACTGGTTCAGTAACTTCAAGTTATATACTTTGAACCTTGCTACTGTCTGTTATTTCTGTAGTCGCAGTTTGCGGTTTACCGTTCGTAGGTACACTTGTATCCTATGATCTAGAAATATCTAGCACTTGTTATGAAATCTAGACGTACGTTGGTCACGTTTACTGTTCACTATTTATTCTAGAACATTGGGTTATTTGTGTAACGGGCAGTAACACACGGTGTTATACGAACAAGTGGAGTCATTATATTGGAAATCTTTGAAGTACAATTTACACATGGAAAATAAATATACTTACAGCAACTACGTAATGTTGTATACAGGAATAAATAATGTGATTTTGTGCGTTAATAATGTTGCCAGTTATAAAAATTACTGTAACATTAACTTCTTAATTTTGTGAGGACAAGGCTAGACTTGCCTATAGAATAACCTGTTTACACGAATAATTATCAAAAAAAACTTACTGTTAATTCTAAAATGTTTATACACATGTAGTTATGTACGTTCAGTTACTCTTGTCGAGCTATTAATATATTATTAATTGTCTTTTGTTCGTTACACAACAGTTTCAGGGACATTTGTCAGATATTGAACAACATCTTAATACTTGATTCTAAATACTGTTTTTCGTTTAGAACGAAACGGGCACTTTATAGACAGCTCTCTACGACTCAGGTTTTTATTGCATGATTGTCGTCAGTTGTCATCTTGGGAACACCAATTACACTGTTACATCGACCGTGGCACATTCAGCTAACCTTTGCTCACGAACCTTGTAGTTGCGAATATTTTTACTCGGAAAATAATTAGACGGATGTAGTATGTTTTGTTTATTTCCTATTTAAATCAGACTTATTAGACTTGATAAGAAGTTTTTCGAATAGCGTATGTACAAATCCGAAGAACTTTATTTAAATCCTTTTTATTTTATGATTTTTTTTTGGATGGTTAGGTAGACTTCCGCAAAGAGCGGTCGTGTGCCGCCTGTATGAAAGCTCCCTGCCACTTTGACCAGGTCATGAGTCTTTCTAATGCCTATGTCCCACTGTACAACGGTTTGTTAGGAAGACGAAGATGTTTACTATATATAAGTCAACGCGAGAACTTCCACTTCCCGATAAATCTATCTTCGGTTGATGATGTCGCCGTCTTAGAATAAGTATTTACGAGACCTCTAATTTTAAGTAGTAGACTCTCCTTGGCTTAAATGATGATGACTAGTATAGACAAGAGTATCTTAACAATATTTTTTGTTGTATTTTCATATTTTGAAAAATGTTAAATGCCGTGAAATATTCGTGACCCAAAATCTATGCGAAAGTATTAACGTTTCGCTAGGATACCGTTGATCGTAGTTAATTGTATACGTTTACGATAATATGTTTAGATTTCACACGCAATGTGCTAAACAGCGAGGAAGCTCTTCCTAAAACAATTTTATACATTATACAGGCTGTATTTGAAAAAGGAACACTTATGTAAATCACTGGAAGGGCATGACTCTAGCATGCAGTTACAATAAGAATTTTGAAAAAAAAAATATCCGTTTACAAGTTATGACAGTTTGAATTTTCGAGGAAAACACCTGAAAATTCAAACGGTCACATCTTGTAAACGGATTTTTTTTTTCAAAAATTCTCGTCATTCATCATCATTCTCATTCAGTGATTTAAGTGTTCCTTTTTCAAATACACCCTGTATAATATGTACTCGTGTAAACGTGGAACATTTCGGTTATAAATTTAATAACCATTACCTTCTTGAAGATTACACATTAAATTTAAACTGTTAATCATTCAAAACTGATTTTAGTTTTAAGGTTTACAAATGTTTGATTGTGTTTTATGTGATGGCCAACTATTTTTAACTCATCAATCAGGATTTATTACTCCGTCATTAATTTATCAAATAAAATTATTTCTTCGTGCAGCCGACCAACGTGTATGTTTATCGTTAACGTGTACCTAATCAGATCAGTTTATCATTGACTGGTTCAACGAGATATTTATATAAGATATTTATTCCCTGTTTCGAAACGAGATTTGTTCTAGAAATGGAGATAAGATAGTTGATGCTGAAGCGAAAAAAATAAACAAGCTTGTGTGTAATATCCAAAAGCAAAGAGAGAAAATAAAAATAGTGCATTGCGGTGTTATATTGCACTTAAATTCGAAAGGACAAATCAGAAATATCATAAATTAAATTTAGCTCAAATACAAATCGGTTGTATTTGTGCAGCAACATCAACAAACTCCGAATGCCCTAGTAAAACACATGAACTATGGTACACAATCTCAGCATGGCGTAGCCAAACTTACGAAACAAAAATTGTGTTTACTACGAGGAAATTAGTTTCCAGTGAAATTGTTAAACAAATACTTCTGCAAGCAAACAATGTGGGGTTATCTACAGCTATTTATAAACTACACATGTTTGAAACAGTGAGACCAGTGAAGCAGAGGGCGCTGCTCTACTCATACATATTTATAATGTCGTCTGTGCGTCTAGTACTGTTTATGGCTTTAGAAATTTATCGTTCTCGTAATTCTCTTAACTGGAATAACTAATCACACAAGTTGTGGGATAGTCTTGAGCGTGAATTTTTAAGTTGAAGTGAAAACTGTTTATATTGAACTATAAACGTTTAAATTTCAATGATTAAGGTCAGTTTGAAGTTTGTTTTAAAATAGATAATCATGGTATCGTTCGACGGAAGATTAGATCATAGTGTTAGCACATTTTAGATTCTATTAATTTATCATTCTAAATGAAAACCGATACATTTCGAATAAAATATCACATTGAAAATGAGGTTAGAAGGTCAGTCGAACTTCATAAAACTGTTAGTAAGATTGAAGTTAAATACATATTTGATTTTCAATCAAATTCAAATGAGCACATTTGATAGCGGACCGTTATATTCAATTTGTCTGCACATGTTTCTCTTCGCATACCAATACGAAATTGACAATAAATTTTAAGGGCTTTAATACCTACACATTGTCCTCTTATTCGCTATTAATACTGTATTACCACGTAATCAACTAATCACCTACTCACGCATAAACATTTTGATGTTATTTTTTATTATTTAAACTATGTAAATTTTGCATAGAGAATAGGATATGGAGTAAGTTCTCCGCAGTTTCACCCGCGTTTATGGTCACTACTGCACTCCTAAAGGTCGTAGCGTGATGTTACATAGCCTATACTATTCCCCATGAATCTGGCTATCATATGCAAAAAGAATCCGACTGTTAGTTTCAGAGATAAGCGCATTTAAATAATCAAACAAAAAAACTTCAGTTCCATTAAATTACTGTAGATATAACGCTAAAATTGTTGAATGAAGTTTGTTGTACTATTGTTCAACCCTGTTAAATTTGCCCGTATCACACAAGGATGGTATAGAAATTGTGCACCGAAGCATGCTATTCCGAAATCGTATTTCCTGGAAGATGCAATATGTTGTGTGCATTTTAAGTTGGTTACCAAACGTAAAGATGTGAAATTATTGGACCGATTAAAATATCGGACAGTCCAATGTCTAGAATATAGTTACTATACGTATACGACGGACCTGGTGGTCTAGTGGTTGGTGATCCTGACTGCTGAGCTACCCAGCACAAGTAATTGTGTGACAAGCACGATCATGTGTTCTGTGTCTGGGTATAGGTTATCTATAATGTGTAGGTATTCAGTAAAATATAAGTATGTTTATCAGCAGTCTGCTTACCATAGTAGGTAGGCTCTGCCTAGTTTGGGATCAGACGGCCGTGGCCCGTGTGGGTGAGTGTCTCAAGTTATAATTATTATTATATATGTATGTATGTAGTTACTAAATGCGATCAATCTATTTTGGATCAAATTTTTTATTGGTTTGTTACTATTATTTGAAAATTGAAAAATGTACGATTTTGAACGTTAATAAGCAGGGGAGCTTGGGTACCAGTTGATATTTTTTTTCGTAACACATGCAATCCACACAAGGTTTATCGCTCTAAAATTAATTTCTAGAAAGATTATTATACTTCAACGAAAAAGACATTTCTTGATGAATAATACCTTAAACAATCATAAGATTTGATTTGATAATTTAATCAAAAGCTTGGGAAAGATCCACTGTTACCGACCACTTTGGATAGGTGCATGGGTGACGGAATTTACTGTGGCGTACTGCGCACTAAATCTATGGAAGTAAATACAGTAAAAGTTAGTTGTTGCCACATTTATTCCAAAATCCATATCCATCTATCCATATTCCAATATGTAAGTTACTAACTGACGTTAAAACTTAAGCTTATATACGTATTTTCCACGGTGTAGCTTTAGTCAATAAAATAAAGTTATTACCAGTTATTACCCTCAATGGAACGTTAACTGGAACTATAAGTGTGTTACCGTGGTTCTAATAAGTATATAATCAGAATCTTTTAATCATATATCTTTCATATTGTCGTTGGTTATTGCCCGATTTGATTTAAATAACGGTGTGTACCTATAACAATTTCTGTATTGACGTCTCGGTCTGTTTTTTTATCGTTTATTGCAGTTACTTGCTTTTTTAATATTGATTTAAACATGATGCAGTTCTTACATCATATCTTTAGTGTGTGTTTTTATGGAGTAATAGTTATTTAATTTCAGGAAAGATGCCTTATCATTTGTATAATTTAACAGTATTATTAAATCGCTACTTATGAAACTAAATTTTCGGTGCTAAGAAACGCTACTAAGCTATTTTAAGGACAACGATCTTAAAAATATCTGACCCGACAGTTGTCTTGTCAAAATTTTAAGTTATAATTTTATAGAAAAAACACTTCCAATTTTCCAAGAATTTCCCCAATTTACCCGGATAATTTATCCAACTTTTTTTCCCTAAAAAACTATCTACGACGTATTTATCATGTAAAAAAAAAGAGTTAATCAAATCGGTCCAACCGTTCTCAAGTGATGAACCAACTTTTGAGGAACGCGGTGTCGTGTCTCTTCTACACAAAGCGAGGATCCTCCGACCAGCCTGATCATGTCCGTTAAACTGCGGTCCATCAGTTCATGTTGGGAATATCATATACTATGTAATTGCGTTGTGGCACGCGAACTACAATTGCGCGATGCAGGATCAGTAGCTGCTACGTACGTTTGTTTTGCTGATTGAATTTTTATAGATCACATAATGTACGATGCGCTTAAATTCTACCAGTATAATAGATAACAGAAAAGTATATGCAAATCATGAATTGGGCTGGGATAAAACTGTTTTTTAAAAAGTGTTTGCAAATAGATCTTTTCAGACACTTTTACACGTCTACTTATACTTTAAAGCTAGATGGTGCAGGCATTGCCTATGACTAGCCTTGAGAAGTAACGCCGACACAAACTCAAGGATCCAAGTCTACATAACTCAAACTGTGCAAGTGCCATGTAGGCGTTCAGGGTAGTTCTATAAACTATTTCAGCTTTGAACTAACCAGTCACGAAACCCCGTAGACTAAATATTTCGATAATCACGGAACTCAACAACATCTTAGGGAGCTCCACGACTCCAACCGATCTGCCACCGCAAATTTGGGGAAGCCAATGAAATACTCAAAACTGCCAGACTATTGTGAAAATGAAGCTAGAAAATGCTATCCCAAATGTCACTTTCGTGCACAAACATAATTTCTGTGAAAATATATACAAAAAAAGTGACGCACATAGTCTATAATAATGTAGTATTACTACAAAAATTCTAATTAAATTAAATTCTAATCTCCAAGGCGTTCCTCAAGGCATGCCCTTGGACCTTAGTGACCGACAGGTATTCATTAGTTGTGTAGGGTAGGTAGGATGAGGTTTATTACTGCTAAGTCATCCTTTGTCTACCTTTCATCCATCATATAATACAATTATGACACCTATTGTTAACGTATGAATGACAGTACAGTGTTTAATTAAACTTTATTATTAAGACAAAACGTTTTTCTCTTTATAACTAATCCTGTTATATGTTCATTATCTAAACTTATGACCATCTCAATTCCTAAAGTAAGGAATCTGTTGATACACGTATGTACTTCTTTATTCTGTAAAACAAAGACTTGCATTGCAGAACAGTAATTAGTGTTAGTATTATTAGAAAGGTAATTAGTTTTAATAAAATAAATCACACAATACAAACATTATTATAAAGAAATCAAACAGACATCTCTCGACTAATATGGAACCTTATTCTTTAGGTAGTAGAGTTCAAAATTGTCATGGATGTACCTATAAAATTAGAATTTCGACGCGTGCGCACAATACACCTTCGTAATTAGAGGCCTCGGTCAAAGACAGTCGAAATCGAAAGGAAGCGGCTACGGATATGACGTAACAGTCTGCAACGGACGTAATGAGGGACTCTTACACCTGATTATGACTTCCGAGTGTAAAGTGGTGTGTCCTGATGAGAAGTTTTTGAATCTTGAAATCGTGGGAAGTTATAAAGAGTATTTTTAAAGTATATCGAGAAACACTGACTTCTTGCTTAGGTCTGCATTTATAAGAGACAAAATTTTTGCAAAAAATGAATTGATTGCCATTTGACTAGCATTTTGTTGTTGAGTGTTTATACTATTTGACAAGTTGTACGAATGCAATTGCATCAAGCTGATTCCGTCCGAGACCAGTGTTTAGTTCTACTAATTGTCCACTAACTACGATAGTTGCATATTTCCAAAACGTCCTAGTGCCATTAGAACAATTGTGATAGAAATACGTTTGCACAGCGGCATCTGTGTTCGTTTCCTCTTAGGCTTTTCGAAAAGCATTACTGTTTCTTTTGCTTTTGCAAATAATAGGATTCATATTTAGTGCAGTTGAAATGCAGTGACATTGCAGTTATACCTGAATTAGGTACTTTTATCCAGCCAACAATCGGTTAGGACCTGGACTAGTCAGGTCAGAATCAAGGCAAAGTGTCAAAAAAAAAGATGTTTAATAACAGCAATAGAGTAATGATTAAGAAGGAGAGAGATGTATACACGGGAATGATAACGATATACTTTTAGATAACGTTATAAGGTTTTCCTGTTCTTGTGAAAAAATCAAGTTAAAATGAAAAACTTGTTTAGGAATAGTAACATTTACTTCAATGAAATAACAGTTAAATTTCCTTGTAATATCACGATTTAATATTAGTAAATATAATTTGCTTCACTTGTTTTATGGTGTTACGTTGTGCTATTAAGGAACAATGGGTGTAACGGCCGGTCGATGACATTACGAACCGTATTAGTATGTATCCAATGGATTTTATGGTGCGTCGTTTATGTTTTCATACATATTACATTTATAGGAGATGACTGGAGTTGACATTATTAACTATGACATATTTCTGAGTCCTGGGATAGTAAATGTAGTTATGTAAATAATCGTCTTATTACACACATTTATTATACCAACTACAACTAAGACGCTGCCTGACACCGTCGCAGCAGGACGCTTAGTAAAGACGAAGCCCTTTGTCAAGATGTAGGTACCTTAAAAAACCGGCCAAGTGCGAGTCGGACTCGCGCACCGAGGGTTCCGTAAAATATTTTTATTATACGATGTAACTAAAAATATACGGCTTTCGCATATTTGCCTTTATCTGTGCTATAAGACGTTGCTTCGTACCAAATTTCAAGATTCTGAGTTCACGGGAAGTACCCTGTAGGTTTTGATTCCCTTGCAAGTGCCGAAAATTTGCGGCTGTATCTTTTGATTGCGTTGGCTTAGAAGTTTGTTTTTTTTACAGCTCCAAGGGAGAGTAGACTTGAGTATTTGATATAAATTCCAGCTTGATACCTCCACGCGTTCCTGAGAAAAAGGGTCTTGACTGACAGACAGACCCACGGAAGGACGGACAACAAAGTGATCCTATAAGGGTTCCGTTTTTTTCCTTTCGAGGTACGGAACCCTAAAAAGGGCCCACGTTGGGTCCGAAACTAGTCTGGCATCTCCGAACTACACACGTGAGAAAACCCGGTATACCTTTAATAATAAAAGAACCGCTACACCAGACATGCCAATGTCTTAGTGACTATACTCACAAGTATTACTATACAATAATAAATACTATACAATATATCCATTTGAGATTTCCTATTTCCTAAACAGTGGAAGTTTGCCAGTCGAATGGTTTCATAATCAAATAAGGTTATCTTTTCCACGTATACCGAAATTTCAACTAGATGCCACGGACCTAAAGTTACGTACTTGAAACAGACGGACTAGTACGACTGATAAAGGCCCCGGTAGGTACACTTGGGGCACGGAACGCAACAATCAGAATTAGCTCTTAATTCTATACAGTAAATAAGCCTGACTTTTATTTTTATCTTAAAGGTAAAGAGAAATCTATGATAAAATTCTTTTACTGTATAACCGGAAACTAAAACTGAGAAAATCTATCGCCAGCTTAGTAATAAATAAAACTTTCTAATATCAATCATATCTCATAATCATAAATGTCGATAGAATTATTCGAAGTATTTGAATGAAACCGGTTTGTTTCATAATGAGACCGCATCCTATCAGTCGGATGACCTTGCGGCCTGCAGTGCATTGTTTGCAGAACACGGTTACATATAGCACCTCACTTGTACCTAAGGCAGATGATGAATATTGATGTCATTCTCATACGTAAAAGGCATGTATTTAAGATATGTTTTAACTACAAGATATTCTGACTTTTAATATAACTGAAAATTAAATGACAATTGTTTAATTCCTGTTGTTTCAAAGTTAACAATTAGGCGCCCATTACACGGTAGGTTTTACTACTGTAATTGACGAATAACCTATCGTCTAATTCAGTGATTGACGGTTGCATGATGAGATTTTGATGTCGATATTATTTCATCAACCACCAACGAACTTCGATCAATCATTACTTTTGGTAATGATTGACGTTTGCATGAGCGTCTAATGGACGCCTTTTGAATGTGATCATACTGATGTACCTACCTACTTAGTTAAAAATAATAAACAAAAAAGAAATTTGTGTTATTAAAAATTAAAATACATTATGTACACTATATGTTCACATTTTATTAGAAACCAAGAAGCAAAGGAAATAGGGATTAATGTATTTTTTCTTCCTAGTAATCGTACAATTGGCGCCCTTATCGCACTGAGGATATTATCGAAGATAGAAGATCGAGAATGTTATCTGGGATAAAGAATAACTGATAACTCGCGAATGCCCGCCATTTTGATAATGTTATGTAAGATGTCCTTTATAGCAGATCCGAAAAGTAAAAAAGGACTTGTACGAAAACCACTGTTAAAGTTCAAAGTACAATAGATAACTTATTCTTTCATATTAATTAAGGGTACACGGTTTTATTCACGTGTATCATTTCCGGGATTCCCGACTAGTTACGAGCCCGACGGGGGCCCATCATCAAGTGAAGAGATCTTCCGAGTCGGTGTCAGGCGCCATTTTATTTTGACGTGTGTGAAATGTGTGTCAGTGTGTCATCTGGTGAAGGTAAGATAGTCCCGCATCGATTTCTCGAGACATGTTAAGTCCGGTGATCCGTTAGGTCCCGGTATGTTAAGTCTCTGCAGTCTTGTTGTAAAAGGTTTAAAAAAAGGTTTAAATTGCCGGTAACTGCTATATAACAGCGTATTCTTTTTTGTTTGCCAGTTTGTATGCAACTAAAGAAACTCATTTTTTTTAAATAAAATGCCTTGTTACATCACTACATATTATAATTATAAATCAAAGTCCCCGTCTGTCTGTTCGCGATAAACTCAAAGACTACTGAACGAATTTTCATTGCGTCGCCTTGCATTCAATGCGAAGCCGGGGCGGGTTGCTAGTCTTTATAATATTTAAAATAAAATGTTGGATTTACAAGCGCTCGCCAACCATTTGTAATTAAATTGACAGAGGTACGAGATTGTGCGAACAGAGTAAGTACACAGTAAACAAGACAATATATTTTTATTATGAAAACGTGACTTATCAGTGCTAATACAAAACCTGCTCAAACGTAAAACATTTAATGTATAAAGTCTTTTACTTTTAGTATTAACCAAGTCATGTTGTGTTAAAATACGAGACGTATAACATTTTCCTGCTGTTGGCGCTGATTACATAATCTTTGTAAATAAACCTTGTTCACGTAAAACGTTACTACTATGGATGAGGAAGTTAACCAGAATATGTAATCGAGATAGGAGTCACGTAGGATTGTGATCTACAGAGGAGTTATAGGGAATATTGGTTGTAACTAGCTTTTGCACGCAGCTCCGCTCGCATTCATGTAGATTTTGTCAATCGTTTGACCGTCTAACGCCCGGTTCCTATAATCAAGAAAAGATTCGTTTTGCTTACGGACGGTAAAATTTTCCAAATTTTACCGTTCGTAAGCATAACGAATCTTTTCTACGTACGTTGAAATTTTACCGTCCGTAAGCAAAACGAATCTTTTCTACGTACATTGAAATTTTACCGTCCGTAAGCAAAACGAATCGTTTCTTGATTATAGGAAAAGGGCATAGAAGTAATTTTTCTATTCCTATACTTTTTTTAAATTTTAGATTGTCGTTTTCTGTAGTCCTGACGACGTACCTACCTAATAAGTCGGTTTGCCAACTCATTCACAGGGTAATCTGACTTGGCCCTTATTCACCACTGCGAAATGATGTAGCCACGTATTCTTAGAGTTTGAGGGACATGGTTAATAACTTTTCTGCATGCGTTGTTATTGCCAAGTTGCAGTCTACCTTCAGTCTTTACAACAGCCTATTTCTTATTTATTAGAAATTCTTACCGTTTTAATATTATATTCAATTAAAACTATGACATGACATACACAGTCTATTAAAACCGTACCAACGTCAGCTACATGTCAAACCACCTATCTAATCATCATTCATCAGTCATTTTCAAAAATGTTCTTTCCATGACAAGTCACTACATATTATAAAACAAAGTCCCCCGCCGCATCTATCTTTCTGTTTGTTCGCGATAATCTCAAAAACTACTAACCGGATTTTCATGCGGTTTCCATCAATAGATAGAGCGATTCATGAGGAAGGTTTAGGTATACAATTTGTTAAGGTTTTGTGTAAATTGGTTGCAATATGATGATGTTGTTGAAGATGTTATGCTACCCGTGCGACGCCAAAGCGGGTTGCTAGTATTTAACGAGGTAATGTCACAAGGTGATGTAGGAGTTCTTTGTAGGCGTAACAACTATCACTAGCGTGACAAATATAATCGTAATATTACACGTATGTAATTAGTAATATCCTGTGCTAATATGTAAAAATATAATTACTTACGTCATAGAATGTATGTCCCTCGATAATACGAAATTACATCAACTATAAATTAATACCCTCTAAATATTTTATTAATTTTCGTTAGCCAGTTAAACTAACGATATTTTCGTTACTTAATTTTAAAATTAAATAAAATGGTTTAATGTAAAAAGAACAGTGGGTGTTATCTTTAAGAGCAATTAGTTACGCTATAATTTCACAGATCTTAAACACCGATGACAAATTCTTTATTATTCTTCACAAAGTTATTGGATACCTATTGTTAGACACTTAGGTAAAGGTAAAATGTGAATAAAAGTTGTACTGTACTCTACTATACTGTAAACTGTATTGTAGTAATACATAAGGCTATTATAAACACAATAACAAGGTAACAAGTCTCCTGGTAAGACGAAGTGTAACCTTTGACAATCGAACAAGAGAATATCTACACTTTTACTAACATTTTTTTCTCTGACTTTTGCAACAACTTTACTCAAAAAAATATACAAATATTTCATCATGTTATATTTGACACACCTCATCACTTAGCATATTTTTCCTAATAACAATAATTTGATAACCATGCCGAACATATGCAGTACCCTCGCACTATGATGTTCTGCTTATAAATATCTATCATTGAACGTGCATAGCTGACACAGGAACAAAGCAATAACGCAGCAATAGATTAAATAATTATTGTTGCACTCATTCCTGCAGGAACGAACATACTAACCCTAGAAAATATTCTAGAAGAGATACAGTATCTGGTAAGAAATTAAGTCAAATATTCGATCATATATGTATACCATAGATGTTTGATCGGCGCTCTAAAAATGGCACCCACTAAACTGTGCTAAAATCAGTTGTAAGCACAGTTTTGCTAACAGACGCCCGCCCTAGGTATGTGACGTTTAAGCGAGAGCTACATTAGGCCGACGCACACGTCTGAGACGTCTTACACGTGTAAGGTAGGTGTACACATAAAATCGTATTGTATTATTATACACCTTGCAAATGAGATACAATACAATCATAATGTAAGTATTTAGGTATATCAATCGACGGTCTTATCGCTCACGGCGATCTCTTCCACAATCTTTGTACGGATATTATCAAATATATTTTAGGGTAGTCTGTGCCCTGTGGTGTACTGAGATAGGTTGATTTTGATAATAATATAAACTTAGTATACTATACTTATATTACCATAAACATACTACATACATACATAAATAAAATAGTCCTAGACTAGTTTTTTAAATACCTGCAAGGTTTTGGCTTGTTGAATTGACACAGGCAAGTTATTCCATAGCCTAACCGCTGTAAATTATAGGTGTAAATTATTTCCAACTTGTTGCTGGACTGAACTGCGTGTTGTGTAAGAACTCAAAACGTTCTTTGAGATAAGAGGGCGTGTGTGGATGGAACAGAGTCCTGTACAAAAGAGAAAGAATATGAACATACCGGCGAAAGCGTATAGGTAGCCACATGAGCTTAGAACGATACTTTGAGACGTGATCATTAATCCAAATATGAATCGAATGCAGATATTTTGGAGCCGCTCAAGTTTGTCCAGTTTATCTTTAGTGAGATCTAAATAGCTGACATCGCCATAGTCAAGGATAGGAAGAAGAGATAGTGCGAGCGCAATTTTCGTGTTGGTAGGAAGGAAGTTCCGGAGCCTTCGTAGAGATCCCGCTGTTGCAAATAGTTACGGCTAACTTTTTCTATTTGAGGGCCCCAGGATAAGCACCTGTCCAGACATATACCCAAGTTTTTAACCATGTCACTGTATGGAATAAGTGAACCGTTGCAGTAAATAGCTGGTTTAAATATATCTGTATGATAGTTTTACCTCATTTATAGTGTAAAGTAACAGCTTCAGAACAGTCAAATTATCGTCGGTGATAACTAAGTTAACTTTTTCTAAAATAAAGATAATTGAACTTTTAAACACTCTACGAGAAACGTCATAAAATCGAGGAACCGTGGAGTACTAATTATAGTGATAAATAAAAACTGAACTTTAAATGGTGAACTTCGTCTAAACAGTTTTTTTTGTTGACAGCTTCTTCAAAACCTGGGCAAGGTAGACCGCACTCTCGACGACATATTCGAGGAACACCTCCAAAACTTCAACAGACAACATCAGCAAGCGACCCGGCTGCAGAAGGAATTCAATAATTACATAAGATGTATACGAGGTGAGCGTTTGACAATATACTATAGTACCTACCTAGGACATATTATTATACTAGTGATATCATGGATATGAAATTTCGGATCTGGAAATGGATACGGATATCCTACTAATATTAAAAACGTGAAAGTTTGTGAGGATGTATGGATGTTTGTTGCTCTTTCACGCAAAAACTACTGAACCGATTGCGATGAAACTTGGTACGTAGATAGCTGGACACCTGGATTAATACGTAGGCTTTTTATCCCGATATTCCCGGCACCGGAACTTACGCGGGTGAAACCGCGAGGCGGAGCTAGTAATATTATACCAGTTTCAGATACAGTTACTATATTCAATTAAGACTATTGAAAATAAGTAGATTAGCGCGATGGCCAAGTTATTCTATTTATTAAAGAAATAAAGATGTCAAATATTGACACGGTCAATATAAAATGTTGTCAGTTAACTAATTAAGTAACAATTAGATATCACAACTTTTTGCGGTAGAAGAACTGCGTTAGGAGTTGCGAGACTTGGGTTTTTATATGTTATGTTTTTGATGGAATAGTTTATCCAACTAAAATGTAGACAACGGTGAAATACACCGTCCTGAGGTTTACCTTATGAACGCACAACACACCTCTTATCTCCTTATCATAAACGTAATCATAAGGTTGAAGTGAGCGCTTTCATATTTTTCAAATAAGCAGCACCAATATTTTTTAATCTTTGTTTAGGGATCGAGAGTGCACTAAACCTATTTTTTTACGGGCTACACTAACGATGATGGCACGATCTCTTACAGCGGTTCAAACGGCGTCCAAAACTCTGATGGAGGCGATAACTGAGGTTTACGAAAGCGGGTGGTCGGGCCACGATCTTCTGTACGTGCAAGCTCAGAACCTGGAGATGCTGTGGCAGGACTTCTCGCACAAGCTCGGCGACCAAGTGCTCATACCTCTCAATACGTACACCAACCAGTTTCCTGAATTCAGGGTAAGTAGAGATAATAATAATAATAATTTATTGGCATCAAGAACACATAACAGTTACATAATATATATACATCACATAAGAATAATAACAAAAATGAATAATGCTTATTAAACAGTGGTCCCCGTGGAAGGAAATCCTGTGTTACGGGGAACAGCATTCCGTGTTACATAAACTGGTAGTACCGTACAGTATTTACATGAAAACATGACGTCAATGCCATTTAGATGACTAACTCAAGAATATCGAGACAGTAGCGACTTTATTACTTTATTAATACTATGAAATGAATTTCTTAGGAATTATAGAACATATTCGTGGCTGGCGTGAACACTTTGATATGTCGACTTGCATGTCTATTGTTATTTAATACTTCTATTATTATCTCCATTTAAAGGTTGTCTGGTAGAGATCGCTATTAGCGATAAGACCGCCCATTGTACTCTATTTTTTAAGCTATGATCTGTCTCAATGAATTTCAATTAATGGTGTACAATAAAGGATATTCTATCTATCTAACATGTAACATAACTATATCGTGTCTATGGTCAGGGAGTGACGTTTTAAAATGTCTTTAAAACGTCACATCTAAAGTCTTATAAAAGATGGCAGAGCAAAGAGAAAAAACAAAAAGAGTTTATTGAAAGTAATCCAATAAAATGTTGAGTCTTAAATATTTTCCCGCTTAATATTTAAAGAAAGAACATAATTTGTCGGGTCTGGTCCACAGACATTTTTATTATTAATTATCTGTGGACTACAGTTTTACCCGCTTAAATTTGTATACATATAATTGTTCTAGTAAAGATCTAACACCAATAATTATAAATTTTTAACACCCTTGACTTGAAAATCCCTTCAACGATTAGAAAAGAGCTGATGGTCTGCGAACGGCTGAACAGATTTTCTTGAATTATATCCAAGAACACTCTATCAAGTCACTTTTCAAACAAAAAAAAACGCACTTAAATCGGTCCATTTGTTTGGGAACTACAACGCCACAGACAGACACGTGAAACTCCCCCTCTTTTTGCGTAGGGGGTTAAAAAAACAAAATCAGCTTTAGGGCGTTTTTCAGAAAATTTGCACGTCACGTAATGGGAATTCCGCGTCAAAAAAAATGTTTGTTTTCATTTAATTGTGATTACATGCGTCTGGTAATTAATATAAATTTTAATAAAAGTATATTTACATCAAAATAATTCCGAAAAACACTGATTTTTAAGACTTATGTTTCCACTAGAGAATTCCAATACGGATGTATTTGAATGCGGTACAAAAAAAAACTACTCTGTTACTTGTACAAAGTAAACAGAGTAGTTTTTTAATGAAAATACAATACATTTCGAAAATTACCTTTGCTATATCAATACAAACATAATAGACTTCTCAATAAAATATAAATACTAGCATTAGCCTTAGGCATGTAAGTGCTATTATATAATTATGTACTACGTAACACACGAACAAACTTACATTCGCAACTCACATTGTAAAACTAGCTGTTGCTCGGAACTTCGTTCGCGTGGACATTTTGCTGAAATCTATCCCACTTGAACCGTACATTTTCTGGGTAAATGGCCTATGTGCTATTCCAGACTATAATCTATCTCTCTGCCAAATTTCCTCCAGATCCGTTCAGCCGTTTTTGCGTGAAAGAGCAACAAACATTCATCCATCCATCCTCATAAACTTTGGCCTCTATAATATTATTTAGGATTTAAGTATATGCGAGTGACGCGATGTTTAAAAGTTTATTTTTCGTCTCTCCTCGTCATGGAATAGCTTCGCCAGATGTGTTTCAGATGTATCTATGGATCTGACCTTGACCGTAAATGTTCAGCTTTTATTCATACGGCACGTTATTTCTCTTTCAATTAAGAAGGCAGACAGAAAAATTATTGTAATAAAAATCATATTTTCATTTTTTTTACCATTTAAAAAAAAATGACCCGTTTGCAGACAAAAAAATGATTTAACTAATTTAAACAACCCTTCGGTAGCCTGGTACATTTTCTATTCTTTATGATATTGTTGTGTTGCAAATATTTAGGCAGCTTCTCCATACAGACACTATTATAACGTACTTTTTGTTTGTTTTTGTTGTCAGCAACATAAAGCTAGACCATACTTTTAAATATATACTGCATTTGTATTTAAATCCTAAATAAAAAAAAACCTTTAATTTAAGGTTAAATAAATTAAAAAATAAACAGATAGCTCCTTATTAGTCCCAAGGGCGACATAAATATCTAAACGTAAATGTAATAAAAGTAAAACAAAACTAAATAAGTCTTTTACTAAGCTAGCTAAGTCATTTAAAAAAACAGTGAAAATCTTGTAAATCGGTGAAACCGCTCGTACAAATGAGTAGGTATAAAACATTCGGTTTATTATAATAAAAACTGTCACCAGCTTTCAGAATTACCTATTTCCCGTCGCCGTAAATGCTTTAAAATGCTGCCTTAGTCCTCTCTCTAAGAGACAGAGATATTAAAAGGTCTATTATCCTTTAGTCTACGTATACATAAAACAAATTATTTTATTACAGCATGTTTTAATCGAAAATATAACGTGTTTACAGAAAAAGGTAGAAAAACGCGGCCGAAAATTAGTGGACTATGACGGGCAAAGGCACAGCTTCCAGAATCTGCAGTCGAACGCAGCGAAAAGAAGGGACGATGTCAAGGTAAATGTGTTAATATTTAGTTTTAACCATTATAGTCGTGGCGGAATACTTTGTCCTATGTCTTGATACATTATCACCGTATTATCAAGTCTTAACAATATTGTGTTCGAATGCACACATTCGAATTACAATATATATAAGTATCTTTCCATTTTTTTTTTTTGCAAATACAGAGAAATTGAAATTGAAATTGTTACGTACGGACCATCGTCACTCCTTGATACCTAAATATATACTATACTATACTAGTATAATAGTAATATAATAGTACTATAATAGTTTTAATGCACCTACTTACTGTTTTCTCTGCATCACCCGAAGTTTGACTGGCAAAGAATGCCTATCATCATAATCATAAATCATTTATTTGCATAAAAACATTGGTAAAAAGGTGTTACAGTTTAAAATTTCTACCATATTCTACCTCAGCAGGTGTTCAAACTTTCAAACATTTAGTCATACTGTCAAAAAATAATAATAATAAAATATAGAAGTGGAATAACAATTAAAAAAAACACCAAATAATATTAATAATAATACAATGTCGAAGCTTAAATATAATGCATGCATGACAATAATTGACACTATAATATAATATAATTTTATACAGTATTCTGGAGCCATTCATTTACTGAATAAATGGCATTAAGTCCTATGGCATTAAGTCCGCTTTTGTACTCTATGTGCATAAAGTTTTAAATAAACAAATATAAAAATTTGTTTTTTTGTCTTTTGATACACTTGGTACTGTAACGCAACTTTCAGTCGGCACTGTTACCCAATTTTTAATTGGTGTGAGACCCTTTGACTGTCGCGTAGTGAGGTCTCGGTGTAACATAAACTAACAAAAGGCAAGATTGACCGGCGTCTCTAAGTTTCAGAGCGGGGTAATAGAGAGAGATAGCTATTTGCTAGCTCCAGATTTGATTAGATTTTATTAGAATTGTAATATATTCCAGGTGACAAAAGGCAGGGAACAATTGGAAGAAGCTAAACGAACATACGAGGTACTAAATTCTGAACTGCATGACGAACTGCCGGCGCTGTACGACTCGCGAGTTTTGTTCTACGTCAACAACCTGCAGACGCTCTTCTCGGCTGAACAACTGTTCCACTCGGAGAGTTACAAGGTGAGCTTCATAAGTAGAGTAATTGGTTCATTGGAAATATAGGTGAAGGCTACAAGATTCACACCTTACCACGATAAGGTGTGAATTTTTCTTAACAGGCTTGTTGTGTAATGGCTAAACACTTTGGTGACAAAAAAATACTAAAAGTAATACGGGTAAGTTGTGCGTTCGTTTGACATTGTTTGACTTTGTATTATTTATTTAGCAGCGACCCGCGGTTTCACCCGCGTAAGTCCCGATCCTGTGGGAATATCGGGATAAAAAGTAGCCTATGTGTTTATCCACTTCTCCAGTCTACATACCAAGTTTCATCGCAATCGGTTCAGTGGTTTTTGCGTGAAAGAGTAACAAACATCCATCCATCCATACATCCATCCATCCATCCATCCAAACTTTCACATTTATAATATTAGTGGGATGCAGCTTATAATTAAAAAAATACTTATATACTGTTTACTTTTTTGCTGTTTTAATTTTGGTTCTACTAATTTATTGTTTACGACCTTAGTAAATTAAAAAAAAAAAATATGTTAATATTTTTTTACTTATCTATTTTTATTTAACAGTTTTTTTTACTTTATATTTACTCATAAATACATATATATCTTATCTACCTATTAATAAACATTTTTATTTATATTCAGTTTATACAGCGTGTAAGTTTGAGCTACTCGAAAATACTTACAATAACCTGTTTCTGTTTATACTTAACACAATACAAAAGTCATTAGTTTCATTTGGCGCTACGAAATGTACATGCAACATGCGTAGGTATTCTTATTGTGCGTTACGATGAATGACCTTAAACGTTCGGCGCCGTCAAGACCAGCTGATTGCAAAAAATGTTTAAATGTTGTTTGATTGATTAAATTGCAGTTTTTGGCCGTATACGGTATTTATTAATTTTTTTCGGTAAAATGTGATGATTACTCATTGTAATATCACTTTAAGCAAAAAAACGTAAAAAAAAACAAAATGTATTTTCCGGCAGAAAAATCCAATGATTTTCCACTCAGAATGATGGTCTGAATAAACTAGATTCGGTACGGTGTTTCTTACACCCTGTATAATATAAAAATAGGAAGAAATTATTTTACGCAAAATAGCTAAATACTTCATATAGATACGGTACTCAACAAATACTATGATTAGTCGACAGCAAGTGAAAATAAACTGCAGTGGGTACGTCATTTCCGTTCGAAAATACTATTTTCGTTCGTACATACATCAGCGTTACTTTGCGTACAAAATGTTTCACTTAAACAAAAGCAACAAGCAACGCAAGGCAAGCATTAATTATAATTTATAACAAATAATATATTATTGTTTTTGACGTGGTTATTAATACAGTCAGTAGTACAAAAAAAATAAAGTATTCACCGTTCTAATGGGTTAACTTGACTAATATTATAAATTCGAATGTGAATTTGTTTGTACGCTTTCACACATTAGGGAACGTACCCACACTACGTGACCCATTTTTTACAATTTTTTATACCCCTCCCTCGCCCCTCGGTGACCACCCGTAGTATATGCCAAGCCTCCCCCCCCCCCCCCCTCCCCCTCTAGTTGTAGTAATTTATAAATATGGTTTTAAATAAGTTTTTGCCTACACAACGTTAAAAAGCGCTAGACGCTGCGCGCCATATAGCTCGAAAAAGCACGAGATTTCCCTAGAGGATATTGACTACGTGACGAGAACCTAAGACTCCGCCTCCGCCCCTGTGACCAAGCGTGGTATTTTGAAGACCCCCCCTCCCCCGCCCCCTCCCCTCCCAGAACGGGTCACGTAGTATGGGTACGTTCCCTTAACTACTCAACTGATCATCATGCAATTTTGCATACACGAAATTTCATCCAGAAAAAAGTATTTACCTTTCCAAAGGGCTGGAAAATTAACTTTAAGCGAAGCCACGGGCAATAGCTAGTGGATAATATTGAATAACTAAATTGGTCAATTTCCGTAGTGTCAATAACATTATTAGACTTTTTATTAGTTATTTCTATAGAAAGATGTTCTATTAATAAAGGTCCACTAGAAGCGACGTTCGAACACTAACCGTGCATGTGCGAACCCCGGCAGGTATTCGGCGAGCTGGAGGCGATCACGGACAAGTTGGCGACGGACTGCCAGCGCGGCTCGTACAGCAAGAAGCTCACCGCCAACAACATCTCGCCCGCCGCCGGCTCGCCCAACAACACGCTCAACAACACGCCCAGCAACACGCTCAACAACAACCTCAACGGAGGCGCCCTCGCCGCGCCCGACACCGTGCAGAGTGAGTACGCGACGACCCCCCACCACTTGCCTTTAGAGGCCTACTCGTCTTCGTCGCGAGTGTTATTATAAAAGGTCACAATATTTAAAATTAGGTGCTGTCTGTCAAAACGTGGGTTAGGTAGTACAGGTAAAATGCAAACGGTTAACTATAATTATTAAAACGGATTATTCTTTAGCTGTTCTGTGAAACTAATTGTCATTTTTTTTTAATTTTCTGAGTTAATTTCAAAGGATTTGTTAACATTACGATTAAAATTTGCTAACTATGCTTAAAATAAATAATAATAAAAAAAAAATGTATATAAATATTGTCATCCAGGTTTACTATAACGTTTTTAATTTGGTATTTTATAATCGTCAAATTAACATTAAAAGTGAATGATTTGACAACAGTAAGGCGTGAACGTCTTACCTAGTCTTACCCGTTAGTCCTACAGTTTTGATCTTCAGTCTTCATTCTACTCTACTGAATATAAAATATTCCCAATTTATACTATTTCGACATCAACATTTGAAATTGACAAAAATAGGGCCGCATTGTGTTCTAATATAAAAAATTGATTCGATTAAATTTTGATATATAAAATAATACCCTGGTAAGCACTTATTTATAGCAATAATTCGTATTTTTTTTTTAAATAATAATAATATTTAAAAGGAAAAAAACTACCACTCAAAAAATGAAATAAGTATTAAAAATTCTTTGTATGTTACTTCTGAGAAACCCTCCTCCTTTTTAACAAATACAATCAATGATTAAAAAAAATGTCGCTGAACATGGACATATTTTGATGAAATAAAAACCACTTTCTTTTCACCTTTTTTGTCGATTGGAAATGGCAGACAGCATCTTTATTAAATCATACTGTACTATTATAAAAAACTTTCTATTTAATATACCTATAGAAGAGCATTAAACCTTTGGCTTGCATAATGTGTTCGTGGTGTGAACCAATACAACTAATTTGAATTGATTGAATGTGTTTGCCGTTGTACTGTGATTTGACATTAATATATATTACCTTGCTGTGATCATCTAAATCATCTTGTGGTTGACTATCTACTGAGCTTTTAGCTATGTAATTAGTGAAAAAAAAATATCTGAGGTCTATAACCGCACAATGATTTTGGATATTTCATAGTTGTAATTTATGTTGTAATGTGACTTTAGTGAAGAAAAATTCAGTACCTTAGAAAATTCCTTACTTGGTTTTTATAACAAATAAAGACACAAATTTCGTGGTCTGATATCATCACAAGTTTTTGTACCTATCAGTTGCCCGGTGTAAAAATAGTAATATTGGGTCTCTTTTAACACTGATGACTTAATATATTCAGTAGAACCCAATTTTGTGTATGTGACTATACACAAAATTTCTACAACTTTTAAAAATCAAATATTTTCCTTTAAATAATCTTTGTATTTCTCAAGTTTTTTTTTTAAATAAGGGTATATTATTCTTTACAAAGTCACTTAAAAGAACTAACAGTGAACGCATGCATGTGTCTAGCTCCCCCCTCCCCCGCGCTCAACGGCGGCTCGCCCCCCCCTCAAGAGCCCTCGCCCCCCACGCCGCGGGAACAAAAACCACTTCCAAAACCGCCGACATCAGAAAATACAACAACTCCCAGCAACAATAACAATAATAAAGTTGTTGCTGAAAAAGAAGAAACAAAAAAAGAAGAAACAGAAAAAGAAGAATTAAAAAAAGAAGAAATTAAAAAAGCTGAAACGAAGGAAGCGAAGGAAGAAGAAACAAAAGAAGTAAAAGAGGGCAGTGACAAGAAAGTTGAAGAGCTCTATGATATACCCGTCGGTATGTATTACACTCTAGTACTTAAGGATACGACAAATATGTCACACCTAGAGGAAGAAGTATAGATTGAATTAAATAATAAATGTTGTCGTAGTTAGAGCATGGCTGATGCTGGCTACCATTTCTTTTTATTCGAAACTGTTACCATCTCAAATATTTTAGAAGCAAACCATCTTATGGTTCTAGTTCTTTAGAGTTCTACTTCTCTCATGTTTAAAATATGCTTTCGAAATAATAAAGTACTAAAAATTGGTCTAAAATAATGCCACTTTATACTATTTATTAGCCACTTCACAATTCTCAGTTGCTTTATTTTTTTATTCTTACATTTAAATGTGTATGAAACCATCCTTGAGGGGTAGGGCCCATGTGGCCTTTCTACAAACTCTAAAAATATATTTGATGTCAAATTGAGAACCTTGTTCTTTACAAAATGAATTGGGTTGAAAAGGTTAATGTTGAATTCCTTCCTACGTAATTCCATAGACTTAAGTTTTTTTTGGCCCAAACCTGAATAACTTGAACGGAGTGTGTTCAAGTTCAAGCTCAGTTGCAAGAGTCCAAGGTTGACAAATACTAGTAACTTCGATGTTAGTTAAAAAAAAAGATAGGCTGCTCATGTAAAATCAAATATGCCAGTGTCATTTCACTTAGCACGTAGCACAGACAGAAAGCTAGCATGATGACACAACATTAGGCTAAAAGCAGTAGACAAATACCCGCACAATTCTCTCAGGGTCTCCGGTACCACCTGAAAAGTCAAATAATAGCGACGAAAAGAGACAACAAGTTGACTCTGAGCCGAGAGAGAAAGGGACGGATGACAAGCAGGACGAAGTCTACGATATACCTGTCGGTAAGTACACCAAGGCTATGGAGATGATGTAGTTATACATTCAATATTAATTTGGTGAAGGGAAAGTAAAATAAAATAATGTTGTACAAAGGAGATGATTTTTGACATTTCTTGGTAACGATATATATGACATTTGACAGGTTGTTGGCATATAACTGTCATTGTTTACTATCATAACCTACAAAGTGTTCATCAGTCATTCACACTCAGTGAAATAGCCTTTTGTCTATTATAAAGTCCTAGTCACGGATTAATAGGACACGATTATAATAATTTTAGGTATAGATAATATAAATAAAATAACATTCAAAATTCAGAACCTGAGGAGTTTCTGAAAGGAGTGTAGATAAATGTTATTCATTTGATTAAAATACAATTTAATATATTAAGTAAATTAATGTTTCAATTAAAATAGTCCTAGAGAGATAAAAATAATAACTTTTGTCAATTGATTTTTGTTGTAGTGCGAAGATTTAACGGGTAATTTGACATTAATTTCCAACGGTACCCACCACCATTCTTAAAAGGGCAATAATTGTCAAAGTACTATTCTTTTGCACATAATTACGCGGTGTTGATTTGATAGGTTAAAGTGAAAAATCTTTAACTTGATCAATAGTAAACAAACGTAGTAACTGTGTTCTGCGACTACGATGACGACTAATAGATTCTCGCAATCGTTTATAATTCCAAAACTTCAACCTTCAACTTTTGGTTTGTGGCTTTGTGGAGTTACCACAATTTATTCCAAAACTTACGAATCTGACGTGGGGCCCATTGACACTAGCAGAGACAGCTGTAAAGATTAAAATATCCTTTTCAATTGATACCCCTGATAAAGTTTTCCGAAGCAAATATGCAAATTGTCTACTACTAAATTGTATACGGGTTTTGATCAAAATAAAAAAGTATTGTATATTAATTATCTCTGGTGTGAAAAGGACTCTTACATGGATGGTATTAATTAATAAACGCAAAATAAACTAACCTAAAACTTATATCAGGCTAACGGAAGAACACAATAATATTACAAAATATGCGAATAAGCATATTTTATTTAGTTTTTACACAAAAATTACCAATAGTAAAATAAAAATTTGCTTTACTGTATTGAATATTCTATCGATGATATAATTACTGCAAAATGACGTTCTGTTTAATTTTTCTGGGTTTCCATTTTGCGAAGATGTTTATTTTGTGTAAGATCTTTTGCAAATCTGACAAAAATAAATATAACATTGCAACTGCACTGCACTATTATGTTTTTATATAGACGATTTCTCAAAACCTAAATAAGTACATAGTTGCGTTTTAATAATTAATGGTTTGTAACAATTAAATAGTTTTAATGGTTGTCGGCGAGGGTCTAAGTATACTTAGGGCTGCCATCCGTCCGGGTTCCCCGGATTTGTCCTAGTTTAGAGGGCGTCCGGGGAGCATCCGGGCGGGGTTTTCAAAAAGTGTCCGGGTAAAACCCGGACACTCTGTGCCAAGGGCCCAAGGGACAATTATAATTGTTAGATGAATCGTTAACAAGCTAAAAATGGAATCGGCGTTTTTTTAAGGTGTCCAGGAAAGAATCTCGATTTCACCCTACATGGGTGAAATCGAGATTCTTTCCGCATTTTTTTAAGTTTTTGTCCGGCGTCAGCAATTTCAGTGATGGCAGACCTAAGTATACTCATCTTTTATGAAGTAAGTAGTTTAATGTGTAGCTATTGTCTATGTGTCAATGTGCATTTAAACTTGATATTGTTTTTTGTATTATTTCGTTGTCAATATGTAATGAAAATACTAAAAAACGGAAACTAAATTTTCTAATAAAGTCAATTTAAACTTCAAGCGATGTGTTATATATAAAAATACCTTTTACTAAAAAATACTGTCGAGGATACAGCTTTGGTTGCCCACATATCACAACGATGCGACTTCGTGTCACGAAACGAATTGGGGTCTTGAGAAACTATGAATTTAAGCACTGAAATCTAAAATTGACGAAACGATGTGTCGTTTTGCGACTGCAGTCGATCTTGAATTGTGGACTGCGCGACATAGTATGTAGTGCGGTTCACATTTCGAGCCCGACTACGTCTCGAACACTTTATCGACGGTTTTATTCCGGGCTCAGTCTCCGAAGTGTCGTTCGGGTCGTAGCGCTATACGAAATCGTATTGCTCTTGTGTGGTGTCTGCCTTTCTAGTAGAGAATCAAAATCAGTAAAAGAAATTTCAAGGATTATAATATGATTTTTTATTTATTAAAATCTTTCATTGAATTATTTAGGTTATCATTAATTTAAAACATACTTTTCATGTATATATATTTATGGACTTATTTGTTATGTATGAGTTATGATTAATAATATATTTAAGCCCATTTATGCAAGAAATACTTGCACATATTATTGTTACGTAATATTTTTTTACTGACATTATAAAGTTGTGTATATTTTATGTTTATTTTATATATTCTTCAGTACGTCAGGCGAGTAATTTATGTATTTTTATTTTATGTATGGCTTTTTGGTTTGATTTGGTATGATTCGGTTTTAACAATCTTTATGTGTATATTTTAACCATTAATCTTAACTTTATCATTATCAATAATTTTAACCATTATTCGATTACAAAACTCTCGTTAAGTATAAAACATTAGTATCGTTATTGAGTTTGTGACTTCGGAACCGGTCTTTTCGCTTTCGTATCGATAACTCGGTACTTCGAAGTTCAAATCGACTACGAGTATGAGTGTATATGTGTATATGTGTATATGTGTGTCTGTGCGCAGGGGCGACGCTGGCGGGGCTGCCGCCCGGCGCGCTGTACCGCGTGCGCGCCACGTACCGCTACACGCGCGAGGACTCCGACGAGCTCAGCTTCGACGTGGGCGAGGTCATCCGCGTCGTCGAGTACGACGACCCCGACGAGCAGGTACCGTACCGTGCGCTGTTACGGAAAGTGTACTTCGTAAAGCGCTGACAATCTTTGGACGATTCGCGATTTGAATACAGAAATCTTATTTTGAAACCGACGAACTGAAGTTCAGAGTTTTCTGAAAATAAAAAAGAAAATCTTTGAAATTTACATGAAAATTCATAACCAAACATTAGAAAGTGTGCACAAAAAACAAACTTTTTTTTTAAAGATATTTTTTCCCAAAACTGCAACCCCGACTGGCGAGGGCGACGTGTCACTAGAAATGAGAACCCGGACCTGCTGGATATTGGTGGCTGTTGTCGAAAACACTATTATTTTAGTCGGTTCGACTCCGAAAAAACGATTCGTTGTATTAGTTTATTAAGTTAATTTAGCTTAAAAAGAAAATAAAGAATAATAAAATTAAAGTGTCTCATGTAAAATGTTTTCGTTAGCACCGAGGGACCGAACAGATTATTCGTATTGAACATATTGGTTCTCTACTAGAATGTGGTAATAAGTTAACATTATCAGCACTACGTGTTAAACAGCTAAACCGTTTCCACTTCTAGGAGGAAGGCTGGCTGATGGGTATAAAAGAAACGACCAATGAAAAGGGCATGTTCCCCGCGAACTTCACGCGGCCAATATGAAGCGCAGCCGCTACGACCGCTCTACGCCGTAGCGCCGCGGCTACGAGCGCCGCGAGTGCTACGACCACTACCCGTGAGTGCTACGACCACTCTCAGTGGCGATACAACCGCTAACACGAACTGTCTTATCGTATGATTTTATTCATTAATCACACTGCGTTTCATTTTAGTTAACGATTATTCAAAATATAATGTTTATAACTTAGTTTAGTTGTTGAATGTTAATAGATTATATATTATTTATTATTTGTGTTGTATTACAACGAATTATTATAAATCGTAACCGTTTAACAGCAAACGTTTTGTATATACGATGTACGAGTACTGGTTCGTCCGAGTCACAGTCCGCTCGGTGTAGGGTAACGAATATTATGTAATTTATTCACTATTCCATGTCACATGCATATACAAATTATTATCTCGATACGACCATATCAAAACGAATATCGTAGTATCACATGTGTTCACCCTGATCGAAGTGTCACGAAAATCATGTGTATCAAAGTCCTTATTTACCTTAATATTTGACAATAATCGAATGATTATTACATTGTATAAAATAAATAATACATTTACAAATAAAAATTGCTCAGGTAACAATATTTTTACATTTAAAGTGACCTTAAAATTTATTGAATAATTAAATCTTATAATTAATAATTCGAGTTAATATTTCAACACCTTTTTTTATATTAATTCAGTATTATCTTTTGACCAGTTCACGGACTTTGAAAAAAAAAAATTGCAAATTATTCTCTTTCAATTTTATAATAACTACCTATATATTTAAGAGTTTTGAAATTAACGCTTTTTTTTCTACACGCTGAAGAAAAACATTGGTTAACAAATTCTGACAATGTAGGATATTAAACCTTAAAGCCGCGGCAATAAAGTCCAGCTTCTTGTTCCGCTTCGCAGTGCCGTTGTATTGTTAAACATTTCCATCTACGCATTTCATTACAATTTGATTGCATTTTCAAAACGAAGTCACACATAATCATTTGTAACGAGTTAAGTTTTATAATGTATATAAAATCATTTTAAAATTTTCTTTTGTTGAATTCATATTATCTTACTGTTAATACTTATAACATAGGAAATAAATTAATCGAATATTTAGCTTTTCAAATCAACATTTATTTAAGTAGGTTTACATTTTTTTGTTAAATTTAACTTTATTAGGACCGGATTACTAACTTTATGATAAGATTATGATAAAAATCGTCATCGTTGTTGACTGAACACTTTTAGAAATCAAGATTGTTTGAACATAACTTGAATTGTTGATATTTTTCTATTTCTCTCTAAACGTCTTCAGTTAATAAACGTATTTGAAATCGGAACCGGACTCTTTGTGCCCAGAACAAACATTGATATTAAAGCCTGTGTCAAATAAGGTGCTTCGAAACTGTACATAATTTATATATTTTACAATTTAATCCAATATTTTTAGATTAAGACGGTTTGAATTGTGTTCCATTTTTAAAATCAACTTCCCACAATGTTTTCTGTTGCCAGCGTTATAAAAAATAATTAGGCAACACTGACGATTAAAACATTTATTATTTAAACTTTTCTTAGAGAGGATCCGCGATATGTGCTCCTTTTGTGTGAAATATTATGAAAACTAGTTTTATTTTACAATTTTATGAATGACGGGCCACTTTTACATGCTGCGGGCGTTTTATGACTGCTCAAATGTAGCTCTATAAATCATTAGAACTATTAACTTTTATAAACAATTTTGACCGTATCAAATTTTAATATCAATTTTAATGAACGACTGAAGTTATTGTAGAGAAGTGTTGAAGCGTTGCGATGTTTTGTAGGAGTACAATCCGACATGATGAAAGTTGTGGCTTTATCGTCAGTGCCATGCAAAGTCCATATGTAATGTTAATTTATAAGTTTGTTAGGACTTGTACAGTTTTTACAAGTGGAAATAAAATATTTCGAAAATTTGTGTCTTTTATTTTTAACCAATACCTTTACAACGTATACATGACACATGTTATACTACACGTGTATGTCACATATACATCTATACAAAATATTAATTTAATAAAGATTACACTATTGTATTTACGTGTAAATTTCGGGGCACCCCGACTTTCTTCGGGCCCGACTTGGGGCTTTTATTAAGGAGTGATGCGACCTGCGGCTTTGGACATTATGGGAAAATCGGGATCTGTAATAGATCCCTGTAAATCTGTAATAGAAACCGTTATAGCAACCATGTTATTCTTTTTGTGGAAACAATTTTGCCATGGCTTATATTGGAAGAGTGTAAATTGTCTGCAAATATTTATAAAATTGAATAATATTATCGATGCCTGTGAAACAGTTTTACAAAGAGATTATTTCATTGTACTGAGGCAAACAAAGTGTGAACGAGTGAAAACGCGGATATGGCAGTTTGGCTGGGTGGTAATTAAGAGCTGTGCCTCCTGAACTCGGAACTCCTTTCTATGCAACTTGGCACAGAAAGGTAAATTCGGAGTGCTTACTAAGGTAAAAAGATTTATTTCAGTTACTGCCCTCACACCACTCACCTTAGCTGGTGAGTAAGCAGTCTATGCACAGTTCTAGAATGTACTGTGATAATCATTTTTGTAGTATGAGTAGAAGTAAATTATATTATTATTGTAGTTAAAAAGAAAAGCTACAAAAACATATCGAGTATGTGACATTCAGCTGTTCTGAAGGTACTGTAGATAAATAATTATGCCCAAACAAAAAAAAGGAAAGGCCTCGTCTTAGGAGTAACATCGCTACTTGGTAGATAAATTCATCTGATGGTAAAATGCCTAATTGCCAACATCTTGTAGAAATAAATTATGTATATTTAGTATTGTTGTTGATAATCGATGAATAAATAACATGTTTTTGTTCAATCTAACAAATTTTTTAACTTAAAAATATTCTATCAAGGTGAAAATAAATAATACCTATTTGGTTTCTGAACGCAGCTCAGCTGTCATCTGCGGTACATTCTACGCAGGGGTCGTTGACGTTTTCATAAAAGTCAATACATTGTTACTAAACGACGATGTCTAAAAAGGAGCGAAAAGTTAAGATTGATTGATGGACTGAATTAAAAGTAGGCGATATTGTTAAGCTCGAAAACATGTTATTTTGTTTGAAATCTCTGTTTAGCATTAGTAAATATGTGCTGCAAGACAGTTGTAATAATCCGATAGTCACTGAAAAATGTGTGTGTGACAAGTACGTATCTGTTGTGGAACGCCTTACCTTTGTGTAATAGCAATGTTTTTGTGTTGTTTTTGATGCTATTCGATATCTTACAGGTATTGATTGTGCTTTCAAATCGAGGAAAGTACCAAGGTAAGTGAAAAATATAATTATTGAATAGGACGAAGATTATGTAAAAGCGTGCAAATTTTGTTTTTTTTTTAATTTTCAATTCTGTTGTTTATTTTGACTATTTGTTTTTTATTTTCTTCCTTTTTATGCCGTAAATAATGTGGAAATTATAGAAATGAGTCACAGCGGTTATATGATTTTAATGTGTTGCGTTATTTTATTAAATTTATAATCTATATAAACAGAAAAGACAAAACAGTTAAGAACCATTTTCTCTTGTTTGTGTGATTTTCTTAAATTTTTTTTTGTACTGCTACATACTGAATTAAGTAGCTATTGGCGAATATAAACAATTGGATCAGATATTTTTGTGTCGTTTGGCGCCCACTCAAAATAAGTTTTTAAAAATTTGATAGTTTATCTAAATAAGCTGAATACTGGAGACTTAAAAGGTTTATTTATTTTTGGCTTTTTAAACGACAAAAAAAAAGGAGGTTCTCAATTCGACCGTATATATATTTTTTTTTTTTTTAGGTTTGTTCAGCCCTCTCTCGGTTATTTATGAACCGATTTTGATTATTCTTTTTTTGTTAGATAGGGTAGGTATACCTCATGGTCATGGGACCACCCTTGAGGTCAAGGAAGTCAGGATCTGATGATGGGATCCTGATAAAATTGAGAGAAACCTTCGAAAATTGTAGGAACGAAGTGTTTCAGTTTACTTTTCATTACTTTATCAGGTATTTGCGTTCAGAAATCATCACCTCATGTAGGTGAGCTGATGATGAAAAAAATGACCAAATAAAAATCTTTTTAACAAAAAATTAAACCGACGAAAAGAACTAAAAAGCAAAAAATAAATAACATATAATAATAATTTTGAGTCGGCGCCAAATAATAAAATGATTAATTATACCTACGTACAGTTGGTTGTTTGGCGCCGACTCAAACTAAGATTATAAGAATGTTATAGTTATTTATTTTTTGCTTTTTAGTTCTTTTCGTCGGTTTATTTTTTGTTAAAAAGATTTTTATTAGTTCTTTTCGTCGGTTTGCTTTTTTGTTAAAAAGATTTTTATTTAATGATTTTTTTCCATCATCAGGTCAGTTTCATCAGCTTCATGATGTGATGATTCCTAAACGCAAATACTTGATTAAGTTATGAAAAATAAACAGAAATACTATTAGTTCCTACAATTTTCGAAGGTTTATCTCAATTTTATCAGGATCCCGTCATCAGATTCTGATTTCCTTGACATGGGACCACCCTTGAGGTATACCCTATCTAACAAAAAAGAATCATCGAAATCGGTTCATAAATAACGGGAGTGAGAGCTGAACATACATAAAAAAAATATAGATACGGTCGAATTGAGAACCTCCTCTTTTTTTTTGTCGCTTAAAAAGAAATAGTTAACATTGAATTATCTTTAGTAATAAAAGTGTAAAAGTTCCGAAAGTTTGCACATTATTTAAAGCGAATATTGATCCTTGCAGATTAATTACCAGAGTATCCAGGCACCTGAGCAAGACATAATTATATTGTAAATCTATACAAACATAATATACCCATCTTGACAACTACCTAACGGTGTAACATGGGTTTAATAAGCAATTACTGTGTGACCCGAAATCGGTTAGCCGGAGCACTCCCGTTTATAATTAAGTATACAAGGTAGTGCCTGCAAATTCGTCAACGTAGAATCTTTCCCATACAAACATCTTACCTTATTTAAATTTTATTTTTGCAACAAAAAGTAGGCTACGTGGTTCTCCAAGGTCTGTCTATTCTATCTATACCAAAATTCCAAAACAAATCAAAACCGGTTCAGCGGTTTATACGTGAAAACATAACAAACAGACAGACAAAGTTACTTTCGCATTTATAATATTAGTATAGATATATTAACATCCTGTTACATCAAAATATTGTGTTAAGGTCTGTAATACTGAAATTAAATCTAACAGTTTATTACTGAAAAAGACAGGCTTGCTGCGCAATAAACTAATTATCACCACATATTATAAAACAAAGTCTGTCCGTCTGTCTGTTCGCGATAAACTGCAAAAGTACCGAATGGATTTTCATAAGGTTTTCACGCACGGATAGTGATTCATGAGGAAGGTTAAGGTGTATAATTTATTAAGGTTTTGTATAAATTTGCTAAAATATGACGATGATTGTTGAAGATGTTGATGAAGATGCAATAGAGTTGTAGGTATCTAACAATGTATTACGGAGTACAAGTATTACGGAAAACAATCTATTACGGAGTTATTCCTAATAATAATATATATTACAATATAGCAAAGCTAATGTGTATCATCTAATATTAACACACAATAACGATAAAAATCTTTTTAACAAAAAATTAAACCGACGAAATAACTAAAAAGCAATAAATAAATAAACCTCTAAAGTCTTGAGCTTATTTACATAAACTATCAAATTTCTTATAAACTTATTTTGAGTCGAAAGATTTTTATGTAAAAAAGCTCAAGACTTAAGAGGTTTATTTATTTATTGCTTGTTAGTTATTTCCTCGGTTTAATTTTTTGTTAAAAAGATTTTTATTTGATGATTTTTTTTAATCATCAGCTCAGCTACATAATATGATGATTTCTGAACGCAAATACCTGATAAAGTATTGAAAAGTAAACAGAAACACTATTCGTTCCTCCAATTTTCGAGGGTTTCTCTCAATTTTATCAGGATCCCATCATCAGATCCTGACTTCCTTTACATGGGACCACCCTTGAGGTATACCCTATCTAACAAAAAAAGAATAATCAAAATCGGTTCATAAATAACGGAGAGAGGGCTGAACAAAAAAAAACAAATATATATATATATATATATATATACGGTGGAATGGAGAACCTCCTTTTTTTTCGTCGGTTAAAAAATATAGGAATAGACACTAACTTTAAACTTTCGCGTTCCATTATATAATTATGTATTTACACGGCCTGTGACCACGGCCAGTGCAACCTGGTCGAAACGTCAGGCAATTCAGAGGTATGTAATACCTTATCGTGATCGCGTTAATTCCCGTGTAAATACATAATTGTAGGAATAGATGCTCTGCTACCCGTGCGAAGCCGGGGTGGGTTGCTAGTGTTAAATATAAGGGTTTGTTTTTGTGTTCGTTTTTTATACATGCTTGAAGCGCCTGCTATGAACCTGTTGTACGTCTATATCTGTCATTGGTATCAGATAGTTACACTAAGGTGGTAGGGGTAAGTGCGAAAATATGAGCATCGAAAACAAAGTAGTAGGTACTAGTGATGTAACGAATGTTGATTTTACGGATGCGAATATTTATCTCTAGTATTCGCGAATGCGAACGCGAGTGTTGGCTTTGTAAATGTAAGAATGGGTAGATATTTCGCATCAGCTCTTATTGATCCGAGGTACAAATTGTTTTTTTTTTGTATTAAAAAATGATGAAGACTTATGTGATGGATGGTATAGCCAGAGAATATTTGGTTATTCCACCAACAAGTGTGCCACTGTAAGAGATTTTAGTAACGCTGGAATTATTTACACGCACAGTTTGTTTTTTGAGTTTATATGTCATTATCTTTAATTGGTAGAAAAAATATGTAAAAGTAATGAAAAATATATGTTTAAAATAATAAAAATATTTTTAAAGTAGTTTTTATCTGTTACGTAAGTACAAACCAACTATTAGCTATTAGATATTATTCATTTGGTGAGACCGCTCAAGTCCTCTTCTATTAAAGCTTTTATTATTTTTTTTTTTTTTTAGTTTAGTTAATATTTTAATTAAAGTAAGAAGAATAAAAGAGAAAGTATTTTCAATTTCGTAAACTTACCTGAAGACCGTTCCAATATTATTTTAATATTCTAGTGTTTTAATTGTACCTACTATTTCATTCCATATCCACAAATATTTTTTTTCTCGTTTGTCAATCTCCAAACATTCGCACAGTTTTTGCGATTACGAATGTGCATCACTAGTCGATACCAAAAGTACCTACATAATAGATTTTTTTTTTATGTATACTTACCAGTAACAGGTATCCATCAAATAAGCTGTATACACCTTAGCTACTCTGGCTCCGGCAATATAAAAAAACAAAATACAATGTGTATAACATAATATTTCTATACGTTTCTACGTTTCACAAAATAACTTACAATAAGATTACAGTCCGGCATTTACCGTCTCACCAAATACAACATCCAATTTTCTTTGATACATAAACATGGCGAGGTACCTATATTGCAACGTTTTAGTACTTTCCACGTCTGTGGCCGCAAAGTTCAACCGTCGATATATTCCGTCCCTATCCCTGTCTGAAACCCAGGTCCGAAGATTGCCAAGTGCAGTACCCTCAGTGCAATGCACTCGCAAAATGCGCACAGACGTCTTATTTTTCTATAGTGGTAATAAAATGCAACAATACAATTTGGGGATACCTTTAGAGGGATTCGACCCGACCTCAGTAAGGCCGCCCACACATCACAGCGATACGTTTTTGTATCGTACCGCGATCCAAAATCGTACCACGATACGAAATCGGATCGTGAGAAACTACAAATTTAATCGTCGAGATCGACGAAATGCAAAAGGTTCGTTTTACGATGTAAGCTACGAAATCCTGTCCTTGTAAATTGACTATGCACATTGATACAACAGGAGGAATACACATTGAGTTCCATATTCTAAGATCGATTGCGTCACTGCAGCGATCTTTATCAAAAGTTTAAAACGCACAACATGATTTCGCATCGTTCTGATCAGTTGTCGGTCTAAGTCTAATGAGCAGAAGGCCGCAATGAAAATAACCTTCTACTGTATTCCTGAATTATTTTATCATTCAATTATCACTTGTGCCTTGCTAATCGCAAGATCGCAGTACTCTTAAATGTACCTATATTTATGAAACAACAATTAAGTATTATGAGTACAGTTTATGTTGCCATATATCATATATTACATTTGATAGATAGATAGATAGATAGATTACACTTTATATGTACACCAGTCTTACAGTATAATTGTCATACATACATTTGTCATAAAGATTATGTACAAAGGGCGGCCTTATTGCAAAATGCAATCTCTTCCAGGCAACCTTAGGATGAATCAATTTGTTTCGAAGAGACAGTTGTAGTTGGAGGTGCATTTCAATTTTTTATTAAGAACTATAATTACTATAACTTAATCAATATAAAAATACAGATATCCTGCATATTTATTCTGCTTATGCATACTAATACAAAACATACATAAATATATAATATATATACCTAAGTCTATCATATAACATACATACATACATTTATACATATTTTCATCTATATACAACATACTTCAATACGGAACTGATTAAACTAATGTGACAAATAACATTTGCATGATTTTAAATTACAAATTAAGTCTATTGTTTAATATTTTTGTTTTTCGATTATGTTTGTTTTTCTTATTGAAAAAGACCTTGTTAATGACCTGGTTGGAACTGAAATGTTTTAATAATTCTTTTTTTGTTACTTTAACTCCAATTTTTTTTATAAATTTCCACTGAAACTATTATTTATTATTCCTCTGGACACTAGTGTAAAGTAACATCAACTCGCGTCCCGTTCAACAACAAATACAAATATAAGAATCCCACAAAGGAGTCCTTTCAATATGGACACTAAACTCGATGTCTATCTATGGAGCTCCTTGTCGGAAGAGCGGTACAGTACACTTGGACTATCCTTTGTTAATGAATTGAAACATAATAGCTGACAATAGCATCTGAGATGCTATTGTCAACTATTAGTTAAAGAGGTAACGTAGGTTATCAAAACCAAATATCCTACCGCTTTTTTCTAGCAAACGGAGGAAACCGAGTGATTTAACCATTAGCCATTAGCGTCCCAAGTTGTTCGAGTCGATTCCAACTTGCGGACACTGAATAGACATTGTCTTTTAATGCGAAAGAAAACACCGGAGCTGATTCGGAATGTTAAACAACATAAGTTAATGAACATGTGATCGTCACAGGCAGCGGCGAACACACATTTGCCGCCAGTAGGCTATTAAAATTTTGCCGCCGCTACCGGTCGGTCTATCTAATTCGATACGACCAGGACAAGACATAAACATAAAAAATAATGTAGGCCCCAAAATTTGCCGCCCCTAAAATCTGCCGCCCTAGGCTTCTGACTACTGGTAACTCCGCCACTACCTTAGGCGTAGCCTAGGCAAAGACAACAGCCCGCCAGTTCCTTCTGCCTTTACATTCGTACCTCCCGAGCTTCCTCTTGGTTGTCCTTAAACCTTTCATGCATATGATCAGTAACAGTGAAAGTAATGGCATTTCCATGAGCTCAAGGTCGACCTGCCATTGAGCAGATGATCAGGACGCGACGCCAAAAACACTGACATTTAGACCAAAACAGACAATGTGACAAGCTTTCTAGAGAAACAACATCAGTGTGGCCGGTCATGACTCATGACACAGAACATACCTAACATCATGTTTACCTACTATTTGCCTGACATGGTATAACTTGAAATACATAGTACAAAGTCAAAGCACTAAACGAACTGAATTTTTTTTTGTTTTGTACACAGATTGTGACCCAAGACTTTTGGTTCCTTTGATTGTTAGTCATCAATTTATTAGTCGACTCTTACTTCTTGGTCTATGGCTTCACAAACAGTTATTTTATAATCAATGACAAACAATACTAATACTTAATTTAAATTATTAAAAAATATATAAAACGTGATTGTATTACATAAATAATAACAGAGCAACTACCTAGGACTTTTAGGTAGCTTCGTGCGGAGCTAAGAACTTTAGTCAGTGCTTAGTTTGGTTTTGAGATACCTAGTACTTTGAAATTTGTCTCAAAATTGTTATTGGAACAAAGTGCCTTATCGCGCGTTACACTTCAGACGCTCGGCGGCCGGAAAAAGGGGTTAGCGCAACGAAAACTGCTGACCGCGAGTTGATTCATTTTAATTGAAATGGATTCTGCACGATATTATATTCATACATTACTTAAGGCAACTTTCAACGATGGCGCAATTTTAATTTCAAGTTTTTACTACATACACTATATTTCGATACAATTTATTTAATCCATGAAATATTATAACAATCATCAATCATAATATAATATATCTATAGCAAAAGGCACTTCGTTCCAACCAAATGTCCCAAAGAACCTCACGCGTTTTTTTTCAATCAATCAATTTGTTCATTTCATCTCTCACACAGGACTTGCATATGTATGTGAGAAGGATGAAATTAAGGACAGAAATGAAATGAAAATGAACAAAATTCAGAGGAACATGTCTGCCACATTAGTGTTGACACATCATAAAAGGATAAGGAGGCGGAAACTTTATATGCGTAGTCTACGATTATAGCCAGTGAATATGGAATCGGCAAATAGTAGAATTGTTACCTACGTGTCAGTTATTGTGTCATTCGCTCGTACGTCCGTAGTGTACAAATATTGACTTGTTTTAAATGGACTTATGCTGGAATGGAAGGCCGGCTTGTACTTTGATCAGTGCGAGCGAGAATACATTAGTTTAAATTTTAATTAAGTATTTTATTTTTGTACTTGTACTTGTCCGCGGCTTCTTTAGCGTTAATGCAGGTTTTGAAAATCAATTCAGGTACCTGTCCCTATAAAACAGTATTTTTTTATCTACAAAAAAAATATATATTTCTCGAGTACACTGTAAAAAAAATCTGCATTCGCTAAACTCCTCATTACGTGACCAGTTACGTACCAGGCAATATTTCTTAGCGTGGACGCAGCAGCAATACGACCTCGCGATGGCTATTGGAGTGGGAAGCCTCTCGCTAGCTAGTTCTGTCCAAGAGTGCGTGGGATTCCGCCGCCTTGTTTCGCGAGGTTGCTAAAGAGGCGGCGAGCACTCTCACGTCCTGCAGAAGACGCACCATGCACAGAAGTTTGCAGAATGATCTCCATCCGCCATGTACGCTGACTTATGGGCTTGGCACGTATGGGCCGGCTCGACTCTGCTCGTTACCACGGCCTCACAGAAAACCGGCCGTGAAGCAATGCTTGCATTGCATTTCGCCGCGTGAGTGAGGTCACCGGAGGCCCTGACCCTTCCCTCTGCCTTATTCCCGTTCTTCCCCTCTCCCCCCTCTTCCCACTCTTTCCCCCCTCCCCCTCTTCTCCTACTCCCACCTTAAAGGGCGGCAACGCACTTGTGACTCTCGAGTTGCAGGTGCCTATGGGCGGCGGTAGTCATTTACCATCAGGTGACCCGTCTGCTCGTTTGCCCCCTATACCATAAAAATAAAAAAATATAAAAAACTTGGGGGTAGCGGGTTGGGCTGACGGTTCCCCTTGCATAAGTAGGCCAGAGACGGCGCGACGTGTTCCGCCGATCTGGAGGGAGGTAAGACTCTCGTACTTCAAGGTGTGATCGCCTGATGTTAAACGGCTAAGGTCTGCAAGGGTTCTCGGAGGCTTAATTTTTAGGGTATACACAGGTCCCCTGCAATAGACCCACTTGTGACGGAAAGCCGTGTGGTTTTAGTCGGTTCGATTCCGACCGATATCACTTCACCGTTAGCTCTGGTAAGGTGATGACCAGTGGGGGTTTCTACACAATTAAAAAAAGGCAATATTTCTTAATTTAAAAAAATATTAAGTAATTACTTACGAAGTAAATATTTTTTACATTAAGAAATATTGCCATTTTTCCTACACGCAACCCTAACCGCCTATGGTGCTCTGAGGGGTTGAATAAAAATTTTAACGTTTTCATTTTTGACATTCTATCATTCCCGCACCCTAATTAGCCGATGCTAAAAATATTTTTTTATGTTTAACTTTACATTTCAACAATTCAATAGGTATATCAATTCCCCTGCACTACTTTAAGCCAAAAAATGCAATTTAGATTTGTAAATAAAGACATATAAGTTATCAATCTACATTCCAGCAAGTGAGCATTTCCCTCGAGTTTTCCAAGCAGATTCAATTTGTAACCTCTTTGGTGAGAGACCGCCGCGAAAGGGCGTTAGTTAGTATTTTACGCGCCATCGAGCAGAGTGCGCGTGTGTCGGTGTGCGTGTGCATTCCCGCGTTTTCGTGCTCATTAACAAAAAAAACACATTTATTTACAGCTTGTAACATTGAAATACTTAAATAATATTAATTTTACTTGTGAAGTTTTGTTTTTTAATTGCAATTGAGTGTTGTTGCACAAGGCATTTATAAATAAAAGTAAAAAAAGTAAGTATTTTAGTAATATTTTTTTGCAATATAGATTATAAATCTCGATATGTTTTAAATACTAAATTTTTGATTGCCTCATCTAAGTGGTTAACAAATTACTGACTAGGTAGATTTGCATCATCAGATTTCCATAAGTCATTTTTTTTTACCCCAATACAACTAACGGATGACGTGTTTCTTTTAATTAATGGTTCACTTGTCGATTTTGTTCTATAAATTAATAGACGTAAATACAGAATAACCAATGACAATAAATTAATTATCTATTCCTCAACGTAGGCTATTTATTCTGACGCCAAGTGTCTGCCATAATTCTTTAAAAAAAAACTAACTTAAAAAAACTATTCATTAAAAGACTTATATGGTTTTCTCATGGATGCCATTGTCAGAACTGGACAGAATTGAAATGGGACCACACGGGAAGCGCCAGCTTTCAAATAAAAAAGGAATCATCAAAATCGATTCACTCAGTCGAAAGCTCTGAGGTAACATAAAAAAAAATACAGTTGAATTGAGAACATCCTCCTGTTTAAAGTATCCACTTACACTCCTGTAAGTGGACACTTTTGATACAATTGGCAATAGTTATAGCACAGAATACATAATAGTACCAGTGTTATAGTTTAATATTTGCGTAAACATTTGAGTAAACATTTAATGTCTAAATCTTAATATCTGTACAAACATTTACGTATGTACATTTTCAATTAATACACCACATTAAGTAATAACACTATCAATATTATATAATCCTGACTGCTGAGACAGAGGTCGTGGGGTCGCCCACCCAAGAAAAATAATTAGTGCTGGGTCTTGGTCTAATTAATCTATAATCTGTATTTATTTAGTAATATATAATGTAGGTAATGTAAGTATTTTGGTTCAGACTGTTTTGGGGACAGAAACGTGTGTGAGGTGTCTCAAGTTAGTTGTATCTAGAGTCAAACTTTGCATAGCTTGTATATTATAGGTTTTAGAAGAAAGAAATACATACTTAGATACTTTTTGGTAAGTACGTACTTGGTACTTAGGTACTTAGTATACATAAAAATATCCAGACTCGAAAAATCGGAATTGCAACTGCGCTCTCTTACGAATGTAGGTAAATGTTAACAATTTTTTAATAAGGACACCTTATTTATGGCATATTAATTTAAAGAATTATTATTAAACTTAATATTTTGTAAGAAGAGGGAAGTTGATGAGACATTATTTAATTATTTTTTTTATATTTAAAAAAAGGTTACAGCAGAACTTTAATGAATAGTTCCGAATGTTGGGCTACAAGAAAATCAGAGGATTCCACGTTACTTACAGAAATAAAAATGTCACGATGCTCTAGAGCTCTCTCTAAATTAAAAAATAATATAAACTAGAGATGACGCCTGTTGGTCGAATTTCCATCACAATTTATAACTACCCGTTTTGTTTTATATCGTTGACCGCTATAACTTGACCTGTCATTGTATAGTGTTTCCGTACCATGGCAGGTCAACATATCAGGATCAACGAGGCAATCTGAATAGGTATTCAAATTTTTATTGTATTACTTATTTGTAATAATGATTGCCACGGGTACCTATATATCACTACATTTTATAAAACAAAGTCGCGATAAACTGAAAAACTACTGAACGGATTTTCGTGCGATTTTCACTAATAGACAGAGTGATTCACGAGGAAGGTTTAGGTGTATATAATATAATTCGTTAAGATTTTGTGTAAATTGATTGAAATATCTTGGTGATTGTTGAAGATGTCTCTGCTACCCGTGCGAAGCCGGGCGGGTTTTTAGTTCTATATTTTTAACTATAAACGGCGTTGCCAATGCCGTACTGTTAGGATGAACAGTACGGCATCGGAAGCGCAAAAAAATATCATGATGATCATCCGATCATGTTTTGCCAGAGATACAGAGAAGGACATAGGGTCTAAGATAGTTAATATGTCATTCCATAGGGTACCTTTCTTTTTAAAACGATTAAAGGGTCTCTTTATATTAGTAGTCAGGTTAGCTCTGTTCTGTTTCTTATCTAACCAGTTCATTGTTTGTTTATAAAGTTTCTTTATATAATTTTACTTAAGTTATTCATACTTATATTTGAATAGGACCTGTAAGTTTATCATAGCATCCTCAGATAACATATCTACTGAATGTTGACAATAGTCTGCCGGCTAGTGCGATACAAAAAGTTGATATGCAAAACATTTATCTCAGCTTAAATTGAAATGTTTATTATTCTAATTAGCACTTTGAAGTTCTGTGCGATTGGTAACTGAATGTTATGTAATTTTTTAATAACTGGAATTTATGAAAAATAATACGGTTTTATGTAGATAGTTCTTCTATCTCGGGAATCAAATCGTTCTAAAAATAGTCCTCCAAACATCGATATACTTAGTTACAGTCAATATCAAAATATAACAAAATATAAGTTTGTCATCGCAATTTTTTTTTTTTTTTGTTATATAAAAACAAATTTTGGATTCTTTGCCTTATATATGCTGTGAGACCTTGCTTCTCGTCAAATTTCATGATTCAAGGTCAATGGCAAGCTCCTTATAGCTTTAGATTTACCTACGAAGTGTTAAAACTTAACTTGGTTTCAACAAAGTTAAGTTTAAAATTTTGGCCTTATATTTTAATATAAGGCCAAAATGTTCGCCTCGGAAGACCTTATTTTGAATTACTCAATCATTTATTTTTATTACCAAATATGATCGAAATCGGTCAGTTAATAACGCTAGATCAAACTTCTACCCTTTTTAGGGTTCCGTACCTCGAAAGGAAAAAACTCAACCCTTATAGGATCACTTTGTTTCCGTCCGTCTGTCTGTCTGTCAAGACCCTTTTTCTCAGGAACGCGGGGAGCTATCAAGCTGGAATTTATATCAAATACTCAGGTCTACTGTCCCTTGGAGCTGTGAAAAAGTCAAACTTCTAAGCCAACGCAATCAAAAGATACAGCCGTTTATGCCGCAAATTTCCGCAAATTTTCGACACTCGCAAGGGAATCAAAACCTACAGGGTACTTCCTGTGAACTCAGAACCTTGAAATTTGGTACGAAGCAAAGTCTTATAGCACAGATAAAGGAAAAATTGCGAAAACCATGAATTTTTTATTATATCATATAATAAATATATTTTACGGAACCCTCGGTGCGCGAGTCCGACTCGAACTTGGCCGGTTTTTTTATTTTTATTTTTCTTTTTTTTTTTTTTGATGCCGTAAGGATATGGCAGCCCCATTTTACCTTACCCCAAAGAAAACACAAATAATCACATCATTGTTGAACTATTGTAATCAGGTGAAATAATTTCTTGACTGCTTCGGACCTCGGGCAGCTTCATCACACTTTGAATTAAACTTACATCTAACAAATTTAATTGCAGTTCTTTCAGCAAAGTCTTACGTTCAGGTTTATTCCTATCACAATTGTACAATTGGAC
This sequence comes from Euplagia quadripunctaria, assembly GCA_963859945.1. Taxonomy (NCBI): domain Eukaryota; kingdom Metazoa; phylum Arthropoda; class Insecta; order Lepidoptera; family Erebidae; genus Euplagia; species Euplagia quadripunctaria. The sequence goes on along the minus strand of OY982567.1, from coordinate 23,553,955 downwards.
TTGATTAGTAATTTATTTTCCGGCTCCTTTAAGTTTTATTTCAAACAGAAACTTTACAAATACCTTTTATTTGATGACAATAGACAAATTAATCACAATAGAGCTGATTTATTAACAAGCAGGGTCCACCAAGGGCTGGTGATAGAAATAGTTAATTATTATGAAAACAGCGGCCCACCAGCACTAGTGGTCATTACGAAGACTACTAGTGCTGGTTTTTACGACCTATGTACATATGGACGATTAAAAACTTTATGCCCTTCTGAGGAACACATGTACCTGTATGTACTTATTAGGAAAGTCTACCAAGATAAGTACAATTATTAACTACTAACAAGTATCCTGTTATAAAGATAGTTAATTCATTATTAGTAGTGTAGATTATCCGAAACTAAGCTAGCTCTAAAATTCACTTATTTTAGTTGAAAAATTTGATATACATAGTTACAAATATGCTATTTTGGTGTTTGTATCGAATTAAATTGAGACTTCATTCAGCAATGAATTAAGTTGACAGTCTTATTTTAGTTGAGAGATTTGATATACATAGTTACAAACATGCTATGTGGGTGCGTAGTATCAAATTAAATTTAGACTTAATTAAGCAATAAATTTAGTTAAGAGGCTTATTTTAGTTGAGATATTTGATATACACACATACTATGTTGGTGGGCTAAATTGAATTAAATTTAGGCTTTATTAAGCACTTATTATGTTTTTGTTATTTGGCTATATAGGTACTGACATATGCTATATTTGATCTAAGCTGACATCGCGTTTTACATTAAACTAATAAATATATATAATAAATATAGAGACATAAAATAAGATAGACTTCGAAGACGTACAATGGAATACCAATAAAGAAATTATAGACTATGTTGAATAACTTAACTAATGATTCTGAGTCAAATTGGTTTTCACCCACGTCTATAAAACAAAACAAGTTTTTTAGAGAACAACAACCTTTTTTCAAACAATCAAATTAACAAACGAACGCACGGCCTGTCTGATGGTACCTAAGTGATTACGCCTATAAAAATTGCAATAGCAAAATTACAGACCCTGTTGCACTCCCATAGAGTTCTGATGACCCTACTCACCTCGTTAGACAGGACTAATCTAAATATATACATACTCGTAAACACCATAAACTCACACCTTTCCCGCTTCGAGGTAGGCTGAAACAACAGCCCGCCACTTGTTTCTATCTTTTTACTTACATACTTCATGAGCTCCCTTTACTGTCATTAAATCGTTCATACAAGCCCACCTCTTTCGGGTACTTCCCTAATTTGATGAAGGTATGTTCTGCGTGGTCGACCCCTATCTAAATCTTAGTGATTTTTAGTTTGGTAGAGTATTGCACATATAATATTTAAATCATTATTTACATTGGTTCCATTTACCAACCGTAGAGAATTCGTTATTTTAAGCATGTATGTTACTTTGTGAGCTTACGTCACACATGCAATGAAAACCATCTACATTTGACCTATTAAAATTACGTATTCGAGGCATGGAACGTGACGTCCATACCTACGTATTTTGGTACGCGAAAGGACTTTCATGTATGGAATAAGTAGTGCGTTGTTTAAAGAATTCACGTTTTAATGTTGGAATAAATTAAGATTATTATAACGTAGTACCGTATGATGAATCATCAAAGTGCCAAGTTAATAAGCGTTTGTTACTACACGTGGTTGATATCCTAACGAATATTTATTAACACGCACGTGAATCTGTTTGTTACGCTATTACAACTTAACCATTCAACCGTGTCACGAAATTTTACATAGTGGGGTATCAGGGGTACGTAGTAACTACTTAGTAATCTGTGTCAGGGGTGCTAAAATCAGTACTAATTATCAGTAAATACATGTAAAAACTTTAATGAAAGTCTGAAATTCTACAATTCTTATACATATAGCCTGCATAGAAATATTATGAGAAAATTTCATTCTGTACCAAATGATATTACCAAATATTCAATTTGGTAACAGTCAAATCAAATGATATTCGTTAAATTCAGTATTCGGGGCTTAACTAAATAAAAAAGGTTTTTAATAGATTTTATAACAGAAAAGCCTGCGAAGTTGCTGAGGCTGCTCAATTTGGCAGTTTTTTTCATGTGTTTACATAACGTTGTAGCTTCGCTTCGGTGTTTGTAAAACAAGTTTAATATTTGTTTTTTAATACGTTACAACCGACCTCTAAGCGTAGTCCAATATTATTTCTAGCTGCATAGGGTAGAATAATAGCAAGTTAAATTGATCTTTCTATCTATATGTAACGTAATATATATTGTAGGTTTCTGAATATACATAAATAATATATATATGTTTTACCTAATCGCTCGAGAGTCTCTTTTACTGACTGACTTTTTAAGTAGCGTTCAATTTAAAAAAAAAATGTATATTTTGGACACACCACACCACACCACCACACTATATAAGAGTGACACCTAAACCCTGTATTAAGTCGATATAAACGTAAACCTGCAACACTAAGTAAATTAAGTATTGTTTGGGTATTTTGTAAAACGAACAGTCAAAGACTTTACAAGGAGCAGTTTTCTGTTACCTTCATATAAACGCTCCCTGCCAATTTAGGCATAGGGTGAAGGGTTTGAAAGAAAGGTCAGAAGGACAGGTGAACTGTAGTCTAAAATGAAAAATATTGATTAAAAAAATAAAAAGAAAAGCAGAAAAACATTATTTTATGTTTTCATATTTATTATTACTCCAGGTAACAAACCATTAAAAACATTTAACGCAAATAGTGTAACCAAACACCGCAGTGGTGGTGCGAAACTTACTCTTACACGTCATGTATATTTTTAACACACGTTAGGCACCAAACGCTGTTCAATTCCAATACGAAATAACTTTAAGGCACTCCGCTGGGATTTTTGGAAAAATCGAATTTGAATGAAATTCTGTGCAAAATAATTATTAGTGGTTCAACTATCACTTTTGAAATTATTGAGCTCAGTAATAGTCATTGTATCAACGAGGTTTGGTAGACTAATAATTATAATAGTTTAGTTAAACTAAAAAAAACAGGTTTCAATTTAATAAAAGCGTTTTAAAAAGCAAAATATCTGTAAAGTTTTAGTGAGAATAACACACTTTTATGTTTTATAAGGAATCATTTTAATTGTTATCTGGATACTAACTTTTCACTCACCAAGTCACAAATAGAAACTTAACTCATCAAATCACCACTAGAGGCTTTTGAAGTAGGGTACAGCGGCCTTTTTATTCATATCACACCCATAGACTCGGATAGTATCGGAAGTTCGTCTATTACTATGAGTTGTGAGTCTTTATAATGCAAATCCCCAGGACCTATACGTCTGTTCTACTCCTTCATAACTTTTCTTTTTACTTTTTTGGAATTAATAAAATTTAAACGTGCTATTACTGCTAGTGTGGCCAAGCGTTTTAAAGTGTCGAACAAAAGTTTGCGCTCACTAAACTGTATTTAGTAATAAATGTTGGTTTTTATTAATATTTTGTTATCCTACTAATATTATAACCGTGAAAGTTTGTGAGGATGTATGGATGTTTATTACTCTTTCACGCAAAAACTACTGAACCGATTGCGTTAGGCTATAGGCTACTTTTCATCCCGATATTCCCACGCCACGGCATCGAGACTTACGCGGATGAAACCGCGGGGCGCAGCTAGTAAACAATATACGTATAAAAACAGGTAGATATCATACTTAAAGGTACTTCAATAATATTTTATGTTACTTATCGTATCATCAAAATTTCAGCATTGCTAAAATGACTTAAGTCTTGTGTCTCTTATAGACTATGTGGAGGAATGGGTGCTGAGTCCCTCCAACACAAAGAGAGGATCCTCTGACCAGGCTAGATAATGCCTGGCGGACCGCGGACCAACGGTTGATGTTTGAAAATTTTATATGTATACTAGCAGCGTCCCGCGGTTTCACCCGCGTAAGTCCCGATCCCGTGGGAATATCGGAATAAAAAGTAGCCTATATGTTAATCCAGGTCTCCAGCTATCTACATACCAAGTTTGATCGCAATCGGTTCGGTGATATTTGCGTGAAAGAGTAACAGACATCCATCTATCCATCCATCCATCCGTCTATCCAAACTTTCACATTTATAATATTAGTGGGATTAATTGGCGCATAAACTTTCATTGCACGATGCAGGATCAATAGCTACTACTTAGTTGGATGATGTTGAAGTATGTTTTGATGTGTTGATAGTCGCCACAGCCTATTTTAATTGTTTGAGATTTAGATAAAATTTGTTTAATAGACTTAGCAAGCTCGTATGGTATTAATATTGGAAACTACATGAGTTTCCAATAATAGTGGCATACGAGCACTTAATTTTAGTTGCAAAAGGGGATGTAAAGGCCATCTACGTCACGTACGTCAAGAGGTTTTCTTAATTAATTTAATTACAACAGACTCACATGCTCGAATTACGACTTTAGCTACGTGTAAGGCCTCCTATAAAGAGTCTATGCATATGTATGTATGTTTATACGCAAAATGATGGAAACAAGGAGAAAAGCATATATAAATAATACGAATATAAATATTAGCTCCCTAACAAACCGGTTCTAATAGGCATTTTGCATTACAAAATTCTTCATTCAAATGGATTCATAAATAATATTATTTTGTCATAATTATTACTATGTACATTTATTTACTTATACATAACTTGAACGCGCATAAATGTAAATTACAAATACCTTTATGAAAAAGAATAGAAACTTAATACCTATGCTAAACAAATAGTGGAAGTCAGAGGTCAGTGGCAACCAATAATAACTAGAGATGCGCCGAATATTCGTTTGGTATTCGGTATTCGGCGTATTCGGCATCTTTTCCACTATTTGTATTCGGCCGAATTATTCGGTTTTGTTGCCGAATATATTCGGTTCAAGCTTTTCTATTTTCTTGGCTCATGTAGCCAAGGTGTAGGACTAAAAGACAAGACTTCCTATGTAAGATTTATGTTATATTATAAGTCAAAGAAAATATATTTATTTCTTAACCTATAGTCAACTTTTATTTTAAACCTTAAATCAACATTTAATTTAAACCTCAAAACAATGGTACCAATTCTGTTATTTCACTCTCTAAATTTAAATTGACTAAATTTTCTTCATATAAGATGTAAACCTTGTACACTTCGAAACAAGGTCTTATTTCAAATTTAAACAAGTAGGTAACATATGTCGCTATCGAAATAAGCAATTTATTTGTCGACTAAAATCTGACACGCTTAAATAAACTTTAATGCCACGTAGCGAGAGCCGCTATCCGTTGAATGCCATCTCTTTTGCTCTGTGTTTTTAGTAAGCGTCTTCGTAGGGTCGATTAAAATAATGTCATCTTAGTTCGTTTTGAACAAGTTTTTATACGGCAATTATACGGCATTTGAATAAATGGGGACCAGTAACAAATAGACCTTGTTACAAAGAAGACAAGGTTGATTTGATGAAGAAATTAAGTCAGGTTTTAGTTTAGTCGAGTGTACAATAGAATCGGGGCCAATATTTATTTTTAAACTTTAAATCAACATTTATACGCAGCAAAACAATGTAAACCGAATAATTCGGCCGAATATTCGGTTCGGTAAAAGTTAAACCGAATAATATTCGGTATTCGGTTATTCGGTGAAACCACTATTCGGCGCATCTCTAATAATAACCATAATGTCGCAGTACCGTCAGTCCACTCCTAACAGGCGCTGCGAGGCACACAATATGGTTTTCGGCGGTTTAAGTCCGATATACGGCCTCACCAGTAACCCGGTGAGGTGTAATTCGTTATTTCACGCGTAAACAATCAAAACAATATTGTTTTGTAAGTTCCAGGTACTTTCACCGCCTACACATTGTTAAAAATGCGGCCTAAAGGAATCCCTCCTTTTAGTAAGAGGTGCTGCGCCTATAATAAGCGACTTTTTTTATGGTATAGGGGGCAAAGAGCAGACGGGTCACCTGATGGTAAATGACTACCGCCCATGAGCACCTGCAACTCAAGAGTTACAAGTGCGTTGCCGGTCTTTAAGGTAGGCGTAGGGAAAAGGTGGAAGAGGGGAAGGGAAGGGTTAGGGCCCCCGGTAACTTCACTCACTCGGCGAAAAGCAATGCAAACATTGCTTCACTGCCGGTTTTCTGTGAGGCCGTGGTATCACTACGGTTGAGCCAGCCCATACGTGCCGAGCTGTTTTCGGATCCCTCCTACTTAAGGCGCAGTACGGCACACCGTGTGGTTTTAGTCGGTTCGAGTCCGACACACCGCCCCGCCGAAAACCCCGGCGGGGTGACGGCCCGAGGGGGTTTCCACACGTACAAAAAAAAAAAAAAGCCCATACGTGCCGAAGCATGGCTCTCCCACGATTGCATATATTGTTGTTTTCCAACATAGATGCGAACGAAGTCGCGGGCACAGCTAGTAATAATAATAATATTTCTCTTTATTGTACACCAGATAAATAATTCAAAAGGTAACTTAAAACTGTTAGTGGTTTTTACAATTAGCGGCCTTATCGCACAAGGCAATCTCTTACAGGCAACCATGGGTTGGAGAGAAAACGTTATTAAGAGGAGTTATAGGGCAGATACTGGTGTATTGAAATAGAAAGAGATTGGATGATAAACCGCCAATCCAATTTTGGTGAATTTTGGTACAGAGATAAACTAGACCTCGGAGAAGAGGCAACTTTTAAAATAAATCTTGAAAGTGGCAATATATCGGGTGAAAGTGTGTATCATAGCAGACCAATGATTTGTCCAGTTATTAATGATAAATTTTGGTGTAGGGATAAACAAGACCTTGGAAAAGGACATACATAGACTACTTTTTGTCTCGAAAATAAACCTTGAAGGCCCTTCCAGTTTAAAAGAGTACAGTTTTCCCTTAAAAAAAGGTTTCGCTATGCCAAAAAACCAAGCTCAAAGTTGCAGCAGGTTTAGTGGAGTGTAATAGCGCTTCGACCTCACGTCGGCTATCGGTGGCGGTGGCAGCGGAATGGAAACGGGAAATGACGAGTACTCTCCTGCCTCGCAGAAGACGGATCAGTCGCCGAAGTGTATTAAACGATCTCCGGGCAATCCGGGTTACTACTCGCCGCTACACCCTAGCAAAAGCAGGCCTGAGACAGGCAGTATTTCGCACGTATCTCCCTGAATCAGAGGGCAGAACGCCTTTCGAACTCCATATTGGAGTCGCCTATTATTCAATAGGCGGCCAAATCTGTTCAATCTGTTGTTCGGTTCAATAGGAAGTCCCCGTGCACCCCGCACGGGGACTTCCTCTCTAGGTTACACCTGAAACCCCGGCAAGTAGGACCCTCTGACGAAACACCATGTGGTTTAAGTCGGTTCGAGTCCGACGTACCACCTTGCCATAGTGTGGATGTAATCCGTGGGGGTTTCTACACGTCTCGTGGGCAACTACAGTTTTCACGGTTTAACTACTCAACCGCTCATCATGAAATTTGGATTATACGAGGTCACGCGTACAGAAAATAGACATAGGGGTAATCCAGAAAAAACTGTTCCTGTGGGACAGAAAAATAACTTTTATGCGAGCGAAGCCACGTGCAACAGCTAGTCGTTTTATAAAGAAAAAGATTATGGCACAGTCATAGAGCAACGAATAGAAAAAAAAGCAACCTGTCATAGACCAGAAGTAACGTAAATAATTTTGACATTTGGCACTTTATTTTTAGAAATGTAAATTAATTAAAAAATGTAAAAAAAAAGAATAGTGATTTTGTTGATATCCAAAACATGGCAATAAGTTGTATATTTCGATTGCACATTCTAAAAAACAAAAGGACAAACTCACGAGTAGCATCGTTTCTATCACACTTGTTGAAAATCGAGGACAACGCTCTGAAAGGTAAACTCGAAGGTCTGGGAAGGTTATCGAACCCATGTATCGATTGACCTGTTGCGCTCTATCGACAGGCTCTTCTGTGTAACAATATTAATTACGAAAGTGGTACATTCAGATTGGGTTTTGAATGTGCATCTCACTTTATGTAGGTAATTGAAACTTATGAGTTGAGCACTAGTGTGCTGCTGTATTGATAAAGTGATTAAAATGATTTGAATTGTAGAACTTTCAGGGTAAGGGAAATGTGCTTCGTGTGAAATAAATAAAGATAAAGATAATTTTATTGGTTGGCTGTGTACGAGTAAGTCTTATACTAAACATATAATCAAAGACTAAAATACATTTTTTGATCTAAGAACTTATTACATTGGGAGGGGCCTATGTCCAGCAGTGGACTATGATAGGCTGATTGATTGATTTGATTGAACTTATTAAATTTCGGACATGCAACATAACTTATAATAATTAAAATGTCCCCGACTCGAAAATCCCTTCCACAATTTGAAAAGAGCTGATGATCTTGAAACGCCTGAACAGATTTTCATAAATTGTAGCTAAGAACCATCTTGATAACGTCAGCTTTCAAACAAAAAAATCCGCATCATAATCGGTCCATATTCATTTAGGAGCTACGTTGCCACAGATACACAGATACGTCAAACTTATGACACCCGTTTTGCGTCGCGGGTTAAAAAGTAAGAATTAAAATATTCACTACATTAATAAATACTCTTGCCAACCACTTCTTGAGTTTTGTTTTAAATATTTTGATGTAATATGTACTTGTATTGTTTAACATACCTATTGATCATGAAATTATTTTAACTATGTTATAAATAGTTATAATAGAAAGTAACTGAGAAGGTACGTCTTAAGTTCCAAACGTAGATATTTAACATATATAGAAACTCTCAGTGCCAAATTGAGAAAAGGTCAAAAGTGTAAACAAATCTTGGAAGCCATTTTTAACCTATTTATAATTGTCGTATCGAAATGAAACATTGTATGTACACATTCTGCAGTTTGGATGACAACACTATAATTTGGCTTCTTGGAGCTGATGTGATGGTTGAGCCAGGAGGTTGATAATGGAATTCTTCAGGAACTACTAGTAAACCCCTCAAGTTTGGGTTCATAAGATTCGTTCTGAATAGTCCAACAGATCGCAATGGGTCGTAACGATGGTCTGATGATATAGCCAGGAGGTAGATAGTGGAATACTTTTTTTACTTTTTAATTCGATTCGCCATTAAAGCCTTTCGCGCGTTTGCATTGAGATGTATAAATTTTGAATTAGTGTTGATAATGTTTATAATGTTCGATACCTTTTTGTTTATTGACGTTTCGATCGATTGAGACATCCGGATCCCTACTAGCGCTTACCCGCAAAAACGCGGGCCCCACCTCCGGATAAAAATCTCTCAGTTAGATGACGTCCAGGCACACCACAAGCCGGTCCACGTCTCCCTCCTCGGGTGACGAAGCGGGCTGCGGGTGTAGGATCTACGGGCACGAGTACAGACCACACGGGGGTTCCGCCAACTCCTGAGACCACCAGTAGACCTCCTTCCTTGGAGGCCTCGACCTCGATCGCGGGGCATGGCCACATCGCAAATCTGCGTAATCGCATCGCGAAAGCGGCCTGCCATGGGGGTCTACCTCCTCGGTCAGAGGTTTTGGAGACATATAAGAGTAAACGATGGCTGCCTTTTCAGGAATTTATCCGACCTAGGACAACCCAGAAGCACATGATCGCATGTAAACCTCAGTGCCCCCCTTCTGACACAATCTTAATGGTTGCACCTAAATGTGTCAGAACTCCTACTATAAATATATTCAAAATGACTTTTAAGACAATCTAAATAAGATTCTCAGTCTCTTTATACGGAGATCTGGAAATCTATAAGTGTATCTGATCAAGATGGTCGCCCGCTAAGAGTAGATCACTGTGGGAAATCTGGACACTATTCATACGACACACAAAGAACAAAACACAAGCATGGCTGCGATCTTCCATATTATTTTATAAACAAATACTTGTTTTGTTTTTCGTTCCTATACCATGACTAGTATACCGATAGGAGCCATTTATCAAGGGATGATGCGATTTGCCGCGTTGTTGTCAGCGCCATACCAGTACTCAGTAGTGAGTATAAATACGAGTATATTTAATAAATATGAATACCACGTATTCAGAAAAGCTTTTATTCCTTTATTTCCTATAAATTGAACTTTTTTATTAAGAGCGAAAAGTCTTATTCGAGTCTATGTAATTGTCTCTGGTAGTTAACATTTCTAAAGTTTTATTAGATTATAAACTTTTGTGAGTGGTATTAATATACTCATTAAACCCCGATTAGATTATTACTCAAGTCCGATTTTGGGGATACCGAGTTGGGTATCCCCAAAGTCGGTCTTGAGTAAAACCTTTTGATAAAGGGCCCCGTCGGGTCCAAACTACTTGGACGTGGGTAAATCTGTATGTCTTTAATATTTTTCTATCGTTTTTTTTTGTGTTGCAAAAACATACAATTAATTTTAATGTAAAAGCATAATTTACCATTTGTTTCGGTCTACACATTTAATTGTCCAATTTATTCAACCACCATCCACCGTAGTTTTCCGTTTTAGGTAGATTTCCTAACCTTTATTCCACTAAGTATTCATATAAACACATAGTTGGCAAGACAAACAAATCGCGATCAATCTGGGGTAATAGTGTCATTGTAAGCAATATCACGTAGTTCACAACCTTGTTTGGAAAGGTCGATATTTGTGACACTATATTGTACCATATAATGTACTCCAGTTTTTTTTAAAGCGGAGACCTTAAGGGTGTTACGGAAAGGTGTGGTCAAATTTTAGGAGCGTTATGTGTAGCCGACAAATAGTTGATTTAGCTTTTCTTTTTGTTTGTAGAAAAATCTGGACATTCCATCGACATCCTTGTTATTAAATACCTATAGTTTTATTCATGTCAGCCCTCTCTCATACGAAATATTGGCTTTACCAGTCAATTTTCAAATAAGATTTCTAAAAATCTCGAATTGTCTTAAAATTGTTAACGCCTTACGCCTTATTCACGGGGTTTACTATACGACCCTATTTAGAATAGAATAAACTTTATTGTACACCAGTAAACATTACTTAAAGTAAGTTTACAAAATTGATATGTACAAAGGGCGGCCTTATCGCTAAAAGCAATTTCTTCCAGGCAACCTTGGGATGGAAAAATAATGACTAGTAATATAAAATTTAATGGGTAGTTTTGGTGTGGGAATCAAAACATGTTGTATCCCTTTCTGTAACATCCTGTACATTCATAACTTTTCAAACTTCTTCCTATCTTCGCAAACAGTACTTTTTAGAATATTAACTTAACTTCTTGGTCTGACCAGAAACCAAGAACTTTCAGGTTCACTCTAATTCTACGCTATATAAGCACGTAGACGGTCTTCGATTGTCTATGGCTTAATAATAATTATTTATATGCTTAATAATAATTATTATTATTTATTTATATGTGTTAGTAACAATGATCTTACAACTATGTCAGTTCTACATTACAAGCAAAAAACAAATCACAAAATGAATCGTGAGGATGCGCTAGCATGCAGCCGCATCCACCTTTGTACGACTGAAGGTCCCATCTCTCGGACAATACTCTCAGGATGCCATTGGTGCTGCCTAACATTCGAGTGGACATTGACGCGCTCCGCTTTCTTATGATCGCATAAAAGTCATCGCAATGTGCTTCCGCGAACATATTTGAGGGGCGACAAAACCTCGGTAGATTCAACGGCATCCTGAAAGCATTGTTGTACTGGACGCGTAATGCGCTGTACCCACTGCGTAAAGTTAGTCCACAGGCTGTACGTGTAGAAGAACTGACAATATGCTTTAAAAAGAGTAACCTTGACTGGTGTAGTACAACGTGCGAACCAGTGATCCAACAAATTACACCGGACAGACAGCGCCCTACGCTCCCTCTCAATGTCAATATAAAATAATAAAAATATAATCTTAATCTAAAGGGAGGATTTTCCAGCCAGGTTAGCTGACTGACGGCCCGACGATTAATGTTAGGAAGGTCTATAGCTCTCATTGCGCGATCCAGGATTAGTAATTGCGAAGTAATTCAAGTTGTTTTCGCTAGATGGCGCGTAAAATGTCATACTAGTTCTTTTTCCTCTTAAGTATGTTTATTGTTTGCACCAACTCAAGCTTTTAAGCGACTCTAAACAAACCCTTGTGACTTGGCAATTGACCAAGATTGGTCGTAATCTTTTATTGCCGTGTTCTTTTAACGCAGGCTCAACGAATTTCATTGCGAATACAGAATTAAATATTTAGGCTCGACTTTCATTAGTGTTACTTTGTAACCTTGATTAGTAATTTATTCTTATAGTCTTTTTTTATTTCATCTTGGTTTGCGCTGATTCGATATGGGAGAAAGAGACAAAAAGAGATAGAGAACGGAGGATAGTTAGTATTCTCTCCTCAATCAGAAAACCGGACTTACCCGCTAAAAAAGCCGGACTTTTGGGTCCCACGGCCCAAAAAAAGGGATTTTGACTAAAAGTTCAAACAAAACACATATTTTTGGAAGTCTTCTTTAGCAGCGTTGTGCACTTATTGGGATGGGTAAAAAATGTTAAACTCGCGTCACGACACGTGACCTGATCGAAAATTCGTAAGACGGAGCCGAGTTTATTATATTTAAAAAAATATAACATTCGAAATTCAAACATTTATGAGCGCAGAACTTTTAGTGTACCCTATGTATACATTTAGATATGTTATTACCTACTTTTTATTTTTAACCTAATTATATATATTATATATACAGATGTGTGTGTGTGTATGTATATGCAAATACATTGTGAAGTTATGTTTTCACTTCTGAAGTGCAGTCCTACGACTGAATGTTTTTTTTTAAGAAAATTTTAATCGGTATTATCATTTTCATATTTTTCTTTAAAGCGGAAACCTGCTTTCAAAGCTCAACCTCCTTCATAATTATGTGAAACCGGGTAGAGTGAAGTGTGTGCGACTTGCGTCAAAAGAAAGAACCATGGCAGTAAGAAAATAAAAAGCCTAACAAAAGCCGGACGGGCCAGACGCAGTCAAATTGGCCCGGACAAGATGTCAAAAAGCCTAACATTGTCCGGCTTTATCCGGACGGATGGCAACACTACCAGGAAGGAAGGAGATTTTAGGGTACGGCTGATTTCGGCTGGAATTCTATCTGCTCGACTGGAGTACTGTAGTGAGCGCTTTGTAGTGTGTATGGAGTTCAGTGGTATATGTATGTGTGGTGTGAATGGATTTCGGATAGTGGTGATGCTGATCAGGTGGAAACACCGAATATCCGTAATGTAATATTGTATTGAGAGTTATTTAAATGACAATGCACATTGACATCCATTCACAATATCATCTTCATATCACGACCCGGATGTCAACCCTGGGCTGCTGACAAACTTCAACTTCTTTTCGAGCCTGTTGGTCTAGTAGTTAGTGCCCCTGACTACTGAGCCAGAGGTCGTGGGTTTGATTCCCACCCAGAACAAATAATTGTGTGACGAGCATGATCATTTGTTCTGTGTCTGGGAGTAATTTATCTATAATATGTATGTATTTAGAAATATGTAAGTATGTTTATCAGCAGTCTGGTTACCATAGTACATAGTACAGGTTCTGCCTAGTTTGGGATCAGACAGCCGTGTGTGAGATGTGTGAAGTTATTATTGCTATTATTTTCTACTTTTTCTTTTCCTATAATTTTACTTTTCAAAATCTCTACCGCATTCGATTTAGCCACCCCCTCCCATACCAGTGTTAGAAGCCTAAGCCGGCCACACCACATCAATGAAGTCGATCTGACACAGTCCCACCTTCATCCTAAAAAAAATACAACGATGTCTAGCATTACTAGGGTAGCGGTGCTATTCAACAGGGTCACGAAATCTCCACTAGATTGTCAACGTGTTAGAGACACCACTTGTCTTGAAAGTGTTTACAGTAAGCAACCGTTAAGTATCCGTCGGGTCGGATGCTTTTTTGTGACAATTTAGTTGAGTAAAACAATGTTTTCATGCCATAGTTTTTCAAACTTACCTGAGAATTTCATTTTAATGTAAGATTTTAGCAGCATGCAAATTACACCCCTGTTGCTTTATAAGGCTACATATACTAAGGCTAAAGGCTACAATATTTATTGTCTCATGGAAAATAGCGTTGCTTAAACGTGAAGTAGGTAGCAAACAGTGTACACATAAAAATACAATTTTTAACAAAAAATAAAGTGACTTCTACGGAATTGTCTATCTCTCTATAATCTATTACTTTTTAAGAAAATCGGAAACATACTAACATACATACGGATCGAATACAGAACCTCCTTTTTAGAAGTCGGTTAAAAATAACGTAATCTCTTGACAAAGTATTTAGTAAGATGAACTTGAGATACACTTCAATATTTGTTGTGTACAAGTTTCAAGGCTGACACACGATGTAGACGTGTAGGTATCAGCTACAAAATGGCTCTCATTGTAAATATGGTTTTAACGTTATAGCGATCCCACTATCGTTAGACGCGTAAAGTTCTTAATCTCGTATCTTCATAAGTAATTAGAATTAATCTACATATATTAAATAAACGGATAATCTTTTTTAATAAAATCTATGATTTGTGCGTTCAAATATTCATGCAAACTCCAAACCTTTGGAGGAAAGGGATGTTTTGAAATTGTATAGATACAATAACCAGCGTAAGAACTTTCATTGCATGCAGAATCAATAGTTAATGTTTAACACTCCATCAAATTCCTTCTTTATCCATATCTATGTTCATTCTTCATTCTTATCCATCACTAGCAATCCGCCCCAACTTCGCACGGGTACAAATTATACACCTAAACCTTTCTCATGAATCACTCTATCTATTAGTGAAAACCGCATGAAAATCCTTTCAATAGGTAGTTTTTCAGTTTATCAAGTGCAGACAGACAGACAGACGCGGCAGGGGACTTTGTTTTATAATATGTAGTGATAAGAAATCGCTCTTATCACTCATTAATTTGACTGGCCTGTTGGTTAATGATACTGACTGCTGAGCCAGAGATAACATTAGTATATTTGTCAACAGTCTGCTCACAGTTTACAGTTTTCATCCACGTCAATAGTGATCGGAATTACAAAGCCTTTGTATGTCCTTCACATCATTTCAGACATTTACAACATTTGCCGGAACGGTTTTTTATCTATAATTTAATAAAGTTACATTACGTGCGGCATGGGCATATTATTTTCTACCAGCAGCACCCCGCGGTTTCAACCGCGTAAGTCCCGATCCCGTGGGAATATCGGGATAAAAAGTAGCCTATGCGTTAATCCAAGTCTCCAGCTATCTACATACCAAGTTTCATCGCAATCAATTCAGTGGTTTTTTCGTGAAAGAGTAACAAACATCCATCCATCCATCCAAATTTTCACATTTATAATATTAGTGGGATTTGATTACGTTTTCGATTTTTTTCTCGGACCGCCTAAAGGCAGCCCCGATATTCACTTAGCCTACTTGCAAACAAACGTTACTGTTTCTATTGCCGGAAAATTATATGAGTTTCAATTATGTCAAGTAACTAGACCGCTGTGTTCTCAATGCCACAGTCGGCTAATTAGCAGTATTCCAAGGTAGGACTACGTTATAACTGAATTTTCTTAGACTTAGTGCAATTATTCCACAGCGCATCGTAGCTTTGCTAATTGCTGTATTTCTAGATATGATTCTTAACGATTTTTTATCTTTTACATAATAAGTAATCAAAGTCTATAAACGAGTTAGTGCGTAGGTATGTTTCGATAATTAATATCGAACAACAATACGTAAAGTGTGCAAATCAGACAACTAAACATAGAAAAATCTTTATCAACTAAAAAACTCTTAAATCTTACATTAGTGGTTAAGTGTGAATCATTTACCACCTACATAGGACGTCATATCTACATATATCTGATCTTCTAAATATTAATAGATACTTAAGTGAAGGGAACTCTGTACCTTTTTTTATTTCGTAAAATTTGTTTTATGTAGGTACATAGAATAAGCGCAGAAAGCTGAAATTTTTAAACAATGTTTGTTATGCAACACTAGGGCTCCCATCCGTCCAGGTTTCCCCGGATTTGTCCTAGTTTAGAGGGCGTCCGTGCGGGGTTTTCAAAAAGCGTCCGGGTAAAACCCGGACACTCTGTGCCAAGGGACAATTATAATTGTTAGATGAATCGTTAACAAGCTAAAAATTTAAATGGCATCGGCGTTTTTTTAAGGCGTCCGGGAAAGAATCTCAATTTCACCCATGTGTCCGATTTTTTTTAAGTTTTTGTCCGGCGTCGGCAATTTAAGTGATGGCAGGCCTACGCTACATTAACTGAGTTTCAGAAATATGTCGATTCGTAGTCGTGACATGTTGTCGAATACTTGAAATGGCAAGGGCAAATGTATAGAACAATTATAAGAGGTATGCAAAACAAAGTGTTTGAGTATTGTCGAGGGGATCCTCTATTGGCAACAAATATTTTACTATGTACAGTTGGGAATTACATATTAAATTCCAACCAAGGCATACGTGCGTAGGAAGTGTTAAGGCTAGCTGGTCTGGACTACCTATGAATACGTTTGTGCCATCTCAGATTCAACCCGCCTTATTAAGTTATTACATTAACTGATTGAATTGGCAGATCATAGAGGACATAAAAATGTAATAATATTTGACCATCAATTGTACCTATTATCACAAATAAATTTCTGATTTCTGAAACGTACTTTTTGCATCTTTTCTATACTTTCGGTTGACAGTACGACAGTTTGATAATTATTTGGTAGCGCAGTTGTACTTCCATAACCAAAACATTCTTATCTTCCCCAGGATGGAAGTAGGCGTTCAATTGGTGGGAATACTCCTCCGTGTGCTGAACTTCCTCCTGGCACCACTGTTCTGGATCCGGGCTCGTGATAACAGACGACTACCACCTGCTACCAACCCCATACTGTTGAAGAGTGCTTCTGAATTGGCATCTGCTATTAGAAATGGAGAAGTAAGTACAATTTACATTAAATCTATTTACACACCAATGTATGTAATGTAAACAGGTGTTTCTATGCAGAACATGCATGTAAGAGAGTATCTGATTATGGAACACTTACTTAAATCACTAGAAGGACATCTTAAATCACTCTAGCATGCAGTTACTAAAAGATTTTTTTTTTAAAAAAAGCTTTGTCATGTGTTCAAAATGTATGAGCGTTTAAATTTTCAGCTGATTATAGCTGAAAATTTAAACGCTCATAAATTTTGAACACATGACAAAGCTTTCTACAAAAAATCACTCGTTTCCGTTTCTCATAAAAGCAGATGGAATGTGTAAAGTTAAAGATTTTAAATCGATTTTTATTTTGGAATTATTCAATCTGTTATTGAGAATATCCATTGTCAACTCGTCCTACATGTTAACTTTTAAACTTTCGCGTTCCATGATATAAATATGTATTTAAAAGGGAATTAACGCGATCACGAAAAGGTATTACATACCTCTGAATTGCCTGACGTTTCGACCAGGTTGCACTCGCTGTGGTCACAGGCTGACTGGTCGTCCTACTTGTCCTACTACTACTCGTCCTGGTCGTCCTACATGCCTACGGCCCATTTAGGACGACTTGCAGAAAATCAGAATAAATAATATTTTCATTCTGCAACTCGTCGAACGTTTCTTTTTGTGTGGAACTTTAAACTTTAGCAACTTTTGGTACAATTAGTAAGACAAGATATAACAATATATTTTTAAGACTTTTTAGTTTTTGCTTTCGTTTTGTTTATAGATTATTTAAGAATAAAAAAGTCAGTACCTATCAAATATTTTTTTTCTAGGACAACAGTTTATTGTTTGATTTTAAAAGCAAAGCAAACAATAAATAAATTAAGACAATAATGTTTTATTTTATTTATTGTTACGATAGTTAATGATAAATCCCAGAAAGTCTTAGTTTCAGTTATAATCTGATTATTAAATCTTTTATTGTTGATTACTTTTATTATTACCTAACACCTTACTGTAATACATTGTAAACATACGCCAAACTTTCTGAACTAATTTAATTTTTAAAGCGAAAACTTCTTTAGCGGCGTGGTGCACTTTTTGGGATGGGTAAAAAATGTTAAACTTGCGTCAGGACACGTGACTTGATCGAAAATTTGTAAAACGGAGCCGAGTTTCTTATATTTAAAAAAATATAACATTCGAAATTCAAACATTTATGAGCGGCCAGGAGCGCAGAACTTCCAGTGTACCCTATGTATACATTTAGATATGTTATTAGCTACTTTTTATTTTTAACGTAATTATATATATTATATATACAGATGTGTGTGTGTGTGTGTATATGCAAATACATTGTGAAGTTATGTTTTCACTTCTGACGTGCAGTCCGTTTTTTTTTTATAGTGCCTATTAGTTAATGGCCAAGTCTCAGAATCGATAGTACCACAGGTTATCGTTAGCAACACAACACCACAGGCAACACACTAACTAAAGCCTCTTGACGAAAAATACTACATTATTAATAGATTAGAATTGAACATTTGCTTGTTATCAAACATTCGTCATTGGATTGGTTCTAGGTATAATCTTGTTAAATTACAACTGATTATTGCCATGTTTGCATGTCATGAGAATTGTATATTGATAGCATAGAATAGTATGTTTATAAAAAGATATGCCAATAACAACACGTTACCACACTAAGTAAACAAACAATGAGCAATAAGTGGCTAATTTATATAACACAATGGCCACAAAACAACGGTTGAGGATCTATGAATTATTACCTAACTTATAAGTTACTAGCTTTTCCTGTGGCTACGCTCGCGTCAAAGTTATTTTTCTATCCGTCGGGAATAATACTTTTTTTAGGATAGAATTCCAAACTCTAAATACCCATATTATATTATGTTCTCTACCCCTGATTGATTGAGTAGGTACTCAGGCGTGAAAATTTAACAAACTAATTTATAACAAAATATTAATTAGGATAATACAGATGATGGGTGTAAAACTATGATACCTTAAGATTTAGCCGTGTGATTCTGATATTTTACCTACTCGTAAACGTGTTATTGAAAATTCGTGTGTATTTATATTTAGCACGCCTGCAAAGTTTAGGTTTTTTCCTAAAACTATGTAGGTATTATTATTTTATTGACATAGATACCAAAACTGGATATATTTTGAAGATGAAAAAAAGATGTTTTTATGAAGACAATATAGATGTACAAAATAAAACAATGGAGCAATAACAATTTATAAAGATTAATGGTTGTGCTAATATGGTCCAGAGCTCAGGCTGAGCCTGACTGACACGCATGTGTCACGTAAATAACTTGATTATTTTATTTTTCTTCTTGAGTAGGTACTTTATCACGATATTTCTTTCTAAACTTTAGCCACTTTTTGTGATTCTGTGCTGCTAAACCCATTTTAATTATTGTACTGATTACCCATTAAAATAAATGAAATAAAAAAGTATAGCTAAATAGCTATACTGGAAGGGTTAAAAGGATCACTAGTAAATGGCAAAACATGCATCGTATAATAAATTATAGTTCAAAATAAAAATAGCCTTTATTTGCTATAATAAAACATAAAACTATACTAACTATACTTAACTAACTTACCATACTAAATAAAGATACTTATTTCAATTTTTTAATTTTTTTATAACTTAACATTTAATATCAGTTACCAGGTCAAGCTGTCTTGCGACATAGGCCTCCTCAAGTTCCCTCCACATTTGCCTGTCCGTTGCTGTTCTTCTCCAACCCTTGGGCAGATCGTCTTCCCATCTTTTTTCTGCCTTCCTGTACGTCTTTTTCCGTCCCGCGGGTACCATTCTGTTACTTTTTTGGTCCTCTTTCCTGTTATTAATCTCATCATATGACCAGTCCATTTCCATTTCAAGGTTCGTGTTTTTACTTTAACATCTGCTACTTTGGTGATGCTCCTAATTGTTAGCTTTCCATTTGTCTTTCAACCTTAGTCCCTAAGGGCTAAGGGGGAAGTATAGTTTAGAAAAACTAAAAACAAACGTCTTAATAGCGAACCAAATAAAAAGTAATAAAGATTTTTACCATTCACTTCCTAGCTCTATATCATCAGACCAACGTTACCAAGCCCAAAATGTTGGACTCGTCAAAACGAATCATTTGAACCTAAACTCGACGGGTTTACTAATAGCCACTGAACAGTTCCACTATCCAACTCCTGCTCCGTCATCAGATTAGCTGCAAGATACCAAATTATAGTATTGTCATCCAAATTACAAATACATACAAAGTTTCATTTCGATACGACAAAGGAGTAGGTTAAAATTAACTTCCAAGATTTGTTCACATAATCACTTAGAAGTTAATAAAAGTGTGTTAAAATTAAATATACATATACCTAAAGGTTTATTGGACAAGCCGGGATCTAAAGACTCATAAACACTTTAGAGTATTTATTTTAATATTCATAAAATTAGAGAAGGTCTTGCACCCTGCGCAGTATTTCTATTTTTGGACTTGTCAACCCTTCTCACAAAATCATTTTATATAGGGACACGGTTCACCGCATTTTGTGTAGGTACATAGTACACTACCTGTCCCTTCCTTACTTCTGACCACTGATAACATAATACTATGCTAGTACTTCTAACCAATCAGTTGAAGTGACTCTTACAATGCTTAACTTAATTTAATATGTGTACAATATCATTATGAAAAAAAGATTTTCACACTGCCCGCAGTAGGTCATGTTCACCACTTTTCATGACCCTCTCTACTTGGAGATAACTCCACTCTCATCTCGAAACGAACCTTCCTTTTTGACGCATTGGTTGATTGACAGGATGCTCTGATCACTTTATATGACACTTGTTTACAAAGGTTTCCTTCCCAAGGAGCCTCCATTACATTCGGGTTACCACGATTGCTGGGGGAACCTGCTGGTTATTATTATAAACACCAAACTTGTAGTAACAAAACTCGAAACTGTACCTTGAGAAATTAATCTACTCTCCAAAATAATGACACCTAATTAAAGGGAGGAAAAATGAGAAGATAAATTATGCCTTTTGTCTAATGAGATACGTCTTGTCTTTTTAGAACCTTCATGACTAGAATACAAATTTGTTTTGAAGGGCTTCTTTATTTTCCTTTAGCAATGTTGCGTATACTCGTACACAGGACGTATTCATTGTGTTTGTAAAATTACGTAACTACTTAGCTCTTGGATAGTTATAGTTTATGACGTACGTAAATATTTATTTATCAATATACATATAACTAAGTGGTAATGGCACTATTATGTATTCTGTGTTAGTAGGAAAAAAATTAAGTGACTTCTTAAAAGGACTTAACTAAAATTTGGCGATTTTCGAAATGACAGATTGCAGCCCCCCTTTTTTAAAACTGAAAATTATAAGTCTTAGTGCACTAGATGCTGACCAATACTTCCGTCATCATCCTCCACGTCCTAAACCTATATTCAGCAGTACACGTCTCATGGTAGAGCAGTCTTTGCTCTTTTTTTTAAGGATAGTCAGTTAATTTACCAATATTTGGGATTAACAAGGCTCTCAAAAGTAGTCCTTCAATTTCTGTAAGAAATATAGCTGCAACAAACGTAGAATTTTTGCAACATCAATTTTGAGACTTTGCAAACGTCTTACTTAGTACCGGATTGAAATACTAAACCTTCTGATTCAAAACCGACTTCAATTACCAAATTGCCCAATAGTGTGTTATGTGTACGATTGCCGTTAAATTCGTGAGAAGTAGTGTGTTATGCGTTCAATTATGTGAATAGTTGTTCAATTCCTGAGTCCTACGGCATGGGATTTCCTTGAGTTTTCAGTCAAGAAGGAATGCTAACATGGTAAATACTAGATAGGATTACCAACGCAAACGTGATTCCATTGGTATTTACAACTGCTTAAATCGCCCGGTAACCACGCGCCGCCAAGGCCTGTGCTTAGAAAAATAACAAGAACCTTGTCTAATCTTACAGATAACTAGTGAAGAATTAGTATTGATCTACGTTAACCGTGTGAAGGAAGTCAATCCATTCCTCAACGCGGTCGTAGAAGAACGGTATGAAGCGGCGATTGATGAAGCTAAAGCAATTGACAGACGGATTGAAGATGCAAAGAAGGATGGGTCTTTTGAACAGCTCGTGAAGGATAAGCCACTATTAGGAGTGCCGTTCACTGTGAAGGAAAGCTGCTCTCTGGCTGGTGAGTTCTTGATCTACATATAGGTACTAATGTAATAAAACCAAAGGGATTTTTTGTTTGATTGTTTATTTGTGGAAATGCAAGACGGATACGAAAAATTATTTTATTATATGATAGCCACACTCATAGTATAGGCTATTTATTTATTTTTGGTTAATCAACAATTGTTTACACTGCACCTTACAATTATTTATAAATTTATTACTTACATAAGTGTAACAATTAATTTAACGGTTAATTTAATAAATAAAAATAATAACTTAAAAAATAATGAAAATAAATAAATTAAAAATAAAGTAAAATAAAAAAATAAAATTAATTATATTAAATTAACTATTCCTATTATAAGAGTTGACAATTGTATTGTATTGTGGCTATGACTATGTAACATCACGCTACGACACACTAGGAGTGCAGCAGTATCCATAAACTTGAGTAAAACTGCAAGAAACGGTTAGTATAGCTACACAAGGACGGTTAACGATAATGATATTGTTAAAAAATGTATAAAGTAATTCACATAGTAACAGTTGATCAGTAGGGTACACTGGATCACATACATATACATTGGTGAAAATGTACTAACAGGTATATGTAAAGATTTTGTTGTCACCGACGACCCTAGCCAATAATCTACAATCTAGATATACAGTGCCCAGTTGCGCACGTTCTAACGACAACTTACAGCACTAAATTTCAACGTTACCTTTTAAATTGATTCTTAGTTTACTTAAAACAGTTTAAGGCAATATGTCATAAATGTGAGAATCTTTGTTATGAATTCCAAAGCTAGTAGATAAATATAATACTCATTGAGATGAGAATGGGATGGGCGTTAGGGAATGTTTTTTTAATAATAACACTTTTTTTTCCAATACATGGTTACAATGTGTTTCAAACTGAAACTCGATTTAATTATACTATATATATTTGTATCAAAATTTAAAATACGTCTATCCAAAATTGTAAGTCCTTCCGTTCCAGGTCTGTCGAACTCGGTAGGTTGCCTAGAAAACGCAGGGCGTCGCGCCACCGCGGACGGTGGCGTCGTCAGCCTCGTGAAAAAGGCGGGGGCCATCCCACTCTTGGTGTCGAACACACCTGAACTATGCTTGGGGTGGGAGACCACGAACTTGTTGCGGGGGGCGACGAACAACCCTTACTGTTTGAACAGGACGCCGGGAGGATCGTCTGGTGGCGAGGTAATGGAAAAAAATCTTTTTAATTGGATGCAAGATTTTTTATACTGAAATTCTTCTCGAATTTCAGTATAAAAAATATACATACTTTAAAAAAACACACATACATAGTAACTTAAACCCGAAATTTTTATCATATTTATATATTTTTTTCAAGAATTTTATGTGGGAGAGCCATGCTTCGGCACGTATGGGCCGGCTCGACTCCGCTCGTTACCACGGCCTCACAGAAAACCGGCCGTGAAGCAATGATTGCATTGCATTTCGCCGCGTGACCGAGGTTGCCGGAGGCCCTAACCCTTCCCTCTCCCTTATTCCCGTCCTTCCCCTCTCCCCCCTCTTCCCACTCTTCCCCCCTCCCCCTCTTCTCCTACTCCCACCTTAAAGGGCGGCAACGCACTTGTGACTCTCGAGTTGCAGGTGCCCATGGGCGGCGGTAGTCATTTACCATCAGGTGACCCGTCTGCTCGTTTGCCCGCTGTACCATAAAAAAAAAAGAAGCTATGTAACACCACGCTTCAACCCTTAGAAGAGGAGCAGTAGCCGTTAAAGGGGTCCGGATGTCTTAATAAAAGCTGTTCCCGGATCCCTCCTATTTTAGACGAAGTATGGCACACCGTGTGGTTTTAGTCGGTTCGATTCCGACACCGCCCCACCGAAAACCCCTGTGAGGTGACGGCCCGAGGGGGTTTCAACACGCACAAAAAGGAGCTGTAACCGTAACAAACGTAGGTGAAACTGCGGGTAAAGGCTATAAAATAATATTTCATTAGAAAAATCTTGTTTAAGTTGCTATCTGGGATTTTTAGATTTAATAATTTTGGTTTATTTTGATATGTATTTTTGAATAATGAAAGCCATTGTAAACCAGCTATTGTTATTATTTTTGACTATCAACTTGTTGCTATTCAAATATATTGTTAGGCATCACCATCGGAATCCCAATCGCTCAAACAATCATGGAGTAAAACAGGGGTACTTAAATAAATCGATTCAATCTAATTTTATTTTACTTTTAATATATATATATAATAGAATGCGTGTCGTCGAATTTTCCCATACATTTGCCCTTGCGAAAACGGCCAGTAACTAAAATAATGTATCGAAAATAGTGTTCTATAATTGTGTCTTGTTCATTAAAAAGGTACAGATAATTCTTAGATACCTTCCGCGTCATTGAATAATAATATTATGTTGTCCCTGGCGTCAAGTAAATAAAACTATGAACTATACAAATTCAATTTGAATTCGTGTAATTCCTTTAAAGGTTCTTCTTAAAATATGGAAAGAGTCCAATGTTTTCTTTGATTAGTTTTATCAAAGATGAAGTTCCTAGTCAAGGGTCAATTAGAGGTACATAGATCATAAACTCCTTGTTAATTTGCGATCATACTTATCAATTCTTACCTTTCATGGTCTTACTTATTTAAACTCGCTGGATGGAATATTATTTGTTGAACATTACGCAAACCTACCACAAGTATCATGATTGTAAACATACATATATAACATAATCATGATTGTTGAGATAACATCACTCCTAGATCTCTGCATGGGAAAGTCCGTGGAGCTCAGCAGACATTTGTTTGTAAATGACGTTTGATCGTGAATAAACACTTCACCGTAGTTCACGATGATTGCATCAACTGGGATACAGTGGAATGTAGGCATAAGTAATTAAATACGTGCAACTTCATAAACAACACTGTTGCAGCTTTAAATACGTTGAAATAGAACAGTTCAAAAATGGTGATAGAGCCACGCTTCGATATATATAGGCCGGCTCGACCGGAGTGATACCACGACTTCACAGAAAACCGGCAGTGAACCAATACTCGTGTTTCGCCGAGTGAGTGAGGTTACCGGAGGGCATAACCCTTCTCTCTCCCCCCGCTATGCCATACATATATAATGAGGTATTCTTATGAGTCCAGTTCTCGTAAAACTGTGGTAGTATTCGAAACTGTGCCAGGCTAAAGTTAACAACCCTATCCTTACACTGATCTCTTTCTATCTCTTGAAGCAATGGATAAAACAACTTCCTGCGTTTTCCTCAGCTGTGGCTCAGTGTTTGTCATTCTAATAAGTTAATGAAGAACCATTGTCTCCAGGCACTGTTGTTAACAGATGTAGTAAATAATTTCAGGGTGCTCTGTTAGCTTGTGGCGCCACTCCGTTTAGTGTGGCGTCGGATATCGCGGGCTCCATACGACTTCCCGCCGCCTTCTGTGGCGTGTTCGGACACAAACCAACGCCTGGTAAGTATATACGAAAGGTATAATAGTGGAATTTTAAAGAGGCTAGGACTTCTACTTAGAACTCTGTCTTTTTTAAGTGAAAACTTATTTAGGCACGACTGACAGTTTGTTTTCGTATTTAAATGTCCAAAACAATTTAACTATAAAATTACAATCAATTAAGAATGGATATATAAACCCAATACAAATCTCAAATACCTATTTTTTTTTAACATTGACTCGCGTGCCCACGCTGCCCTTTGCTACAATTAACAACTACACTACAGTCCCCAAATAATTATTTGTGGTCTCTGATGGGGGTAAGAACATTAAAATATTCTTTACATTTTTCCTTGGAATTCATTATTCTTCATTTGTCTTTGGAAAAGAAAACGAAAAAAAGGTTATCGTTGAAAAATATTCAAAAAATTTAAAGATGCGTTTCTGTTCCGCGAACCTTGTTTTCTTTATACCTACTTACTTTTACTTATTATGCCCTAAGGTATAATATCAATAGAGGGTCACATACCGACGCTGAGTGACGCGAGTTTCCCAAAGTTCCTGACGGTGGGGCCCATGACCCGGCGGGCCGACGACCTGCCGCTCTTAATGGACATCATGGCAGGAGATAGCAAGAGCCTGTTGAGGCTGGACCAACCCGTAGACATGAAGAATGTCAAGGTATAAATGTAATCTCTTATGTTAAGTTTTTCTCACTTGCCGCCCAAACGATGGTGACAAAAACTTGCAAAGTGGCAACTCTGGTTATTCCTTCCAGCTCATTCTTCTAAAATGAAGGTTAATGATCAAGCTATGTAGACAGTAATAATTATAAGAGTAACACAGGCAAGCGGAATAGTCAAGCAGGCTAAGGCAAATCAAAATCAAAATTATTTATTTCAAGTAAACCCATTGTAGGTATTTTTGAATTGTCAGAAGTCAGTCAGTATAAATCAGTTGTGAAGCTAGTTGCCTGTTCCAAAACGTAGATCCTATGGAGAAGAACAGACAAGAAACTCCAAGGACACTCTTTTTCAACATGGTTTTTTTTTACAAAATTACTTGTTACATTGCTTATAAGTATAAATAATATGAATTTCATAACGTAAATTGAAAAACTCATAATTAGCGTGTTCTAGTACAAGCTTTTGCAGTTTATAGAGGGATTCAACTGTGAACATCAGAGAGCTTATCATCAACGACGTTTATCGTAAATCCTCTCCGGAAGGTTATTTATAACACACTAGCAGGGCACCCCGGTTTCACCCGCGTAAGTCCCGATCCCGTGGGAATATCGGGATAAAAAGTAGCCTATGCGTTAATCCAGGTCTCCAGCTATCTACGTACCAAGTTTAATCGCAATCGGTTCAGTGGTTTTAGCGTGAAAGAGTAAGCAACATCCATCCATTCATCTATCCATACTTTGACATTTATAATATTAGTGGGATAGAGGCTTTTGAGAATGATACTCATTTGATATCAAAAGATGTCGGTTTATAATCGATGATCATTTGTTGGGTGTAATATTAATTAGTTTAGTATCTCAAAAATTAATACGTTTCACCCTTAATGTTTTCAAGGATACCAATATTATACCAATTAACAATATTTATATGAATTTAAATCGAATTTAAAAAGATATTGTTCATAATAACTTTTAAACTTTCGCGTTCCATTATATAATTATGTATTTACACGGCCTGTGACCACGGCCAGTGCAACCTGGTCGAAACATCAGGCAATTCAGAGGTATGTAATACCTTTTCATGATCGCGTGAATTCCCGTAGAAATTGTTCATCTAAAATCGATTAGTATAATCGATGTTGAACAGTTCAATTCCGATTGAACCGATTTAACATCTAACAAAAGGCGGCCCGGTGTTTTTCACGAAGGCTTCCTTGTTAAGATATACCCGAATCCTTTGCAATAGACCCACTTGTGATGTAATACCGTGTGTTTTAATTTGTTTGATTCCGACATACCACTTCACCGTTAGACCTGGTGAGGTGATGACCTGTGGGGCTTCCACACGATAAAAACCAGGCAGCGCGGTATTAACGAAGTCATTAATCACAAATCGAAGTTTCAACGCTCGATTTAATCAAGACTGGGCTGTTGGTCTGGCTCTAGTGGTTAGTGTACGTGACTGCTGAGCCAGAGGTGTTGGGTTAGATTCCCACCCAGGACAAATAATTGTGTGATGATGAGTATCTGGGTGTAATTTATCTATGATATGTAGGTATTTAGAAATATATGTACTCATAAGTAGGTTTATCAGCAGTCTGGTTATCATAGTACAGGCTCGGCCCAGTTTAGGATCAGACGGCCGCGGTGTCTCAAATTATTTTTTTTTTTTTTTTGTAAAACAATTACGTGTTACCTAGGAGTGTGCCTGAATGTTTGTTTATCAACTGTGGAGTGAGATAGACTAACGTAAGGTATTTTCTAGGTCCTGTACATGCACGAAGCAACGGACTCGATAGCTTTATTGAATGTGGACACCTGCATAAGCGACGCGATAAAAAGTGCTGTCAAATATCTCGAAAAGGAATGTGGGAGTACTATTAGTGAGGTAAGTGAACTCAAACTATTTACTTCACAACTTATAAAAAAGGCAACTGGCAATCTGTGCCGAGTTTTGATAGACGCTGATGACCGCTTACTACCAGGCAAGCCATCTGCTGAATTTCAAATTTAATAGGGCAGTATTTAAGTTTTAATATTTTCATTGCAGTAGTTATGGGGACTGAGTTTTTGTTATATTTTTTTATGATATAGAGTGCAAACGAGCAGACGGGTCACCTGATGGTAAATGACTACCGCCGCCCATGGGCACCTGGAACTCAAGAGTCACACATGCGTTGTCGGCATTTAAGTAGGAGTAGGGGAATGGAAGAAAAAGGGGAGAAGAGGGAAGAGGGAAGGGTTAGGGCCTCCTCACGGTAACCTCAGGGTAACCTCACTCACTCGGCGAAAAGCAATGCAAACCTTGCTTCACTACCAGTTTTCTGTGAGGACGTGGTATCACTCCAGTCTAGGCGGCCCATACGTGCCGAAGCATGGCTCTCCCATAAAAATAATATAAAATACTTTTTTTTTTATGTTATACTTAGTTTTATTAATTCAAAATTCATGAAGCAAAAACCATTGCAACATGAGCTCATTTCTACATTTTATTTGTAACCATTATTTTTTAATTTAAAACCCTGTTTTTTTTTTGTATAAACAAAATAAACTCCAAACTATTAACTGTTGGTAAATTTAACAAACTTTCCTTATCTTGAAGGCAAGACATTATTTTTTCGTCACGCTCACGCTTTCACCAAATCTCAAAAGTTCAGGCGCACTTTCAAAAGTATCGGTCGCGTAACAATTGACTGCTTCCGTTAGCAACAAGCTTTAAATAAATACTTCAATGTCGTCTTTGATTTTACAGGAAAAATTTAAGGATTTGGAAGACTCTGTAGAAATATCGATTTCAGTATTTTTCTCAATGAAAGACATTCCGAATTTGTTGCAAGATCCCGTCAACCCAAAAGTAAGTACCTACCCGTACATCCATACTCCATACAAATAAATAAAATTGAAGTGTCTGTTTGTAATGTCAAAATAATAGGTTTTTTTTAACCTCATACAGTTATTTGCACGATACCAATGAGTAAAAATTAGTTTTTTTTAATTTTTGTCTATCTGTTTATTTCGGCTAATCTCCGGAACATGTGGACCGATTTCCACGGGACTTTCACAGTCAGATAGCTGGTGTTATAAGGAGTAACTTAGGCTACTTTTATTTTGGAAAAAGAATAAGGGATCCGCGCAAAATATACAAATAATTACACGCAAGCGAAGCCACGCGGGAACTGCTAGTATTGAATAAATAAAGTGTTTAGAACAACAAGCGATAGCTGTGATACGTCATCACACCGTTAGAATGAGATGTAATATGTAAAATTACATATCTTTTCTCGTATTTCATCATATCTTTTACACAAATAATATAATTAATATTTATAAACATTAAGCTAACAAAAATACATAAAAAGGAAACGGTTCTGATAAGAATGTGTGTCGATGTAAAATGTCTTTGTATTTTGCATAAACTTAGTACTTACTATACTACGCTGGTATACTAAAAGGCCATACTCACCATCGTGCCTGACGTACGTCCCGCCAAGGACACGCACGATGCACGATGCAAAACGATCGTGAATAGTCTTGACGTACGTCATAATTATTATTAATTGATTGCTGGACTTGTTTTGACGCGTTTTGCATCCAGCGAGTACCCCCATCACATGCTTATGTATATAATATACAGTATATTATACAGTATATAGTTTATATTGCCAATTTGTGGAGAATTCCCCAAAATGCGGGGAATTTCAAACCGATTGACAACACCATTGTGACAGTGCTTTCTGCAAAATAATAAATGATTTGATTGGGGAATTTATGGCGAGACCATCAATGCGGGGAATCGGGATTATTAATTACATTATGACTCCAGGTTTTGTCTCCCCAAACTGGGGAATTTGACCATTATTTTGGGCTAATTTAAGAATATGGCATTGGCAACGCTGGCTACAGCACCGTGGCCTTGAGCGAACGTACAGCCGCGCACGATGCTGTGTATGCTGCGTCGGGCACCGCGTCCTAGTTCAAATTCAAATTCAAAATCATTTATTCAATTAAGACACTAAGTGACATTTACATTGACCTATGCGGAACGTACGTCGGACACGATGATGAGTAGGGCCTTTAAGTCAATGCTATTTTGCATGATTTAATATTGTTCAATTATTATACTATATTAATCATTAATGTAATTTTTCTATAATGCTTGTATTTAATAGTCTTTTTTATATATTTTCTCTCAAATTTGTAATGCCCATAAAAGGCAACCAAGTTGAGACAAATTGTTATAATAAGACATTTTATGTAAACTTGGTTGGCAAATAAAGATTGATTTGATTTGATTTGAAATGTCCCTAGCAAAATGAGACGAAACTGTCTATTTTTGTATCAGTCGGCGTGTAATTTTCTTAGCTGGCTACTGAAATTAGATACTAAACAAACGTCTCATATCATCACGAATCTGTATAGTTATAGTGACAAGTTTTAGGATGTAATTAAAGACGTATGTCAATGTTGCCAGGGAAAAGAATCAAAATCTTCCTGTTTTAATGGTATTAGACCAATTTATATAATTCGTGACGAGTTTTAATTAGTAATCTGCCTAGCTTTGATGGCAGTAATTCAAAATATTTATTTTCTTTACAGCGTGACAAAAGTTTAGTTGTAGAACTAATAAAATACGCGTTTGGTGGTGGATCGCGGTCCCTGCAAGGATTAAGCTTTTCACTTATAAACAGCACTCACTTGTTCATTCCGGAATCACGACGAGGATATTACAATGGAAAAGCAAATAAATTAAGGGATCATATGCAGGTATGTATAGAATAGTGTTAGATATTTAATGGCGCGAAAGGTGAAGACAAGTGGTCCCCTGCCACTACGGCACGGCGAGAATTCAGGGTTCGATTCCCACACCTTAAAATAAATGTGTTATCTACAAACAGTTGTTCCGAGTCTGGATGTTTTTCGAGTCATATAAGAATGGAAAGCAGACGATAATAAATTTAATGTTAAGGTTTTTATTTATTTTTGTAAAAATCAAATTACCAGGAAATTGAATGTTCTGATAACACTAAGGCGTGACGTCGTACCTTGTTATTTCCTACCTACCATTACCACCACCATCACATAAACCAACCATTTTGACGTTTAGAAAAAAGATATGATTTGACTCGACAGTCATTTACTTACCCCATTATCCGAAAATCCGCAAAATTAATTCTATCGCCATTGATATTATAATTAACTGTATCATGAATTCATGACATTTGTAACGCGTGGCCTGTTGGCCTAGTGGTTAATGACCCTGATCGCTACTCCATAGGTTCGATTCCCACCCGAGTCTGGATGTTCTTTGTGTGTTTGTAAAGTCCCCCGCAACACAGGAGTCATTCCTAATGCGGGAATTGCCAATTAAAAAAAAAAAATGACGAATCTGCTCATTTTCAAATATGTTTTGCGACATCAATGTTTATTTATCGGTTCATTTTTTATTCCTTATCTAAACATATTTATGAAATAACTATATATAATTTGGAAAAATAAACGTATGTGATTCCAGAAAGTGTTAGGTGACAATGGAGTGTTGATCTACCCGGTGTTCATCGGCCAAGCTCATCACCACCACGAGGTGTTCCTGAAGGCGTCGGGCGTCATGTACACGATGGTGTTCAACATCCTCGGCATGCCCGCCACCACCGTGCCCCTGGGGATACATAGAGGACTGCCCGTCGGCATCCAGGTAGCGTACCTAGCGCCCTCTAGACATTGATCCTACGTCCTCGGCATGCCCGCCACCACCGTGCCCCTGGGGATACATAGAGGACTGCCCGTCGGCATCCAGGTAGCGTACCTAGCGCCCTCTAGACATTGATCCTACGTCCTCGGCATGCCCGCCACCACCGTGCCCCTGGGGATACATAGAGGACTGCCCGTCGGCATCCAGGTAGCGTACCTAGCGCCCTCTAGACATTGATCCTACGTCCTCGGCATGCCCGCCACCACCGTGCCCCTGGGGATACATTATTATTAAAAAAACTCAAAAAAAATTAATTATAATAATGTCGAAATAAAATTCTCTCATTATAAGATTTGAAATAAATATATTTTTACCATTAAGCCCTATATTACGTTTAAATTCCACAATTTATACAACGCGGCAGTAGAGTATGCGTTTTCAACGCAGAGGTCACGGGTTTGATTCCCGCTTACTGCAAATATTTGAAGGCATGAATGTCTATTTGCATCCTCAGTCACGTGACGTCACGGTGCGGAACGAACTTTGTGAGCTCAGTTTGAGGCCGTCCCTATAAAACTCGTTCATTTTCCTGAGATCAACCAACATGGTTTATATTTCTTCTTTTGGTTATTGCACGTAATATAATTATTGTTACTAAATATCACGTTGTCTTTCACTTTGCATTTTGGAATGACAAAATGAGTTCGAATCTCAGGACCGATCGACACGAGGGCCTCGGTGCGGTGAAAGAAAGAAAGAAAATGTTTTATTCCGTAGACACTTGAGACACAATCATTTTATTATAGTAAAACAAACCGCCTCCGTCCGTGACGTCACCGACCGTGTGAGGCCACCTTTACAAGCTATGCTTAGTTAGGGCTGCCATCCGTCCGGGTTTTCCCGGATTTGTCCTAGTTTAGAGGGCGTCCGGGGAGCTTCCAGGTGGGGTTTTCAAAAAGTGTCCGGGTAAAACCCGGACACTGTGGGAGGGGCAACTTATAATTATTAGATGAACAAGCTGTTTAATTTAATTTAAAAAATGGAATCGGCGTTTTTTTTTTAGGTGTCAGGGAAAGAATCTCGATTTGACACATGTGTCCAGGATTTTTGAAGAGCTTGTCCGGCGTCGGCAATTTAAGTGATGGCAGGCCTATGCTTAGTTAGGTCTAGAAATCGCTATTGAATATGTCACAGAATAATAATTTAACTTTTCAGATTATTGCCGCCCCAAACCAAGACCGATTATGCCTTGCTGTGGCAAAACAACTGGAAGTGGGCTTTGGGGGCTGGAAACCTCCGCAATAGTGACTAGAATTACTATAGTATATGTATGACACCAAATATATGTTTAATATAAGTCTTACAAACCACATATATGGCGTGGTTGATTTTTTACCAGAAAACATTAGATACATTTGTAATAGAAAGTTATTATACTTTATTCTATTTTATACGTAAATGTATATTTAGGGAGCTCTTTAAATCGGAAATTATATGGAATTAGAGAGTAATTTTATTAGTGTTTACGATTGGTGAAACAATTATGACCGTAAAGCACTTCAATGTTGCCACTTGATTAAAATTAGGAAAACACGTGCTGGAACTAAACGTGAAATTAAAAATATATGTATATATCAATATATCGCTGCTAAGCGATCAAAATAAGTATAACTCCTAAATTTTTTCTTTTTCGTCTTAAAATATATTTTATAACCTATATAATGTGATCTACTGTAGTAAAAGGAGCGACTGTAATGTCTATGCATTCGTGTGATCGCTTTCCACCGAGTGGGTCATATGGTTTTTTGGAACCATAATGGAATTAAACAACTGTCGTACGTACCTATTTAAAAAAAAATTGACCAATCGATCAAAGACACAATACCTAAATGGCTATATACTATTAATAAAAGTAATAATACTTGTATAATTTGTACAACAATATTTTGTTGGTTTTTTACTACTTTTAAAATATTTTGATGTATTTGGTATCATATTAATTCTGTTTATATTATTCGAGTGACGATGATATGAAAAATAACATTATCGCCTAAATAATGAATGCATTAAATTGCTTATGAAATCAAAAATATTACTCAATTGGCTTCGTTGAATTTTTTTACAAAATCTTCATACCCAAAAATCAATAATGATGAATAGTGTTACTAGCTAAAAATACACACCGATCTATTAAATTTTTCCCGCCAAAAATAGTTCAACAATAGGACACATTGACTCGCCACTCAAGAGCCATTGATTAGTATTGAAAACATGTTTTACACATTTAAATTCATTTAGAATTAAGAAAATATAATAATTTCTCTACCTATTTTAATCTATTTTAATTTTGTTCCAAAATACAGACAGCTCATATCTCTTGTGGCAATTGGCAGGACTACTAGGAAGATCATAAGATTCATAAGGTCTCATAAAGTAAAAACAATGTTACAGCCATGATGTGTCTACTTGTTGTGGTATCGACTGATATAAAAGACGGATTTAAATTTTTTACGATTCGAGCATTACGCTCTAGAACGGAACTGAAACACAAATGTCACACACACAAAGTGAAATCTTCGCTCGGTAGCTTTTTGTAAAATCGTCATTTTTTTAGATATTTTTTTTTTTGTATAATTGCGTTTTAACAGAAAATACAACTATGCAGTTGAACATAAAAGGTAAAGCTGTATTTATGTACAAAATTTCATCAAAATCGTTAAAGCTGTTTCCGAGATACCCGAAATATAAATCAATATAAATATACAAAAATTGCTCGTTTAAAGTAATAAGATATATTACAACTAACATTTAAAAAAAATAAAAAATGTGTAGACCGGTGCCATACCCAAACAGAAAAAATATAAAAAAGTAATAAATAATGAAATGAAATTTTTGTTCAAGATTCGTGAAGGTAACTATACTTGCCTATTTATTAACTATTGAAGGAGTGATTGATAATTACTGTAATAATAAATATACAATAACAAATGTAATATAATTACATTATAATGTATTTATGTAGTAGATCTAAGCTAATATTGATAAAGAGGTCATGGATTTTAAATTTATTTATAAATGGAACTTTAAATTATATAATCTAATAAATCGAAAACATTGTTTGGTTGGTGCTGAAGCTTAAAAGTGCTGTGCATACAATATTTAGTTTTAAACCAAATAATAATATCATAGGGTTAATACATCCGTTTTCTATTCATTTGAAGTTGGAAGTTTATGAACTGAAACATTTGTTGTAACAACTTTGAAATAAAATAATTGCAATAGATTACATTTTTTTTATTTTTATGTAAAACATAAGCAATCCTCTTTGGTTTTCATCAAATGACCCTAAATTACGCTTTATCATACTTTGAGATAGAACAGCGCCCAATGGTGAACCTCGGTTCTTAGCTACAATCCGCTAGGGTAATCCTTAAATGTGGCATCTCAATCGACAATACAAACAGAGTTTTGTAATTAACAAGCTTACACGACAAGTACTGCGCCGTCTAATCACTGCCTTATGACCTGTGCGGTCATTAGGCATTGACCCACTTTGTTTCCTTACCTTACAGCGTACCTCAGCGCACCTCCAGTGCAAAACCGGACAAGTGCGAGTCTGACTCTCGCATCGAGGGTACTGTTAGCAAACAAACTTGTTTGTAGACAACACATCCATCTCGGGAATCAATTCTCGAAAATTTTTGCCCGTCTTTCCCGCAAGATGTACATCGATTTACAACAAAAACATTTTTCCAATCGCAAAATATAAGTTTGTAATCACAAAAACTATTTTTATGTGATACTAGCAACCCGCCCCGGCTTCGCACGGTTACAAATTATATACCAAAACCTTCCTCATGAATCACTCTGTCTATTAGTGAAAACCGCATGAAAATCCGTTCAGTAGTTTTTCAATTTATCGCGAACAGACAGACAGACGCGGCGGGGACTTTGTTTTATAATATGTAGTGATAAGTAAGGAACAACAAATTAATGACTAGGATTTTTCCTTTACTTGTGATCTCAGACCTTTGCTTCTTATCAAATTTCATGATTCTAGATCAAAGCAAAGTACCCTTTTGCTTGGTCAGGTTTTGGTTTACCTGCGAAATGTTAAAATTTGTTAAAATCTAAGGCTTAATGGCCGTGTCTTTTGATTGCGTTGACTTGGAAACTTGATTTTTCTTACATCTCGAAGGGACCGCTGACATAGGTGTTTAATATTAATTTCAACTTGATGCCTCCACAGGTTCCTGAGGAAAAGGGTCTTGACAGACACATAGGCAGATAGACAGATGTAACAACAAATTAACGACTTTTGGATTTTTTCCTTAACTTGTGCTATGAGACCTTGCTTCTTACCAAATTTTCTGATTTACTTGCAAAATGTTCAAATTTGGTCAAATCTAAGGCTTACATGACCATATCTTTTGACTGCGTTGACTTAGAAGCTTGATTTTTTTACATCTTCAAGGGACCGCAGACATAAGTATTTGGTAAAAATTTTAACTTAATGCCTCCGCGGATTCTTGACAGACAGACAGACGGACAACAAAGTGATCATACAAAGAATCCTTTTTTTTTCCTTTTGAGGAACACAACCTTTAAAAAGGTTTACAGGAGGTCTTTAATAAAACGGGCTCCAATTACGAATTACGATCAAGGTCAATTCGAAGGTCACCAATGGATAGCCAGGGAAAATTCCTGTAACTTTTGTATTTAACGTATTTCCGAAAAATGCATCCCTAGCGAATTAATCTGCTGTTACGGTACTTTTCTAACACCCGGTATAACCAAAACGTAGAATGAGTACAATGGATGAGGTGGCTGTAAGCTAAGATCATATATGTTAACTAGCTACCCGGCGAAGAGTTGCCGTGGTTAGGTACCTAATTTGTTGGACAAAATTTTATTAAAATCTGTTCATTGGTTTAAGACGAGTTCATCGCAAAGAAACGACGTGACACGTGACGTGAAATTTTTATAAAGTTATATAGATGATCTAAGGCTGTAACTTGGATAAGTTTTTCCTCTAAGGGCCCATCCATAAATTACGTCACACGAATCTCATGATTTTTTCAACACCCCCCCCCCCCCCCCCCGTTCTGAATGCATGGCGTGATGAACACCGAGATCAGTAGCACAATCGCCGTCATATTGTCTTTAACTCGTCTCGAAGTACCGCAACGCCGCTCTCGTTGAAATCCCGGTGACGGCGCGTTGGTGGACAAGCGCCCTTTACGTTCTCAAGCAACTGTCCAAAAGAAAATAAACGAATGGACGCAGTATAGTCACAGTATATGTATATACAGTATTGTGACTCGGCACTTTCCTTGAAATAATTACCTACAGGCGGACGGTACGTAAACACGCGATAGGGCTGCCAATAATTTCATCTACCTACTTGAGTTTTTGTGTAGTTTTGTGATTCTAAATATTATAATTTAATTTTTATTATACAATATGAAAAAAATAAGTAGTAGGTAGGTACCTTACATTTTTTACTTTCATAATCATTTCATAATGATGTTTCGTCTAATTCAATAATATAATATGTAAGTAGCTAAATACATAAGTAAATAGATAGCTTAGCCTAGGCAACGACTTAGTACTTTTTTTTAACGCGATCGTGGGTAAGTCACTCGTGTGTCACTTTTTATTATTATACCTATCTACTCTAGCTCTATGTATCTACTTAAATAGTTATTAATATCGATTTCCCATGCCTATTCATCAATCTGTCAGCAGAACTGTCAAATGGTATTTCTTAGATTAGATGGATTAGATGAGCTACATTATTGCTCTTAGATCTAAAATATAATATATTTTGCCGCTAAACATCGGTGTTTATCTATAATTGATTCATTGATGAATATTAATCGTCTCTAGCCGTAGGAAAACAAACTCGTCATTGTAAGTCGGCGTCGGTGACAGGGTTGGATATCGCTGTTTTTGGTTTGTTTATTCCTCATTCATTTTCAGCTTTCTACTTATAATTTATTTGGAAACTTTGTCTTGATAAATAATTGATGAGCATGGGATTCTCAAAAGAAGAATCTGCAACTTTATATTTTCAGATTTCACAATGGACCATCAATTTAACTCGATGTCAGATGCCCAGTTGCAAGCTAAATTAGCCACCGCTGGGTTTCCAGTTTTGCCTATAACTGCGACCACTAGACCGCTCTTATTGAAAAAGTTGCAATCAGGGCTTGCTAGCAAAAGTAAGTACTGAAATAGACTAAGACAATTTGAGTCATGCAATGCATGAAATCAGCTTCGCTCACCTTATCATTAAATTAAAATTAAATTTATATTCTTCATACATTAAATTACTAAGATGATGTACCTACCACCTCAAAAGAAGGTTTTTTATTTCAATGTAAAATGTTGCACATAATTTTATGTAATTTTCAAGATATATTTGTTAAAACACTATACAACAAAAATATCCATGTTAATTATGATTACTAGAGAAATATACTCAGTACAATATATAACATACATAGTGTTGTTATTTGGCTGGTGCTACAAGTTACTGAAAAAAATTATTTAAAATGAAAAGATACAGGAAAGTTCAAGTTTTATGTAAATTTTTCCATATTAATTGGTATTTTAGGTTTATTAAATCTGATTCTTTTTTCAGATTTAATAAATCTGAAATATCTATTGAAATAGAGAAAAAAACATCTTAAATTTTAATATTAATAATGTCTTCACGCAATGTTAATATGTTTTTCCTAATACTTGAGATATTGATGATTATGAAATCGGAAACCATGATTGAATACAAATTGTAATCCTCCAGCATACCTATATTGATGCTGAAAATTCAGAATTATGTCCATTTTGGCTTGCCAATATTACAGGTAACCAATTTTACTCTTAATGCAGTGTAAAAACTTAGGCATTTACTTTTTAATATTACTGACTATTCTTCAAATACTTGGACAATTATAGGATGATGATTAAAGAGGAACAATGCAATTGAAGTTGCTCCAACATATCTGTACAAGAATGACATCAAGTGGCAACTATAATACTGGATAAGTCTGAGTGAGGTACTGTCAGTGACATGCTCATGGTTTCAGAATAAGGCAAGCACAGTATATGATCTTTGAACAGTAAATGAAGCGAAAACTCTATTGTTCTCTCTTCATTGTACAATTTCACTTGTATGTATGCATGTTGTGGAGGAGTTATAATAATCTCTAGTTTGTCTAAGCAAAGTTTTTTAGTGCTATCTTTAAATTTTGGACCATTATAGTGAGTTGACTTTATTTTTGGGGCATTTATTTATTTATTTTATAAGGTTTTTTAGAGATATGTGTAAAATGTTAGTTGTTTGGATGCAGTAGTATTCTACCGTTGATGTAGCTTTTCATTATTGGGTAACATAATAAAATATTTATTTATTTTTCAATATTTTCTTATATGGAAAAGATAGCCATTTGTTGTTTATAACCTAATAATATAATATTTAAATGATTATGTTATTTATAATTGTGCAATCTCAGGTCATGCTGCTTAATTATTCATGCATTATCTGGAGTACCATGCTCACCACACACTCATCGCTTGTGCTTTGAATTACAGCCACATGCTACCTTATCTCTTATTAAAAAGAAACATGTTATTGGACTTGAAATGTATTACCTATATGTCTATGCATACATAATATTTTACAAATCTGCACATGGAAACTAGGTCAAAATAAATATAAAGCAGTGTTTAGCATGAAGTTATTGAGCATGATGTTAGTGGCTAATACTTACTTATTTGTATTTTAATACCCAGTTTATTCCCAGTAATAGGGAATACCCAGTGTATTCCCAGTAATGGGGCACACCCAGTGTATTCCCAGTAATGGGGAATACCCAGTGTATTCCCAGTAATGAGAAATACCCAGTGTATTCCCAGTAATGGGGAATACCCAGTGTATACCTAGTAATGGGGAATACCCAGTGTATTCCCAGTAATGGGGAATACCCAATGTATTCCCCTAACAAAATACTGCTACTACTATAACTGTATCACAAATAAATATCAATAAAGTTATTCATATTCATTCATCATATTATTATAGTAAGTACATAGAATCATTACGTAGATCAGAGGTCATCCACCACTGATATTATTTATATATTGGTATTTTAGGTACCTATAGTAGATAGTATTTTAAAATAGTTTTATAGTTATGTTTACATAGTGTTTTGTGTATGGGTTTGTGTAGTTATAACATTAATAGCAAAATCTTCCAAATAGCGCAAGCTCATTGGATTCTCCAGCTCTGGAAATTCACAGAATTTATTTATTATAGGATGTAGAATTTCAGATATAAAATTATGAAATGATGGCATCGTCATTTACAAAAAAAAAATGGTAATGATGATATTCGATTTTTGTTTATGACTTGGTTTCGCACGGTTTGTGCTGTTACCATTTACTTTTTAAAAGACTCTTTAATATTCAGGTTTCCACTGAAGTGGTGGAACCAAAAAATTCTTCCACTTCTAATCCATCGTCTTTTGCATATTTAATCCTAGCCAGTCACCCCTGGGCATATTATTATTAAAGAAAATCATGCCACTTTATAGTAAATCACTTTATAGTTTCAGATTGCCAAGGAACCCCTAAATACTACACAATGGTTGATAGAGTTTACTCTATGTCAGATGCCCAACTGCAAAAGGCATTAGTTGAGTTTGGTTATAGGGTAATGCCTGTTACTGCTACCACCAGAAAAGTATTGGTGAAAAAGTTGATTTCAATTTATGACGGGACGTCAACTGCTCGTAAAACTGTTTCAAGTACTAGGAACAAGGAATTTTGTTTTAATCCATCAAGCACTACCCTGAGCCCCTTCGATTATAAATTCGCGCCTAATCTGTCTTCATTGAAGTTTCCTATCACAGAGTCTGATACGAATATATTTAATAGTGACAAAAAAGGTACGACAAATGAAATTTTTCGACCATCGCCTGTTGAGCATAAAGCAAATCCTGCAACACTGGATCCACTGCCATTAAAATCCGTAGAAAAGAATAATATGGACGATTATGAAAAGAAAATAATGCACATGTTCCAGACATTTAGCAGTCAGCAAGAC
This sequence comes from Euplagia quadripunctaria, assembly GCA_963859945.1. Lineage (NCBI taxonomy): Eukaryota > Metazoa > Arthropoda > Insecta > Lepidoptera > Erebidae > Euplagia > Euplagia quadripunctaria. Next base: position 23,512,798 of record OY982567.1, on the reverse strand, counting down.
AAACGCTTTCGTGAAATGTTAACAAACATTAACTCTACCAGGCAAGACATGTTCCAGAACTTATCGAATCAGCAAGAAGTGCGCTTCCGAGAACTGTTAACTGACCTTAACTGTGCCAGGCAAGAAATATACCAGACAGTCTCAAATCAGCAAGAGAAACTGTTTAAAGAACTGCTAACTAGTCTCAACTTATCAAGGCAAGATATGTTTCAGACATTATTAAATCAACAGGAGAAACGTTTTAAAGACTTGCTTATCAGCCTTCAGAGTACAAGGGAAGACATGTGTCAGTTAGTACATGATCAGCGAGAGAACCAGTTTGAGGAGCTACTATCAAATGTGAATCGTATAACAATGGAAAAGAATGAACTCGCAAAGACTGTCGATAATTTAACGTCAAAGTATGACGGAGTTCTGCTCCGGCTACAAAAAATAGATTCCGAAAAAAAAGAAGATAAAGAACAGATCCAAATATTACATAAGAAGTTGGAAATACTAGAACGTAGGTTGTCTTTGTCGACAATGATAATAAGAAACATTCCCAAAGTTAACAAACATGACTTTGAAACCAAAGAGGATTTGTGTGAATTTGTTATTAAACTAGGAAAATCAGTTGGTATTCATATCGAAGCATCCAATATTAGAGATGTTTACAGAGAAAATTATGAAACATCTTCAGCGTTAATCGTTGTAGAATTTACCACAATCTTGATGAAAGAAGCACTTTACTCAGCCTTAAAAAAAACACTTAAACTTAACACTACACTTGACTATTTTCAATCTCCAACCTCTTTCTTATTTTTATCTTTTTTTCTATTATTATTTTCTTTTTCTTTTCTCAGTCTTTTTCTCATATGTTACTATTAGGGATTCGAAGTCGTTACCAAATAATATTATTAAGCCATTAAATTGTGTAACCACGAAAGTTAGAAATACATCAAAGACCAAACAGTAAATATAAGTTATTTGTATCTCAGTTAGTTTTATTATACGATTTTATGTTTCTAAGTGGAGGGAGTATTATCTTTCTACTAACTGAAAATGACAAACAGCTGGTTACTGGTAGGTAGGTACCTACGAACACACCCCCGCTGAGGCTAGTATCCGCGCGTCGCATTCACCTACCCGCCAAAAGAAACAACAGTACCACAGAATACATAATAGTACAGGTACAGAAATCTACCTCCGCTAAATTATTTAAATAAATAGCTACTTTTGTTTCAAGTCGCATAGCGCTTATTAGGTACCTACAGTTATATTCACCTAGAAGATGCCTCTCTTTCTACCGCGTAACTTATCTGTTCTGACGACACTGCGACGTTAGGGTTGTCTTTTATTTTAAATTAATTAATCTGAATATTTAACTACCAGTAAGTTGTGTGTCTATTACTCTATTTTTTTGTGAACAAATAAACATAGGCTAGGTACTAATAACTGTAGTCTACATACTAATGAATGACGCGACACAGCGCGTGAATGAGCATCGAATTAACGTGCGGCCTGGCCGGCGCGCACCGGCAGCCCACTGAATTTTGGCACGATTAGTCGACCTCGCCGTGTACTTGTAGCTTTATACCTACATTGCGGAATGGACCTTTCTGTCCGGCCAGGTCCACTACACACGTACATAGTTAAAGCAGGTTTTCTGTAGATCGCCTTAGTGGGGTGGTTCAGATTCGAGTAGAAATCTCTTCAGCTCAACAATCAATAGAAATTTGAATCCTAGTAATTAGTATACCTATTCCTACCAAGGTAAACACAGACACTTCCATAATAAATGCAGTAAATTGGCGGTAGGTAGTAGCTATGCCTTATTATTTTTCCTTCGGCGTATTTCAGACGCAGAAAAATTAAGAATTAACGCCCACGCCGCCTAGCTATATAAATTCACCTTAAAAACCTAGAAAAATCATAGAGTTCCAAGATCGTATCGATAACCGAATAATTCGTTTCGGGGTCGTGGCAGGCATGTCACTCGTAGGAAGGGTCCGGATGTCTTTATAAAAGCTGTTCCCGGATCCCTCCTACTTACGGCGCAGTACGGCACACCGTGTGGTTTTAGTCGGTTCGATTCCGGCACACCGCCCCACCGAAAACCCCGGTGGGGTGACGGTCCGAGGGGGTTTCCACATGCACAAAAAAAAAAAAAGGCATGTCACTCGAGGTAATTGCGCGTTACGCGCTATCTAGGTTATGTAGCGTTAAAGGCGGGGAACAAGCCACGATCGTTGACGTCGGTAGAAAGAGGAAGAAGACAGCAATTTACATGCATTTCTCTCGCACCTCTTCGCTGATTTATCCATAGTATTTGTTTTTATGAGTAATTTTTAGTTTGATAAAGAAGATAGGAAAACCGCATCAAATAAACATTTTGTTTCTTTTGGAAGTCAAGTCTCGGAAATTTCGTCTGCCTGTTAATAATGAACGAAAGGTGCATTATTAAAAGGTAAACGAAATTCTGATGGTCGATGAATATGGTTCCGAGGTTCAGCACAGATTGGAAAAATGACAACAATAATTTTCAAAATCAGCAGAACAAAACTGAAAACATGTTCTGTGTTTTCGGCGGTATCTCCAGCCCTGCAACTATTTCGCTAAATGGAAGGATATCAGTCTGCATTAATTTAAAACACATTGGCTCGAACCTACAAAGTGATGGCGAAATAGACTGGTCTGTACATCATCGAATCAATACAGGGATGATGAACTGGCGGCAGGTAACAGAAACAATATGCAGTGCTAGGTTCCCTATCAAACTGAAAAGACAAATTTAAAAGACGTTCATTGATCTGCCGTCCTGCATGGATCTGAATGTTGACCGTATACTGATTCTGATGCGAATGTTAAAATGGATGTGTGGTGTGACTAGGATGGACCAAGTGAGGAATGAATACATCAGAGGGCTTAAAAGTAGCCAATGGATGAAAGTTGAGGAGCAACAGATTATCGTGGTTCATGGACATTTGATGCGGAAGGGTGATCAAAATGTGGTGAAGAGAGTTTTATGTATGGAAATTGACGGACACAAGAGTAGAGGATGACTAAGAAATTAAGAAGGCCACGGCAGAACGTTGATGCGAGCATCGGCAAGAGTGTGCGTTACGACTCTAGCCGTGTGTGGACGTGCATTAGTCGAAATGAATCACCCAACCGGCTTCGCAAAGGGATGTTCACGTCTGAAATAATCCTCTCCGCATAAACCTGAGCATTGAGGTTGCGCCTGATCCAAATGAGGTCGATTCTTCCACTGATCCAAAAACCGCCCCAAATCATTATTGTTCCCCCTCCATATGAATGAACTTCCTGACAAAATTTCAAACGTTCTTGACGTCCAGAGGTCCTGCGAAATCGAGTACGTCTTGTAACCGGTCTCATACCGAAACGAGATTCATCAGAAAAGCAAACACAACGCCAGTTTTCTTCCTCCCCATTTAAATGTTAGCAAGCCCATTGTAAATGGCCCCTACTATTACAGGGTGCTATAGGTGGAACTCCCATCGGCCTTCGGGAACCACTTCACGTAAACGATTCCTGATGGTCTGGTCGATACGATAACGCTATCGTATCGAACAGACCGACCAGCGTCATAAGCCGCCTCTGGAGACGCCTCCAGAGGCAGCTTATGCCGCTCATCAATCAATCAACAATCGTTTTTTTAAATAGATAGGGGTAATAGGGTTAAACAAGATATTATCCAGTAAAGAAAGGATATGAGTATTCCGGTGAAGACGAATCGGAAGCCACTTGAGTTTAGTATTTGCGTAAGCCAAAAATGAATCTTAGACAGAAATTTTGAAGCCTCTCAAGTTTATCAAGTTGGTCCTCATTAAGATCTAGATAGCTGACGTCGGCATAATCAAGAATAGGGAGAAGAATCGATTGCGCGAGTTCAATTTTAGTAGAAGTCGGAAGGAAATTACGTAATCTTCTTAGAGAAGCCACAGAGGCAAATATCTTGCGACTGACATTTTTTATCTGGACATTCCATGACAGGGTTTTGTCCATATGTATCCCTAGGTTCTTAACATTATTGATTATAGGAATATTAAAACCTTCAAAAGATACTTGTGGAAGTGCTGAACAGTCAATTTTAGCAATAAGTCTGGAGCTACCGACAGTTATAGCTTGCGTCTTACTAGGGTTAACCCTAAGCCCATACATAGTGGTCCATTTGCTTATACTAGCCAGATCTTTATTAATGGTGTCAATACCTTGAGTTCGTTAAGATTTGCTTGACTGTGTATTTGCAAATCATCTGCGTAAAGGTGGTAGGAAGAGAGAAGAGTTCATTCGAGATGCATTTGTGGTGGTTAATGCTGACACGTAATTCTGAGAACTGTAACAAGCGATGAACGTAAGTAATATTCCACACACAGAGTTCAGTACCATCACAAATTAATAAATATTGAATAAAGTTTTAAAGAGATAAAACACCAGCAGCTGTGTTGGACCAAATAGAGTAGATATCATCCAGTCGGATACGCCGCGGGCGGCCGAACAGGTAACCACGAAACCAGTCAATAGCCGTTGGAGATATGTTGAGAGAGTTTAGTATGGCCATGAGAACATCGAAGTCCACAATGTTGAAAGCATTGCTGAAGTCTAGTAGACATAGAATTGTGAGGTTTCCATTCTCCATGCCTGTCCTTATATCGTCTGTAATATTGACGAGAGTGGTAGTCGTGCTGTGGCCTCGACGGAAACCGGATTGGAACGGGTTAAGTAGGTTATTTCTGCAAAGGAATGTACTTCAACTTTTGGTTTGTGGCTTTGTGGAGTTACCACAATTTTGCCAATGTCAAGTAGGTATACGGAGGACAAACTGTCAAAGGATTTTATATAGAGCTGTGGTAGAGCCAAAAAAAAAAAATATTGTAGAGATGTAGAGACTATAAACAAAGGAATGTACCTACTGAGCTGATGGTGGATATGGCGTTCAAGGATTTTTGACAGAAAAGGTAAAATTGAGATAGGACGATATTTTTATTTTTTTATTTATTTTAAGGTTAATCAACAACTGCTTACACTAATGCATATACAAACAGATAGTACAACAAAAAAAAAGAAAAAAAAACAAGTGTATCAGTCATTTACAGATTAACACCGCAAGCTCATAAAAATTGTTTACAATAAAAATATTAATACTAATGGAGGCTACTTAACTACACTTAACATACATATTTGTCTGCACTAAAAAGAAGAAGAAGAACCACAAACACAAAAAAATTAAACAACTGATTTAATCCAAACAATTTCTAACTTAAAGTTAATAAAGTAATAATAATTGACAGACTTATTCACTCAGGCTTAGACGACTTGAAACTTTTGACAATTACCAGATAATATCTTGCCCTTGCTATCTATATGAATGTCAATTAGGTCACTGCATTCATTGACAATTTTGCACATTCTGGCCATTGGCGAATTTGCCCCTAGTACTGTCCTTCTCACTGTCGGGCAAAGAGGGGTAATACAATGTCTGGGGTACCTGGCTGGTGCTCGGAATCGTAAGAGGCTTATCAATTCTGCACAGTCAATTTTGTATATTCGGAGTAGGATACAGGTTTGGGATTCTTCGGTAAAGGAATAATTTGGGCGTCTTTCCATGTCAATGGAAATACACCGCAAACAATGGAAGTATTAAGGATGTGGGTAATAATAGATAACATTTCATCAAGGATGGGAAGGACCATATTACGACTGATAGAATCAGTGCCAATTGCATTAGATGTAATGGACCGAATACTCTTCTCAACATCACAAGCAGACATTTGGCTAAGAACAAATGGAGGGTAAGAAAAATAAATTCAAAAAAAGTCAAAAAGAAATTGCATTGGTTTTGTAAAAACGCCACACACATTTTTATACGAATCGTGATTGACTGTTGATTTTCTATTTTTAATCAAAATTTAAAGAAAATTCTTTATTCAAATAATGAAATTCACTAAAAAGAATCAAAAAAGTTAAAATAATAATCCTATAAAACGTACTTGATCCATACACTTCTTTTGATGTGTGAGGTACTGAGTAACAATAACAAAATGCTATAAAATTGTAGGTACACTGTACGAGAGTTTCATCTAATTTTCTTTTCATTTTTGGAATATTCATATTTTTCATAGATTTACACGACTTTAAATGTAAAACGTTAGAATAGTAACCATTTATTACTGAAATTATATCTTAAAACATTCTAAAAGCTTGCCAAAATAGTACTGCAAAGACATTTGATACCTTTTTTCTTACGGAGATTGTACAGGTAATTTAAAAAATATTTTGGCAACACTAAATAACGACGTTCTTTCGCGGTGCGTGCGACATGACGCGCCGGTGAATTTTAATATAAATTTGACGTAATTCTTCCGTGCATATCTCGAAAATAAGGTGAATGATCACAAATAGCGTTACATAAACAGTGTTCTAGTGAGTGCATATGTGAATAACCTGTAATATTGTGCTTCCAGACTTCACAATGGCCGATCAAGTCGACTCAATGTCAGATGCAGAGCTGCGGACAAAACTAGCCGAGCATGGGTTTCCAGTAATGCCCATTACAGCTTCTACAAGAAAGTTACTGGTGAAAAAGTTGAAATTAGTACTTGACAACAAGAGTAAGCCTAGAAGTAGCGTCGATAACAAAGTTGACAACAGGCGGTCCCTCGCACGCTACTCGAGTGGCGAAGAGTCTGATTTAGACACAACTGCCAATGCTAAAGAGAAACGTGGCCGTCGAGCAACAACAGGCGGGGCCATGCTACCGCCTGCCGCTAACAAGACTCGCCGAGTGCCCATTAAAAAGGACTCTCCTGCTAAACGAGACTCTGACAAAGGCTCAGAGTCTGAAGACGAAAAAGATAGATCTGGATTGAGTACACGCGAGGAGGTTGAAACTGTCACTACTCGCCGAGTAACACGCACGTACGCTGCAAATGACCAGGATGACTATGAGACAGGTTCAGACAGCGATGTTGATGCTGATAAGAAAACATCTAGTCCGTTCCGTAGCAATTCTAGATCAAGCGATTATATCTCCAGTACTTTACCTACTGTTGATGTGGGCACTAGTCCCCCAAAGACATCTATATTCTCGCGAGCTTCTATCATACCAACAAATTACACCTCTACATACTCTTCTAATATGACATCATCTGACAATCTCAATTCCATTCGCTCACGATTAGGTTTGACTTCAACTTTAGCGGACCGTCCATCTGCCAGTAATTATTCTACAAATTTTTCAAGAAGTACTTACCAACCCTCAACTTCAACTATTGATGAGATAGAATCTCCTTACTTAAGTAACTTTACTAGAAGACTATCATCACTGAAATCTGACCCTCCCAAACCAACACCATACCTTGATAGGGACACTAACAATGGTAGCACTCTGTTGCCCCGCAGGTCTTACATTACTGGCCTCAATAGGTCTGATATTATTGACTACAAAACAGCAACTGACAAGAAATTCTTAAAGAATAACCTTGTGTCTCTTGCACTAGTTGTGTTAGTGGCACTTTTTTTTTTTTGCTTATTTTTTATGTATATAGTTAAGAAAAATGACATTACATCAGTGGTAGACGATCAGAACAGTGTCATACCAATCTGCCAGTTGAACATACCAGGCAACAGGCCAGGGGTCAACTGTGTCCCTAAAGAACAAGTCAGTTATGCTAAAGATCTTCTCAAAGTCATTCATCCAGAATTGACCACTCGGATAGCTTCATACAAGTGTGGCCAGGCTGGTGCCCTTCCATATATGACTGAACGAGAAATAATAGAAATTGCCAGTGCTAAAGCAGAAACTGCTGATGTAAGTCAATGCCGCACAGACTTGAATAACTTACAAGTTCTTATTATAAACAATCCTCGCTGGGGTCTCAATGTTGTTCAACTCAAAAGTCTCTACACCAAAGATGTTGAGTTTTCCACCATTAGAGCCACAGACATGATTGTTCAACAGCGGACTAAAGGCACTGTGGCTATCACACTGACTGATCCATCCACTCCTCTTTCATGCTTGTTTGTTAACACCTTATACTCGGCTGGATCCACTTTAGTTGTTGTCACTGTACTTACCATACTAGCATTAGGTGTGCAAAGAGCTTATAAGCACTATGTAAGTTATAAAAAAAGAAAAAGTGAGGAAATCTACTCTATGGTAGAACAAATTATAGATGTGATTTCCCAAGAGACTGAGGATAGTGGAGAGCCATACATATCTGTTGATCATGTTAGAGACACTTTGATTTCACCACAAAACAGGGAGAAAATGGCATCAGTTTGGGATGCAGCTGTTAAATTTATTCAAAGGAATGAGAGCAGGGTCCGTATGGAAGTGCAGTCTGTTGATGGCGAAGATTGCCGTGTTTGGAGGTGGATCTCTGCTCATAGCAGCCCAAAGCGCAGTGCTGCGTGGCAGGGACAGGCTTTTGAAACTCAGGAGGGATCTGTCAACAATCTTGTGGTCTCCCCAACGCCCTGTCTTAAAATTCGACACATGTTTGACAAGAACGATGCCAATCCAAACCTGAGGTCTGTTATTCAAGATGCAATTCTGGAGAAATGTGGAGACCACTGTAACATTCTCCATATCGATGTTGAGAGGACATCATGCTGCGTCTATGTGAAATGTGCTTCACCAACAGATGCTGGGGTCGTTTACAGGAGCTTGCATGGTTGGTGGTATGAGGGTAGGCTAATTACGGTTAAGTATTTGCGTTTGGAACGCTACATGCAAAGATTCCCGAACTCGCCTTCGGTAGGTCCGTATTTAAGGATGACTCGGCCGCGTCGCACTTGGGATGAATAATGACATAGCAGAATAGTGCTATTTATGGCACACCTGGAATGTTTTACTTGTTACAAAACTTCGTAACTTGATCTGTAAGCTTTTTATTTATTGTGAATCACCTTCAAGGATTGTCGTTTGCAGTTGAAGTTAAAAGTTGCATTGAGACAAAATAAATGCATGTAGGATGAAATTGGAAATTGCATTTCACATTCACATGGAATTTTATCATTCTTCTAATATTTTCATAATAAATGTTCTGCATAATATTTGTTCATTTGTGCTTTTCCCATTTATTTTTTAAATATCTATGAATGTAAGATTGGAAATTTGAAAAATAATACACTTGAATTTTTTTCTAATACAAGTCTTGCCTCATATGTCAGTGATTGTAATAATATAATGATTGTACCTGTGTTAATTGTATAAATATGAACCCCCTCCCTTAGATATTGTATCACTAAGCTTGTGTAAATTCTTGTATTTGTCAATTAAAAATTGTATGACTAGTGTCACTGATCTGATTGTTTTCCTCATAGGTGCTGGTCTTAACATAATGCCTTAGATTTGAACTAAACATAGCATGTGATGAAATTCTGCTCAGTCCGATTGTTGTACATATTTTACATCACAAAATACATGTTTAATTTGTACTCTTTGATAAGTTGAAGTCACTATGGCTTATATTTGTTAATGTATTTACTGTTTTGGAACAAACTGTTTAAAAAAAATGGTAGTTTAAGTAGAGGTAAGTTTCGTAGGGTATACCGACGCATACACATATTTGATTTATTTTTTCTTATAATATTAAGTTTAATGATGCTACAGCACAACGTAAAGATAACTAAGATTGTTTTAATTTGGTATAAAATTGACATTTTCTTTAAGTATTTCTACTAACTTCACTGTTCGTAATGTCTAGTTATTTTTATGGATTGATTTTCATTTTCTAATAAATTGATATAAGTACCAACTTGTTTCTTTATTCAAAATCAAGATCATTTCAATCATATAGGTATTTCTGAGTTATCAGGAGAAGACAGTGAAAATTAGTCAATTGTAGATCCTACAGAGAAGAATGACATATATGTATGTACATGGAGTTTTGTACTAAGAACCTCAGTCGAAGAAATCCTATATATTTTATATACATAAACTATATATCCCTGAAGCGGTAGGCAGTAGGCCGACCAATCTGGTAAAATACCCGTATTATACGGGTATTTTACCAGATTGGTCCACTGCTAGAAGCTGAGCTTTTGGCCGCCTACCGATCACGTTTCCAGACCCGACGCAGCTACGGAGAATTGCGTAACAGACAAACCTAAGAACAATTTGTAATTTGCACGATCAGCATCGAACCCATGGACTGTACAGTAATAACTAGAGTATCGAACCTGAGACACATTTATCATTCAGCGTGACTAAAATATACGTTGTCTCACCTGTGCTGGAAGACAGGATTTTCCCATCTGTAATGAGCAGGCACAGCACTGTTCCTTAGCGTTATATACACGCGCACGAGGTATAACAGGCGCATAAAAATGTAAATCAGCCTTTAAAGTTTTATTTAAAAATTGAGACTATAATAATTCAAGAATAAAATGATAAAAACTACTATTTTAACTATAGGTACTGGCAGTAGTGGCCCTAGCTACATTTTTAAGTGGTGCGCGACCCCAAAGTGGCGCCCCTATAAATTCAAAAACTAATTTTTTTCAGTCCTCAAAAATTATTTTGGACACCCCCTACTTAATTGTTGTTGTGGATAAAAATTGTAATAAAAATTTTGTTCGCCGTAATAAGAATTGGATGACTTTTTTTTGGGAAATGGCGCCGGTACTAATTTGCGAATTCATTACGTAATTGAACGTGATGAAACTTGTAATTAGGATCAGGTAGATCTCTATTCGTTGGGGAGCCATGCTTCGGCACGTATGGACCGGAGTGATAAGTATAACACGGCCGCACAGAAAACCGGCAATGATGCAATGTTTCATTGCTTTTCGCCGCGGGAGTCAGATTACGGGAGGCCCTAACCCTTCCCTCTCTCCCTCAACCCCTACACCCACCTTAAAGGCCGGCAACGCATTTGTAACTCTTGATTTGCAGTTGCCCATGGGCGGCGGTAGTCATTTACAATCAGGTGACCCATCTGCTCCTTTGCCTCCTATACCATAAAAAAAATCTTGTTTTTTTTAGATTCTCAACCAGCGAAGTCATAACTACTATTACTTTAAGGGTTAAAGCCTAAAAAGGTCGAAATAAACCTACCGAGGGTAAGTAGTTGTGCGGATTGGGTAATGGCCTGATTGTAAGATATTAAAAATAATCTAATCTGACAAATGAAGATTTAAATTATGACGTTTTCATTGCTAATTCGGTTCGTCAAATGTACAAAGTCGAGTGAAAGTAGATTCTTTTTTTTGTAACATTTCGATGAATATTTGTAATCGTAATTAAAAGATAAGGCTCGTTGCGATTTCCAAACATGAGATCACTGAAAAGACATACCTACATACATGTATAAAGAATTATCTTGCATGTCTTAAACAGAAATACAAACACATTAATATCTTTAAGACACCTCTAATAAACTCAATTGACCAGTAATTTAAATTGTTTTGTGGTAGGTACCCACTTTATTACTTACACATTACTTAGATGTAAAAAATTATAACAGGTACCCAACTGATAAGCCGCTCCGGCTTACTATATTTATCTTGTATTGTCTCTGATAAACGAATGTAATTCTTTTGAGAAAATACATGTCTTAAACCATAAAATTATTCCTTTTGTGAGACTGGTCTTTTTAAAAAAGTAAACAGATATTATGACAAAATGTTGAGAATGATAGATGAACAAACTTTTTTCACAATCAATTTTATTGTATTACAAAAACAATATGTATAACATTTAAAAAAATATACTTCTCTTATAATAACTACAAGCAACAAATATAAATATTTAGTTATGGTGATTGTTGGAAATTTTAATTAACATACACAACAAGGCACAATATTGTTCTAATAGTTTTATTTTATGAAAAAAAATATCCTGGTCAAAAATTAAAGAAATAATATACAAAGAAATTTAACTCAAGTTCAAAGACGGCTCCACGCAAACTGTACCGCAATGGGCGTAGCTGAAAAACTATACCGTGCAGCCTTCACTTACTTACTGTTTATTTGTGTGTTAATGGCACCGAATGCCCTCTCTTAATAAAAACCTTTTGTATTATCACACATTATACATATAAAAATACCTTCTTTTCTAAGGTGATTTGAATCAAGTTCTACACGAAAGCACACTTAACTATCTTAGTTTTATAAGATCTTAACCACTTTTGGCCTTATATCTAATTATGAATTGAATGCAACACTTAAGTATGATCGGGCTGAAATATATTTATAATGTCTTTATAGTCAATAGTGTTATAAGAAATTGAGTTGAAAATTTAAAAGAATTTAGATTAAAATTGGCAGTTATTTAAACATACGAAAATGGATGTTAACGCGGACAGAGCTGCGGAAGAAAATTTAAATAAAATTGACTTCAACCCTAATACATTAATGTTCTATACCCATAATACATAAAAACTAATTCAGTAAGTTATGTGGTGTGCATAAGGGCACTAACGAAGTGTGCCCTAAAGAGTCCAGCTTTTAGTTTTAATTGGACCTCGTCCAGCAGAAAAGATCCAACAACAATTTGGTACTCACATAACTAGGTATTTTTATTTGCATTTTTAAAAACTTTATAATGTGAGATAGTATCTTTTTGGCACATTTTTGTGAATAATGTGATCAAACTGCCAGGATTTCTCGTGTCTATATAAAACTTGATTCATTAACTCTGACCTATTTACTTCTGGCGTTTAAGCGTTCCGAACAAACTCATTTTCGTAGTTCAATATTAGCAGGATGTATGTGACATCAGTAGTGCAGGGTGTCGAGCAGCGCCTGGAAGCAGCGCCACCTGTCGGGCAGGTACAGCGCCTCGAACACGTGCGGGAAGGGCGCGTCCCACCCGCACACGCGGGACACGGGCGCCTCCAGGTGCAGGAAACATTCCTCCTACAATGTTACAAAAATATATTTATTCAAAATCACAAGAATTACCACAATACGCGCACGATTAACGAAAATAAAATTACTAATTATCTGGACTGGTTTAAATACGTAAGGCGATACATAAGTTTTGTCGCATGCAAACTAAATATCACAATATCGTAATTTGAAGTCATAAACATTAAAAAAAAAGTCGAGGCAAAGAATAGTTTGTTCGATTTTTAAATTAGGTATTTTTTAAATGAAAATGGCGGGCTTCTCTCGTTATGACAGTCGTGTAATTATTTGGTATTTCTTTAATTAAACGTGGCTTAACTAAACAAAAATGTTTCGAGGAAATGAGTAGTGCACCGACGGAAACTTGTCCATCTCTAAGGACCATAGAACGGTGGTAAATTCAATCGCGACAATTTTAACTTGGAGGATGATGCGAGGTCCGGCAGGCCGATAGAAGTGACTACTGATAAGAGCATTGACACTGTACGAGTATGGTATGCAGATGAATGTTTATCTCAAGAATTAGAAGCCTTAACCAATGATACCTTTTGCATTAATTCCTGTACATCGAGCTGACAAAATTACCAAATTGCTAGGAATCCTTATAGACCGGATTTAGGACCATGCGATTTTGTAAGTAAACTAAAATCGTATTTTTTTATGAGATTGGGGGTAAACGAGCAGACGGGTCACCTGATGGTAAGCGACTACCGCCGTCCATGGTCACCTGCAACTCAAGAGTCACAAGTGCGTTTCCGGCCTTTAAGGTGGGAGTAGGGCAAGGGGAGGAAGGTGGGAAAAGGGACAGTTTGGGCAGGGGAGAAGAGAGGGAGAGGGAAGGGTTAGGGCCTTCCGGGACCTCACTCACTCGGCGAAAACCAATGCAAGCAAATGATAGAAATTTCAAGCGCACCGTTGTCAACCGCTCATATCATTATATAAATGCTGTTTACATATTTACTCAGGTTACGCTACGCCCCACGATTTTTTACACACATACATAATTTTTCGACTCGCATTATTAATACCGCCATTTCTGCTAATAATCGCTGGGCACTTTTCATTAAAGATTGATGCACCCGATTTAATTGTTCATATAATAATTATGTAAATCACAGTAAAGGTCTTGCAATGGCAATTCACAGTTTGTCCAGGTGTCAGCGCTTCTGTATTTTTCTGCCGCTGAAGCAATAAACTGCATGCGCAGAAATGACATTACTTTTCAGTCCCCCTAATACATACATAAAATTGGTAATTCCTTAACAAAAACAGAGAATTATTAATTAAAAAAAATAGTCATTTGACCTGTATGGTGGCTGCTAACTCCGCGCCGAAGCCGGAGGTGAGCGGCGCCTCGTGCGAGATCACACAACGACCGGTCTTCTTCACCGACTGGAATCAAGTGCAACGTGTTGTAGACTACAAATTCAAATTTATTTATTTGCAGAAAAGTCGGTACAGAAAGATCTTACATGTTTAAATATTCTAACACATGCGACTTTAGTCAATACTATTGACATGCAAATTATCACTATAATTATTGATACAAATAATCTAATTATACAATTCAATAACGTTCAATATGTCTATACTAATATTTATTATAATGTCAAAGTTTTAATACTATTTAATGATGTCAAGCTTTAATTCATTTTAATAATTTTTAGTTGTATTCAAACATGATTTTAATTGTATTCGTGGAATATATTCATAATTTACTAGCTGTCCCTAGTTAAGTTTTATTTTTTGTGCAAACTTCACATAAACCATCTACTAAATAGTCAGAACAAAGCCTAAACATTTGGTTTGGATAGGTGGGCCCGTTCTTGAGATATAAAATTACAACGAAAAGTGGCATTGATTTTTATATATATGGATTTCAAATAACAGAACAATACTACTACACAATAGATTATAGATTACACCTCCACGGGTCGTTTTAGAGCTTTGTGTGGGCTCACATTATCTATAGCACCTTAGTCACACACGGTTTCACCCCTTACAGTGACTAAATAATAATAATATACAGGGTGTTACAGAAGGGTGTGGTTATATTTTAGGGTCGTATAGTTAGACCCCATGAATGACGTAAAGCGCTAATAATTTTAGGAAAATTGACCGGTAACACTAACATTTCGTAAGAGAGAGGGCCGACATAAATACAACTATGGGTATTTAATACCAAAAATGTTGATGAAATGTCCGGATTTAATTTTAATGTCAGCTTGACAGCATAAAAAAATAAAAAACAAAATCAATGAAATTGACATGAAAATATATAATATAGGGTTTAAAAGTGTGCACCTACATCATTATAAGCATTTTAGGAATTTTTTTTTGAAAATCCATTTTTTTCGTCTACACGTAAAGTTCCTAAAATTTATCACACCTTTTTGCAACACCCTGTATACTTAACTCAACTCTCAACATTTCATTCCTTTCTATAACATCCTGTATACTTAACTCGATTGATCAGATCAGATAATAATTTTAATCAGATGCTAAAGCCGAGTCTCATTTCATGATGTTGTCAAACTTGTGTCTAGCAATCATTAATATAAGTAGCCTTTGTAAAGCGTCTTCAATGAGGCAACCTAAAACTATAAACTAATGATCTATATTAATCATCCCTTGGGGTTCGTATTCTTTAAGGGACTGCTCTGGAAGTATAACCAATTAATAACCAACTCTCTTTTAAAATCGGTTAAAAAGGTCAACCTAATTATTACTATCGCAGACGAGATACCACCCAATAAAAACCATCTATTTTCTTCAGTTGCTGAAATATTAAGATTTTTCACTATTTTCTACATCTTAAAATACTTACATTACAAACTGTCTCCTCATCCCACGGCAAGATGGACTGCAAGTCGATGACGTCACATTTGACGCCCAGTTTCTCCTTAGCCATGTCCGCGACCTCCAGCAGCACGTGGACCTGGGTGCCCCAACCGACCAGGGTCGCTGCGTCTCCTGCCGACCTCATACTTTATGTACTCTTACTTTACATATGTACCAACAGCAGATGCATTCAGTACGGCGACGCGCTTCCCTTTGAGGGCTATCAGTATGGTGGCGCGTGGCCATTGGCCCGTCCACAACTTTTAGGAAATTTTGCGTCAATCAACCTGTCTGCTCTTAAGTCTTTTTTCCGCTGTACATACTGTTCATCGCAGGGATAATGGGAAACAGAACTGGCCTACTTATTAGTCGAAAGCAAGAAAGACGAATGTCGCAGAACTATTGCATTTTGTTTATAAAGATGCGTTTCGAACAAATATACCATACATACACATTCCCTAACAAAAAACGCGACAAATACTGCCACTATATACTACTACAATACTTTACGTTCGTTCAATAAGCCGTCCTAATAATAAGACAGACCATACAATGAATGTCTCTGCAAATATATGTTTGTCATTGTTTGATACAAAAACTTTAATGTATAGTTCAAAATAACTAACTTATTATCGTTTGTTATAGTGCCAGTACGTGGGAGACCGATCTTCACTCAGTAGCTTTTTGTGACATCGTTATTGTTTTTTTTTTGTAAAATTGCGTTTTTACAGGAAATACAACTATGTAGTTGAACTTAAAATCCAAAACTGTATCTGTATATTATGTTTAAAATAAATTAATACATACATACAAGAATTGCTAATAAAGAATTGTAAAATTATGTAAAATAAAGTAATAATATTATTACACTTAAAAACATTAAAATTATCATAAAAATGTTATACTTATCAATTTCATTGGTCTTTGTACTTTTTCGCATTTTTTTACTACACTCAAAACGTCACATACTAGTGTCTATGAAGCTAGCGTAGCCAAGTCATAGGGCCGTAATAAAACTTACACTATATTTTTTTGCTAATTATTTGCTATTTTTTTGGCAAAGAATTGAATTTTTTGCCAAAGCCATTTCCGAGAAACAATGGTCTTGCTGGTTTGAGACTTAAGCCAGCGTAGCCAACGCTATATCTCCGGATCTCTTACACTTATCAAAACAGGCTTCGTGGCATATTTTTTGCTAATTATTTGCTATTTTTTTGCCAAAGAATTGTTTTTTTTTTTGCTATAGCCATTGACAAGAAAAATGGTCCTGCTGACATGTAACTGAAACCACCGTATCAGTTAATGCCATTTTCTGAGCGCTGATCATCCGCATCTATGGTGTATATGATCAATGAAGATGCCCTAAATTTCTGCAATTAAAAAAACGTGTGCTAAGTGAAATTGAAATCGAACAGTCAAAAAACATTAAGATCTACCGACCTTCTCTCAGTAGCTGTGCCTTCCCCAGAGGGAGCGTGTAGTCTCCGACGGGCACCTCCTCGTTGGCGGAGCGGTACAAGATCTTGGGCTCCAAGAACACGCAGGGGTCGGGCTCCCTGATACACGCCAGGAGGAGACCCTTCGCTGCGATGGGACCGCGGGGTACCACCACCTGGAAATATGTATCGCGTTTTAAAATGCTGCGGTGTACTGTTAGTGTAGTATGTGACGTACATGGCCATAATAAAACCCGGTTACATGTGTAGTATACGTACCCTGAGGCCGGGCACGTGCGCGAAGAACGCCTCGGGGCTCTGCGAGTGGTACAGCGCGCCGTGCCCCGACTCGACAGTCTCGTACATGTGTAGTATACGTACCCTGAGGCCGGGCACGTGCGCGAAGAACGCCTCGGGGCTCTGCGAGTGGTACAGCGCGCCGTGCCCCGACTCGACAGTCTCGTACATGTGTAGTATACGTACCCTGAGGCCGGGCACGTGCGCGAAGAACGCCTCGGGGCTCTGCGAGTGGTACAGCGCGCCGTGCCCCGACTCGACAGTCTCGTACATGTGTAGTATACGTACCCTGAGGCCGGGCACGTGCGCGAAGAACGCCTCGGGGCTCTGCGAGTGGTACAGCGCGCCGTGCCCCGACTCGACAGTCTCGTACATGTGTAGTATACGTACCCTGAGGCCGGGCACGTGCGCGAAGAACGCCTCGGGGCTCTGCGAGTGGTACAGCGCGCCGTGCCCCGACTCGACAGTCTCGTACATGTGTAGTATACGTACCCTGAGGCCGGGCACGTGCGCGAAGAACGCCTCGGGGCTCTGCGAGTGGTACAGCGCGCCGTGCCCCGACTCGACAGTCTCGTACATGTGTAGTATACGTACCCTGAGGCCGGGCACGTGCGCGAAGAACGCCTCGGGGCTCTGCGAGTGGTACAGCGCGCCGTGCCCCGACTCGACAGTCTCGTACATGTGTAGTATACGTACCCTGAGGCCGGGCACGTGCGCGAAGAACGCCTCGGGGCTCTGCGAGTGGTACAGCGCGCCGTGCCCCGACTCGACAGTCTCGTACATGTGTAGTATACGTACCCTGAGGCCGGGCACGTGCGCGAAGAACGCCTCGGGGCTCTGCGAGTGGTACAGCGCGCCGTGCCCCGACTCGACAGTCTCGTACATGTGTAGTATACGTACCCTGAGGCCGGGCACGTGCGCGAAGAACGCCTCGGGGCTCTGCGAGTGGTACAGCGCGCCGTGCCCCGACTCGACAGTCTCGTACATGTGTAGTATACGTACCCTGAGGCCGGGCACGTGCGCGAAGAACGCCTCGGGGCTCTGCGAGTGGTACAGCGCGCCGTGCCCCGACTCGACAGTCTCGTACATGTGTAGTATACGTACCCTGAGGCCGGGCACGTGCGCGAAGAACGCCTCGGGGCTCTGCGAGTGGTACAGCGCGCCGTGCCCCGACTCGACAGTCTCGTACATGTGTAGTATACGTACCCTGAGGCCGGGCACGTGCGCGAAGAACGCCTCGGGGCTCTGCGAGTGGTACAGCGCGCCGTGCCCCGACTCGACAGTCTCGTACATGTGTAGTATACGTACCCTGAGGCCGGGCACGTGCGCGAAGAACGCCTCGGGGCTCTGCGAGTGGTACAGCGCGCCGTGCCCCGACTCGACAGTCTCGTACATGTGTAGTATACGTACCCTGAGGCCGGGCACGTGCGCGAAGAACGCCTCGGGGCTCTGCGAGTGGTACAGCGCGCCGTGCCCCGACTCGACAGTCTCGTACATGTGTAGTATACGTACCCTGAGGCCGGGCACGTGCGCGAAGAACGCCTCGGGGCTCTGCGAGTGGTACAGCGCGCCGTGCCCCGACTCGACAGTCTCGTACATGTGTAGTATACGTACCCTGAGGCCGGGCACGTGCGCGAAGAACGCCTCGGGGCTCTGCGAGTGGTACAGCGCGCCGTGCCCCGACTCGACAGTCTCGTACATGTGTAGTATACGTACCCTGAGGCCGGGCACGTGCGCGAAGAACGCCTCGGGGCTCTGCGAGTGGTACAGCGCGCCGTGCCCCGACTCGACAGTCTCGTACATGTGTAGTATACGTACCCTGAGGCCGGGCACGTGCGCGAAGAACGCCTCGGGGCTCTGCGAGTGGTACAGCGCGCCGTGCCCCGACTCGACAGTCTCGTACATGTGTAGTATACGTACCCTGAGGCCGGGCACGTGCGCGAAGAACGCCTCGGGGCTCTGCGAGTGGTACAGCGCGCCGTGCCCCGACTCGACAGTCTCGTACATGTGTAGTATACGTACCCTGAGGCCGGGCACGTGCGCGAAGAACGCCTCGGGGCTCTGCGAGTGGTACAGCGCGCCGTGCCCCGACTCGACAGTCTCGTACATGTGTAGTATACGTACCCTGAGGCCGGGCACGTGCGCGAAGAACGCCTCGGGGCTCTGCGAGTGGTACAGCGCGCCGTGCCCCGACTCGACAGTCTCGTACATGTGTAGTATACGTACCCTGAGGCCGGGCACGTGCGCGAAGAACGCCTCGGGGCTCTGCGAGTGGTACAGCGCGCCGTGCCCCGACTCGACAGTCTCGTACATGTGTAGTATACGTACCCTGAGGCCGGGCACGTGCGCGAAGAACGCCTCGGGGCTCTGCGAGTGGTACAGCGCGCCGTGCCCCGACTCGACAGTCTCGTACATGTGTAGTATACGTACCCTGAGGCCGGGCACGTGCGCGAAGAACGCCTCGGGGCTCTGCGAGTGGTACAGCGCGCCGTGCCCCGACTCGACAGTCTCGTACATGTGTAGTATACGTACCCTGAGGCCGGGCACGTGCGCGAAGAACGCCTCGGGGCTCTGCGAGTGGTACAGCGCGCCGTGCCCCACGGCGCTGCAGGGGCTGCGCACGGTGAGCGCGCCGCACGCGAACTGTCCGCCCGAACGGTACCGCGCTTTCGCTGCTTCGTTTATTATCTGGAACGACAACATACTTCAAAAATAACAACTACGAACTAAAATACGTAAGTACTGTGATAAAGATATACAGATAAGGACGGACACAATATGGTATGGCTTATAGTGATGAAAAATTAACAAACCTGATCAAAAGCTGGGAAGATGTAATCGGCAAACTGTATTTCAGCTATAGCCGTAGCCCCAGCTGTTGCTAGTCCGATGCCAAAGCCAGCAATGCCTTGTTCAGATAGCGGTGTGTTGAACACTCTGTCTTTGCCATATTTCTCCTGGAATGGATACAATACGATAATGAGTAGGTGTGAAGGGTGGTTCAACTACACAAGTGGATATTATCCTAAATCTTGAGAAAATAATTTATTTCTCTTATTTTTTAGTTAGAGAGTATTTTGTATCATCATTAATATGACAAATATGGTAAAAGGAGTTGTTGAAAGATAAAAGAAGGGTTCTAAATTGACTATTCTAGCCAAGAATATACCAAATGAGTCTCAAAGTGTATGAAGTTTCAAACCATTTGACCATTAACTCTTATTCTTTAGAATCTGTATTGATATTTGAAGTAGGTATTAATAACATCTTTACCAAATTTTAACTAACTAGGCAGGCCATTTTAAGATGGATATTTTTGTAGCATTTCCAACATTCGGAAAATTTTCTTCTAATTTTATTAAATTTAGATACCCATATAAACAGTAAAATTCACTAGCGGAATCCACTGGTTCCTAAATACTGTCTTAAATAAGGACTTTTGGGCCTCCGTGATAATGGGAGCCCTGGGCACAGACCCCGGATGCCTCCGGCCCCCCCGCCTATGGTTAAGAGTGGTACTGAACATGGGTAACCTAAAAATCTTGTATTAATTTTGAAGTATTCTTAAGTTATATTATTAATGCGAATGTGAGTTTTTTTTAAACTTTCAAAACATCTTGCTTTCCTAAATTTACTACTTATTAAAGTGAGAAAAGGTGCGGATAAAAGCCATTAAATTCATATACCTGGAGTCCAAGTGAACATCGGAACACTCCACCAAATCCAACATCTTCACCAAATAGCACAGCTGTTGGGTCAGTCTTGAGAGTGATGTCCATGGCATTGTTGATTGCTTGCATCATGTTCATCTTAGCAGTTTCGCCTACAAATAGTCAATGGTTTAGATATTAAAAAAATCAAATAGGCATGATTGCAGTGGTGACCCCAACCTTTATTAGTTTTTTTTTAAGAATACTAGCAATATGGGTTACACATATTAGTGTTCTTATTAACTTCTCCAGCTGATCTAAGTGCTTGTGTTAGGAGTGGGTTCATGACGGTAGTACACTGGGTGGTGTTTGAACCCATAATTTTCGATTTCATCGCAAGTCCAATGCCTTTGCTACTACCACCACTTATTTATTTCATTCTATGTGTGTGTAGTTATATGTTTATTTATGGATTTTACTAAACATTAACAGTATGTAGATGTTAATAGATGGAGAATAACAAACTAAGTTTCAATATAGGTAATGTACTAGATTATTGGAATGTATTCAGATCGAGAAGGCAAGAACAATTCAAAGCATTTAATATGTAATTTTGTTATAAATTAATCCAATGCATAATAACACTGAGAATGCTTTCAGGATATTGAAAATTAGGCTATGAATAAAAGATAAAATTTAAAACTTTCACATTCCATGATATAATTATGTATTTAAAGGGGCATTAACGCGATCACGAAAAGGTATTACATACCTCTGAACTGCCTGACGTTTTGACCAGGTTGCACTGGCCGTGGTCACAGGCTAACTGGCTCAGCGGTGCACGCCCTCCGTCATCGAGATCGTGAGGTAGAACCTTCTACCTCACGATCTCGACGATGGAATTTCCGTTTAAATACATAATTATAAAATTTTTAAGTTCTATGTTAACAATGTAAGGTATTAAGAGTAATTTCTGCTGTGGTAATTGAGATATCACTTAGTCAGGAAGATGCTTTTTCTGATTTACTGCTCTCTTAATTACCACACCTTATGTCACTAGCTAATGCCAGTGATTTGCAATAATTTAGCAATTTTCCATAACACAGTATTATTAATTAAGTACACTACTATTTGAGTTATAGACTCTATTTCAATGAAGGGGAAGAGAAAGCAAGAATAGGATGGTTTATTTCTTTTTAGCATGTCTTTGGTAGGCACATGTTGTATAAGGTCTTCCTGTGCAAAATTGCAAGATTCACACAAACCACATTTTTTATCTATCAAATGTTTTAAAAAGTTTTGTGAAGTCCATACCAGTATCCTTTTTCGGATAGATAGTATTTTAAGTAATTAGAAATGGTTTAATTATATAAAACTATTTAATGCTATCAAATAAGAACATGGAGTGAAAAGTTCTATATAAAACAATTTACAACAAAGATTATTGTAAAATCAATAAGTAAAATCAGTAATTGGTTAAGTTGAGCATACGATAAAACTATCAAAAGGTTAAAATCAGTATAAATGCAAATGAAATAAGTATATTAATTACTTACCTTCAACTGGTACTTCATTATCTGGGTAGTAAATAAAATGCGACGACAGTCTTTGACTATTATTTGTCACATTTTTTATTAATTTTATAAACAAACTTGTCTTTTTTGTTACCAAACTAGCCATTTTAAGCAGTGATTACGTGCTCAATGTTCGTAGTCGAAACTAATAATGAATTAGGTAATGTTTCTTATCTACAATTGTAATCAGCTTTGGTTTGATTATAAATTAATAAATAATCTTGAGGCAAGAGCGTCGAGCGGTGATTGATGACGAAATAGTGAATTGTTTTTATCATGTTTTCATCAAAGAACATTCCTGATGTGATGGGTGATTTGACTTGACGTTTCATTATTTTGACGTATAGGCACAGAATACATAATAGTACTCTTATTACGTACTCTTAGTACATAATAGTACGTGACAGAAGCTAGGGATGTGAAAATAATAATCAATAATTTAAAATATCGATTCCGTCTTCATTAAAAAAAAACGATTTGTTAAAAATCGATGTTTGGATCACACAACTCGCCGGACCGAGTCTGGAGTGTGCCGTGAAAATAGAGGTATTATAGCCAGAGGCGGGAAGGTATTGAATTCGCTATAAGTGGGTTGGCGACGTCGTCGGTCGAAAGAGAAAGAAGACAGCAATTTACATGTATCTCTCTCGCATCTCTTCGCTGATTAGTTGACTCAAAGTATACCTATGAGTAAATGTCATCAGAGATCCAAAACATAACATATGCACCTATATATATTACTGTATGCATTACTATGTAGTAGTTATTTATAGTTTAAAAAAATGTATACATGACAAAAAGCTGTTGTGTTTGTAAATGCTTTACTCACCCTTTTTTAACCGACGAAAAAAAAAGGAGGTTCTCAATTCGACCGTATATATATATAAATTTTTTTTTTATGTTTGTTCAGCCCTCTCTCCGTTATTTATGAACCGCTTTTGATCATTCTTTTTTTGTTAGATAGGTACGTATAGTCATGTCCATTTCTATGTAGGTACATATAAAATTTTGATAATTAATCAGTTTGTTTTTTGGCGCCGACTCAAAATAATTTAATATAAAATTTGATAGTTTATGTAAATAAGCTCAAGGCTTAAGAGGTTTATTTATTTATTGCTTTTTAGTTATTTCATCGGTTAAATTTTTTGTTAAAAAGATTTTTATTGTTACTCTCAAATTACAATATAACTTATTTCTACAGTTTACAAAGTACACAAAATCTTAACAAATTATACACCTAAACCTTCCTCATGAATCACTCTGTCTATTAGTGAAAACCGCATGAAAATCCGATCAGTAGTTTTTCAGTTTATCGCGAACAGACAGACACACAGACGCGGCGGGGGACTTTGTTTATAATATGTAGTGATTTTATTTAAACGCCATCTGTGCATCTCAAATGGCAAGACTTCCTTCTTTCTTGCTTTGTACAGATAGCCCAGTCAACCTAGCTGGATGGAAAATGGATATTTCGATTACCACGCATTTTTATTTTTGGATAAATAGTAAAAAAGTACGCTGAGAAGAATTTCAATACCCGCAGTCTGGACAAGCGGGACATCTTTTTTTTTACAATTTAATGAAAAAAAAAAACTTTTTACATTTCGTGTGATATCTCGTTTCCAGTAGTTAGTCGTGATATGTGCCCGACGCTTTTTCTGTTTTCGATTAAATTATCTACAAAATGAGACCTATTCAAAGTCGCTAAGTCCTTTTTTTTGACAGTAAATGAAGGTCAAAGTTAAAAATGAGAGTTTTTTTCAACATTTCATAACTTTAAAAGGAACGTACGTAGAAATCTGAAACTTTCTGAAATTGTAGCTGTAAAATGTAATTGTATTTTTATGTAGTTGTATTTTTATAAAATCACTATTTAATCAGAGACAATATTGGATATATATGTAAATGCATATTTATTTAATATTAGTATGTATGTTGTATGTGTTTATACGTATTTTATATTAACATTTGTGATTGAACCTATAAAATTTATTTAAGGTATGTATGATTATTATGTATCTATTTTCTCTTACATTCGTATAGTTTAATAAGTTACCGAGCTTAGTTTGTACACCTGCAAACTGCCCTATGCACTAATATCGCATTTGTCTATCTTAAAGTTGTCTCGAATAAATCGCAACTAGCGATAAAACCGCTGATTGTAGCAGTACTCAATGTTTCTATTTTAAGTTGTAACTTTTTCTTTGTTGTACAATAAACAATACTGTAATCTATTGTGTTAAATATTTTGACTTCTTTTTTCTTGTTCAATCCTCGCAAACACTAGGGTACCAGTGGAGCGGTCGCTCCAGGCGCCCAAAACGAAAACAATTTACGGCATATTATATTTTTATAGTGATTGTTGTGAGTGCACTGGTGTGTGCGGCTGGCCTTTAATGCTTTATTATAACACTTAAGTAACAGATTTTGTTATTTGACATATGACTATGATATGTAAGTGATTGAAATGGACACCAATAGCGGTAGGAACTTTCTTAATATAAAAGAAGGAGGATGACAATGATTATTACTTATACCTGTTTAAATACAGCAGGTGTGACAATTTTGCAATAAAAGTTTAGTTCTGTAAATTGGGTGATTAAAATTTATTTAGCACAAAACTTACGTTTAAAATTTACGTTAAGTGAAAAAAAGTTAAGTGAAAAAAAGTTAAGTGAAAAAAAGTTAAGTGAAAAAAAGTTAAGAGTTACAAGTGCGTTGCTGCCCTTTAAGGTGAAAGTAGGAGAAGAGGGGGAGGGGGGGAAGTGTGGGAAGAGGGGGAGAGGGGAAGGATGGGAATAAGGGAGAGGAAAGGGTTAGGGCCTTTTTTTTTTTTTTGTGCGTGTGGAAACCCCCTCGGGCCGTCACCCCACCGGGGTTTTCGGTGGGGCGGTGTGTCGGAATCGAACCGACTAAAACCACACGGTGTGCCGTACTGCGCCTTAAGTAGGAGGGATCCGGGAACAGCTTTATTACGACATCCGGAACCCTCCTAGCGCCTGCCCGCTAAAGCGCGGGCACCACCTTCGGGTACAATCCTCTCAATTAGGCGACGTCCAGGCACACGCGGACGCCGGTACAAATTAATCTGGTCTTAGGAGTCAGATAAAACCAGAATAATGCGAGCCAGATAAATTAGAAATTTGAAGTAAAGACAAATCCCACTCTCTTATTAATTAAATTTTGGAATAAAAGTAATAATTAATATGACTAAGTAACCTCATGGGAGACTTTGGTTTAGTTAGAACACGGAAGTAAAAACAAACAATTTATAAATAAAGTCAGATCAGATGCAACTTACGTGACAAAACGGCAGATCACACCTTTAATCGTTTTTTTTTTCACTAAATAAAACCATGCGCAGGGCACTATTTATGACAGGATGACACTGACTAACGCAGCCTATCACGAGTCCATGTTATAGGTACGATGGAATACTTGGTGTGTACCTTAAAGAATCGGTTGACTAAATTGCGCCAGGTGAATTATTATTTCAGTTAGGGACATTTTTTAAAGTAGTGTTATTACGAAAGTGTACAATGATTTCTTATTTAAATAATAAAATACTGTAATGGTTAACTTATCAGGGGAGATGTGGTATATGCCTTAATCCATTATTTATAACTGCATTTTATATTTATCAATAGCATTTACGAATAATGATGACGCACGGAATTGGGTCAATATAAAAGATATTGTATACTAGTTATTAGCTCTCTTTTAATTATACTATAACTATGGAAACAACATAAATATACATATTTCTACAGCCACACTGGGTTTCTCTAACAAACAACCTTTATTACAATACAATACCAAGAAACGTGTATTTAAATATCACTGCAACTTACTTGTGCTAGTATATTTCATGAATCATATCACTAAACATTAAATAATTCTACAAAAATCGGATATGCGGACATACCAGACTAATTAGTTTCGACTGTTATATGTAAACTTAATTCTTAATTGGTTTTATTAATGACAATTTAGCTACTAAGGCCTTGATGGACATTAAATTTCCTATAAAACCTGAAATCCATTTTTAATTTGGAGAATATTTTGGTAATTGTTCTTCAGTGAAAAACTGTGTTCAAAAGAATCACCCAACTATGTATTTTTCATTTATTCCGACTGTTTAATAATGTAAAATTAAAACTTATTTAGGAAGATAACGTCTTCAATGAAGACATTATTTTTTATACCTACTTATTTTATTTAAATTTTAAATTTTATTTTATTTAAATATTTATTTTTTACAATCAATGAAGTCTTCATTGATGGTAAAAAATAAATATTTAAAATTACCTAATTAAGTATAAGTTAAAATGTACAATAATAGAATTAAAATGGAGAGATAATTTTAATTTGCAAACGTGATATCCGTCATTCTTTACGGTCTTCCGTTACTTGGTAAGTACCCATTTTAATTAAAACCTGTTTCTACGCGTACACAAATAAATATCAAGAACAATAAAAATAAAATAATTTAATCGTAATTGTGTGGCATGTTACAAAAAATAATCCATCTTGTTTATCGTAATAATCGATTACGGGTATTGCTTTAATATGATATCGCGGCGTTTTGTTTTAAAAAACTGCATCAGTTGAGGGGTTAATTTGATTTTTTATTAGTACTGCTTTTGTTGAGTTACTGTAATAAGCCTTGTTATCGTAATATTGCATACTGGTTTAACTGTTTACAAGTTCTCAGAAGATTTTTAATTTTTTTCAAGAAATTTTATCGTCTCGATTATAAGCACGAAGACATTTATCAACCCCGTTAAACATTATTAAATAACCACAATGCCATTATTTTTTATACCTTTTTATAAACCTTTTTTCAATGCAATACACAAGTCATTAATTGTTAACTGTAGTCTGTAATTAATCAAGAATTAATTAATTAATTAAAGGTGTCTGAGCCCATACTTTATACATGTTGTAGAAGCTATGTTAAATAATTATGAAGACATTATCATCATTTTATTCTCGGAAGTAATTATAATTATTCGCTATGTTATAATACCCGCATAAGTGTACTTAATGACTTTTTCTTTATCAAAATCGCACGCCACATTAGTTATTTCCATAAAACAAAAAGGAATCTAGAACAACAATCTGTGTTTGTAAATGGGATTCCACTATCCTAAAGAATCCTATTTAGGCTGCGTTTCCACTAGAGATGTGCGAGGATGCGTAGCGAGGGATGTATTTGTTAAGAATTAATAGAATCGCTTCATTTACCTAGCCTCGCTCAGCGCAGCTCCTGCGGAAATGGCTTAGCGGAGTAAGGTTTTTGTACGTACAAAACAAGCGAATAATGTGATGAGATGGGTGCGAGGGATATGTGCTAGACGGTGTTTGTTAGAGGTCGATGTGTGTTGTACACATCCTCGCACCGCTCAGCGGCCTAGCACATCTCTGGTAGAAACGCTCACATCGTTTCACAGCTTCGTTACCCATCCTCGCACCGCTCAGCTACCTTGCACATCGCTGATGGAAACGCAGCCTTATGGTCGGGGCTAAAGTTAAGTAATGTCGAAATACTTCACTCAAACATGTAGCAGTTCGATCTCATAAGCACTTACATGGACTCTTCAAACGATCGCAGAAATTAGATAAATGGATTCCTTTAGTGCAGGGATTCCCAAACTATTTTGGGCAAGAGACCCCTTTTCCAAAATGAACTGATACCTCAGACCCCCATAGCCAAATTACTTTAAAAATCCCATCTCTAGTTTTTATCCTATTCATACATAATACTTACCAATATCAAAACTTTGCGGTTGGTTAAGACTTAAGTGAGTAAACTTGACATCATTTTCTCATCAAAATTTAACAAAAGAAATAGACATAAAATTCAGTAAATATCAAGTGTAATTAATAATTATTATTACAAACGTACGTACGTAAAAAACTTACGTAGGTAATTATTTTTCGAAAAAAAAAAATTTAAATCGCTAAGTTAAGTTAAAAAAAATTATAAAAAGCATGTGTGTTCAATTCATACACGGCATAAGTGAAACTTCAGAATAGTAGCTTACGAGAGAATGAGAAAAAATAAATCAACACAAATAATTTACTAATGTAAATAAATTTAATTTTAGATACTTTATATAAAAGTTATTGGTCAAACTAACACCGACGTGTCAAATGATTAACATAAATTAATTAACCAACGAATTTTAGTACGCAAATACACAAAAATGACACCACGTTGACATTGGCGTATTTTCTGAAGGCTCCGTAGTACACAGGCACAAAGACAAAGATTATAGAAAATACTGTATAGAATACAAGTACACATTTGTATTATCATTCTCTCGCAGGCTAAATCCTATTTAGGAATGTTTGTCTTGTTTGTCTCTTTTTAGTGTGAGTTTTTCGTTTCATCGAATTTGTTATCACAACGATTCTAAAGAAGTTTCACTTCAGAAAATTCAGTGTGATGGATGAACCTGGTGATTTTCTATTAATCTAGCTAAATCCGGTTCAACTCACCAAGAGTTGCAGCCTCAAATCTCCGCGTTCGTGATTTTCAAACGGTTTCTTTGTTTCGTCAAAATGTTTGTAACCACACTGAAGCCTTCTTCGACTAGATATGATGATGGTAAAATTTGTAATCTCTTGAAATAAATTAGTAGATGAGTGTATTATCTTTCAAGCTCCAACGAATTTCAAAACGCAAATGAACTTTCAACCTAAGAGCAAGCTTGTTATATAGTAAAATATCAGGAGCATGTTTGGACTTGAACTCATGAGAGATCATGAGATCATGATTTCGTTCATGTTAAATCGCGTATATACGTCAAATACAGAGTAAGTCAAAACGTGCCTGAAAGACTTGTACGCTCGAGCTCGAACACATTAGTTTGTACGAACTTGTCCACGCTTATGTCTTGCCGAGTTTTTCATCTTGTACGAACTTGTGCACGCTTATCGACTTGTTGAGTTTTTTGGAAGTACAAAAATTATACGTAATACTAAAATATTAGTCATTCTTCTAACAACTTGGTACACGTAACACAACTTATACAGTATCTTGAAAGTTTCAAATAAGAACTTGTGTTAATTAATAGGGGTCGATTTTTAGACCTCGTCGAATCCCAAAATCAGTTTTCGTTTATGTTGACCCCTGGGAAACCAATTTCACCCCCGGAGGGTCAATATCTACCACTTTGGGATCCCTGCTTTAGTGCAACAAGAATTTATTGGCTGAAGTCTGAAGTACAGTTGCCATACGTCAAACGGTACATTATGTCCTCTCAGTGTTACACAGATGTGTGATTGCGCTTTTTTAACTATATATTTTCTACTTTTTAAGCCCCTTTGAACGATTATTAGATAATGCCATTTCTGTACCGTCTATACGATTATAACAATGTTTTGTTTAGCGATCTCCAAACACTAAACGTAATTATACAAATCTAATCATTATTTTTCATGAAATGAAACCGATTTTATTAATTAAGTAGAAATCCTTAACTCCCACGCGCGCCGTCTATGTAATCCAAGTGCTTAAATATCCTTGTGCAGTGCTGCAATGTCCTTGTTTATTTCGGTGACTGGGATCTCTAGGCTAAGCTGCTTGTTCTTACTTTTAGCAACACGTGTAATGAATAAGACAGTTGCACAATTACTTCGACATCATCGACCTTAGAACCGTAATCCTAAAGGTTCAGTCGCTTAGTTTTGTCAATAGATGAGGGGCATGGTATGAAAAGAACATAGCATACGAATTTCTACAATATCTTGATCATTAAATTAAATTAATTTAATAGAGGTTATTTCGTACATAATCAAGTCATTAAGCAGTTCGATAAGCGCTGCGATGGCGTTGCTGCAGGAATACTAGGTCATCGCCTTCTCAACTGAGTACACCCTTCTGGTGTTAGGAGCAAAGAGCAACTTTTTTCAGAAGGTAAGCCGACTGTAATGGAAATATCTATTGCTTCTTCTTTATCATACTGCTGTAGTCTGATTTTTAAAAAGTAATCGAAATTGACAGTATTAACACGTTATTGGCGTTATAAGCAAAAAAAAAGTAAATAGGAATTTGATATATATCTAACAGGAGGCAGTCTTTAAGGATTCAATTCACACTTGCAACTCTATGTAATTTTTTTTTAAACTTATTCTAGAACGGTTAGCTCATCATGGAAATAACCGGTGTGCATATCATGTACCGTTATATAGCTACCATAAAAATAAACTGTTTTCGATAAAAAATGTCGTTTCAGACAAAGGTAAAACTAGTTCAAGAATAACCTACATGCTGTCCACACATGTATGTAATTATAAGGTTTTGTATGCACTCGCATACATTTTGTTGCACAAGTTAGTAACCAACAAGATGTCGGGTAAGATTGTCTTTGTGTAATACAATAAATTATATACGATTTATGCTGTTTTTTTTAATCTAAATATGATAATAATTAGTATCATATTTAGATTTTTAATTATTTTATTACTATTCTAATGAATGAATGAACTAAATAATACTCGTATATTATTAATACTAATGAACAAATACAACTTATTATTGTTGAAGTTACTGATTATAGTGTTCATTTACATCTTATTATAGTAGGTATAGTGTATTGTAGTTGTAGGCAAATAAGGTCTATAATATAATAAAAAGTAAGATTATTTTTCATAACTTCACTGAATCTTAACAAATAGTAGGTAAATTGATTTCAGTCAATGTGTCAAGAGTTTTTTATTTGTTCACTGCATCCACAATTTTTTGTGTTTATAGAGTCATTAAAGTTTACATCTCTGATAAAAAAAAGAAAGGATTGTTTTTGCTAACTTAAGTAGTGTAAACAGCCGCATGGTTTTCTTGTAGATTGTATCGTGGAGATACATTACGATTTATGACGTAAGGGACATCAAGATTAAATCCGAATTGGTATGTTCCGAATGTCCAGATCGGTAAAGGTTTCTGGCACAGACCAAACTGTAATAGTATAATATATCGGACCAGAAATGTCGTTCTATTTTTATAGTTACGGCTTTTATTTTTCTCAAAAGATTACAATAATCCCTTCACAGAAAAACACAATAGTAGACAAAAAATAATAACCAATCAGCGTATTTAGTAAGTTAGTTGTGAAAAAGTTTATGTGTATGAAGTAGTTTGTCCATTAAAGTTATAGAAACGCATGTAGAAACAATATATGTTCATTAAAGCATGTGACTTCTCGAACTTCTTGCTATGTTAAAAGAAGGACAATTAAATAAACGCATGATGAGATATTGTTAATCAATTTAATTTTTTTTTTCTGAACGAATGGTATGTCCTTTTCTTTACCACTGACAACATGAAGCATAAGAAAGCGTTAGAAAAAATATACAAACTCACTATCACATTTATAATATTAGTTAAGATGTTCATTAATGATACCATCGAACTCCTTCATAATGTCAATATTAAGAGCCATTTCACGTTTTCACGAATTTTTTTAAGATTTAGGTCGCCCAATTTACGATCTTAGGTAATACTTTGAAATTCTAAAATACATGTAAGAAATAGACTAATCTTTAATCTTGTTCTTTAATGTATCACATTTAAGAAAACCAACTGCGTTGATCTGTGGTCATCAATCTCCCACAACTCCTTAGTGAAAAATCATCGCAGAGGCAATTTCCGATTCCAAAATCTATCAATAATATTTATAAATTTGGGTGAAAAAAATACGGTAAGCATCGGACATATCTTTTAATCGTTAAATAATGTACCATTTTCTCAATTATTAATTACATTAATTAGTAAAAAAATAAAGACTTAGTCCAATTTATACGACTTATATCGCAAATTTATCGTGATTTTTTGGTTTAAATAAAACGTAATTTCAAGAAAATATACTTATTTAAGTAAACTATGTTCTTTGAAGAATCTAATTCTAAAGTTTTTTTGACAATTACTTATTTGAATTAGAAATAAGAACATTTTTAAAACTACTCTAAATTGCAATAAATTACAATGCGCAAGTGGACACCAATCAGTACGGCGTTATCGCTCGTCGAAGTAGGACCTGTGTCACTTTTTCCCGCGTCCGAATGTTCGAGCGCTCGTATTGCAAACGCATTATTATACTACGACAACAACGTTTTGATTCTCAGTATTATATTTATAAGGTAAGAGTTTTGTTTATTATGAAGTAAAGTATTATTTTAGTATTTTGAAGAATAAAGATGTTATTTTGTTTTATCAGTTTAAGCAGTGGGGCGCAAAACCTATTGCATTAGGCCCTGGAACCGTCGAATCAGTGGAACTTTTGGAATCAATCGGAAATATTTTTGTAGTACATTTTTTTCTTTAGTTTCATTTGGGCATTCTACCGAATTGACATAGTCAGCCATCGCCATTTCGGTTTTATTAGATAAATATGGGTTAAAGGGACTTTAACAAACTTATATTACTTTAGTTTATTTAGCAGTAAATAATACAATTTCTTTAATTTTATAGGAGAAAGGACCTGCTGCATTAGACCACGGAATTGGTGGATCAATTGACGAACTTGATGAAGTTTCGGACTCAATCGTAAACATTGTTTAGACATATTTTTTCTTTAGTTTACAATGTGGGTTTTGAACTGAATTACTACAGTCAGCCATCGCCATTTCATTCTAATTTTAAAGTGATGGCGCACAATTATTGATGATAACAATGGGGTGAAAGCACATATACACACAAATATTCGAGAAGTGATGGCTCGTACAGGTTGTTCTCGCAAAGTTATAATCCTGTTTATGCTCACTACGGAAGTAATTGTGAAAGACCGGATATGGAATCCAACGATTATAACCGAGGCAAAAAAATATTTTTAACAATTCTAAGAGAACAGGCATCAAAACGTCATGAAATTGAGAGGGCTACCGTGTTACAAGCAGAAAGCTCTTTGTGGCTTGAACTTAGAATGTGAATACTCACCGCGTCCTCCTTTGGGAAGGTTTGCAAAAGGCGAATAAACCAAAACTCAGCTCAGCTAGGGAAAGTCCATTTTGTACACATACAACTTTGACCACATTTTTTCAATAAAACACGGTAGGGATAATCAACCAAAGGAGTTGCCACAACTCAGTGTGCAAGAACACATAATTATAGAAAAATGTGGTCTTTTTATAGACGAGGAACTATTTTATTTAGGCGCTACACCGGATGGATTGTGCGTATCTCACTGTTCGGAATTAATCCTGATACCGCCATACAAACAAAAAACTAAAATGTTTTAAATTGGATAGTCAGGCTCAGGTCGTGATAAACCAAAACCATGGGTGGTATTACCAGGTACAGGGCCAGTTGCACATTACAAAAAAAATTAAGTTTATTTGCTGTGTGGACTGGTCCTGATTTTCCATTAAAAGTCGTAAGGTCGTCGTCTAACAACAGAGATAACGTTTTTTGGCATGAAAAAATGCTTCCTAAATTGACTCGGTTTTATCAAAATTGTGTATTGCCTGAAATAAAAGAAAGCCCTAGAAAAGCAAGATCGAAGCCTTTACGGCAACTATACATTTAACGTAAGAAAATATATTAAAAGAATTTAGACCCGACTACTTACAACATAAACTATAACTATACCTATAACTATATATATATACTTACGACATAAAAAACGGCTATATTAATGATCTTCCCCATATACTAGATAGTAAACCCAAAATAGCATTATTTGCTGAATGCACATCATTAATTTATAAAGTAGATAGACGAGCCAATGGCTTTGACGATGTAAATAATATTTTTCATCGAGTACATGACTGGTTTACTGCCAACAATTTAGTGCTAAATGGGAAAAAACTAAATGTATAAGATTCTCTTTGCCTAACGTTAAACATAGTGAACGTGACATCTTATTAAATAAGCAAAAGTTAGATTTTGGAAATGAAATTATTTTCTTAGGGTTATTGCTAGATTCGAGATTTCAATGCGGCCCTCACTTAACATCTCTAAGGAAGTTATAGTAAGTATATATAAGTCATATGCTGTAAGGAAAGTTTGTCAATTCATAGACATAGACACTGCGCGACTAGTATACTTTAGTTATTTCTACAGTGTCATGTCATACGGTATTTTATTATGGGGGCGTGGTGCAGATTTAGAATCGATAATTATTCTGCAAAAAAGAGCTGTGAGAGCCATTTATAATATACGTAGTCGCGAATCCCTTCATGGTATTCCTGACGGTGCCTTGTGAATATATTTATGAAAACATAATTATGTTACTAAAGATGGACATAAATTAGTTCAACCAAAATTTAGGCTAGCAAAAGTGCAAACATCTTTTATGGGGTACTGCGTTAAATTCTTGTAGTTATGATACTCTTTTATTTCTTGTTAATTAGAAAAAAAATAATTGTACATGTGAGAACTGTGTAGTCACAAGTATTTAGTTAATTTTCTATGTTGCCTAGCAACTCTGTGATTTTCGTTTTAGAACAATATTATGTTACATTGTCCTCACATTAAATTGCACTTATAAGCAATGCAACAACTAAAAAAAAAAAAAAGCTTTGTAAAAAAAACCATGTTGAAAAAGAGTGTCCTTGGAGTTTCTTGTCTGTTCTTCTCCATAGGATCTCCGTTTTAGAACAGGCAACTAGCTTCACGACCGACTTATACTGACTGACTCCTTCTGACAATTCAAAAATACCTTTAATGGGTTTACTTGAAATAAATAATTTTGATTTTGAAACGCATACATTATTTTTTATGTTTCATCTACACAAATATTCGTGTTTTATTTTTAGTCTAATTCTACTGCATAAATGAAATCATTTTTTAATAAATCTCTAATAAAGGTGCATTACAATTATAATAGCTCAAGATTGTTTAGTCTGTCTCGTCACTTGCGCTACACTGCTTGCATTATGTTTGTGTGAGTTACTACGCACACATGCAAAATGCTGCCGTCGTTTACCTAAACTCGAGCATTCAAATTTTGTGAAATGGCTCTTAAGGTAGAACAAATGTAACTATAGTGACAAGGTGATTCTGCGAACCTACTTACTACAGATACACTACTACATAAATGTAATAATTTCTAGACGAATGATCTGTGTCTTTTAAGCATGACTTTGTGCTCTTTAACATCGATTAGGTAAAAGATTATACGACTCTTGAATTAAAGCATTTACTGATGATTTTTTTTTTCAAATTAAAGAGGCATAAACTATAAAGCTTTAAAAAATATATTATAATATTAATACAAATGCAAACATTGGTAAGTAAGTATCAGTTACTTGTTATTCTTTGCTCGGATACTTTACCGAAACAATAAAAGTGTGAGCGAAGCGGAGTTACATATGTAACGGTATCTAGCAGAAATAAAAAGGTTGTGAAAATTATTTTCTGCGACATACTATACGGTGTAATCTACTCCCAAACTGAACACCTCGGTCTTTTTTAATGTAAAAGCCTGTACTATGAGATTTAGAACATTTTATTGTCTCATCTTATCTTTAGGCACGTTTGTGCACTTTTGCTATGGGGTAAAAAAACTGAACTCGTTACTGTCGCGCTAATAGTACATATATAAATCCACTAGAGGGCGCAAATCTAAACATTGAGTTCTGTCAGCTTCTTAATAATTAATCTTTAAAAATATAATTAGTTTCGCAATTCATATGGTAAAATAAACAAAAACATAATTGTAATTAAGGTGAAAATTTATAACGCCTACAGTGCTCAATTGCGACAACCTTTATTCGAAATTTCGTTGACGCGAAACGTCGTTTTAAGATTTCACTTCTGTTGGCAGTCCCATAACTGCCTACATTTTTTATTAAACTTTTACACATGCATATAAATACAAAGATCAACGGATAAAAATATATTAGTTCATAAATGCATAAAAAAATAAATAAAGGTATGCTATTGTCGTTAAATTACGAGAATTTATATAGGCCATAAGTTCTTAATTTAATGCCACAGTTTCTTTTAATTACAGAGGTAGTAAATAAGCGGGAAGCGGTCTTTGTTGTATACGGATCCTTGCAAGATTAGATCTGTAACTGTTGTCACGGTTGACACACGGTTGATGTTCTTTTTGAATAACCTTGTACTGTCTTACACCACAGCCTTCTGAAATAGAGTAGACCTCATGTGGTACAATGACACTTGTTTTTTTTATATTTATAAAAGTAATTTACACTAATACTAGCTGTTGCCCGCGACTTCGTTTGTTCGTTCGCTTATCCCACGGGAACCGAATTTCTGGTCAATTTTCTTAAGTTTTCGTTAAGTATGAGCCTTCTACAAAGTATTAGAAAATATAAAAAAAAGTTGAATGAAATTGATTAAGTCATTCTCAAGTTATGGTGTGAACAAAGGCAAAAGGGATTAAATTTTTCATAGATATTAAAGCAAAAGAGATTTTTTTGTTTCATTGTTTGTTTGTTTGTTTAAACGCGCTTATCTCTAGAACCATCAGTCTGATTTGAATAAGTCTTTTTGTATTGAATAGAATATTTATTTACGAAGGTTATAGGCTACGTAACATCACGTTACGACCCTTAGAAGCTGAGCAGTGACTATAAACGCAGGTGAAACTGCGGGGAGCTGCTAGTAATATTATAAAATAAATGTTGTCTAGTGTTTCTAGTCCATGACAACGTATAATCACCGAGTGGAATATGAGCAAAAACCACCGCGAACAGTGTAACTGATACCAGTTTAGTAAGTCGCGCTGGTATTTATAGATATTTGCACTTTTTACGTACATGGAGTTGTTGGGTACCAGTTTAGTCTGGAGTATAACAATATAGTGATCGTCATTACGTTGCAGGAGGGCTTTGTTTATGCATTAAAAGGAATAGAACCAGTTTTAGATACTATTAAGATAACATTATAAATAGCATGCGGTTTAATCGGACTTGAAAGTTCTAATAGTCTGTTTTTATTGTGTCAATGTTTCGCGAATGAATTTTAATAAACCTCTATTTCTATATCGTGGGAGAGCCATGCTACGGCACGTATGGGCCGGCTCGACCGGAGTGATACTACAGCCTCACAGAAAACCGGCAGTGAAGCAATACTTTATTGCTTTTCGCCTACTGAGTAAGGTTACCGGAGGCCCTAACCCTTCCCTCCCCCTTCCAACCCTGCCCTCCAGCCTCTCCCACCCTTCCCTCCCCTCCCCCCCCCCCCTGTTCCACCCTTCCCCTACTCCCGCCTTATATGCCGGCAACGCACTTGTGACTCTTGAGTTGCAGGTGCCGTTGGGCTTCGGTAATCATTTACCATCAGGTGACCCGTCTGCTCGTTTGCAAAACAAAACCTCTTTTTATTGAATGAGCTCTAGATAAGGAAAATAGAGCCATTAGCCATTTTTCTTGAAAAGATATAAGGCCTGTTCGCAGTAATGTGACAAATTGCGAAACTTGCGTTTCATTGGCCAGTCTGGTCAGGCGCAAGAGTAGGAGAAAGAAATACTGGTGATTAGGACCGCACAGTACTGGGATCGCGTTCCTAATCGACCAAAGCATTTGTGGATAATTCTGCTATGACTGAACCGATATGTGATACAGTCTTCTTCTCAGGCGTACACTCTTGTCAGAGTGGTCGTGGTTAGTAGATGTATGTCATGGAGGATTGTTGCTTCTGGTTCGGACCGCCTCTCTCGCGATGTTTCTCCACTTGGTAAGATGTATGCGGTTGCGAGAGCATGTCATCACTAGTGATGTGCCGGATCGTTAAAAATGTATACCTGCGGATACCGATACGAATACGGATCATTAGGTAGTGTCTTGATCCGCGAATACGGATACGGACAGATTTTTTTCTCAGTTGATGCCGATACGCGTGACTTGACACACAAGTTGACGTTGAGGACTGTAATACGACATGTTTCAACTTGCACTGCTCGTGTTTTTTTTTATTTTAATACACATATCACAAAGATTTAGAGTTTGATCTCGTTATAAAGATAGTCAAATAGCACCTTGTAAATGACAATAATACTTGTAACTCACTACATCAGATAGGTATTTAATTTTATCAAAATAAATTAAGAATTTCTTAAACGTAATAAAATACAATAACGTAAAAGATCCGGAGAAGAAGAAGTAACGGATACGGATACGGATACAGATCTTTTTTCTTCCTCGGATATCCGCGGATACGGATATCCGGGGAAGAAACTCACTCATCACTAGTCATCATATGGACCGGCTCGACCGGAGTAATACCATGGCCTAATACTTGCATTGCTTTTCGCCGAGTAAGTGAGGTTACCGGAGGCCCTAAACCTTCCCTCTCCCCCTCTTCCCCTACTCTCACCTTAAAGGCCACAACGCACTTGTGACTCTTGAGTGGCAGGTGCCCATGGGCGGCGGTAGTCATTTATTATCAGGTGATCCGTCTGCTCGTTTGCCATACCATAAAAATAAAAAAACTATAAAATTACTAGCTGACCCGATAGACGTTGTCCTGTCTTAACTATGAACATTTAATTCGAATTGGTATAATTTGCAGCGCCCATGCTGTTAATCGCGCCAACTGTCAAACTACTGACAGTTATGTCAAAAGCGCTACGGTTACATTAGAAAAGTTAATTTGGTCGTTCAGTTTTCTTAAATTTTCTGATTTTCCGTGAAACTTTCTTATTTTTTTCTTACATAAGAACCTTCTCCTGACAATAACAAACACAAAAAAAAAAATAATTAGCGAAATCGGTCCAGCCGTTCACGCGTGATGCCGTGACTAAGAGAAATAGGGATTGATTTTTATATATATAGATTTCTATTCGTGTTACAAGCATCCAGAGGCCGTCACGATTAGTACGTTTACATAACTGTCCTACATATTCCTTTTATTTACACCGTTACCTCAGTTTCTGTGGATATGCACCTACATCGGCACGAGTAGGTACGTATCGACTGTCACTTTTACTTTCAATGTACCGGACGATGACTCGTGGTTCACGCTACTAACTGTGGCGCAGGTGAGCTAGCCAATGTAATACGTGATGACTTTTTAACTTGCTGTTAAAGCATTCAAGTCAATTTTCTAGAGAAGTCTTGACAACATTACCTTTGGATATAAATTTAAAAATCGTAAAATTTAATTTGGTACTCATGACGGCCTCATTTCAGCATTATTTGGTCATCAAAATAAAGTTAAAATGCATATTATATACATGTATTCACGCTTATATTCTCGAAGGGGTATGCAGAGGTGTATGAAAGGTTCAGGCGCAGAACGTCCGATTCGCAAAACATCCGGTGAGAAAAAAGGTCCGATTCGCATTTTGTTCCTATTCGCAAAACGTCCGATTCGCATATGTCCTATTCTCAAATTGTCGGATTCGCAAAATGTCCGATTCTCAGAAAGAAGGAGAAGGAATAAAAAATCTATTTTTGTGTTATCAATCACAGTTTAATTACAACAAATAAAAAAATATTGAAGAAATTATACTACACAACAACAACAACTACTATACAACTGTAATTCGGTCTCACTCACGTAATAGGGGACAAGCCTATTCCCATTAACCGAGCACTTTGGGAATTAAAGATGGGAAAATTGGGTGTTTATTGAAAGGGAAAGGTGATTAAGAAGAAAGGCATTGGAAGGAAAGGGATATTGTTTATAGGGATGGATTGCGGTCTCCACGAAATAGGGAACAAGTCCGACCTAGTCGTATATAATAATCTACTGAGTGCTTTGTAGGAGTGGCAATTAGTGACCGGGTGATGATCACTAAAATGTTTTAAATCAACAATTCCAGTTTCTTATTACGTGTGAACAAACAAGTTGTGAATGTTGTTCTTTATTGCTATTTAATATCTATCAAAAATGGTTGGGCGCATAAGTTCTTCAGCTGGATGTCCGTAGATTTGTATATTTGCAAAGAAACACTTTGTTCCCCATTTATGGAGATAACACTCTCATAGTGGACGATTAACACTCTCAAATTGGACGATCGATTTTTTTACATCCGTCAACAAAAAAGGACAAATTCTCAAACTATGTTTCTAGAGACTATGTTGTATATTTGTTTATGTATTTCAATGTAACTCTCCTTCTTATAAATTTATCTCATTAAATAAAAACTTTTTAACAAAAAATTAAACCACCGAAAGAATTGTGTTGGCTGACTGATGTATATCTACCTACATATGTATGCACTGCGGATCGCCGCTCGCCGCGCCGCCGTCTCGCGCGGATGATCTGTAATAAACTGGTACTAAACGTGTAAGCTTGTTTCATTACTTCCGTACATATCACTGACTCAAAATTATTTAGGTATTTACATTAGTGTATGAGTTTATTTTATTATTATTTTTCACTTTTCAGTTTTTTTTTGTGGTTAAAACTATAATTAATAGATAATTATTTAAAATTCTTACTTACCTAACTTAATAAATTAAATAATTACTCACTTTAACTGTTCCTTGTTATTTATTATAAATATTTATACAACAATATTTTATTCGATTTAAAGTTTCCATTAAGATTAATGAATAAACTCAAAACACGAAGTTGTAGGTGTAAACCGTTGAGAAGTTCCCTCGACTGATTTTCGTCTCTGTCATCAGTTCAACTATAAGACTGTCGTGTTGCGTATCTTTAAGTAGTCTACATATGTGTGTCAAGTTTCCACAGAATCGGTTTACTCAGTGAGTGAACAAAAATTCATCCCCTTTATTTCTACCCTTAGTTAATTTTATTATGGGAGCAACTTCGGAGTATACCGTATTAAAAGAATTATCGACGTTGGACTACCCTGTTAAAAGTTATGCGTTTTCATACATAAAAAAAAACAAATCAAATTATACGGGTTGACTTGAGAGCCTCCTTCTTGTTTTCGTCGGTTAATTAGTACGCTACGAACAGTTTACCTTTAACGAGGGAACAGATCGCCATCATTGTTAATGCCGCCAGGCGCCAATTGTTTTACCACAGGCCACAGATCACAGATATTTACTATCTATGAGTCACCTGTTTATATTTTTTTTTGTCTAAATGGACCACAATGAAAAAGAGGCTTTAAGCAATTAGGTTTTAAGATGAGTGAGAGATGATAAGTTATGAGTACATACTCATAAATAACTTACACCTCTAACTTATGTCTTGTATTCCATTAGAGAAACAATTCCTTGTATGGGTACTAATACAGCTACAATGAATATGCATCTGCTGACCTGCCTCATCAAAGGACCTTTGATCTTAGTATTGGCGAGGTCTAGTGTTATCGAAAACAAGAATATTTTGTACTTTAATGATAATAACTTGACACATCTTACACACGGCCGTTTGATCCCAAACTAGGCACATCCTTACTATGGTAACCAGACTGCTAATAAACATATGTACTTATATATTCCTAAATAAATAGATATTACAGAAAAATTACACCAAAACGCAGAATTATTTGTCATGGGTGGGAATCGAACCCACGACCTCTGGCTCAGCAGTCAGGATCACTAACCACTAGACCAACATTTGTACATAACAACGTCTTCAGGTTTTTTTTTTATCGTGTGAATACCCCCACGGGTCATCACCTCACCTGGGCTGGCGGTGAAGTGGTATGTCGGAATCGAACCGACTAAAACCACACGGTGTTCCGACATAAGTGGGCCTATTGCAAGGGACTCGGGTATACCCTAGGAAGGAAGTCCCCGAGAAAATAAGTATTTTTGCCTAATATTTAGTGGTATTGACGGCAATGTGCCAGTAACTCCTTACTGACCAAGTCAAGAATTTATAAAAATAAAAAATCTTTTTTTTAATAAAAATAATTTGTTTGCAGATGGAAGGTGTACAATGGTTTTATATTATAAGCTTAACATGTCCTCTTTGGTCTACCTCGTTGGCATGCAAAATTTTATTTCGTTCATAATTAAATAGTCGACAACTTTTCAATTAGGTACGATGAAATTAATCGTACCTAATTGAAAAGTTGTCGACTATTTAATTATGAACGAAATAAAATTTCTTTTTATTTCTAATTAATTCTTAATTTTTTTTACTAAGAATAATAAAAACGTATACTTCAATTATTTTTCTGTTCAATTGCATTTTATAATAGATGGGGGTTTCCACACGTTAAAAAAAAATCGGTTATAGTGACGTGTAATGCCACAAATAAAACGTTAATTAAGTTGGAAGACATTTCCGCATTTATATTTCGTCGTCGTCGTAGAAAAACAACGGATTTGATCTTTAGTAACTTTACAGTAGAGCACTTTACACTTTTCAAATTATGTTGTACTTAA
Organism: Euplagia quadripunctaria; assembly: GCA_963859945.1. NCBI lineage: Eukaryota > Metazoa > Arthropoda > Insecta > Lepidoptera > Erebidae > Euplagia > Euplagia quadripunctaria. The sequence continues at coordinate 23,469,913 of OY982567.1, read as the reverse complement.
TATTTTTAACCGACTTCAAAAAAGGAGGAGGTTCTCAATTGGACTGTATGATTTTTTTTTATGTTTGTTCCCTCAGAACTTTCGACTGGGTGAACCGATTTTGATGATTCTTTTTTTATTTGGAAGCTGGTGCTTGGTCCCATTTGGTCCAGTTCTGATAATAGCATTCATGACAAAACCATATATAAGTCTTTTATGGAATAGTTTTTTTTGTTGAAGTCGATTTTTTTTTTAAAGAATTATGAAAACTGTTGTTCTTAATTAATGAAATTTGAAAATGTTACTGTGTGTATGAGCGTTGAAAAATATTTTGTTTTATGATAAAGCATAGTTTTCTACGACTGCGACGATTAAATGCTGTTGTAACTAATAAGAATTAAGTTTTAAAAACTGTAACCCGACTACGAAAAAATAAACGCGTATAATAAAACGTAGCACAGTCTTACTTTAGCTTATTTGTTAACAATATAGACGTTATTAGGGAACAAAGTTTCCTTTTTCACTGAGCTGTTTTGTTCAATTCACGGGCATAAAATTCGTGTTTTCTCGAAATAGCTGTTTTTGTATTATGACACTTTTTTGCCGGTTGGCGATGTCATGATTATCTCAATTTATTTTTCAGGGTCAGATTTTACAAACAAAGTCCAGCATATTAAATTTAGTTAGAATTTATACAGCCTATGTGACTCGGACCATTATTACGAATCTAAGGATACCTCATTTATTAAAATCGGTCTAGTAGTTTAGGCGTTACAGTCGAACACACGTAAATAAAACCATACAAACATAGACTGCCAAAATCATAACCCTTCCTTTTATATGTACATATATACGTGAATTAACGCGATCACGAACGCGATAAGTATTACATACACTCTGAATTACCTGACGTTCCGACCAGATTACACTGGCCGTGGTCACTGGCTGACTATCTGAATCAGCCTGTGACTGTGATTAATTATTAGTGTTCTTGTTGTAAACTTGTAGCTAAACAGCTGGAGGGGTTAACAAGAATAAGGCGTTTGCCTATGTAAGGAGTGCCAGTAAGAGTGCCCTATAACCACTTTACCACCACTGAACCACCTTAGCCATAAGCTACCGTTGTTCATTTTATCTTTATTTGATTATTATCTGGCAAAATTTTAATACTCTTTTACACAGATTCGAGATAAAAGTATTTTTTTATTTTATTTAACTACTTTTATCGCGGATACTAGGAGGATATGCATTAGAACCATTTTAACTCAAATAAAACCAAGTAGAATGGTCCTACAGCTCTGGTGTCCTAATAACAAATGCTTAGGAAGACAAGTCCTAACAGAATATAACACAATTTCTTTTAAGCTGTCTTTTAACATTTTTACTAAAATATTTTTTCACATCCTGTTTGTGAAATCTGAAAGGCCTAAATGTACTAGACGTTTTATAACAGGCAAATATTATTTAGCAACGTAGTTAAAGGTCAGTATTAAGTAAGCTGCGGTTAACGTTCACATATTTTGATTTCACTGTCATCATATTTGAAGTAAAAAATTTTTGTGATGTCATCTAAAGCCGTCAGTGTCAAATTATACATAAGTTACTTTAATGAGACTGGTGCATTAAAATAGACTCTAAAATTCTCCTATTTTAGTTTAGTTTTTAAATGTGCTGTTCTGTTGTCATGAAAATAAATTGAAACTTAACTTAGCACTAAATTTTTAATATTTAGGTATTTGAAATGCCAAATAATTTTTATTTTTGTGTTCATTTTTTTTTGTAAATACACCAACAACTGCCACTGTCTCTCCGAATCATTTTGATCCATCCTAAGGTTGCCTGGAAGAGATTGCGTCTAGCAATAAGGCCGCCCTTTGTTCATTATATTAGGATTGATATAATTATGTAAATGTATTACTTCCATTAGTGTACAAATAAAGAGTTTTCTATCTATCTAAATTTTATTTTCGCGAGTAATTAAATTACATTTAACTTAGATGTGATGTTTTTGTTTTAAACGATTTTAGACGTTGAGGTCGTCGGTCGAAAGCCGTGTAAGAAAGGATGTTATGTCCCATCGACACAATAAAGATCTTCCGACCTGGCTAGGTAATTGTGCCACGTACATCGACACATCGACTAAACTACATTTTAGTTATTTTAAATCTAATTTAGAGAATTTCGCCACAACAGAATAAGTGCTAGTTTCGTTAGCAATTAAATACTACGTCATCATGTTTAACCTCAATTTTATGTGTATTTTTACATTCTAAATTTATAGACTCTTACTATTCAAAATTTATTAGATATAAAATTTTAACAAAAATAAACCGACTTCAACGAAATTCATTGTGGAAAAAAAATTACAAATACATACCTACGTAATTTATTATATACCAACACCTTCTTGAAAATGCGTAGAATACGTTACGGAAACAACCATGAAAATTGGTAATTACTTTACAACAACATACTACCGATCGAGTACAGAACCTCATTTTCTAAAGTGGCTTAAAAAATAGACTTTGTCTGTGTCAAAAAAACTTGAAAAAGGCTTTTCAATACAAATTCGAAAAATATATCCACGGCTAGGTATCGGACAATGTGATATATGTACCTATATCAATACATATTATAAAACAAAGTCTCCCGCCGCGTCTGTCTGTCTGTCTGCTCGCGATAAACTCAAAAACTACTGGACGGATTTTCATGCGGTTTTCACCAATAGATAGAGCGATTCACGAGGAAGGTTTAGGTATATAATTTGTTAAGGTTTTGTGTAAATTGGTTGAAATATGATGATGATTGTTTAAGATGTCTCTGCTACCCGTGGGAATCCGGGACGGGTTGCTAGTTAATGTATACTAGCAACCTGCCCCGGCTTCGCACGCGTACAAATTATACACCTAAACCTTCGTCATGAATCACTCTGTCTATTAGTGAAAACCGCAAGAAAATCCGTTCAGTAGTTTTACAGTTTATCGCGAACAGACAGACAGACGCGGCGGGGCACTTTGTTTTATAATACGTATTGATATAGGTACATATATCACATTGTCCGATACCTAGCCGTGGATATATTTTTCGAATTTGTATTGAAAAGCCTTTTTCAAGTTTTTTTGACACAGACAAAGTCTATTTTTTAAGCCACTTTAGAAAATGAGGTTCTGTACTCGATCCGTAGTATGTTGTTGTAAAGTAATTACCAATTTTCATGGTTGTTTCCGTAACGTATTCTACGCATTTTCAAGAAGGTGTTGGTATATAATAAATTACGTAGGTATGTATTTGTAATTTTTTTTCCACAATGAATTTCGTTGAAGTCGGTTTATTTTTGTTAAAATTTTATATCTAGTGATGTGTTAATAGTCTGATTTTGTTTGTTCGCCGGCGCTAGTCGATTTTCTAATGTTCCTAGATTCTGTCAGTCTTGCTACTTATCAAATCAAAACTACACGAGTGACAAGAACTGCCGTTAGATGGCAATACTAGTATACTATTTTGCTGCTTTTAATAGGAGGGTTGATAGGAGTTCGCAATGCAAACGTAATTACTGGTGATGTGAGTATATATACTAATATTTTATTTATTTATTTATTAACTAACAATTGTTTATATTTAAATATTACACATTCAATATTATCGAACATAATGTAACAATTACTCACAGCATGTAACTATATAACAAAAAAAAAGACAAAGTTAGCTGTCTATTACAGTAACTGTTGATAGGTCAATAAGTATTTGTGTAACAATTTAACGAAGCTTTGTCAATATTTTCAGAATTAATTTAGTAAGTTAAACATGGCCTGGCAGCGAGTTGTAAATTAATTTAAACTTGTTAAATGAGTCAAACTGGATATCAACAACACCTTGCACAACCTAGCACACGGAGAATTAGCACCTAGAACTGTTCTCCACGGTGACAGTGGTGTAATGGGTTTGCGCGGAATCCTCGAAGGCACTCCGTGGGGAACAATCTATTTTGTAATTGACAATGCTACTGGCGAACATTGCATCATTAGTTTCCAACCGACTGGCAAGGAATTTAATCCCACTAATATTACAAATGTGAAAGTTTAGATGGATGGATGGATGGATGGAGGGATGGATGGATGGATGGATGGAGGGATGGATGAATGGATGTTTGTTACTCTTTCACGCAAAAACCACTGAACCGATTGCAATGAAACTTGGTATGTAGATAGCTAGAGACCTGGATTAACGCATAGGCTACTTTTTATCCCGATATTCCCACGGGATCGGGACTTACGCAGGTGAAACCGCGGGGCGCTGCTAGTTTAAAATATTTTAGTCTGTCTCCATAGGAGCGAATTTTTTGGATATGCCATTGCAAAATGCAAGATGCCAAAGACAGCGCGCTTTTGCACACGCTCCAGACGCAAGTAGTGGGTTGCGTAATGTGGCCGCCATACAACACTGCAATATTCTAATATGCAAACGTATTTTTTTTTTGTGTTTTTACTACGAAAGCTTTTGCAGGTTATTAAAACTAAACCTAGCATTTTCTAAGCCCTTTTCATAGTAGTTTTATATCAAATATCACGCCGAGGTCTCTCATAGTATCCATTTCGCTAATATTGAAATACAGGATATAAGTGACACCGTACCGAATCCTGAAATAGTGTATTCAGACCATCATTTTGAGTCGAAAATCGTTGGAGTTTTCTGCCGGAAAAATTCATATATTTTTTTTATTTTGTATTTTTTGGCCTAAAAGTGATATCACAATGAGTAAACAAAACACTTTACCGCAAAAAATGTAATAAATACCAATACCAGTTGATGTCCCTGGCCTGGTAGCCTCTCCAATCACAGGCCGCACATACAGCTACGCGACTCTGCTTCTTCGAGCTACCGCAGTCTCAGTCCCGTTCCATCCGAGACTTGCAGTATTCCTTACCCTAGCTCCCTCGCTCTATCAATCTTCCTTACCCCAATTTAACTTCTTCCTTGCTCTCCCTTCTGTCAACATTTCCTTTCAAAATCTTCCCAATTTTCCCGTCTTTAATTCTCAGTGTCCGCTTGGTGGCAACGAACTTGCCAATAGGTGGCAAATCTATTGCCGCCAAACGGAATTAGGAGGTTTGAGTGGGACCAAACTCTAGCTGACAAACTGTGGGTCTTTAATACGCCTCTGTCTACCCTTCTAGGATAAAGGCGTGAATGTAAGTAAGTATGTACTTATACTACTGAGTTGTATAAACAAGAAATCGTTAAATGAAACAATAAACCATTTAATAAAAAAATTACTTGTATACATTTTTGTAATCATCTTTTAAAACCCTTCATTTTGGTACCCCAAGAAAAAAATATTATTTTTATTTTTTACTTTTATTCATCCAAACCGGTGCATTACTTTAGGAGTTACGAGGAACAGGGAAACGGACACACCCACATACATACAGGCCAAACACATAAAATTCTACTTTTTGGCATTCGGATCGATTCATTAAAATTTAGAATCATCACTTATTTTGGATTGTCAGGTCAGTTGATAAAACATGGTACTAATTAATGTCTACTGCTACAAAATGACTCACGAAGATTAATTCATTCGTTGAAACTTTCGGCATGCATAATTTATATCACAAATTACACATATATAATATTAACAGACTGCAATTAGTAAACATGACATCATCTTTATTGACAGTATAATTAATGACAGAAGCAGGATATTGATTAAGTAAAGGATCACCCACGAGATGTGTTGTAGTCTTAGCTGATATAACTACTATGAATTAATCCATTAATCTTTAATAGATAACTGAGTAGTCATGATATATCAGAGACTTGTATATAGGTTATACCTATGTATAAGTTTACCTATAGGTAATGCTATATTGCTGTTAGCGGACCCGACAGTCGTATTAGTATTAGTATACTCAAAAACGGTCCATTATGTGTTAGAAGGCTGGCTAGTTGAGGCCTAGCCCCTTCCAGAAGCACAGAAGCCTCCTGGGCCTTTACATGCTTCTAGGAGCGACCTCGCATCCGGGAGGATTCTTGCCCGTTGTGTGGCCACTCTATCACATTCCAGGATAACGTGTGTGGCTGTTTCCACTGCGTCGAGCCATCCCCTGCATAGAGGGATCTCTGTCGCATTAATGGTGAATAGATTCCGATTCAGGGCCATATGTCCCGTAATGGTTCCTACTACTATCTAGATGTCAGTCGGTTAAGACTGAGCAGTCAGCAAGTTAAACTAGGTGAGACCTCGTCAGCACCAGTTTAGACCGCCTACAGCCAGCTAAGTTGGCCCAGCGATCGTTGTGCGCTTCACGAGTCCGTTGCCTTACCCATGAGCGACGAGCGAGAGAGGGTTGACACCAATGAAACTATTCGTATTTAATACCAAAAATGTTGATGGAATCCATATTTTTCTGAAATTGTCTGCGTAAAAATAAAACAAAATCTTTAAAATGTATTATAGTTCTTTTGTGGTAATTTAACCATTTGTTGGCTAGACATAACACACGTTTCTGTAACACCCAGTACAGATTTTAAACCTTATTGTTACTGCTTTCAATATTTGTGTGATGGTGAGTCTTTGAATTGGAAATACGATTAAAAAGAAATAGCTAAAAGTTTCTCCGAATTAGACGAGAGCTAATGAGGCTTATTTTTATGGAATGCAAACGGGCAGACGGGTCACCAGGTGGTAAGGGACTACCGCCGCCCATCGGCACCTGCAACTCAAGAGTCACAAGTGTGTTGCCGGCCTTTAAGGTGGGAGTAGGGAAAGAGGGAAGAGGGGGAGAGGGACAGGGCAAAGGGGGGAAAACAATGCAACTTTGCTTCACTGCCTGTTTTCTCTGAGGTGGTATCACTCCGGTCGAGCTGGCCCATGCGTGCCAAAGCGTGACTCTCCCACGAAGGTAGGTCACAAAAAATGTCTGCTCGATCACATCCGGTCGTTTGGCGAGAAAGCCTCGTTAAAAGGCATTCCATAAATTGTGACAATTGCAGTAACCTGACCACTTACGATCAGATGCACCAGGTATGCCTGGCATACAGGCTTGTTTGCCATCTTAGACGTAGAAATAGTGACTGTTGGTTAAAGCTTGTAAATGAGTAAAAGCAAGTACTTGGTAATCAATCCATCAATCAGCCTATTGCAATCGCAACGTACGCCATAGCAGCCGGTTCTCCTTTCCGTTCCGTTCCATTCACATTAAAAATGAAAAAAGGTTACGATATCTAACTCTAAGGAGTGTTCATCGTTATGAAGTTAGACCCATTAACACATTTTTTTGTTGATGATGTAACAATATAAAAGTCAGTAACGGTCTGGTTTAAAACATGCAATTGTAGCCGTAGGCCAAAGTTCAAAGTCTCTCATATTGCTCATTTAAAGTTTTGTGGTGAGCTAAATGAAAGTGAAATATACGTTCACCTTTACTTGTATAGATACTTGTGCAACTAAACCTCCTAGTTTTACATAGTGATTAAACTTCTGTGACGCAACTGATCTTCGTCGATCATTGGCGATTGCAGATGTTCAATAGACTGTCCTTGAAAGGTAATTATGGGTTGCTGTTTAATTTATACGATACTTGCACTTGCTTACGACTTTGTCTATGTATCTGACAATATATTGTAATATTTTTTGTTCGTTTATGTACGCTCAATGTAGACACAAAAGTTTTACGGTATTCGCGGACGTAGACATAGACAGGGCGGCCCCCGTCACATTGAATAGTATCAAATTATCTTGAAAGTTTCTGGCATCAATGCAGTGGACTTCGGGTGCCTTGAAAAAAAATATTAAGTGCCCTTTTTGGACTTCAATAAAGTTAGTATTTGAAACGAATTGGTCTTGAGGTGTTTAAAAACTCTTTCGTAGAGAGAAGAATTATACACGTTCCTCTGTTATGTTGATGTGGAAAGGTTTTAATATCCTTTAAGACCTTAATAACCACGAGGAGTATATTGGAGAGTATTTTCTGCATGCTACTCAAATAATTTTTGCTACTAGTGTAGTTATTCGACATTGGATTTTTTTAGTGTTTGGTGTGGTTAGGTGAAGTGTTTTCATAAACTACTCTGTTAGGTCTTTACAATGAATATGATCAATTGTAATCCCAAAGGTTAAAAAATCAAGAACTTGGTATATACTCGTTTATAGTTTATGCATGCATGTTATCGATATCAACGAACAAAACAAGAATACCAATACAATAATCCAATAATCGACTAATGTCACTAATGCAACTGTTCGCCTTACCCTTAACGTCAGTGCAGTTAAGACTGATTATATCTGTGCAAAATGGTGCAAATTCTCTCTCGTATTTCTTATTCTCTCGTAATAAAAAGTCCTATCCTGTTTCAATGTTCTTTTTTAAATATTTGTCTTATTTAGTTGCTGAACTTCCAAAAACGCCGAAAATTTTATGCATTTTAGATAGTTCCTAATTTAAATGATAATTAACTTATGAAAAAAAAAAGCACAAAGCTTAGAGACATGGCAGTAGTAAATATAGATTATCTGGTATTTTTTCTGTTGTGTATTGTATTAACTCATAACATTATCCAGAAACAAGAAACTATGTTTAAATAGACTGACGTCTGACAGCCGCCCATATATCTTCCTATGTAGTTATTTAATTTAAATAGGTACGTTTAATTAACACTTATGAATGCAGATGTACGGGTACGTAACATGTAATTTTTATGCAATGTATTAATCAATGTTTCCTTTGATTTATGGAAATAATCTAAATTATGAATTTGATATTAAGGTGTGTTGTAAAAAAATGTTAATACAAAATATTGAGATGTTAACTCTATTGTCACATATGACTTTAGAAAGGCAGATGTGAGGAAGAAGAATTCTGTAAAAATACATCCAGATGTCGCGATGGTTGTCTGCACAGAACAAATTTACTCCCTACCGAGAGGGTTGTGGGTAGGACTAGTTAGCACCTTATTTTTTTAAATTTATGATTTTTTTGTAACACTTGCAAACAAAGAAAATCACTTTCAGAAAATTGAGGAAAAAATTGTACACATTTAAACGTAAGGTACTATCTTTTGCCTGAAGCTTCCCTCGCGTTTTTGCAGATTTTTCAAGCCGGATGGTCACCTATATGTAGTTTTTTATCCCTCGGAAATAATACTGTTTTTTTGTGTAAAAGGTCCTATGTCCTTTCCTGTACATCTGACAATGTGTACGCTAAATATTATGATGATCGGTTTATTAGTGAGGCCCTGTGAGGCGTGAAAGTGGTACACTAGCGTTTATAATATTAATTAAGATACGTATCGTGAATGCACATACGGGATAATCACAGTGGGAGAGCCGGCCTTTGAGGTGGGAGTAGGCGAAGGGTGGAAGATGGGGAGGGGGCTGGAGGGAAGGGTTAGGGCCTCCGATAACCTCACTCACACGGCGAAAAGCAATGAAAGCACTGCTTCACTGCCGGTTTTCTGTGATGCCGTGGTATCACTCCGGTCGAGCCGGCCCATGCGTGCCGAAGCATGGCTCTCCCACGATTAGGATTTTATTGAACATACAACATAACGTAGGGACTGTCGGAATCAATTTTTAATCGAGACGTTGCCGTGTTGGCCAATTTAATCTATTTTAATGTCTTAATTTGTACTGTGTATGATCATCCCGTTTTGTGTAAAAATCTTTGTTTCCTAATAAACTTACAAGATTCCAGAATAAAATAGTCAGGGAGGTTTAAATTTTTTAGTTTTTGGTAATGTAATTTGCAAGTTTTTGTGTCGTCCATGTTAACCATATTCTAATTAGGTTTTTTTACATAGTGCATGCAGGCGCGTCCGTGCTATTTCCCCACACCGTGACACCGTAGTTCAGCACTTTAAGGCGTAGGCGTAATAGATGGCGAATAGTGGAGGTTGAGTCGGTGGTCTTATTTACTTCACGGAGAGCGTTATACTTGATAATTGGGATTTTATTCTTTCGATGTGTCATTTCCTATTGACATATGCACCTATGTTTAATCCGAGTGACGGGATTTTACCAAGTTTATTTTTGTGTTCTTGTAGAAGAAATTTAAATTTAGTTAATAGTTCCATTATTTTGGTTTTAGTGTAATTAATTTTAAGGTTATGTTGAATCATCCATGTAATTGTATTGTTAAGTAAGTGTTATATTTTTATAAATGTGAAATTATTAGATATATCGTCCGCAAATAATACACAGGGCCCTTGAATGGTTTTGTGGAGGTCATTTATATAGATTAGAAATAAAAGGCATTCCATGACACTACCTTATGGAATTATGGCATTGATAATTTCCTTGTCAGAATGAATGTACTGTATTTCTTTAATATAATGTTTTTTTGTGGCTTCCTGTATATATATTTTTAAACTGCCAAAGTCGGTTCTTTCGAAATGGGTTCTTTAATATTTAGTTTTCTAAAAGAAACTTGTTATTGTAGTGTACATGAGCACTGTGAAGTCGTAACATACCATGGGCACAAACTGGATCGGAGCACTTATTCAGTACGGGCATAAGTATCGCTTTTGTTGATACTCCTTCTAAAGAAATAAGAATAAGTGTTTAGTAAGTATTTACCTGCACATCTATCTTCTATCTAATCAGCGCCGCCCTAGCTCTTGGTCAGGATAGTGCGGGATTGTTTTTCAGCGCTCATTTGTTTTTCAAAACTCAACTCAAAGGCCGGCAACGCACTTCTCACAGAAAACCGGCAGTGCTTTTCGCCGTATGAGTGAAGTTACCGGAGGCCCTAACCGTTCCCTCTCCCCCCTCCTCCCCCCTGTTCCCCTACTCCCACTTTAAAAGCCGGCAATGCACTTGTGACTCTTGAGTTGCAGGTGCCCACGGGTGGCTTTAGTCATTTACCATGAAGTGATCCGTCTGCTCGTTTGCCGCCTATAGCATAAAATACCTTTAATGCAAATATCAACACTTATAAGATTTAAATTAAATTAAGTAGCTGTAACTATTATATTTCTGCTTCTTTAAAATTAAGAAAGTTGCCAAAGCTATTCGTGTTCATTTTAATCAGTTAATAATTAATACAATCTGTTACCTATGTAGGTATTGTAATAACTAATTAAAGGAAAGCCGCGCACCCTAGTGCCTCTCAAAAGGCGCCATCAAAATTTTACTTTGCATTAAAAAAGAAATTGCATTTGGCGTTTTGTTTCTTACCACCTGGCTGACCGCTCTATTCGCTCGTCCTAGAGCCAGCACTGTATTTAACTACCTCTCAAACTATTAAATAATACTATACAAGAAACCTAATATATTAATAGATGTCTGTTTAATCAAAACTTACTAGCGGGGTGGCTAAGAATTAAAATTTAAGGTGGTGTTTCAATACAACGACTTTCACATGAATTGAGGAAGAGCTCCGTAGAACACTAGTATATTTTTATATCTGTAGAATAATTGCAAAGCTTTGGCGCAATGACATTTTTTCAAAAATAAAGCCGTAAATAACATAAAAGTTAGTATCAAGTAGCAATGGGTTAGCCACATCTGCTAAAGCACAGATGGCAGTTGGAGCAAACGGGTACTAAAATGGAGAACGCACATTGTTAAACGGTAGGTAGGATAACCTACCAGCCAGATGGACTGACGACCTGAGGAAGGTAGCTGGGATAGATTGAATGCAAAAGGCGGAGGACCGGGTGTTCGTTAGGTAGAGGCCTTTGTGCAGCAGTGGACTGCAATAGGCTGATTGAATTGAAAAAAAAACAGAAGAACATTAGTCTACCGGCTTTTTTCCGGAGGTGCAGTTAGCGGTACATAAAAACCGGGGTTTAAAGGCATGGAAGGGCCCATGTAATAGTCGTCTAGCCTATTGCCGTTTATAGGGCGCAATTAAGAAACAGCAGCTATGAATAAATATCACAATGATTAATATTCAATTTCCTAATAATCTTTAGCTATTTACATACATATGTACCTTTTAAATTATTACATAATCATTACGGCCGAAAATTGTGTGTACATTGATTTAATTTTGCTAATGCTTAGACTATAACTTACTGTGCGTTATATCAACATTTTTTAACATAAGAAATTTTCTGAAAATACGGTATAGATTATTTCGACTTCATCTACATATTATAGAACGTTTTATGAAATTGGCTAATTTGTTACTAAATACACGACACGACCTATTTTATTGAGACAAATACTACCTACTTAATATCTATAAAATTTAAGAAAAATTGTTTAATATCTATATTACGTAAGGTATTAGAGATTTCTCAAAAGGTTTCAGAATCAAATAGAATCTTCACGTGGGTGATGGCATACAGGACTTTCCAAAGTAATTAAAACAACATAGATATTCTTGCAAAACGTGTCGCTGATGAAAGCGACAAAAAAAACGTTATTTCCGAACCACACCTTAACAGTTTTCGTTGCGTAGGCTCGCTCCCCGGGTATTTGCATATTGCTTTATCATGTACGACTTTTAGACAAGGTTTTGCAATAACTCACCCCAACCCTTGTCCTCCCACTGTATGTCGTGTTACAACCCTGATATTTGTCGGGCAAAACCTACACGTAGGCCGACAGGGAAAGGTTGACGTCATTATTAATCATTTGAAGTTTTTTGATCTGTTTTTAGAGCGACTGTAGTTTGTCAAGTCTGTCTGTACTAGTTTAATATCATATGTATTATATTTGGGGCCATTCATAAGTTCGTCATACGTTAAGGGGGGGGTTCAACGAAGTGTGACATGGGTCATAAGCTTCGTGACGTCACAGGTCACAATCTAAAGTATTAAACACAAAACATTACCTGTAAACGAAAGACTACATACGCTAACAACACCTTTACTAAAAAATAATAATTTTAGGACTGCTCTTTTCAGTTCTAGGTGTAAAATTGCAAAATATGTGACGTCCCACCAGAGAGGGGGTTCCACAAATGTGACATACATTTCCACACATGTGTGTGGGGAGGGGGGGGGGTCAAAAAATCAAGAAATTCGTGTGATGGCCCCCTTTTTACTTGTTCTTGTCTGAGGTTTCGCTTGAGTAAAAGTAATCTATCCTTTGGACACAGTCCTTTTTTTTCAGGATAAAAGGTACCTTATGCCCTTTCCCTGATAACGTGTTTTCATAATTTCATGACGATCGGTCGAGTAGTTAAGGCATGAAAGCGTTACAAACAAACTCACATTCACATTTATAATACTAACTGTTGTCCACGACTTCGTTAGCGTGGAAATTTTGGAGAAATCTATCTAGCCTATGCTATTCCAGACTATAATCTACTTTCGTGCAAAATTTCATCAAGATCCGTTCAGCCATTTTTGCTTGAAAAAGTAACAAATCCTTATCCATCCATCCTCACAAACTTTCGCATTTAGTAAGATTAGTCAGGATTAAATACACGACACGTGTAAACTATACCGTACCGTAATAAGCTGGTTTTCTATGACCAAAATAAATTATTTAACAGTCTCCATGCCATTAAATGTTATTTACGACTTTAAAAATAGATTTCTTACTATTTTCAAGTTGGTCATTATTTTTTAATTATCTAACCAAACATGAAAAGACAATATCAACGTATGACGTCACAAGTTGCTCTTTCGTACAAGTTTCTACAGTACATAATGTTTTGACGTTAAATAGAAATATTTATTTGAGTTGACAGTCAACTACAGGATCAAATATGAACTTTTTTATGATATGGGAGGGAAAGGTGCTGACGGGTCACCTGATGGTAAGAAACTACCGCCGCCCATGGACACCAAGAGTCACAAGAGCATGGACGGCCTTTGAAGTGACAATACTAAACCCGTTTCAGAATGAAAAAAAACGTGTGCAGAGTAAAAAAAGTGTGTGTGTACTTAAGTACGCACGTAAGAAGTTATACTTCTGTCTGTCGCGTCTGTTCGCGGTAAACTGAAAAACTACTAAACGGATTTTCATACGGTTTTCACCAATACACAAAGTGATTCCTGAGGAAGGTTTAGGTGTATAATTTATTGACGTTTTGTGTAAATTGGTAAAATATAATGATGATTGTTGCTAGTAAAAATATAAGAAAACAAATCATTCAAACTGACATTAAAATTCGTAACATATTGTTAAGAAATGTGCTCCTACACCAGGAAAGAAAAAAATTATTAAATTCATTTTTTTCTAGCAAAACCAACTATTTGTCGAATACACATAACCCTCCTAAAATTTGACCACACTCTTCTATAACATCTTGTATAATTTTGCGTTATACATATTAGAGATACTAATTCTTATTCTGCACTCCTTACAACAGTTTCAAAAACTATTGCTAATTCGTTAAAGGAGTATGACGTGGAAATATTTAGGAAGAACATTAACCTATCTACAAAACACTAAAATATTATTGTACCGTACCATGCTGTTTCAATACACTAGGCCGACACACACGTCGGAGACGCTACATTAGGCCGACACACACACGTCGGAGACGCTACATTAGGCCGACACACACGTCGGAGACGCTACATTAGGCCGACGCACACGTCCGAGACGTCTTACGCGTGTAAGGTTGGTGTGTAAATAAAATCGACGCAACGCGTGTCGCGCATTTTACGCTGGTTTTCGACTCTGTTATCATCAGTTACTTAAAAATCAATGAATCGGACAGTGAATTTGAAGAATTCTTGAATGACACGCGTTGCATCGATTTTATGCGCACACTAACCTTACACGTGTAAGACGTCTCAGACGTGTGCGTAGGCCTAATGTAGCTCTCGCTTAAGAGTTACTTACCTTTTGATAAATTTATTCTGGACCAGCTTTATGTGTGTAGGTATTTTTATAATGTTAATACAGCGTCCAACTTATTATTTTATCATCTTACTATGTATTTTCGTAACCCCCAACGCAAAAAGGAAGGGTATTATAAATTTAACGTGTGTATCTGTGGCATCATAGCTCGTAAACAAATAGACCGATTTTGCTTTTTTTTGATTTGTTTGGAAGATGACTTGATCGAGAGTGTTCATAGGTATAATTCAAGAACATTTGTTCGTCGGTCGTAAATCATCACCCCCTATCGACTTTTGAGTCAGTCACTTTTTGACTTGTTTCCTGTTATCTAGTGTAGTGTAATCAAACATTCACATTTATTACAATCTACATCTATTACAAATACAAACATCTCATTTCTGTATATCTCGGTGGCAGTGTAGTCGTATATAGTCCAAGATCCCAGGGCCGCCAGACGTCACGTATTTTCTGACGAACGAAATGTGGACGATTGTATAGTGTCAGTATGTACTATGATCGCATGCTGGCTTGGCTGGCTACCTGCTAGCTTGGTTAGACGGCCAATTTCCAGGTATCAGGTAATGAAGGTACATAAAAACATTACTTACCTCACGTATATTCTCCTAGCTGATTTTCACATATATTTTAGATAATATCGTTAAAAATAAGTCGACAATACTCCCAGACACTTTCCGTGGGCCGTATTGCTTAACAGACGCTTTAAAGCTCCCAAAATAATTACTTAACTTCACATAAATTCGTAATTCTTCCCTAAGGAACCCTGACCAATTTTTTATTTCATTAAACAATTAAATTAATTCTAAAGACTTATTTAAAAATATTTAATATATATATAGAATTTTTTTGTAAATAATTTTATGACGCATGCATGACGTATCTAAAATATACGTGAAAATCAGCTAGGAGAATATACGTGAGGTAAGTAATGTTTTTATGTACCTTCATTACCTGATACCTGGAAATTGGCCGTCTAACCAAGCTAGCAGGCAGGCATGCGATCATAGTACATACTGACACTATACAATCGTCCACATTTCGTTCGTCAGAAAATACGTGACGTCTGGCGGCCCTGGGATCTTGCTCTAATAGTACTTAGTGTTCTAAAAGGTCTGTGTAACACCAAAATGGTTACAGTATGACTAACGCCCTGAGATCCTAGGTTTGATTTCCACGTAAAGTAGTAATCGTCGGGGTGGACGATTTTACAAAATGACGATAGATAGTCAATTTAAAAAAATACATTGTCTCGTACGTCCACACTGGCGATAGTTGTGATGTTTTTTTTCTCATTTGGTGACAAAATCAGTTGCTACAACTGGGAAAGTATGTGTTATACGTCACCACTGGTGACAGTAGGGGTTATTTTTCCCATTTATCCTCAATGGTGACAAAGCCAGTGGTCACAACTGGGAGTAGACTTAATTTGGTCAAACAATTTGTTTGCCATTAAGCGGTGATGGCGTAATGGATAATGCGTCGGACTTGCATCAAGTGGTAGCAGTTTGGATCCCCACGCAGTGCACTACCGACGTGAATCCAATCCTAACACAAGCACTTAGATTAGCTGGAGGTGTTAACAAGAATATTAGTAATGTGTGACCTACGTTATTAGAATACTTTCTAAAAAAAATGAAAGATATTACTCATTTATGCAGTCAATTAAATTATCATATTATATTATAATATTACATCTTGCAAGAATTTAATTTTAAATTATTATTATTATTAAGTAATCAAATGACACAAAATAGAGGTGCAAACATCCAGAGCTGCATTTCATCTATTCGGCGCTAACTAGTTAAAGTACAGTCCCAAACAACTACTAATTTGCCTAAAATATCTGCCGAATTATAATTTCAAATCTGTGAATCATAATGGCCTCGCCACTATGTTAAATGTGGCACTCATTAAAACAAACCAAATTAACTCAACTCGGAGGACGATTTACTGCTAGCCATTTAAAAGTTTTATTGTCTTTCTACCACCCATAAACCGTGGTGGCACTATAGGATAGAAAACTACCATAAATACATACATTCACCCCTGTATCCTTGAAGCGGTAGGCAGAGCCGTGTTAAACGCCCACATTTCACCAACTGTGTTTAAAGAAAGAAATTTGTTTTATTCCTAGACACTTAAGACACAATAATTATAGTATAACAAACTGACATCTGAAAACAATAAACAAGCTAAAACATGTGTACTTCACGTGCCTAGCTATTAGGATCTGGTTCAACATTGGCTAGACACGACATGTGCCTATCCAATTCAACCAGACCCTTTAAACACTACAGATATCAATTAGCAAAAAAACAAAAGATTTAAAACGGTAAAATTAGAGTACTAATTTATTTTGGATATTAATCCATAAATGTGTTAGTAACAATGATCTTACAACTATGTTAGTTCTACATTACAAACAATAACAAATCACAAAAGAAATATAGGGATGCGCTAGCATGCAGCCGCACCTTTGCAGGAAAATCAATTTCTCGAAAACCTGAAGACGCACAAATTATATTTTCGGCCCACATTTTAGCACAAATAAAGGCTCTCTGCCCATCCACAAAATTTCTCTCTACCCCAGCAGGAATCGTTTTTTCCGTTTTTTTCTAAAACGACAACAGGCACAAATTTTTTATGCGGCGCACATTTACAGCAGATTAAGTACTAATTATACGTTCCACTCATATCACTCTAGGAGCAACTTTCCAGCTGGGGTAACGTACACGAAGGTCCCATATCTCGGAATACAATTACAAAAATACAATTATAATAAACTTATTTTCACGAGTTTTGCACACACTTAATAGGGGGCAAGCCTATTGCCGTCTACCGGGCATTTTGGGAATTCAGATGGGAAGGTATTGCCGCATCTCACACCTCTGTGATATACGTTATAAGTACTGGTGTATGAGAAGTCCTCACTGGATTCTATTCGAATTATTTGAATGTAAAAATGTTATAACAAAAGGAGAATCGCCGCAGTCAGCAGACAGGGTGGACATCTGTCAAGTTGCAGAGCTACTTCTATGAAGCTAATATAAAGTGAACATATTGTAAATTGATCAGTTTCAATATATTATAATCTTTCAAAATGAAATACTTAATAGGATTAGAGCATTATTACAGTGTAAATTATAAAATAAATGTAAGCAATAAATATAATACTAGAACTGTAAGAGATAAAAGACTAGTCCAACCAAAAGTGACCAATTACTATGGGGAAAGAATGAAAAAGTATTTAGTACCTAACATATTTAATCAGATAGATATATTAAGAAAAACTCCTAAGTGTAGCAAAGGCGTGTTGAAAACAAAACTAAACTAGCTGTTTCTCATTGACAAATAAACAGCGTCTACTTGCCATTGAAAAATAGGACCTCATTAATTTATACCTGTTATGACTGTATCAGTATTCCTGTTTTAAAAGGAAATTATTCCAAGATTGCATGATAGTGTAAGAATATGTATTGTGTACTTAAGTAAATGAGTGTGTCTCGCCATTAAACGTCAAAGTTTGGCGAGGATTGTGTCTTGAGAATAAATAAATAAAAAAAAAAGGTTTGTTGTCGACTCTCAATTCTTCTCTCGCACTAACATCACGAACCCACTTCCTCTCAGCCAAGCGAACCTTACAGTATATTGCAAATGAAAAGTAGGTGAGAAGGGAGGGCAATGGAAGGCGAGAGATATTGCTAATACGACTGGATTAGGGAATGTACGCAGTAGCTCAATCACGTCAATTCGATCTGGCTGTTGCCGGAAGGTTCGCACATTCTAAAGTGACGCTTGAAAGTGCCATGGTTATTGTATTATCGCCCAGATTATATAGGGTGTATTTGAAAATAGAACACTTACTTAAATCACTGAAAGGGCATGACTCTAGCATGCAGTAACAATAAGATTTTTTGAAAAAAAATATTTTTTTTTTGCAATTGGCTCCGTTTTTCAAAAAAAGTAGGTGGATTGTGTAAAGTTAAAGATTTAAAAAACCGAAGTAAAAATACCTGGAAATTCAAACGGTCATAACTTGTAAACGGATGTTTTTTTTTCACAATTTTTTATTGTAAGTGCTAATGCTAAGTCATACATTTTCAGTGATTTAAGTAAGTGTTATATTTTTAAATACATCCTGTATAATATACTATCAAAGTTTTAAACCCAAATAATAATTATAAGTAATATTTTCCATCTAACTACGTAGCGGAAGACATGGAATCTACTAACGAATCTAAACCTCGCCCTTTTAAGCTTGTTGTTAAAGAATTGAATAGCTTAGGTGCGAAGCCCAAATTGTATGCAGAACAAGTCACGATGTCTTATTTTCAGCAGCCAAAAAAAGTAAAACTTTTCTAAGAAATTTTTAACAATAAAAAAACCGACTTCTACGAAATTTATTGTGATTTTTTTTTAATTATTATTTATCTATTTATTATTTACTAAAACCTTTCTGAAAATACGTAGAATACGATCAAAAATTGATCGATTAATTTTTAAGGAAATCGTTAATATAAAAACATATCTACGTATAGATTTTCAAATGGGACCTTGCCGACAGCGCCAATGTTAGACAAGAAAAGTAATCAATTTTTACTACGCTTCTCATTTTTCTCAATTTTACTTACACTACTTACTATTTTACAGTAGATCTTGTTAGTGAAGTAATAAAACAATACGCCGAAGCACATGAACAAAGGCTTCTTCAACATGTGAACCTTGAGGCCATCCAGCTGCTTGACACCACGGACATAGTTAGAAGACTAAAAAGAACTAAGCCCTTTGAGTTACATTAGTAAAGTTAGTGTTAAGTAGTGCAGTGAGTGTTACTCTTAAAGAACACAAGAACAAAGTGTCTTACCATGATAATAGAGACCATAAGAAAAGTGCCTATTGACACATTCTTAACTTTGTAAGTTTTTAGCAAATCAAGTTAATTTTAAATTACTTATTAGCCTCAAGGTCTAGATTGTAATTGTTATGAGTAACCGTTTAATTACGAGTACATGATAACGAAAAAAGAAATAACGGGATTCCAAATAATAATACATACATAACGCCTGTATCCCCAAAGGGTAAGGCAGGGGAATATTAAACACCAACACTTTGCCAATTACATTTTAGTTCCACTAACGTAATAGGGGACAAACCATTTGCCAAAGACGGGAAAGACTTGCAGGGCGGGAAAACTTAGAGTATATTGAAAGGCGTAGGTAAGAAGGAAGGCAATGGAAGGAAAGAGATAATGGTTATGCGGATGGATTGGGGAGTACGAGCAATTGCTCGAGCTGGTCGCTTACCTGTAACTTAAACTGGCTGTATATTGCCGGGAAGTTGGAACCCTGTAACAATAACAATAACAGACACACAACACAGACAACAACAACAAATATTTAAAGTCCGAAAATATTCTGAATTTTATTCGAAAACTATGGTTTTGAGTAAGCCTCTTTGTTACATAAACCTCACAAATGTACAATATTTAGCGAGTAAAACTAATAACAATCATACTTTACGTATCCTGGTGGATAAATTTTGCATATATTTGCGTAAATTGGGCACAATTTAATGTTGGCTTTCAGGGCGGCAATTGTCTGTGGTTTATCTGCATAGACTAGACATTTCACGAAGCCCCACATAATGTAAACGAGAGATTTTAAGTCAGATGTAATAATGTTCACTTTCGTGCCATCTTTTCTTTATACCGGCTTCATTGAAAAGGGTATTATGTTTATTATATTTTCCATTTCTAATTAAAGTCATTTCGGGTTCAAATACAAGTTTCCCTGAAATTCGGCTAACGTCAGTGCTGTTGACCCTGGAGTACAGAAGTGTCAATCTGGGTGTTGTTTGTCCTATAATCACTGAGAGAGCACGACTCATGCAGTTACAAAAATAATTTAAATTTTGAGGTAATTTTACCTCCGTTTCTCATAAAAGCGGGTGGAATGTGTTAAATTAAAGATTTTAAATCGTACATATTTTTTATTTTGGAATTGTGGGAGTAAGGGAAGAGAGGGAAGAGGGGGGAAGAGGGGGAAAGGCTAAGGCTAACTAAGGCTCACTCACTCGGCGAAATACAATGTAATCATTGCTTCACTTCCAGTTTTCTGTGAGGCCGTGGTTTCACTTCGGTCTAGCCGAAGCATGGCTCTCCTACGGACAAATTCTCCTGATTAAGAGTTGCTCGTTTTCTGCTTCAGGTGTACAACAACCTTGTACAGGATAGTTTTTAACGCATAGGGAGAGGAAAAAAGTAGGCAATAGTAATTTTTGAAGCAACTTTTTGAACAGCTTTATTCAGTTTCGCCTTTTGTGTATACTTACTTACTCACCTACTTAGCTGATGTCACCCAAGTCAAGGCAATAAAGTTATATAGTCTGAATATTATATGACCGACTTTCTTTCTTTTACCATTTTCTTTTTCAGTAGCTAGGTAAGTATTACGTCATAACCTCTTTCTGACCTGTCATCACTAAAAGCCTTAGAAATATGGTGGAGCTATTAGAACCTCATTTTCTCGTACCCCTTACACCTCTATACCCCCAACTGCGAGAGTTCTTAACACCGTTATCGAATACGCAATTAGATCAAGGATATCGGCCGGGAGTCATTCAAACGGGGGAAATATACAACGACTTCTTATTATCACGCCTCCTTGAATATTCATAGCCGTCGTTTACGTCGCGACGCCTACCTCACCTAACACAAATTGCGCCTAAATTATTTGCAAAATAAGTACCTATTTCATCTGAAGTTTTTGCTTAAATAAACGTTAATATTTCTTCATTTGCTACCACGTCAATACAATTTCGATTGGTACTTAACAAGCCCGTATATGAACATATAATTTCAAAGATTCTATTCAAAGATTATAGGCACAGAAATTGGAATTGAGACCCTTCGTATTTCGCTTTATATATTTCATTCCATACACAAGACCCTTTGACCTTTCCTTCAGGCTTGCATTTGAACATGGAATGCATATGAGTTTGATTCTCTCAGACCCAAGGACCGCTCCCGAAATCGTGACATCGATTAGACGCGAACGGCGCTCAGTAATCGAGTAACACGATTACGAAACTATAAAATATTATGGAGTTAAGTTACGTTACGTAGGTATTTCGAGTTGCGAATTGCCGTTCGCTGAGCGCCAGCGTAGTTTTGTGTGGCACGACCGGCCAGTGCCGCGCACATCACCGCGCGATACACACGCATGCCGTAGAGCGCGCTCTCACCCGCGACTCGACTCGTGCTACCCTGTGTACCTGTGCCCTGTGTTATACCCCCAAAAGTACGTAAACAAAATACACTTAACTAACTTGTGAAAGTGCGGTCCGGATTTACATTGGAGCGGCATCAAACGCGTGCGTATTACTTGTTTGTTACGAGTGATAGAATCTGTTGCATTCTGCAGGTGCTTGCTTGTTCTTTATTAATTGAAAAGTGATTGTAAAGCGGTCACGGCCGAGGCACACATGTCCGGCCCAGTTTTCACGATCGTTGACTCTGTCTCAAACGAATTCCATGGCTTGATTGCTTTTCTTTGTTTACCGGCGGCAGAAGTTGTCGGTGCGTGCTGCACTTGTTGATTCTGTAACCATTTGTGGTTTTTAACTTACATTTTATTTCGGCATCTAATCAGTCGATCATCGACACTCCGATTTTGGCAACGAGCTCTAATACTAGTCGTTTAATTGCTTCGATGCCAGATTCTTGTTAAGAAAACAACGCTCATGTTACGGTATGCACATGTAATGAGATCGATCATGCTCATCGAATAATATCTTCACAAATAACAAATATCATTTTCTTAGGTCTACAGTAGTCACATATTTTGTGCCAATTCAGATACCAGAACATTTCTATATTTTCCATTTAAGGTGTGAAGCTTTGGATGGAATAAGTGCGTTAGGTAGGTACAGCGACTATTACCTACCTAATGGCAGTTTTTTTGCTCTGCACGTTATTAAATCAAAATGATAAGAAGGTAAAACAATAGGTTAGATGCTTCTAAAATTATCTTAAGCACTTTGGTTTCAAAAAGTTAAAAAAATTATTAAAACTTGGTCGTTGAACTTTTAGTAAAAAAATACACTGAACTTGAAGTCTTGAACTCTTAAGCTTGAAAACCAGATGACAGCTGCCTTTTAAATAGTAGATTAAGTCGTTAATATAGTAGATTATGTTATCTAGGTATCATGTGTTGGAAAAATTGTGAGGTTTAGGTGGTAAGTATAGGCACATATACCATGAATACGTAAAAATACACATAATTAAACACGGCTCACAAAGATAGTACCTACCTATAACTATTATTTATGGACCAAAAGACAATTCAAGTTGACCAATAAGTAGGTTGGTAGGTATATAGATATTTTCTAACGTGCTCCTAGAATATCTGATAAAAATGTACAGACTAGCTAGTTCCATTTGACATTCAGTTAGTTTCCAAAGTAACCCGATATCGATTATAATCATACTTTAATAATTACAGGCTACAAGTCTGGAACGAATGAACCGATTATAATACGGATTGCAAGCATGAACGATATGAGCTGATCGAACGATTAAACTTTAAAACATTTATTATAACTTTGATAATGCAATAAAATCATTCGATATGTGGACGTTATAGTTTTTAAATTAACTTCATATTAAATTAATGCGTAAAGTCTTTATTACATTTTTCTTATTTAATTCTAACTCTAAGAAGTTCTTACGTACTTATTAAATTTTCGTGGTAAAGAATAATGTCAATCGGTTGATGTGAATTTAAGCATAATTTAATTTAAATGGTCCATCTTGTATCTTCTGAAATATCTGAATTCTTAAAACTACTACACCACGGTCCATGATAAATACACATGTACCTCCATTAATTTATAAAAAAACTGTGTGGTGTCGTTAGACACCAGATAGGTACGTAGTTCCTTATTATAAAAATATTAATTTCAAATTCTATTCGAGGGTATAAAGAAAATAATTATTCGGGTATACATTTTTTATTATGATTTTTTATCGATAAAAAAAAAAGTACTTTACAAAATTATCTTAACACCTTTATTTTATTTACAATGATTTATAAAAATATCCTACTAATATTATAAACGTGAAAGTTTGTATGTATGGATGGATGGATGGATGGATGGATGTTTGTTACTCTTTCACGCAAAAACCACTGAACCGATTGCGATAAAACTTGGTATGTAGATAGCTGGAAACCTGGATTAACATGAAGGCTACTTTTTATCCCGATATTCCCACTGGATCGGGACTTACGCGAGTAAAACCGCGGGACGATGCTAGTATAATAATAAAATAACAGTCATCACGTAGACTATACATTAGACACTGTATAGCCATCATACATAGACTATACATAAAAATCTTACGTTACGGATGTTTTTTGCCGGCTAAAGTACCCCTCCCCAACGCCCCATAAGGAACTTCGTTCCAAAAACCTTTCTTTTAGGTTTTTTATATCAATGTGTTCCTCTTGACATGTTTTTAGTTTGTAATAAAAGTTGATACAGTACCAACATCATATAATACGTACCTAAAAGTACGTCTTAAGAATTTGTTTAGGTTCAAGAAAGAAATAAGCAATAACTTTGAACATGAATGAAGTTATGTATTTAAGAACATCACAGTACATAATAATCATTAAAAAAAAAAACGATTTCAACAAAAAAAACTATTCCATAAAAGATATATATATGGTTTTCTCATGGATGCCATTGTCAGAACCGGACCAAAATGAAATGGGACCACACGGGAAGCACCAGCTTTCAAATAAAAAAAGAATAATCAAAATCGGTTCACCCAGTCGAAAGTTCTGAGGTAACAAACATTAAAAAAAAAACCCAGTCGAATTGAGAGCCTCCTCGTTTTTTGAAGTCGGTTAAAAAGTATGACGCAATAGTAAAATACCTATAAAAGTAACATTTTAACTAACAGTTGTACTGTCATTTCCCCTTAGGGGATTCCCCTTATCTTAAGCCTACGTTTACAATTATTTGCGTTGCAAGCAGACATTAGATCTGTAGCAATCATTTGATACGTCAACTGTCATCATTCCACCTACATCGTTTTGATAACGTTTGTACATCAGCAAACTAAGGTTCTAGGCGCCATTTTGTTTAATTTATTACGTAATTTGCTTTTTACACTTCTAGATTTGAGCGATGATGAACAGCCGTGGCACAGAATACATAATAGTAGTGGCCGTGGTGTTAAAAACTTGTTCAGAGACATGTTTGCGAAATTTGTGCAAATCACAGTGGGAGAGCCATGGTTCAGCACGTATGGGCCGGCTCGACCGAGTGATACCACGGCCTCACAGAAAACCGGCAGTGAAGCAATGCTTGCATTGCTTTTCGCCGAGTAAGAGGGGTTACCGGAGGCCCTAACCCGTCTCCCTTCCTCTCTCCGTTCTTCGCCCCTTGTTCCCCCCTTCCCCTACTCCCACCTTAAAGACCGGTACCACACGGTGACTCTTGAGTTGCAGGTGCCGTTGGGCGGCGGTAGTCCCTTACCATCTGGTGACCCGTGTGCCCGTTTGCCCACTATTCTATTAAAAAAAATTATAAACTGACTGTTTCCCGTGCGACTTCGCTCGCGTGTGTATATTTATAATTTTTACGCGGAACCCTAACTCTTTTTCAAATATAAAAGTAGCCTAAGTTACTCCTTATAACACCAGCTATCTGCCAGTGAAAGTCGCGTGGAAAACGGTCCACCCGTTCCTTAGATTAGCGGAACAAACAGACAGACTGACAAAAATTGAAAAAAGATTTTTTTGGTATATGTACCGTGTAAACATTCGGATGCATTTAGTAAAATACTGTTATTATGACATTACAAATAGACGATTTAATTTTATTACCTCGTGTCTATTTCGGGGATGCCAAGGGCGACTTGACGCGGCGCCGCCGGTACACCCCTAAATAAAACCCCACGGTCGTCGGGCCCGAATCTAACCGGGCATCTTCGAAATACAAACTTTAGTTTTACCCTATATCTTTAACCAGCTGACCCGCACAACTTCGTCTGCGTTTGTAAAATTTCCCCGTTTTTGCAACACATTTCATTGATGCTGCGCTCCTATTGGTCGTAGCGTGATGTTATATTGTCTATAGCCTTCCTCGATAAAGGGGTTATCCAACACTAAAAAAAATTTTCAATTCAAACCAGTAGTTCCTGAAATTAGCGCGTTCAACCAAACAAACAAACTCTCCAGCTTTATAATATTTAGTATAGATAAGTAAATTTTTAATGTTGACATCAATTGTTGTCAAAATCAAATTAAATAATTTATGTATTTAAAGAATTTGTGCAGCAATGTACTCAGTCGTTAGCAAAGATCTATAGTATACTAGCTGTCTACCCGCGTCTCCGCTCGCGTAAATGTAATTTTTCCTTAGCCCATGTCCTTCTCTGTATCCCTGGGAAGATGTATGAAAAATTTCATGATCAACGGATATACGGTGCGGCAGCGCATATAATACGAACAAACAAACATGGATTTCTATATTAAAAAAAAACAACGGTTGTGTAAAAAAAATCAAAACGATCGTTAAAGAACCTTGAATTGAACAAACGAACATTTTTATATATGTATAAAAAAAAAATATATAAATTGACTGGCCTGTTGGCCTAGTGGTTAGTGACCCTGACTGCTATGCTGCGATTCCCACCAGAGCCTGGGTGTTCTTTGTGTCCGTTGTTTGTATGTTTGTAAAGTCCCCCGCGACACAGGAGTAATTCCTAATGCGGGAGTTGTATTTTTGAAGATTAAAAAAAAATATATCAAAAACATTCGCGTCTGTAAATACGACGTTCTGTAAAAATTTAAAAACGATCGGTAAAGAACATAGTTTCTTTTACTTACTTCGAATTACGTGCAATTTTTTTTTTGCTTATTCAATGATAAATAAATGATATTCTTGGTGTCGACATAGTTAATATCTTATGTAGGCTTAATTTATTATTTGATGAATAAGTGATTTAGATAATTAGTACTTGTTCTTGGATAAAGAAACAATTGTTTGTAACGTCAGTTACGAATAGACAAAAAATATTGCCTACTGACCGCCTCGCAAGGGATTACACCAACAAAAAATGTACCTAACTTTGTCACTTGATGATTTTAGATAAGGTTTGTTTTAAACTGTTCACAGTATTATTTTATTATAAGTAAAATGTAAGTGTCTATATTTTTTTTTTATGATGTAGGGGGCAAACGAGCAGGCGGGTCACCCGATGGTAAATGACTACCGCCGCCTGTGGGCACCTGTAACTTAAGAGTCACAAGTGCGTTGCCGCCCTTTAAGGTGAAGGTTAGGAGAAGAGGGGGAGGGGGGGGGGGAGAGTGGGGAGAGGGGAAGGACGGGAATAAGGAAGAGGGAAGGGTTAGGGCCTCCGGTAACCTCACTCACGCTGCAAAATGCAAAGCATTGCTTCACTGCCGGTTTTCTGTGAGGCCGTGGTATGGAGCGAAGTCGAGCCGGCCCATACGTGCCGAAGCATGGCTCTCCCACGTAAATTACTTATTATTGTATTGTATTATGACGTTTTCAATCTGCATTCGACCTTGTTAGTATAAGATCTCTAACTATAAATCCTGTCCAACGAGAAGGGAAAACCAGTACTTGACGCATTACAAAATTAGTTTTTAAGATCTTTGTATAACCTGTATTACGCAAATAAACAGTTTGAGTTTGAGTTTACCTCAAAGGTCCATAATTTAAACATTAAAATGACAAGTAAGTATAACAAAAAATTAATTTCGATAAACAAATGTGTTTCACATGTAAGTTATGACATTGACGTCACTTGCCATTACTCAATGGAGCGCACTATTTATCTTCATATGACATACAATTGGAGATTATGAATAATCCTGTTACAAAAACGTGACGGAGCTAATTCTATGTGAAAGGTTTCTGTGTTATTGGTTCATTGTTATACGGGTGTTTTGAATAAGGACTGAGCTTTCCTCCATATCATCCTTGTTATTTTTGCGTCTAAGAGCTATAAAGAAAAAAAAACCGGCCAAGTGCGAGTCAGACCCGCGCACCGAGGGTTCCGTACAATATTTTTATTATATGATGTAACTAAAAATATAAGGTTTTCCGCAATTTTTCCTTTATCTGTGCTATAAGACGTTGCTTCGTACCAAATTACAAGATACTGAGTTCACGGGAAGTACCCTGTAGGTTTTGATTCCCTTGCGAGTGTCGAAAATTTGCGGAAATTTGCGGCATAAACGGCTGTATCTTTTGATTCGGACGGACGGACAACAAAGTGATCCTATAAGGGTTCCGTTTTTTCCTTTCGAGGTACGGAACCCTAAAAACGGACAGTGAGTACTGGATCAGCCTTTGCCTTTAACGACAATGTTAAAACTGTTTAACGACAGTGTTAAAATCAAATTGTGGCAACTTTTTGCGGGCGAGTTGACGAATTGCTCAAAACTGAAGTTTTAACATTGTCGCTGAAGGTAAAGACATGTAATCCAGAGCATCCACTCGTCATAACCATCAGCTCTAAAGGATTCCATGTCGACTCTTTTGTAGATAACCTACACCAATTTTTTTTTTAATTTTTTCGTTTGTAAGCACTCCTTTATTGGGGTTTGGGATCTACATATATAATAACGAATCTGAAGTTGGTTTGTTTTCATCACATCAGATTTTTTCGCAACACACTTTTATTAATCCAGGTCTCCAGCTATCTACATACCAAGTTTCATAGCAATCGGTTCAGTAGTTTTGGCGTGAAAGAGTAACAAACATCCATACATCCTCACAAACTTTTACGTTTATAATATTAGTAGGATATTTTCATAATCGAGACTTTTTTTATGATTTCCTTAGATGTTTCTGGTAACTTCTTTTAACGATACCTACGCTGTCAATTCTATAGGACTTAGTTGAAGTTTTTTTAAGAAATGTAGACGTTTTTTTTATTAAATTAATAGGACAATGATCCATTACGATCAGACAAACTTCATTTTATATCGTACATCGCCCTTTTAAATTCCTATGGAATATTTATGCAAAAACCTAGTAGAAACACTACTTGAACTTCAAAAAGGTAATTCGTTGTAGGACTGTGAATCTATAGATGTTGTTTTTCGAGCTTCAGAAGCTACGTAGCGCAATTGGTTGTTCTAAAATCATAGATTACATAGAGCAATGATCATTAGAAGCCCTAGTAGGGGGTAATCTTATCATAAGAAAAACAACTACAAGATAGCATACATCGTTGTCATCAGCGATAAATTTCTGCTATAATCTTATAGATTATAATTTATTTATGGATGACTGACTATCGGTCAAATCGCCAGCAACCACCCCGCCGAATGTTGTGTTTAAGCCCAACTGTTTTTCTGATTGATTTAACGAGATTATTAAAAAATAGATCTGAATATTTGAATGACTGACGACTCCAGTCATACTCTTTATCTACATGCGACGGCTAATGACGAGGTAACACCTTAAAGGACCGGTTCAGTTGTCTGGAGTAACATCAGTGTGCCAGTGGAGGCGAAACGAAATCACCATTTTTATATTACACGTGTTTGAAAGCGACGAATATTGAGATTTGTGGGTACACATCGCACACCTAGATCTAAAGGGTTTCTATTTTTGAGTTATGCACACCATGGAATTCCGTATCTCAATACCTACCAACCAATAAAACAGCTGCTAGCTAGACGCTAAATTCACCAAAACAGGCTCAACTCAAAATAATTAAACATATATACATACATTGTTAAGCAATAGGAAAATATTACAATAAAAACTTTCGTGAAACTCACTTTTGTATTTCGGGGATGCCCGACTAGTTTCGGACCAGACGGGGGCCCTTGTGAGTAAAACCGTATAGTTTCTAATAAACAATAGGAAAATAGCTACAAAAATCCAATTTTCAGCCCCAAAACATGATTAAAACACAAGAGTCCTACAACATCTTTCTTCCAGCTGCATATAAAAAGCATAAATCTATACAGAACAGTAATTAGTATTTCACCTTTTCTGAAAAAGTGCTTTTTTGGGTTAATACCTGTTTAGATCTAGGTGTGCGATATTAGAATTGAACATCTTCATGGTGTGCAATACATTACAAACATCGTCTTAATCTCAATCTCAATTTGATGAGATAGAGCGCCGAGTTGTGATCACAATGCAATGAAGACTACAGTTCACTTTTCCACAGATGTTTTCATCTCTGAACACAGTTTAACTTAAAGAGCGTTAATCTTTCATGCTTAGCATGACAAGAAATATCCAAACATAGTCCAAATTTCTTAATAATTGGAGATAAATAAACTCCTTCAAAACTTGAGAATGTGATTAATCTTATATCAGAGATTCAGAGCCTAACTCCGTGTGTATCTCTTGTTCTTATTACTTCTCAGAATCTGACAAGACGTCACTATGGCTGCAATACAAATTACCTACAAAGTAATGATAGATATGTGCCGGATGGTGGATAATATGCTATATGGGTCCTACGATGCGAATCAATTTGTACTTAACTAGATCCGGAATAATTGTTTAAACCGGCTTGGCTCCTTTGTAAACTTGTCTTACGCGTCCTGTTTGGGAAGATCTAGTTTGAGTTTGGAGTGAGCTAAGGTAAATTTTTGACCGTTTTTATAATCGAATCGAATTGATTTTATACTAGTTGTTGCCCACGACTTCGTCTGTGTAAAAACATTCTTTATTTCTTATCAAAAGTATATGATGAATTTTTTATATCCCTAAACTTGTCTCTTATCTCTGTACCAAAATTCATCCAAATTGGTTCTGCGGATTGGGCGTTAAAATCGTAACAGACAGCGTTACTTACTTTATAACATTAGGATGAATACTACATAATGCGATCTATTATTGTTGTTTTATGATATTGTTAGTTATATAGATATGTAATAGATATTTTTTTTTGCATTGATTGACAATTAATAAAATAGGGTTCCGTAAGCAAACAAATTTGTATGTAGATATTACATCCATCTCGGGAATCAATTCTCGAAGACTTGCCCGTCTTTTCGAAAGATCAACTTAACTTTGCGGTTGCGATGTACGATAAAGTCTTTTACTTGTGCTGTCAGACCTTGCTTCTTACCAAATTTCATGATTCTAGGTCAATGGAAAGTACCCTATAGGTTTTGATTTACCTGAAATGTTCAAATTTGGTCAAATCTAAGGCTTAATGACCGTATCTTTTGATTGCGTTGACTTAGAAGCTTGATTTTTTACAGCTTCAAGGGACCGCAGACATGTATTTGGTATTAATTTCAACTTGATCTGTTCGGTTCCTGAGAAAAAGGGTCTTGACGGACAGACAGACAGACGCACAACAAAGTGATCCTATAAGGGTTCCTTTTTTCCTTCTGAGGAACGGAACCCTAAAAATATTTGACAAATTATTTTGCATTTTTGAGGAAGGTGATATTCTTCTATGGCATTTATCATCACGCTGCCTACCTTAGGAGTGGAACAGTTATCATAATCGTTTGTAAAACTGACGGAACGGCTAGTCAATAATAAAGTAATTATACAAACGAGTAGTACCGAAGCTATTAACATGATTCTACAAATGTAAAGTCTAAACAAAACATGGTGCGGGAGGACAGGCTGGTCGTCTACCGCGGGTACTGCACAGAGCGCCAGCTGCAGCCAGCCAATGTATATGTTATTCTTTCTGTACAATGTTTTTATTATGTTTTTCTTCCTATTCAACATTTTTTTAAAGAATAATAGCAACGTGGTTCACACGTTACCAGTATTCTTGTTCATCTCTCCAGCTAAGCTACATAGCATCTGTTAGGAGTAGTTTCACGTCGGGAGTGCGCTGGGCAGGGTTTGGACCCGCAACCACTTGATCGCAAGTCCAACGCCTTAACCAGGATAATTATCAAATTAGGGGTTGAGAGTGGACGAGATAGGTTTAAGGGTCGAGAGGAAACAAATAAAGAAATCTTTGTTTAGGGGTCGAGGGGTCGAGAGTTTACTATTGGTATTGGTTTATTCGTGGGAGAGCCATGCATCGGCACGTATGGGCCGGCTCGACCGGAGTGATACCACGGCCTCAAAGAAATCCGGCAGTAAAGCAATGGTTGAATTGCTTTTCGCCGCGTGAGTGAGGTTAGCGGAAGCCCTAACCATTCCCTCCCTCCGCGCCCCCTCTCCCCCCTCTTCCTCCCCTCTCCTCTTCGCCCTTTTCCCCTACTCCCACCTTAAAGGCCGGCAACGCCCTTGTGACTCTTGAGTTGCAGGTGCCCATGGGCGGCGGTAGTCATTTACCATCAGGTGACCCGTCTGCTCGTTTGCCCCCTATACCATAAAAAAGGGCTCTGTTTCCGCATTTAAACTAAAAAACGGTCCGTTATGCGTGCAGATATGGCTGGCTAGTTGGGCTAGCCTAGCTTCTCCCAGAAGCACATAAGCCTCCTGCAGCGTTCACAGGCTTTGAGAAGCGACCTCGCATCTGCGAGGATATTTGCCCGTTGTGTGGCCACTCCCTCGCACTCTTGCTTGAAACATCCTTTTTATTTGATTTTTCCGTGTACGGCTATCCGGAGATGTCCTATTCACTATCCTTCATAAGGTTATCCTCATTAATTCTAAGCAATCTATTATCCGGCCAACGTTTATGCTCATCGATCCTCCCATTCATTAAGCCGGTTCTAAACTACTTTTATTAT
Organism: Euplagia quadripunctaria; assembly: GCA_963859945.1. NCBI lineage: Eukaryota > Metazoa > Arthropoda > Insecta > Lepidoptera > Erebidae > Euplagia > Euplagia quadripunctaria. The sequence goes on along the minus strand of OY982567.1, from coordinate 23,437,447 downwards.
TGCTCTTTAAGGCTTGCGCCGTTATCAGGAATATTTATGGCGGCGTTAACCCTTCAGCTTGACCACGATATTAATGTTGGACGTTCACGCCACGCTCTTTAAGTATAGACAGAGTTCCTGGTTCATGTTTTGTTAGAACTTGACTAGGAAATAATATTCTAGGACAATACTAAGCTAAGCATAGTCTATGCGGTCTGGAATTCTAATGATAAATATACATTTAACTTTGTAAATATTTATTTATTTATTTCTCCCATAAAACAATTAAACACAAGAAATATATTTAATAAAACTAAACAAACTGGTCATTAGTATGTGTCTTTTGTAGTAAGGTAAGGTTAATGATCCGAATGCTGAGCCAGAGGTAGTGGGTTTGATTCCCGGCTAGGAAAAATAATTGTGTGATAAGCATGACCATTTGTTGTGTCTGGATGTAGTTATCTGTAATAATTATGTATGTATTTAGTAATATATAATTATGTTTATCAGCTGTCTGGTTACCATAGTACAGGCCCTACCTAGTTTGGGATCAGAAGGCAGTGTGTGGGATGTGTCAATTATTTAATAAGTTACCATTTTTAATTTGCGTACTCTTCGTAGTATCATTTGCAAAATTCTCTCAAAATGTCACTGTTACTCTAAGTAAACCTGCATTTCTTTAACTAAACATTATTCGGTATAAATAAAAATGCCGCATCGGTACAACCGTCTCAAAGGAATGCACTTACTAAATAACAGCCTACAAGTGCATGTCGACTTGGCCCTTAGTGTTGAATCCGTTGGGCACCGATAATAGCTCTCGTATAAGTGACCCATCCTACTAATATTACAAACGCGAAAGTTTGTAAGTATGGATGGATGGATGGATGTTTGTTACTCTTTCACGCTAAAACACTGAACCGATTGCGATGAAACTTGGTATGTAGATAGCTGGAGACCTGCATTAACATATAGGCTTTTTATCCCGATGTTCTCACGGCACCGAGACTTACGCGGGTCAATGTTTTTCGCCGAGTGAGTGAGGTTACCGGAGGCCTTAGTCCTTCCCTCTCCCCCTACTCCCACCTTAAAGGCCGGCAACGCACTTGTGACTCTTGAGTTGCGGGTGCTCATGGGTGGCGGTAGTCACTTACCATCAGGTGAGACGTCTGCGCTTTTGACCCCTATAATACTTTTTATCCCGATATTCACACGGGATTGGTGACGTGGGTGAAACCGCGGGGCACTGCTAGTATAATATATATACTGCTAAAACCATAGTAGCATAAACAATACCTACTCTCGATGTCGGAATGAAAATTAATTTACAATTTATTAATTGCGAAAATATTGACTTTAATAAGTAACACAAACGCGTAAATGGGACGATAAATTTATATAAATTAAGTGTACTTTTGTTAAAATGGAATTCATTCTACCGTATATCGATACTGAAAGTTATGAAATGTCAGAGTTGAAAGTTTATATTAAACGATTTTTATTATAGGAAGCTGAACGGATAGAATATTGGATGGCATTCAGTGTTGGCAGCATGAATATATTTAGCGAAATAAAAGGTTGTCTTACTTACTGAAATATACCAGTTACTATTTCTATTTTTCAATTTTGTATTTACTTCAATTCTGTTTGTCAATCGTTTGAGTGCACTACACTAGTTAGTGCAGAATTTTAAAGTGAAAACTTCTTTAGCGGCGTTGTGCACTTTTTGCGATGTGACACGTGACCTGATCGAAAATTCGTAAGACGGAGCCGAGTTTCTTATATTTACAAAAATATAACATTCGAAATTCAAACATTTATGATTGACGATTTATGATCTATGTATATATTTAAATATGTTATTACCCATTTTTTTTTATTTTTAACCTAATTATATTTAAAATATATACAGATATATACAGATGTGTGTGTGTGTGTATGTATATGCACTTCGTTTTCACTTCTGACGTGCAGTCCTATGACTGACTGTTTTTTTATTAATATTTAATAAGTACCAAATTCTTTATATTTCTGTATGCCTGTATCTTTTTGGCTCTGCTTTTTCATCCAATTGATTTCATATAGCTTTTGGATTTTCTTTTCGCTTTATGTTTTATTCGCATTGTTCTTCGCACTCTTTGTATATAATTTCAGGCTAAAATGGTAACTTATTTTTGTTAACAGCTTTTGCCTGCGCGTTCGCCCATTTATTTATAGGTTCCTTTATTGTGTTAATGTAGGTTAAGCCTAAGCCTCTCAGCCGTAAATACGGGATTTAGCGGCAAACATCTTCATTCTACAGAAGTTCTACTCATTCAGATTTACCCGAATTTTTTTTTCAACCTTTTGTATGTTAGTTTTCCTAAAACCTTCGCATTATTGCAAATATTAAAAGAAAAGGTAGCTCAATTTGGTCCAGCCGTTCTGAAGCATTGCGACACAAAAAAAAAAAACAGTCAGTCGTAGGACTGCACGTCAGAAGTGAAAACATAACTTCACAATGTATTTGCATATATACACACACACACATCTGTTTACATATAATTAGATTAAAAATAAAAAGTAGGTAATAACATATCTTAATGTATACATAGGGTACACTGGAAGTACTGCGCTCCTGGCCGCTCATAAATGTTTGAATTTCGAATGTTATATTTTTTTAAATAAAAGAAACGGCTCCGTCTTACGAATGTTGGATCAAGTCACGTGTCCTGACACGAGTTTAAAATTTTTTATCCATCCCAAAAAGTGCACAACGCCGCTAAAGAAGTTTTTACTTAAAAAAAAACAGCATTTACTTCATGCATACTAGTAATTCCCTGAAGTTACATTCGCGTTTATCATCACTGTCGTCGTAACGTGATTTTAAATAGACTATAGGCACTGGAAACTTCTTCGCAAGTTGAGCTACCAAACTTAGTAAGTTCAAACAAGACACCAAACTCTCCCTTTATAATATTATAAAGTTATGTAGTATGTTTCTCTAATCACATAATCTATCTAAAGATAGATTCGGTCGAGAAATATCCAGTGGTCTGTGTCAACTACGCCATTGAAATATCACTTTATTGAGTATGAATTTTAATACAATAGCTGCTATAATCGTGAATTTGTTTCGCACATTTAACGAATCAACTCGTGACGGCTTCGCTTTTACGATCTGACTTCTTTACCTATTATCTTAGTAATATAATGAAGTATTTTTTTGTTTGTCGGTTTGATTCGGGCTTCTGTTTTCAATAGTAATCAATAATCATATACGGATAATACTGAAATGTTTTATATATCCAAAATTGTTATATTGTAAAACATCATGTTTGTTAAATAATGCTGGTTTGCGAGAATATCGACGTAATTCAAAATTCAGTCGAATTAAACTCCATATGCCAAACGATTATAAATCTTTGATATTTTATGGTGAACAGATGCAACGGCGATTTCGTGCTAACGTTCGTTAGAAAGCGACAAGTTCATTATATATTTCAGACAAAATACTCTAGCGGCAATAGTTCCGTCGCTATTCTCGCAAACCAGCGATATGTCATCCCACTATCCCACTAATATTATAAATGTAAAAGTTTGGATGGATGGATGGATGGACGTTTGTTTGTTTGTTTGTTTGTTTGTTACTCTTTCACGCCAAAACTACTGAACCGATTGCGATGAACCGGAGACCTGGATTAACATATAGGCTACTTTTTATCCCGATATTCCCACGTGATCGGGACTTACGCTGGTGCGACCGCGGGGCGCTGCTAGTTTATAATAATTTAAATGTTGAACGACAGACGCGCGACGTGACGTTAAAATTTTGGTAGAATAGAATGTCAAAATGGAAATCTCTAGTTGTCAGAAAACGTTCATTATTATATAATCGATAATATACTTAATCAGTAGTAAAATTTTGGAATACTCATAATTTGAAAAATGGAAACACAATATAGCTAATTTTCATTTCTTCGACAATGTGTTCAAAATGTTTTAAATTAATGTACTTTTTGCCGGCGTGCCTAATGCAAGTTTTTTTACGTATTCACCCGCGTCACGTTCACTATGACTTGTATTAAATTATTGTATATACACTAGACTGACCACATAAAGTTACGTAAGTAATTAGGTACGTAAAAACTTGAAAGAATTTACCTGAGTCGCAAGATATTCTTGCTTAGAATCCGTCGTCTGTAGCCTCATACATCGTAAATCTTTGAAAACCACCCTTGAGTTTGCAGAGGTCCTTCAGGAGATTTTTTTAGTGCTGACACCTTTTAAGCAGCTTTTTCTACATACTTTTGATTTTAATCTGCGAGTGACGGACATGCAAGCATGTACAAGCTACAATAATAGCTCACAGTCAGTCGGGTCTTTTGTTTTTCAAATTAGATGTATAATTAACATAAATTACAAATACCCCGACTCAAAAATCCTATCAACAAATAGAAAAGAGCTAATGACTTTCGAACGACTGCACAGATTTTATTTAATTATAACTAAAAATACTCTCGATCAAGTTACCTTTCAACGAAAAAAAAACTAAATCGGTTCATGCGCTTAGGCGCTATGATGCCACAGACAGACACATTCACAAATACACACATTAAAATTATAACACCCCTCGCTTTTATACAGGGGTTTGAAAAACCCAAGTGGTAATCAATATTTAGTTATTTAATAACATTGAAAGGTTTTATTTAGTTGGTTGTAATGAATATAGATTAGAAGGAAATAAGCCTATATATAGCCTTCACTGCTACGATGTTTTCGAACCTATATATTTCCATTAGCAAACATCTTATCGTGAGAGAGCCATGCTTCGACACGTATGGGCCGGCTCGACCGGAGTGATACCACGGCCTCACAGAAAACCGGCAGTGAAGCAATGCATTGCTTTTCGCCGAGTGAGTGAGGTTACCGGAGGCCCTTACCCTTCCCTCTCCCCCTCTTCCCCTCTTCTCCCCCTACCCGCACTCTCCCTCTTCCCCCATTCCTCCCCTTCCCCTACTCCCATCTTAAAGGCCGGCAACGCACTTGTGACTCTTGAGTTGCAGGTGCCCATGGGCGGCGGTAGTCGCTTACCATCAGGCCCGTCTGCTCGTTTGCCACCTATCCCATAAAAAAAAAATCCCAACCGTTTTTATCCTGTTTATAATCCACTACTGAGTAATAACCCTTAACGCATAGTTGTCGTTTTACTGTGGACTTAAACTTGTTTAGACTTAACATTTGAATATTATCTGGGATTTTATTATAATATCGCACCGCACACATTGACCTCGAAACGAATTGTTAATTTTTTGGAGCCTAGAGGCTGTTAAAAGAGTGTATATCACTTTTTTAACAGAAGTGATCTTTATTTTTATGAATAAAACTGTTTTCATAAATGTATTGGCACGCTACCGTCATTATATTAATTTCTTCAAATTTCTGCCTCCGTGAATCACGATTGCCTAAGTTACAAATTGCTCGAATAACCCTCTTCTGCAGCACGAAGATAGATAGAATATCAATATGAGGGCCCCATTGAAGCTTAGAATCGAGAGTAATGTCTAAGAATTTTGTGGTAGCCGCTAGTTCCAACTCGTCTTCATTATGTAGTATAGTGCCGACAGCGCATCCGCATTGAAGACACCTTCTCTGCATGGTGCACTACCCCTGCTGGCGTACCACAGGGTGGCGTTCTATCTCCCTTGCTCTTTGCAGTTTTTATAAACTCTATTTCCAATAAACTTACTTCTTCTTACCACCTTTATGCTGATGATTTGCAAATTTATACTCAAGCCTCTCCAGAAGATTTGTCAACAGCTATAGGTATTTTAAACATAGACCTAGAACAGATCTGTGTTTGGAGCAAGCAGCATGGCTTAAAAATGAATCCTGTAAAAACACAAGTGATTGCTGTTGATTTGCTGCGATGGTGCCTTCATTCCCATTCAAGATACTGTCAAGAACCTTGGGATATACATCGACAAAGACCTGTCCTGGAGTCCACAATTACAAGAAGTCAGTAGGAAACTTTTTGCTTCTGCAGGGTCCCTCAGAAGACTGCGTAACTTTCTTCCGGTTGCCACTAAGATTGCGCTCGCAGAATCACTCCTTCTTCCTATCCTTGATTATGCAGATGCCAGCTATCTAGATCTCACCGAGGACCAACTTGATAAGCTTGAGCGACTTCAAAATTTCTGCATCAGGTTCATCTTTGGATTACGCAAATATGACCACGTCTCTGAATATCGGATTAAGCTCAAGTGGTTACCCATACGTCTTCGCCGGAATACTCATATCCTTTCACTACTGTACAATATTCTGTTTAATCCTAGCACCCCTCACTATCTCAAAAAACGTTTCGAATTTTTGCATAATACGCATTCAAGGTTCCTGAGGTCGTCTGAGAATCTTAGGTTAAAAATGCTGACACATACCACCAAGTTTATGGACAAATCTTTCACTGTAAAGGCTGTCCGCCTATGGAATGAGCTGCCACTGGCCATCAGACGTGCACAAACATTGACAAATTTTAAAAAACTAGTGAAAGATCACTATATTTCTCTGTGAATCGTGACATACTTGGTACTATTATGTATTTATTATGTATCTCCGTATTTGTTATGCATTGTTTATGTGTTCATGAGTGTGTATATATGTATATATGCGTGTGTGTGTATGTATGTATTTGTGTACCGATCATGATATTCATTTGCAAACTATTAATATATATTTATAGTTAGTTTCTTTAATTAGGGTTTTTTTTATTATTTAATAATTATTACATTGGCTCCATGTACACTGCAGCCCTCTTTTCATGTTTGTTTCTCTATCCATCCAATGGTTGCCTGGAAGAGATCGCAAATTGCGATAAGGTCGCCAATTGTACATAGCATTAGCTAGTAAGTATCTAGATATAAGAAAATATTGTAATCTGCTCTGTGTACAATAAAGAGTATATCTATCTATCTATCTATCTATCTATAGTGGTTTTAACTTTTGAGTCGACGAACGGGTCATGTCCTTTCAGTGATTTAAGTAAGAGTTCTATTGTCCCTCCACAACACTTGTCCGATCAATCATTGCCACTATCACCCGGCATTTGATTTTGTAGCCTACTTGGAAATATTAGAACCTCAGGCTTTTAATTGCTAGCATTATAATAGTTAAACAGTTTTTTTTCGTCATCAAGCATCAATCAGCAATGAGAAGTTCCTTCGCAGTTTTATTAGTTTCTGCGTAATTCACGTACAAGATCGAGTACATTATTTGAATTGTCGATAATAGGAGGGCGATGCCAATCAGGTATGCCAAGGTCGCGCATTTCCATCGATAGATTAAAATTACCGGCGACTATTTACTATGTGTTGTTAAATTGTTCTACTGTCATTATATTAATCATTTATTAGTCTAATGTTTAATAGAAAACTAATCTATGATCACGTTCTCGCTTGCGTGCAATGGACTCGCGTATCGAATCCGTCCGTGAATTTGTCATATGGGCCATCCATAAATTACGTCACAAGAATTTAATGATTTTTGGACCCCTTACCCCCGTCCTTGTCACAGGTGGTCACATTTGTGGAACCCCCCCTCCCTGGTGTGACGTCACATATGTTGCAAACGACATGCAGCGTCACGAAGCTTATTACCCCCTTAACGTGTGTCGTAATTTATGGATAGCCCTTTAATAGAAACTAGCTGTTGCCCGCGACTTCGTTCTCGTGGATATTTTGGTGAAATTTATTTCACGGGAACCGTACATTGTGTGTGTGTGTATATATATATATATAAGTTATATTTTCACTTCAAACTTCTTTAGGCACATTGGGCACTTTTAGTATGGGAAAAAAAAGCACTGAACTCGCGCGACCGTCACGTTCAGATACATATATGCAGAGGTGTGTGTTTTCACTTCTGTGCACGTCAGATAAGAAGTAATATACTAATGAAATTTGTATTTGTAATGAGTAAGTTCTAGTATATAGTTAACTTTGCTGTCAAATAAATGATCGTTTTTACACGAAACAATAAATACAATTACGGAATATTATCCTTATTGGTTTTTACGTTCTTAAACAGTTCATTCCAGATTAGTTATCGAGGACTAAACTAACAATGAATAAGGCACATATTTATTTAGTTAGTATACTCACTACTATAGTAATTTTAGTTATTTTTAACAAGTTTTAATCAATTTATTTATACTATTAACAGTTTTATAACTTGACAAGCATTACCTACCTTATATCAATGAAAGTATTGTAGATGTTGAGAAATATCGTTGTGTTTTTGAAACAGTTTCTTGGAAACTTAACTTTCGCTCTCGATTTGACTGGCTTGGTTCACGGTTCCCGAGTACCTGGAATATATATGCATCAGGCTTGCAACGAATATTCGGCAAATATTCGGTATTCGGCCTATTCGGCTACTTTCATACCATTCGGCAAAATACCGAATACTCGGTTTTTTTTTAGAAGTGCTAAGAAAGGTCTGATGACAACCATATGTGTGGGATATATATATATATATATATATTTTATGTGTTTTAGTCTGATAATTGGTAAAAGAAAACGATTAACGATTTCGTTTTTTATTGTCTCAGTAAAATACTCATACATAAAGAAACTTCCATAATGTGAAAAAAAAAAATGGGCTATGCTTTCTCTGCATAATACTCTTTGTAGCAATCCATAAAAGAAGATAGATGCGCTTGGGTGGGTCATTGCGGGAGGCGTTGAAAAAAAGTGGTACGTAGAAACAAGAAACAAAAATGTCGATAAAAGTTTCCTGCCACGCGTCAGCCGAATACTTTTGCCGAATAATCGGCTTTTCGGCCCGGAAGCCTACAGAATATTCGGTATTCGGCATGTAACCGAATACACTATTCGTTGCAAATCTAATTTTAATCTGTATTCATATAATAAAGCTGCAGAGATTTTTTGTTTGTTTGTTAGTTTAAACGCGCAAATCTTTGGAACTACTAGTCGGATTCGAAATATTATTTCTGTATTGGATAGAGTATTCATTGAGGAAGGTTATAGGCTATGTAACATCACGCACACACACACACAAACTTTTGCATTTATAATATTAGTGTTTACTAGTAAATGGAAAATTAAAAACGTAAAAGTTATAAAAAATAAAATTCAGATTAAATGTAATCAAAGTAAGACTTACTGTTATATTTACTACACAGTTTCAAAGTAGGTACTTAGTTCAAGAGGAAAATGAATAGGTGGATTGGCTTGGATAGGCGTGTACCATCTTCGTCTTCATCGTCACTTTCCATCAGGTGAGTTGGAAGACAAACGTCTATTCCATTACACAATTAAAACAATATTTAACTAAAATAGATTTACATTTCTTATAAAGCTGAGTACGCAAACAAGCATACTCAGCGAATCAATATAGGTAAAGGTATTCTATATTTATATCATTTGACACTGATATTGACCAACTCAATCGTCTTTTTACACTGAGTAAAAAAAAAATACTTTGATTTAAAAGGTCTCAAGCACCAAAGTTGTCTGATACGAAAATAGGGTTGTTGACAAATTTTCGGAACTGCTTTTATTTTAAAGCTAGACCCTTAGAAAAATAACTTGATTTAATTTGAACGAAAAATATATTTTAAAATTTCCCGCGGAAACACTCGTATCGCATTTGATTACGTCACTAACCGTTAAACTGACAGTTACACTGACAGATATAAGTAAAAGTATGATACCGACTGACAGCTGTCAGCTTGTTTATCGGTTAATGACGTATTGGATCTGGTTGGCGTTTGCAGTCACGTGATAATAGTTACTATTTTTCGCGTTTTTCAGTCAATTTAAATATATTTATCATAGCTTTTTAAACAAAAAAACTTAGTAATTTTTGGAGTTTCTTGTCTGTTCTCCACAAGATCTACGTATTGGAACAGGTAACTAGCTTCACGACTAATTTAGTCTGACTGACTACTACTCCTGACAATTAAAAAAATACCTCTTAATAGGTTCAGTTGGATTAAATGATTTTGGTTTGATTGGTTTAAGGTTTTAGAACATCACAGTCAATAATTGAGTTACAACGTCACATAGTGATTAGTGTCAACATCCCTATCACCAGGAAATGCTTATCGCAAATTTGGTACTTAAGCGGACCGTGTACTTGTTTCCATACTTAGTTATATAAAAAAAAGTATTATATAAAGTGAATCACAACAAACTCTTCGATTCAATTCACCCTGGTTAAGAAAGTTGAACGATATGTCCACACGATTTTTTTATGGGAAGTAATAGATAGCTTCGTTCACAATAGTTAACTCGCTCAGCTTGTTTTTACATATTGTCGTTCAGTAATAACACACTAGTAATATATACTTTTCTTTTCTTTTATATAGGTAACTTGGTAACCAGCCTTTATGGTGTTTACCATGTAGGTAGGTACTTTCTACCGGTTCTTAGAAACATTTACATCACCATTGGTGTAGGTTTCAATTTACATCACCATTAATGCACGTTTCCAATAGTTTCTTTGTTGTGTTATGCTAAAGTTACACTAGATGCGGTAAAGCATTTTATAGTGATGGCGACACACCGACATGCGCGTATTACCTACGAAATGAGGCTCTTGATTCATATGGTAGATAGTTCGCTCCCAGTGAGTACGACTCTCAATTTGTCCGTAGGTATATTTTTTTTTTGAAGTGAAAACTTCTTTAGCGGCGTTGTGCACTTTTTGGGATGGGTAAAAAATGTTAAACTCCCGTCAGGACACGTGACCTGATCGAAAATGTGTCCGAGTTTCTTAAATTAAAAAAAAAATATATATAGTTTGCTCGTTTGCCCCCTATAATATAAAAAAAAAAAAGTTTGAAATATACTTATGTATCTATTATATGGTATAGATCCACTAGAGGGCGCTAATCTAAGTTTTGGGGAGTAATCTAAGGGAGTTTTGTCGGCTCCTTATTAATTAATCTTTAAAAAATTTACGTTTTCACTTCTGTCGACAGTCCCATGACTGCCTACTTTTTTTTATGGGAAAAAGGGAAAACGAGTATTTTATGGGATAGTATTTTTAACGCAGTCGGGATTTTTGTTCAATGAATAATTTCTTGTGCAACTCAAGTTTATTATCAGTTATTGACTGTGCCTGATACCTATATAGATAACTTAATGAACAGGCACTTTTCCAAGAATACGGTTATATGTAGGTATTTCACAGGTATTCCCTAACAGATTAAATGATGAGATAGATTAAATACGAGGCCCCTGTGACTGCCCCCCAAGACATTATTATATACTGTGCAGAGCGACAGTATACTGAAAAAAACCGGACAAGTGCGAGTATGACTCGCACACCGAGGGTTCCGTAAACTTGTATGTAGATAGAACGTCTATCTCGGGTATCGATTCTCAAAAACTTTTGACAGTCTTTTTCGAAAGACAAACTTAACTTTGCGGTTGCGATGTACGACAAAGTTAACAATCCAACCGCAAAATATAAGTTTGTAATCACAAAAACTATTTTTTTATGTGATAACAAATTAACGACTTTCGCAATTTTTCCTTTATCTGTGCTATAAGACATTGCTTTGTACCAAGTTTCAAGATTCTGAGTTCACGGGAAGTACCCTGTAGGTTTTGATTACCTTGCGAAGGTCGAAAATTTGCGGAAATTTGCGGCATAAACGGCTGTATTTTTTGATTGCATTGGCTTAGAAGTTTGATTTTTTCACAGCTCCAACGGACAGTAGACCTGAGTATTTGATATAAATTCCAGCTTGATACCTCCACGCGTTCCTGAGAAAAAGGGTCTTGACAGACAGACACTTGGACGGACGGACAACAGAGTGATCCTATAAGGGTTCCGTTTTTTCCTTTCGAGGTACGGAACCCCAAAAATTGCCAAATAAAAAGCACCCGTAACCAGCGAGCGTATTTGAAAGATCTGATGAATATGGAAGAGGCTGTATGCCTGACACAGCCAGAATCGTGTAAATGGTGCTCTATCGCCTCTGCCTTCCCCGGACTGGAATAGGTCGTACATACAAATTAAATGATGATTTCTAGAATATTCCAACACTGCGCATTTAGCATGACCTAAGCACGATACGTCTGTTATTATATGTCTCTAATATTACATTGTACGTGGAAAAATATACTTAATTCCCCTGATAACGAAAATTATTCAATCGATACTATGCATAAAAACAAATATATGTTACAGTCAAAACTCTTAATCGCTAAAAAGTACTTGTTACTGAAAAAATAACAGTTAAAAGTACTTTTGTCTGAAAATCATTACTAAATAGTGATTAAGAATGTAAATTTATGGGCAAAAGTGGTTTTGACTGACGCTCTCAGTCAGTGCTTTTGACCACTATGTAGCATAATACAACTAAATAATAATAACTAAGTAAAACTAAATAAAAATATCTAACTTATCCTAATAATATTTTTGACTAGCTCCATTGGACAAAAAGTAATACGTTTAAGAACTATAGCATCAGTTAAAATTCACTTTTAACTAATTAGAACGTAAATAAAGAAATCCAACCTAACCTAATAATATTTTTGACCAGCTCCATTGGGCAAAACTACTTTTGACTTTCATTTCAGACAAAAAGTACTTTTGTCGAGAGCCTGCGGTCAAAGGTACTTTGACTGATTTTGTTAGTTAAACGTACTATAGACTGATTTTGTTAGTTAAAAGTACTATGGACTGGTATTATTAGTTAAAAGTACTATGGACTGAATTTGTTAGTTAAAAGTACCATGAACCAATTTTGTTACTTAAAAGTACTATGAACCAATTTTGTTACTTAAAAGTACTATGAACTAATTTTCTTAGTTAAAAGTACTATGAACCAATTTTGTTAGTTAAAAGTACTATGAACCAATTTTGTTAGTTAAAAATACTATGGACTGATTTTGTTACTTAAAAGTACTATGAACTAATTTTCTTAGTTAAAAGTACTATGAACCAATTTTGTTAGTTAAAAGTACTATGAACCAATTTTGTTAGTTAAAAATACTATGGACTGATTTTGTTACTTAAAAGTACTATGGACTAATTTTGTTAGTTAAAAGTACTATGGACTGATTTTGTTAGTTAAAAGTACTATGGACTGGTTTTATTAGTTAAAAGTACTATAGACTGAATTTGTTAGTTAAAAGTACCATGAACCAATTTTGTTAGTTAAAAGTACTATGAACCAATTTTGTTACTTAAAAGTACTATGAACTAATTTTGTTAGTTAAAAGTACTATGAACCAATTTTGTTAGTTAAAATTACTATGAACCAATTTTGTTAGTTAAAAATACTATGGACTGATTTTGTTACTTAAAAGTACTATGGACTAATTTTGTTAGTTAAAAGTACTATGGACTGATTTTGTTAGTTAAAAGTACTTTTACTGGTTAAGAGTTTTGACTCCAACATATAAAACAAGTTCTGCTTAACTTACTGAAGTTATTGAAATAACGCCAACTTTATCAGATAAGACAGGTAGGGTGACCATATCAAAAGGTATAATTAATTGTTTCATTGAAGGTGTCTTTTCTGTTATCTCTACTTTCGTTGTTTTTTTATCAACTTGGTTCTGATACACATTGTCAAACGTCCACCTTATTGTTTACTGTTAGATAGCGCTGTTAACGAAGTGTCACGCCAGACATCCTGCGTGGGCGTCGATAAGCTATCATCTACCAAACGGGGCTATTGGGTATTTTCGATATGTTTTTGCTAAGCTTAAAAGGTGTCGAGGCTTATGGTGTGCCTACGTATTACTGACATTGTATACAGCTGTGTCGAGTCCCCATTTTCTAAAGCTGGTTTGATTTTTTAACTGGTTTCAAAAAAGGAGGAGTTATTCATGCGTGATGAGCATCAGCTTAACCTAAGTTACATCCGATGCCAAAGCCGTTTAAATCCAAAATGTTGTATATTTTAGTTTATGATCCAAAATGATCGCGATTAATATCAGTCTATCATATCAATTGGCACTGACAAAGGAACACGAATGTTCACAGAGCACATTAATTAATCCAAAGACACAAAGAGAACAAGGATAGAGTCCTTGTTCTGTTTTGTGTCTTTGTCTAATGACTAAAGAAGATGTTAGAATCAGGCATACGTACATCAAATAAGTGATATAACAAGCCTTCTATAACAAGTTTTAGAGTTCGATGGCCATATTCCCCAACTCGGGAGATGTTGAAGTTATATTTGTTTTATAAATGAACGCTGGCCAGTGAGCATTAAGCTTAATAAAGAAAAAAAATCTCACGAAATGTTGTCCAACCACTGGTCATTCTTTATTGTCTTTTCGATAATGTTCTGTAATTTACTTGTAAGGTTATCATCAAGAATGTATCTTTAATTCTCGTAATAAATATTTGAAAACCCACAAGTTTATACCGTTTGAAGGGCTCGGGTTATCGTGTCAATATAAAAGTTCAATAATAATTTAAGTGGTCGACGACCTTTTAAGTTATAATGTTAAACAAATAGTAAATAGGTACCTACATACATACGTGCCTTGCAAAAATGATTTTTAGAGATTTATTAAAAAGTGGCTTGATTTCTTCAGACCTCACTCGTATAAATACGCAGTTAGATGTAGTTTACATCTCGTATAAATATGCAGATCATATCAATAGATGTACTTTACATCCCTTATAAGTATACGAGTGAGAGCTTTACACCCCGTATAAATATAAAATATAATCGTACAGGTGAGATCAGTATATGAACGTTACACCCATATTAACAAGCGTGTCAGATAGTAGATTGAGCAATATAGATTTTTCTTACACATATATTGTTTTTAAAAAAGCAATTTTAACAAAGTCCTTCCTGAGTAAACTTGTCAATTCGTCTGTATATTTTTTATTTGTCGCCTTATGCATTATCAGGGCACAAATATTTTATCGTGAAAGAGCCATACTTCGGCACGTATGAGCAGGCTCGAACGGAGTGATACCAGGGCCTCACAGAAAACCGGCAGTGAAGCAATGCTTGCATTGCTTTTCGCGAACCAGAGGCCCTAACCCTTCCCTCCCCCTCTTCCACCCTTACCCTACTCCCACCTTGCAGGCTGTTCGTTTGCTCCTGATACCATAAAAAAGAAAGCAATCTGTACTTTAATGATTGTCTTGACAAAACATGCTAGATCTACACACATCAAAAAAGTCTAAGCAACATGCATCATTTACAGAAACTGCATGTTATTTTATTTTTTCTTTCATATTTTATTTTTTTCTTAGCAAAGTAGATTGGTATACAATCTTTTTTGTTCTCGGAAAGACATACTGGCTGATTTTAAAAATATAAACTTTTCGATTGTGTTTGTTTTCATTAAAATAAAAGCTAATTATTTTTCCCGATTTCATGTGTTTTCGTTGCTTAATAAATTTGGTATTTATCTCACTTTTATCATTATGAGATACACAGTTTTAAAAAAAAATTGAATGGTGTGTAATTTTCATGTCATGGAGCGACACCATTTGACTGCTGATGAAATGCAGAGAGCTGTAGGAATGCTACAAGCGGGAAGAAATCAGTCCCAGGTATCTCAGCATTTTGGTAAAGCAGCAACAGGAGCGTGATTTGTGGTCATTGGCAGCGTTATGTTAATACAGGGGCAGCACCTAGGACGTGGAACATACATACAACTGACTGCAAGACGTCAGCCGATGTTAACCGCCCGGGAGACACGTTTAAAGCTACAATTCTCAAAGGGGTGTTGTTGTTAACCACCAAACCATGAGAAATAGGCTGCAGGAATACGGCCTACGAGCACGACACCCAATTAGGTGCCCACCTATATGCCATGGAAATCGCGCCCGTCGAAACGAATGGTGTAGGGAACACTTGACATGGACAAAGGAGCAATAGGATAACAGTTTATTTTGCGATGAGTCCTGGTTTGGATTTAGGCTTGATACGAGAAGGGTAAGAGAGTTGTCCCGGAAATGCTGAACGGCTGATATGCGTCCAGAAAGTGCACCCTTACAGTAACTCCACAGTGATGGTATGGGCGGGTATTATGAAGAACAGACGAACTGAGCTCGTTTTTGTAGATGGCAATATGAACACTGAAACTTACGTTGAAGATGTCCTCGGGCCTTATGTTCACGCATTGGCTCAAAGTTTTGGCTCAGATTTCACGCTGATGCACGACAATGCGCGTTCGCACACAGCTCGAATGACCAGAGGTACTCTCTGAATGTACTACAATACTCTCTTGGCAATGGAAAACATCCGGGTATTGCCGTGGCCTGCACAATCGCCAGACCTCAATCCCATCGAGCACGCATGGGACATGTTCTGGAGACGTGTTCTAGAGAACCTGGACGTAGTGTCGACAACCCAACAACTGAAAGACTTGTTAAAATTCCATTGGGAGCGATTGCCGCAGGATCAGATAAACAATCTTATAAATTCAATGAAAAATCGTTGCCGACAAATTTTAAACAACAGAGGCGGTCACACTTTGTATTGAATTACCAAATAATTGAAAAAAAAAAATAGCGTTATTTAATTTTGTAAAACATGAAAAGTTTAATTTCATTTCAACTTTATTTTATAGGTACCACGTATGTGACGGTACACATATTGTTAACTATTGTGATTAAATGAACAATTGAATGAAGGATTTTGTTACTTGAGTCAGTAATGCATCAAATAATGGTACTACTTATACTTATTATTTATAAAAGAAATATAAGTAAATTACAATAGTAAAAATCGTTCAAAAGTTCAAAACCGTACATGTTGCATAGACTTTTTTGATGTGTGTATTATCAATACATTGAATGATGCATTTTTATTAAATACGAATAGTGAAATACTAGTTAGATTCAATCACATCCGACTGAAAATGAACAATTGCTGGATTTCATAATTTAGCAATATGAGTCACAGATATAAAAAGGAAAAATTTAAAATATATAGGCAGTCGTAGTGTTTACTGACAGAAGTGAAAACTTAAAACTTTGGAAAAATAACTGCGCCAGACTGGCATGTCGGTGAGGCGAACCCATAAGTTTTACCTCTACCAAAGATCGCTACATGTGGCTAAGGAAGTTTTCACTTCAAAAAACACTATCACGCCTGTATATCAATCGCAATGGTAGGCAGAGGATGATTATATTTTCAAAGTTTTGGGCGAGCTTATTTTCGTCTACCTGATAATTTGTAAACGGAAAATCCAAAAACAATTTGAAAGATCTGAGAGTCCAATAACCTCATAATCTCATGATCACTTCCTTAAAAACCTTTTATATAAACGGGACCAACGAGGCAGTCCAAAAAAAAATAAAAATACTACTAAATACGTTATCTATTAGAAATGTATTTGTGTAAAGTGTGTAATTCTATTTCGACCTATGTAAAATAGGCAGTAATGTCACTTGACTGTAGAGATAACCTAACCTAAATATAAGTTTTATTGTGATGTAACCTCTGTGTCATTAATAGCTAAATTCGAATTATCTATCTAAAATTCTAGGCAAAAAAAAAAAAAAAATGTCACCTGTCAGATTTTTAATTTTCGAATAAACGATTCGAATTCATAACATGAATAACTTCGACAGTCAGACTGTCCCAACGATTGAAGTTTTTCTGATAACTCTAAGAGTTTTGTAGAATGCACGGCTCGGCAACGGCCGCGGTCGTACGCTTGCTGTAGAAAATTAATAATTATCGTATTTTGAAGTATATAGCATTGGATTTAATCGATTGATGCACGCATATTAACGCATCAGTAATTCGCTCAACTGCGCTACAGTGTATGAAATAGCATTGATATAGTACTTTACTGTATGCGCGCGGATTTTACGTTGGACTGTAATTGATCATAGTGTTTTTACTTACCTATAAGTTGTGTAGGGAAGGTAATGAATATTCATCCATCGATTTATTTAATGGCATCATATTACCTAAAGCTTTTTATCATCTCGAATTTTAGTTTTGTATGTGTCCATAAGTAGAAATGATAATGCGTGAAACAGGACCATTCATTATTTTGAGATAAGAATAATTTAAAAGACTGCGCCTTTAACACGTTGCACTCTCTCTGAACTTGGGTTTAATGGACTTGCACAATGACATTAATTCTACTTATGCATGTAAAATTCGACTTTAATTGAGTGAATTATCGGACATCTTTTTAGAAGGAGATAGCACACGATAAATGTCGGGACCGTATCTGTCATTGTATCCGAGCGAGATCGAAACCGGTAGTGCATTAGAAATATTGCAATTAAACTCTAAAAACGACGTAATCGTAAAAAAAGTTTTAAGTTTACCAGTAGATTAAAAAACAGACAGACATAGACAAGTTTGGCACAGATCACGTAAGGAGTTGCGTAAAGAAATCTATCATACTTTCTAGTGCTACATGGTTTTTTAACTTAATTTTTTGACAAGATATACCACCGCTGTGCATTTCCGCTTCAAGTCTCACAAGACTTTATTAATTATTTGTAGACCCTCTACTTATAGGATCCAAATAGATTTTATTCCACAACCAAAATTGATATAATGTTGCTATTTCCTTGTTTGTAGGTAACGCAGTTGTAAATCTTGTATTTGCCTACATCTGACCGTCTGACGTAAATACAAAATGGATCTAGCATAAGTAACTTGATTAAATCTCATCACTACGTATTATAATACAAAGTTCTCCGCCGCGTCTGTCTGTCTGTTCGCGATAAACTGAAAAGCTACTAAACGGATTTTCATACGGATTTCACCAATAGACAGAGTGATTCATGAGGAAGGTTTAGGTGTATAATTTGTTAACGTTTTACGTTGAAGATGTCTCTACTACCCGTGCGAAGCCGGGGTGGGTTGCTAGTTATGTATAATTTAGTTAGCAAATATCAATAAAATCATATCCCAAATATACATACATACAGGGTCATCGTCAAGACTTGTGAATAGACGGTTTTTTAACACGATTTAATTAGCTTCATTAACTATCTAGCAACATAATTATGTAAACAGAAGGTCAATTTTAACCTACTTCTAATTGTCATATCGAATTGAAAGGTTGACACGACAATACTATAATTTGGCTTCTATGTACTGATCTGAATATGGCGCCAGGAGGTGGATAATGGAACTCTTCAGTGGTTACTAGTAAACCCCTCGAGTTTGGACTCATATGATTCGTTTTGACGAGTCCAGCAGGTTGGGCTTGCTAATGATGGTCTGATGATGAAGCCAGGGGGTTCATAGTGGAACTCTTGTTCTACTTTTTAATTCAGTTCGCCATTAGTGTGTTTTTTTGGTTCGACTAAAGTATAATGATATTATTATACAACTAATTTTACATAGAAGCCCACGCCCTGCCTGAGGTTAAACGGTTACCTGCGCTTATAAACAGTCGCAACACCGAGTTGTATCTGGTGCAGAGACTAGCATTAGAAGATCAATAGTAATGCTCTTTAAACGCGGGCTTTTGTTTTTGGAAATACGTCCTTAATTGGGCGTTTCCAATTCGAGTACAAATCTGCTGTGCCCTACCTCCTTAAAAAATCTCTTGATGCATCTATTTTCCTCTATAGCCATTAGACGATATTGGCTAGCATTGCTTGTAATTATGATTTAATAATTGGAAGCATAATAATATTTGTACAAGAATTGCTCGTTGAAAGTTATTACATTAATTAATTAGTTTAATTTATTCATTAAGTTAGTAGTATTTTATATTAATGATGTAGGTAGTGTAGTAAC
The DNA here is from genome assembly GCA_963859945.1 of Euplagia quadripunctaria. Classification (NCBI taxonomy): domain Eukaryota; kingdom Metazoa; phylum Arthropoda; class Insecta; order Lepidoptera; family Erebidae; genus Euplagia; species Euplagia quadripunctaria. The sequence goes on along the minus strand of OY982567.1, from coordinate 23,417,751 downwards.
AACTACAACACTATTTGTACAAAATGTGTATCTAATATATATAATGAATATTTTACCTACGGGCTGTGGCGTAGCGTACCTTGGAGGGGCCCTGTATCAAAATTAGTTAGGGGGCCCTAATGAAGGGTAAAGATTTCTCACAAAAGTAACAAAAATTCCTCACCCTCAGACCTCAACTTAGTTGAGAAAAGGCGAGGAAGATGATGATTAATCAGAAAAAAAGAAAATAGAAAAACACGTTGGGTAAGTTCATGCTACAGTTATCAATTATTGTGATGATTTATCATACAACTACTAACAAAACGTAGGTACGTGCGGGAGCGGTGTCATAAAAGTTACATTGGAAATGCAGTAGTATGTTTACCATACAATAAATAATGCCGTGCGTTGTCAATCGTAATACAGTAAGTACCTCTTAAATGTCGTTGATCTCTTTTTTATACCACGTCGGTGGCAAACAAGCATACGGCCCGCCTGATGGTAAGCGTAAAACCCGCCTATCTTGACCTTTCATGTTCGAAAAGTCTATACAATGTCTGTTCAAGTTATACCTACTGGTCAATGAAATAAACCAAAACATTCAAAACTTTATGGTCGATTATCGACCAACAGGCGATCTCTAGTTATTTTTAAAGTTATGAAATCTGTAGATTTGTTATTACTACAGCTAAAAAAATTAAGTAAAAAAATGTTAATGTTACGCAAATTCGTTTTGTGTGCAAACTGTACTTTCCAAGTGACAGTTGACAGATTAAGGTCATTGACGTTCCTATTCTTATTTAAAGCGCATTATTTTACATAAAAAAAAACATTAAAGTATTCCATGAAGATTCTCCTAAAAAGCATCATAAAGCATTTTAATGTAATTATCATATCTGTGTTGTAGACATATCCCTTCTAATACCAAAAGGAATAATAGAAATACAAACAAGTCGCCGACTTAGATAAATACGAGCGCCAATCAGCTGTCGTGTGACTTTCACCGCGGTGACGCAACGTTCGGACACGCTCGGCTATACTTCGGGTTTTATTTCAACAACGGGATGTCGATACTTCTATCTACCCTACAATTGGAGAGCAAAACTTTCCTATCATCTTAGATACGTAATAAGGCCCTTTAAGAGTAAAATCAGACTTGCGTCGATTTAAAGTTTTCTCAGGAAGTACGTAATCAATACATTATTACGATCGAACGTACTAGGAACTGCATGTTTTAGTTTAAGTATTAGAAATTCTTAAAATAACACATGTAATTCCTAGTGTGTTAGATCTAGTGTTAGAAGTCCATACACTGGAGGCAGAAAGCCAGCTGGTGTGCCTGTCCTAGTGGCCTATCCAGTCACAGGAAATACAGGACATTCGCGTACGCGGCCCCAGCCTTTGCGAGCTACTGGAGTCTCAGTCTCGTTCCCCATTTCAGACTTGCGGTATCCCTTACGTGTACATATTTATATATTTATATTCCGCGGAACCCTAATTCTTATTCCAAAATAAAAGAGACTAAGTTACTTGTTATAACAGCAGCTTTCTGCCAGTGAAAGTCCCGTGGAAATCGGTCCACTCGTTCCAGAGATTAGCCGGGACGACAAGACAGACGAAAAAAAAAAATGTTTAAATGTACCGTGTAAACTTTATGTTGTTGTGTTAACGTTATGACGACGACAAACATTACTTAAATTTTATCCGGTCCCGCAAAACGGTTTGCTAGTAGTTATAATAATAAATGTCATCACAATAATTGATAACTATAGCATGAACTTACCCAACGTGTTTCTCTAATGTACACGACTCTTTAGATAGGCATCTAAGCATAGTGCGAGCCGAGTGGCCAGACACCAGTCGACCTTAACCAGCTGGGGTAGACAGGTAGACCGGTCGCGGAAGTTGTGGGCGCTGAACTGGGTGCTGTGGCGCAACGCACTTGTGTGATAAACTCACTGGGTCGATTGGTAGACTACTGGCACTTACATTCTAAGACAGGCCTGTTGGTCCAGTGGTTAGTGATCTTGGCTGCTGAGCCAGAGACCGTGGTTTCGATTCCCACCCAGGACAAATACTTGTTTGATGAGCACGATCATTTGTTCTGTGTCTAGGTGTAAATTATCTATAATATGTATGTATAATTATGTATTTATACGGGAATTAGGTAGAAGGTTCTTCATCTACCTCACGATCTCGACGACGGAGGGCGTGTACCGCTGACCCAGTCAGCCTGTGACCACGGCCAGTGCAACCTGGTCGAAACGTCAAGCAATTCAGAGGTATGTAATACCTTTTCGTGATCGCGTTAATTCCCGTATAAATACATAAATTTATAATGGAACGCGAAAGTTTAAAAGTTAATATGTATGTAATTAGTAATATATAAGTATGTTTATCAGCAGTCAGTCTGGGTACCATAGTGGCTCTGTCTAGTTTGAGTAACACGGCCGTGTGTGAGGGGTCTTAAGTTATTATTATTAAAGGTTAAATCTAAAAGTATTTGCAGGATAATGTTAAATTATATTAAAGGGCTAAGTGCTAAATGTATACCTAATACATAAATGTAATCAAACGGGGTGAAGCATTAATGATATTAGAATAACACATTCTAATTTTAATGACGTATATAAATGTGTTATAATATGTAGGTATATGTATAAGTGCTTAAAATGTTCGTTTATGAGTTAATTTATTAATTATTCAGTAATATACATTATTTCGGAGATATTTTTTCCACATATAATTTAGGATGTAATTACTTTGTCATGTTTCATTACGAGTCTAAAGCTATTAATTTGTCTGATCGTTATAAATATATGAACTTAAACAGAATACTAAAAATGCATTTAAAAGTTAGGCTATACGAGTGTAGGACACCCTGCGGCCAGGTGGAGTGACGATCTGCGCAAAACGGCGGGGAAAACCTAGATGAGAGAGCTGACGATCGAGCTCAGTGACAGTACAGTACAATTTAAGTGATGGCAGGCCTACTCCTAATAGGCCTGCCATCACTTAAATTACCCACACCGGACAAAAACATCAACAACCCCAGACACATGTGTGAAATCGCAAGTTTTTCCCACACACCCATAATTTTTTTTCATAAAAACGCAGTTTCCATTTACATTTTATTATTAATTAAAACAGCTTGTTAACGATTTATCTAACAATTATATTTTCACCCGGACACCTTTTGAAAACAATATCATTAATCGGTCTTTGTCCATTCGTTCATTCGTTAACGTATTATATCCTTTATCATTACATTTCGCGTGCGTGAATTAACGGTGCGATGAATGGAACTTAGCTAATGTAATATGTTGCAGTTTTACATGTACCTAGTGATGGGTTCTACTCATAGTTCAGAGTACTCTCCAACGGTCTGTCTATCTGTATAACAGGGTATATTTTTATGAAGAATGACAAGGGATAAATTATACTAAAGTGTCCATCAAAAGCTTCGAAATCAATTAGGATGTTTGATGGGTCCTTTAAAAGGTGCACTTTATTAGAAATGGTTAAGAATGAATTTAATTTAAAGCTTGAATTTATATTCAATATATTTGTGACTTCTATTCTATTCTACTTACGGTGTGTTCTTGCTCTTGGCTCGTAAAGGAAAAAATATGGAAAAATCACCTTACCGATTTAAAAATTACAGTTAAATCGCCCCATCCTATATTTTTTTTAATTACCTCATAGTCCTTTGGATTGCGAGGCGGTACTTTTTCGGTGACACGATTGTACCAATCACTGTCAAAAGCTCTTCCGCGCGAAACGGTTAAGTAAGCACACTCGTATATTACTGTCCACGTGCAACCTTTAGATAAATATAGTCTGTAGTACGGTGCTCGTGTGGAAGGAATAGGTCAAAACTGAGCTATATTCGTCTCTTGATAGAGTTGTTATTTACTTAATGTTTTGCTAAAGGAAAGTATCTGTTGTACTATTAATTAAAATATAGTTATAAATTGTCAATTAGTTATTTATCATACCTTTACTTTTTTTCTACAAATTATGTTTTGCATTGCATACAGGCTGTTGGTTAAATTTGGTTAAAAAAGAACAAAATATGTTAGAGAACAAAGAATAAATATCACCGATGGCGACCGACGCGCAAGTGCAGCATATGAATATTGAAATATATTTTTAAGGCTAACTTTTCTTAATACGATCTTAAACTAATATTGTTTGAGATTTCTATTCTTGCAAAAATATATATTATTTAACTTTCGAACTTTCACGAAAGTGCTATGAAGTCTTGAATGTTAATATACTTTATCTTTCTAAGAGTCGCGTGAAACGCTTCATTGTGCAAGTTACGAAATTTAGGAATCCTTATTTAAAACCTGTGTATATTAAAAGAAATCATCTGATCGTTTTTGGAGGCGCTCAAGTGCAATTCCTCCATAGCACAGAAGACTGCTTACGTACCACTGCTTACGTTACGTAGTCTTGTTTTGTTTTTCTTCTAGTGACTTTGGTCATTAGAGTTCTAAAAGAGGAGTCACCATCGTAGCGGAGTCAAGATCGCATGCAACGCTATATATATTCTACTGCCTTAAATAATATAAGCGCTAACAGTAACGGGAGGTCTTATGAAATCCCTTTCAGTCGTACACTTACCGAACATAATAAAAAAGAAAAAAAAAAGAGATAATAAGCACCTAAGAGAACTCACACACGGTCTTCTGATCCCAAACTACGCAGAGACTGTACTATGGTAACCAGACTATTGATAAACATACTTATATATTACAAAAAACATACATATTATTAATAAATTACACTCAGACCCTGATACAACAAATGATCGTGCTCATCACACAATTATTTGTCCTGGGTGCGAGTCGAATCCACGAAATCTGGCTCAGCAGTGAGGATCGCTAACTACTAGATCGACAGACCAGTCAACATTACAGAACTATATTTCTTCTGTCAGTAACAAACTTCACTTTTGAATTGTATTCGACAGATGAGAATAAACTTGGCCTTTTTTTTTTAAATTTTCCAAATGGGAGAATGACTCCAATTTCTTAATACATTGTCGCTATTTTCTTAAAGAGAATAGACTTGGCAGTTTTTTCAAATTTTCCAAATGGGAGAATGACTCCAGTACTTAATACATTGTCACTATTTTCTTAAAGAGAATAAATAGACTTGGCATTTTTTTTCAAATTTTCCAAATGTGAGAATGACTCCAATACTTAATACATTGTCACTATTTTCTTAAAGAGAATAGACTTGGCATTTTTTTTCAAATTTTCCAAATGTGAGAATGACTCCAATACTTAATACATTGTCACTATTTTCTTAAAGAGAATAGACTTGACATTTTTTTTCAAATTTTCCAAATGTGAGAATGACTCCAATACTTAATACATTGTCACTATTTTCTTAAAGAGAATAGACTTGGCATTTTTTTTCAAATTTTCCAAATGGGATAATGACTCTAATACTTAATACATTGTCACTATTATCTTAAAGAAATTAAACTTGGCCTTTTTTTTTCAAATTTTCCAAATGGGAGAATGACTCTAATACTTAATACATTGTCACTATTATCTTAAAGAAATTAAACTTGGCCTTTTTTTTTCAAATTTTCCAAATGGGAGAATGACTCTAATACTTAATACATTGTCACTATTATCTTAAAGAGAATAAACTTGGCCTTTTTTTTCAAATTTTCCAAATGTAAGAATGACTCCAATACTTAATACATTGTCACTATTTTCTAAAAGAGAATAAACTTGGCCTTTTTTTTTAATTTTCCAAATGGGAGAATGACTCCAATACTTAATACATTGTCACTATTATCTTAAAGAGAATAGACTTGGCATTTTTTTTCAAATTTTCCAAATGTGAGAATGACTCCAATACTTAATACATTGTCACTATTTTCTAAAAGAGAATAAACTTGGCCTTTTTTTTTAATTTTCCAAATGGGAGAATGACTCCAGTACTTAATACATTGTCACCATTATCTTAAAGACAATAGATTTGGCCTTTTTTTTCAAATTTTTCAAATTGGAGAATGACTCCAGTACTTAATACATTGTCACTATTATCTTAAAGAGAAATGATTGTTCGAGCGAGAAGTTCTGGCAAACACTCTGCTGAGGTTATTACATGTACTAGGAATGATCGTGAGTTCATTAGTTTGCGGTTATGTAGATTAAACACGTGCTACCTTACTACATCAAATATGTATGAAGCGACCCTCGACTAGAGGTATAAAGAAAGTGTTCTTTGAACTTTTAGATTGCTGAATCTATCTCCCGCCGTCACTCGCAGTACTGTTATTTTTGTGGACTCACGAAAACCAGAATATGACGATCGCTGTGTCCCTTTAGCTTACTTTAAAACCATGGCAAATTTATTCAGATACTTAAACCTTTTCTTGGAGTTGGAAATATGTGTTTATGTTAATATAAGACATCTACTTCTTTGTATGATTTATTATCAGAATTGTTTACTATAAGCGACTACGTTAAATATAGATGTGTTTTTAACCGACTTCAAAAAGGAGGTGAGAACCTTCCTCAATTCGACTGTTTCTTTGTGTGTGTATGTTACGCGATATCTTTGACATTTGTGAACTGTTTAATAATAATTATTGAAGTGAAAACTTCTTTACGCACGTTTGTGCACTTTTGCTATGGGGAAAAAAGCACTGAACTCGTGACCGTCACGCTAATCACTACATATTATTAAACAAAGTCCCCCGCCGCGTCTGGCTGTCTGTCTGTTTGTCTGTTCGCGATAAACTGAAAATCTACTGAACGGATTTTGATACTAATAGACAGAGTGATTCATGAGGAAGGTTTAGGTGTATAATTTGTACCCGTGCGAAGCCGGGGCGCGTTGCTAGTAACACATATAGATCCACTAGAGGGTGCTAATCTCTGTCAACTCCTTATGAATTAATGTCACCAACCTGCTATTGTGACGTTTTAAGTTCGTCGTTTCATTTAAGTTTTCACTTCTGTCGGCAGTCCCATGACTGCCTATTTTTTTTATTGAACTGGTTGTACTCAAAGTTTAACTCGCCCCATTTAAATATAAAGAAAATATTCCACCCCTAAGGGTGGAAAATGAGAGATCAAGAAAACAGTTTATTACAGATTATGATGATTTAAGCGCATCGAAGTCGGTTATATACTTTTATTAAAATTAATTATTAGCTATAGCGTATAGAACGGGCTGTGTTCTATTAATACAAAAAAAGTCGCTTCATGCACTAAAATTTTGCAAGGTAACCACATTGGTTACACCTTGTTAACACAATGTGTCCACAACAAAAAATGTGTCTAGTGGGCTGAAATTTGCAATAACACCATATATGACCGTGTTAACAATTAGTGTTGTTACTATAATATGTTTAAAAAAATGAAGTCTTATGCTTTGGCACGTATGGGCCGGCTCGACCAGAGTAGTACCAACGGCTTCGCAGAAAACCGGCATGAGTCAATGCTTACCGTTGTGTTTCGCCGAGAGAGTGAGGTTACCGAAGCCCCTAACCCGAGTAGGGTTAGGGCCTCCTTCTTCTCCTACTCCCACCCTTCCGCTACTGACACCTTAAAGGCCGGCAACGCACTTGTGGCTCTTGAGTTGCAGGTGTCCATAGGCGGCGTTAGGCACTTACCATCAGGTGACCCGTCAGCTCGTTTGCCCCCTCCCATAAAATATGTGTTTAGTAGCAGAAATGTACAATAATGCTTTTGAATTATTATGGGTTTGAAAACGGAGTTCTTTTGTGTAGTCATAACATATTACTGGCTAAGATTGATAATTGCAAAAGTTACGCTTTAATAACTATCAGGAAATATCCGGAACTAATTGAAGCCATGCCTCAAACAGTTCCTTTGCGCTATCTTCCATGTGTGTTCATTTAAACCTAACCTCTATCTAAAAGCCCATTTTCTAAAAGTGGTGTAAAGAAAGTGGATATCCCCATTACAAATAATTAACGAAGACAAAAAGAAATATAACTATTTTTATGGTGTAATGATTTGAGCACTTTACTAACTGCTAGGTTCCTACACTTGTGTTAGAATAATGGTTATACATACCTCTATGTATGTATGTATGTTGCTTATACCTTTGTCCCCGAAGGGGTAGGCGGAGGTGACAACACCCCCACATTAAGCCAACTATAATAATTTGATTACACTCACGTTATAAGGGGCAATCCCATTGCCGCCAACCGGGTACTTTGGGAATTAAAGATGGGAAAATTGGGAGTGTTTTGAAAGGGAAAGCTAAGCAAGAAGCGAAGGCAATGGGAGGATAAGGATATTGTTTGTACGGATGGGTTGAGTTACGGTCGCATACCTGTCACTCGAACTGCTAAAGGTTACATAAAATGCCATTCATAAGTGTTACTTTGTTATTGAGTCGGCGCCATCAAGTTATTTTTAAAATTATTTCTTGTTATTTTCACTTTATTTAGCTTTTCAACCATTAACAAATAGAAATTAAATTCTGAACAGTTCTACATACATTCTACACACTCATTGGAGGTAATAAATATCCCTTTAGAATACAAGTTTATAAAAAAGTAAGTAATATGTTCTGTTAACATGGAATTTATAAAGTATATATAAAATAAATTACACTCTGAAGTGAATAAGGCCACATGTTCATAAATCAAGACACATTATTGATAATGTATCGTGCTGCAAAACATAAAATTCCATTTGAATTTTATGTTAATTATAAAGTTTAATAAATTTATATATTTACATTAATATATCACACTAAACATTAAGTTTTACAAGCGATAGCAATATCGTTCGTTGTTTTTTTACCGAGATAAGTCCCAAATGACACTTCTAACACAGTTCTGTAATACACATTGGTTCGCAATAGCGATGATGACACCAACCAATCACAAATTTATGTTACGTTGTAATTAAATGATTAACTGTCATGTTTTAAAACCCTAAACCTCTTTTATTTTTTATCTAAAATAATTAAATAAAGATTGATTGAAAAAGGGGTAAAATAGTAACTATTATCACGTAACTGCTAACGTCAACCAGATCCAATACGTCATTAAACGATGAACAAGCTGACAGCTGTCAGTTGGTATCATACTATTAACTACATTTTTAAATATGCTACTCTATGGAGAACTGTCAGTTAATCGGTTAGTGACGTAATCAAATGCGATGGAGTGTTTTAGCGGGAAATTAATTTGTTTTTCTCTCTAATTATTTTTTTTTTTTTCAATAGAACATTATTAAGATATATTATTAAACAAGGGTTTAGCTAAAAAATAAAAGCAGTTCTGAAAGTTTGTCAACATCCCTGCTGAAAGATAAATTACGTAAAAAATATTACTTATTTGTCAAATCGAAGTGTAGATTACTTTATAAATACATATGAACGCATTAATACGCAACGAATATTTTAGAATTGTCATCAAGTCTCATCGTTGTCATCAAAATATTATATATCACCGTGTAAATTACTTTAACAATGTAACATTGTCTTAACACACGATGATCTCAACGGGATGAAGACCTCCTCACTTCCTAATGTTATGAAAGTAAAGTGTCGTTTAGTAAAATATTGTAATCTAAGAGAGAGAGATGGTATAATGGCCTCACTGTTGTGGCCGGTACTATAAGAGTTACTATTGTTTTAGTTATCTATACTAGCAATATAATTAAGCTAAAGAGTTTATTGTTTGATTGTTTGTTTAAACGCGTTAAACTCTGGAACTACCTGTCGGATTCGCAAAATTCTTTTTGAATGCAAAAAGAATTTTGCGAATCCGAAACTCTATCCAATGGGATAGAGTATTAATTGAGGAAGGTTGTAGGGTATGTAACATCACGCTGCGATCCTTAGGAGCGGAGCTGTGACCATAAACGCGGGTGTAACGGGGAACCGCTAGTCTTTAGATAATGTGCATTATACAACGTGCCAAAGGAAGAAATGGGTGGTAATTTTTTAAGGTCCTATAATAGACTTGAATAAAGTAAAGAAGTAACTATTTTGGATGAGGTCGTAGTTTTCATTGAACTTGAAAATATGTCTTTATAAAGCTAATATTTCGTAAAAGAGAAGACTTATTAATAAAAGAATAGGTAATATTATTATTGATAAGGTTTGTCCGATTTAAATATAAAAATAAATTAACGAAATGATAGGAATTGACATGAAAATTGATAACATATTGTGTAGAAATGTATATTTCTACACAATATGTTTTTTTTTTCGGAAAACAATAAATTTTCTAAAAATTTTGAAAATATTTTTTTTGTGAGGAGCGTGTTTTTTTTTTGGAAAATGCTGAAAAGGCGCAGTCTAAATGACACATGTTATGCCAAGTTATTATTATTTCTATGTACCTGAAATGATTGAGTAAAGTTGCTTTTGTTCGTAATAATGGTGTTTTTGCATTATTACGTAGGTAGATAACACTTAAAAATGTTTTTTCTATGGTTGTTATACCAAAAGAACCCAGAAATAAACTTAAATCATTATCTTTTTAAATATCCTTAAAACAAGCCCTTAAAATCTAAAATCCGTAACTGAAACTATCCGAAACTATCAGATAATCCGAAATAATTTCATATTTGAAACCGGTACAATATTATTATACCGGTTTCAGATATTAAATTATTGTAATTCCCTAATTATAACATTATTATTAAGACATCCGTATCCATATCCAAATTTCATATCCATAACATCCCTGGTAAGCGCAAATACAACACTTGGATAGCGAGTAACCGATGCCTTCTGTAGTGCTTCCATAGTCGAACCGCTCCAGTTTTGTAAGACCTGCTGTGCCCTACCTTGGAAAGCTCACTGTGTGGTAATCTTTAAGTTATTACTAGAGCTAAGGCCTCTCGCTCAAAGCCAATTAGTTACCATTAATTTGTAACACTTATAATCACCTAGTTTTATTACCTCTACCACGGTAATTACATTCCATAACAACACAACATTAACCGAATGAAGTAAAACAAAAGAATTTTGCACGACTAAATAATTTACTAAGTCCATTTTAAAATGTCAATCAAAAACGCCCTACATATCAATCGTTCTATCAATTGAAAAATTGCAATTTCAACTCTTTGGCTTTTGAAATAAGACCTATATTAAGTGCATGTAATGTGCCGTTCTACAAATCAGTATTCATAATAAATAAAATAGTTATATACAAAAGTGAGTGTACCAAGGCTGACTAGTGTTGCCTATCGCATGCTCGAATTATGAACTGCAAACTAATACAAACCTTATTGGTAATGATTAAAAGGTTGAAAATAGGGTTTGTTTGTGTTGTTAGGTTTTTGTTAGATACGATAGTTCGTTGCCATTTATGGAGCTTGCTTTCCTTGTCGGGTTTTACGTTTGATTTATTGCTGTTAAACTGATTCAATTTTTTTCTATTAAAATTATGGATTTGGTTTACTATTGGTATATTTTTTATTTAAAATAATTGGTATTTTCTGGTATTAGATTGCCTTTTCGACTGGTTGTTCGCCTAATTAGGTGGAATTTAATAGCCGCAAAGATTAATTGCTGAATGTATTAACAGGTCTGTTTGCAATTTTGCTTTTAAGAATAACAATTTTGAGATATATCAAAGGACTTTATATTAACGTCTGAATGGGAAAGAACCAAAATATAATTAAAACGACGAATAGTACAGCTAATTGTATAGTAATTAGATACTTTTTAATATTCTTTCTACTAAGTTATCTAACAAAAACACGACCCATCTGATGGAAATGTTACCAATGCTTATACCACCCATTCACTGACTTATGCCCGGTTCCTATAATCAAGCAACGATTCGTTTTGCTTACGGACAGTTATATTTTCGTTGAAAATTCAACGAAATTATACCGTAAGAAAAACGAATCGTTTCTTGATTGTAGGAACCGGGCACTAGGGGACGTAGTTAGATTATTTTGAGATTGACTTCATGTTACGTTGCCCCCTATTATGTCAGTGGAACTAAACTATAGTTGGCAAAACGTGGGTGTTTAATACACCTCTGCCTAGCCCTTCGAAAATATAGGCGTGAGAACATGTGTGAATGTGACTTAGAGCATGTTTCCACTTACCACTTCTTAATATTTTTTTTTTACTTCACACATCTCACACACCGCCGTCTGATCTCAATTCCAATTTATGTGTAAATAAGCGGCGGTAGCGTAAGCGCTAAGGCGTCGGACTTGTGATGAAGTGGTTGCGGTTTCGCACCCCACCCAGTTCACTACCGACGTGAAACTACGCCTAACACAATCACTTAGTTTAGCTGTAGGAGTTAACAAGAATACTAGTAATGTGTGACCCACATTACTAGTAATCCTTATAAAAATAAAATAAATTCTACATATAAGAACTGTTATAATCTGTATTTTTTTTATCTAATACTAATATTATAAAGCTGAAGACTTTGTTTATTTGTTTGTGTGGTTGAACGTGCTAATCTCAGAAACGACTGGTTTGAATTGAAAAATTATTTTCGTGTTGGATAGTCCAATTATCGAGGAAGGCTATAAAACGTCACGCTACGACAAATAGGAGCGGAGCATCCATGAAAAATGTTGCAAAAACGGGAAAGTTATTTATTTTAAGAGCTTCCGTTGCGTGGGCTGCGTAAACAGTTAAAGTTACGCAAAAATCATGTATGACGGAATTGTTCTCCTTTAAAAGTTCTAAAAAAAAGTCCGCGACACCATATGTCTATCTTTTAAGGTCGACTCACTATAACCTTTTTTATGGTAATCAAATTTGTTCTATAATCTTGCATTATTTGCGAAGGTGTTTTTTTAAACATGATATTAATCCTTACTCAACTAAATAGGATCTTAGATAATCAATATGATATGACCATGTCGTTAATTGACTCCATATATTCCGTATATTTAAAGTAAAATATACGTTAATGTCTCATGTAAACACATCGTGTCCACAAACCATTTGCGTATATTTACAAGCTAAAGCTACTTGTGTGCTTGTTAGCATGTCTTCTGGTTTGATCTATGGCACGTTCCTTCAACATGTTCATTAATTCAACTTGTTTTAACTTGTGTGAAAATGTTACAATCACTTGAGTACTTTCGCTTCGAAAATAATTATACATACATGTTAGTAAAATACACCCATATCGTCTAAAAAAGACCTGAAAGATGTATAAATTATTAACTGTTGTGAAATCTATGAGTGCCGTTGGTTGGGGCTGGTCATCTCCGAACTGCTATTATTTACATACAGCAGTCGTTTGCGCGACTGTTTATAGTTTAGAACAATACGTTACATTGTCCTCACATTTAATTTGCGCATATAAGCAATGTAACCAAAAAGTTGTAAAATAGATGTTGAAAAAGAGTGTCCTTGGAGTTTCTTGCCTGTTCTTCTCCACAGGATCTACTTATTGGAATAGGCAATTAGCTTCATGACTGACTTAGTCTGACTGACTACTACTCCTTACAATCCAAAAATACCTATAATGGTTTAATTTAAATAAATGATTTTGATTTGATTGATTGATTTGATATCTAAAGTAGCCTATGTTAGCAATAGTCTCACCACCACTGCTATAAACTATTAAAATTACTAAATAACAGTAAATGCAAGTGATTGTTATCAACTTATAATACATTCCTACCCTTTTATAACCCCACTATTTATCAACCGACCAATAGCATTGCTTTACCGGTATAACTAATCATGATAATGTCTATTAACTCATTTTTATTAAATAGTGATCTGTTTTATCATCTATTATAGTTTGCCCCTATTTTTATTAAAATAAATAAAAAAATTTGATCTGGCGACAACACCTATATTCTATTCCAGACTATAATCCGTCTCGTGCCAAATTTCATCCAGTTCCGTTCTGCCGTTTTTCCGTGAAAGAGTAGCAAACATCCATCCATTCTCAGAAATTTTCTACTTTATAACAGTAGTAAGATTGTGTTCGTAATAGTTCTTCTTCTAAACGACTTTCCCGGTTTTTATATACTCATCGCGTTGGTTTTCAGTTAATGTTACTTGGAGTTAAAGATACTAGAGGTGGCAATGCTGTATTCTAAAACACAGTAAAAGCTCCTTTTAATTTGGGTGTAGATAGTGTTATAATTTTACTTTGATGGTGCTTTCTTTCTTCTTAGGATGTGTGCATGAGGCACACGGCAACTCGCGTAATTTGCGAGGCATACGGCAACTTGCGTAATTCGCGAGGCACACGGCAACTCGCGTAATTTGCGAGGCACACGGCAACTCGCGTAATTTGCGAGGCACACGGCAACTCGCGTAATTTGCGAGGCACAACGGCAACTCGCGTAATTTGCAACAAAAATCCTCAACAACTGTGCAACTACACTTTCATGAATCAAGCCTCGCGCGCTTCACTGCTTACACGCGGTTAAGTGTATATCAGTTTTTTGTACACTTTGAGTCAACGTTTGTTTGTTTTTCTCTCAACCCTAAACTACTCAATTGATTATCAGGAAATTTAGCATTCATTGGCTGTAAAGGAAAGGACATGAGAGTGCCTTTCATAAAAAAAGTACTTTTCCTAAGAGACTCGCTTGCCGTAGCTTAGGTTTTGTCAATTAACGCCACCTGAATTCTTTGACAAAATTTGTGGTCAAAAGCTTAAATAAACTTCATTATATTTAACTATTTGTCTCAAGCTCTGTTTGTTTTTACGTATTGCATCATAATATATTTATAGAAAGCGACCGTATCAAAACGCTCTTCCAAAATCGCATGGTATAAGGACTTTCATTTGATTTTTTTTTCCTATTTCTCCAACTGTGCTAATGGCCAAAGCGTGGGCGTTGCGATCAAGTGGTTGCTGGTGGTGTTACTATATATTCTAGCCAAACTGGCAACCTTTGGATGGACAGTGTTCATAACGTGGGTAGTTCGGGTGTCCAAAGATTAAATAATTATAGACTAGTAAAACTAAAAAAACACGCTTAATGGGGAATCGAATAATAAAGTAAAAACAATTCCACTGTCCACCTCCTGGCTTCAACATCAGACCATAATACCAAGCCCTATCTGTTTGACCAGTCAAAACAAATCATATGAGGCACTGAAAAGTTCACCTATCCATCTCCTCGCTCCATTGATCAGCTCCAAGGTGCCAAATGATAGTATTGTCATACAAATTACATATACATAGAAAGTTTTAATTCGAAACGACAATTAGAAGTAGGTTACAATTGATTTCAAGAATTGTTTACATAGTAGTAAAACTAATAAAAACGTGTCAAAAAGTAGTTAAAATAAAATAAAAAAGCTTCCCTCTACGGATGAATGAAAAAGTACTGAAGTTAGCACACGCCAGTGGTTACGTCAGTCACATTGACTGTTAGAACGCTCACATCTGCATATATAATCTGTGTGTCATACAAATGCGATCTTGCACTGAATTTAAAAAACAACACGACATGTGTTCGTTAGCTGAATAAGAACTTTTTGTTGATTGCTTTTAAATCAAAATAATTATTTCGTTCTTTATTTAAATAGCTTATTAAAATATTTGAATGTTTAAGAAAATGGGCGTACAGCAACGTAGGCATAAATTGTATTAATTCAATCAAATGAAACATAAAAAAGGGTTGAACGTTGCATCAAATCAGGCATGTTTGCTTTTTCGTATGTTATTCGATGAGAGAAGAATGTTAAATCCTAGTTTTCGACCTCAGCAGACAAAATTCAACCGGTCCATTGACAAAAATCAAGAAAATCTCGAAATTTTTGACCTTTTTCGGTTTTTTTCTGCCGAGATCGAAAACTTGGTTTTAATATTGTCTTTCCATCATAAACAACATATCGAAAAAGCAAACATACCTGATTTGATGCATCGTTCAAGGTATAATCTGATTGTACTATACAAGTTAAGTGTCTACATAAGTAGTTAGAGGACAAGCATATTTTACTAGTTTTTGCTCGTTGCGTAACTATCCCTAATAAATTTTTATTTAAAAAGACATTTACAATTATGCACTATTACGTACGTAGCGGCAATGTTATGATGATATGTGTCTGTTTCCAGACAGTTATAATCCTGAAATTTGCAAGAGTACAGCAACTAGCTACCAAGTTTAATGAAATTTAAAAATGTTGTAAATTTACAGAAGTACTTCTATTAGATTTGTGCTTGCGTTACCAGAGCTACATGACGGAATATACGTGCGATTGAATGATTAAGGATTATTTACATTAGACCGTGCCGGGTGCGGGCCTCCGAATCCGAGGCTCGGCTGTGTTCGTGAGTAACTCGTGCGTGGCTTGTCCGTGCCACGGGCGCCGCACATTGTAAATTGTAACTACTTTATTTAAAATCTGGAAAATGATTGATTTGGAAGACAGGAGTATCGAAATATCTTAATTTCAAAAGCAATTTTAACGCTACTTTAAACATAAATATATAAATAATATTAAGAGTTTGAAAATTCTTAAATATAATAAGAGATAGCCATGGCATCTTACGCCGTCGGTTCGAGTTCTATCCCCGGTCACGCACCTCTGGCTTTTCGCAGTTTATGTGCCTATTAGAAATTAATTATCAAGTAATAAACAGTAAAAGTAAGTGTTTTAACATCTAAGGAAACCTGTATGCTTGAGAGTTTTCCTTCCACAATATTATCAAAGGTAAAAAATAAAAGATCTAGTGCCTCCACTACTGCTTAATAGTCTTCTGTAGGATATACTTCGAGCATAAGTCTACTAAATTTACCTTACAGTTTTCCAACTTGGACTATACGGACGGACGGTAAGATCCAGGGTGTTATGATTCTGGATCCCTGGAATATGCGTTCTTTTCTACCCTTAATTCTTCTGCGTCATTGTTCTCCTGCAGAAATATAATTCAACGTTGGTAATTGTCCTAAAATACTATATTATTTAAGAGATTAATAAACTTTCTGAAAATGTTTGTGTTGTGAACAATGACCCGGAAGTAAAAAGAAAGAAAAATCACCCTCCTACAACTTTAGACCTGAGCAACCACTTATCAGAATATATCCAAATATTCTATATGTACCAGCAGTTATATCTTCTTACCATCGTCTCTTTAAATAACCTTAAATTTATTCCACAAAAATGATTTCAATCGCAATAATGTTATCGTTCGATCCATGCCGTAACTTGCATGTCACCTATTACCGTGTATTTAAAATGGCCGCTGATTAAATACGCCTACCGCGAACCGTGACGTGTGGCGAATGAACACGTGCCTTTGGCTGACGTGACGCATCCTACTGATGAGTCTTTATTTTACTTTTTACCTTTTCACGGTATAGATTTTAAAAAAATTGTTTGCGGGGTATGTCCTTACGAATCCAATGTCTCATTACGTCTTCTTACTCATGCAAATCGATAGTAAACTCTTAATGCACATAGTAATAAGGTCTATATTTGTATGGTATGGCATCATGAAATGTCTGTAGTTATAGTTGTTTGTAGATAGGCAGTGTTTATGATAAGGAGTTCCAGTGTGGAATTGTATTGAACTTAACATTGATTTGATGCCGTTGCGATAAGTAAACCTTTTTGAAATAGAACAGGTTTCAGTAAAGTTAACCGATCCGTAGCCCAGTAGTGCGGAAGTTATTTCTACACTGCTGAGGTAATATTAACTAAAAATGAAATAGAAGATGTCACTCCCATAACGGAGACTAATTTAATGACAAAGATGTGAAAATGACAAATGACTTAGGATCCCCCAAACGAACATGCATGTTATGCTCGAAACACAATACCTCCTTTAGCAGTCGAGTAAAAAAAGAAAACAGCCAAATTTATTCCTTGATAGGTAGGTATAGTCTCCTTGACACGAAACCTGTGAGATTGAAAGTAAGGAACTGCTGGTAAGTACATACAGTAATGAAAGAAATAAAACATTCCTTCGAGTGTTTTCTAGGCGGTAGAAGAAGATAGGGCAGGCTGGACTGTTTGAATCTGGTTTACAGGAATCTGGAAATATAAATTACTGCCCGGTGCCCAACTTCATCTGCGTGGAATCTGAAACCCATACAAACTTTCATCCATGTACTTCTCCAAGGTTCTTGACTATCTCTCTATGCCATTATTCACCAAACTTAAGCTAACGGATTGGGCGAGATAACGTAACAGAAAATAAATATGTTTGGTAATTTATTAAAACATGTTTATTTACATTGAAGTTGCGTGAATGATGCTCTTATACCCTGTTGTACGTTACGAGATTAAAATATAAACAATACACGGTATAACTTTGACGGATCCACTATAGCTATAATAACTTAAGACACCTCACACACGGCCGTATGATCCCAAACTAGTAACAAGACTGTCGATAAACATCCTTATATAAGACTAAATACACATTTATACCCAGACACAGAACAGATGATAATGCGCATCACAAAATCAAGCAGTCAGGATCACTAAACCACTAGACCAATAACAGGCCAGTCAACTGTCAACTACTATAAATATTTGAATCTACTCACATATTTTACTTTTCTCTTTCTATCATATTTAAAATTACGTAAATTAAATACCCTACAATACAATATTTAACTCTGTGTGTCGTACCCATGTCACAAAACTCAGGGACCTAATAACCTCCCACGACATTGTGCAGCCTCCGTAAAATAATAGTCTCTTCAATGATTGGACCAGGCCTTATATTCTGAATTCCCAAAGGTGGCTGGATAATTTGATGCCAGCATCTTGCGAATGACACACTGATAAGGGGGGAGCATAATTGGATTTCCTTAGAAATGGAATCCTTAAAAAATTACGATTTTTTATGTATTAGTACTTTCGCTATATGTGTAGATGAATATTTATTTGTTACATGTAAACACATAGCTATATATATATATATTACGTGTAAATACGAAAATGTTTCCATGTCCTATATTCTATATACGAAAGAAATGTCTATCATATCAAGGACACACAACTGTTTTGGCCAAGATTTAATCATTTCAGTTGTCTCCGTCAGTCAGTCAGGCAACATAGCTCGTCATTTCTTCTCGTGCTTTATATATCTGGGTTCTCGACGGAATAGATTCTAGTGATGTACCTTGACCAACAATACTTCCAACGCGTCGATTCTTCGATTTTTTTCACTCCGTAGCCTAGAGTGAAAAAAATCGAACCGTTCAATATTTTAATTGCCGGGGTTTCGGATTGGGGCCTAAAGAAGACGACTGACGGGCGGAGACAACTAAGATAATTGTGATGACGACTTGACACCCATTGAAAATGAAAAGCCTTAAAGGTACACTACGAATTTCTGACATTTTCAAAATTCTTTGCCAGTTCTCTCACCATAATCACAAGTTACAAATTACTTTAAAACTTATAAGTCAGTCATAGTTCTAATGATGTATAGACCCAAGATTTGCTGTCATGTCTATGTCAAACACATTACGAGAGTTGTGACAGGCTGTTTGTAATTTGATTTATTATTGCTACATAACAATAAATCATTCATTAATTTGTTGAATCACCAAGTACGTAGACAACATTTGAGACAGAATAAGTACCTATTAGTTGGTGTGCGTGGCCTGAATTGGCATGTAAATGAAAATAATTGACTGGCTTCCTATCGTTAAACTAAATTATTGAAGAGGCCTATTACAAAAATTGTCAGAAATTTGCATTAAATGGAGGTTCGAATGAGCGCAGACCTGTCCGTCCCGCGTTAGAATTTATTTAAAATTTTCAACATAGCTCTACATTCCTTTACCAAAGGTTAAACAAATGAATGGTTCACCGAGAAAAGCCGCAAAAATTGTAAAGCCGCGAATTTATAGCAGTTTAGTCTTCGATCAAATATACCAATGATGGAATAGTTCAGTAATATTTCGGCTTACCACACTTTTTGTTAGTAGAATTTGATATTTGATAGGTGTACCTTGCAATGGTTGAATAAATAACTTTTTAGGTAATAAATGAAAAAAATTGAATTTGAATTTAAAAGTAAAATATTTGAAAATAGTCATTAACCGTTATTATATATAAAAGAGGTTTGTAAACGGCGTTGATTACAATCCTAGAAATGGACACATATTTATAAGAGACGAGAGTTGTCTCCTTAAAAATAACCCATCAAAATTTTCCCAGTGGCCAAACGGGCAGCAACTACATGTTGTACATTATATTCTCTATAGATTTTTAGTCATATTACTAAGAAGAGATCAATACACATCGGGAGCGTGAATTCCCTCAGAGCAGTACAAGGCGCAAACAATTCCCCAAAGTAATGGGCACTCTTGTAAATGAAGTGTAGGAGGTTTATGCCTCCACGGGGACTTAGCTCCAGGTTCCTTCGTCCATATCAAGACGTTTATGTTTGTTAAGATTCGTCGCATTAGGCTTCAGCAATGATTGTTCACTTTGTTTAGATGTGTTTTCTTATTAACTTGTGGCTTTTGCCAGCGGCTTCGCTCGCGTAAAAGTTAAGTTTCAAGTGGAATTGGCGGATTTTTGGATTTTCGGCGGGTTAATCGGCGGCTTCACTCATTGCAAGTTTTAGTGTCGCCGCGCGGGCACAAGTTGCCGACATGATTCTTTTCATATCGGCCACTGGGTTCTGTCGGCGGGCTGTGTCAACGGGTCGGCAGGTTTAGTGTGTATTGCGCTTAAAGGTTCGACAACGGATTAGAGATGTTTAAGGATATGTAGGATTCGATTTTTTTTTAAACTTATAATAGCCTAGAGCCTAAAACTTATGGTAGCTGGAATGGACTGGATGCGGGATGCGGAGGTGTGAATGTTATGGCGCACATTGGAAAAGGCCTATGTCCAGCATTGGACTGCAACCGGCGGTTTGTTTGAATTGCTTACTATTAGCAAGCAATTACCAGTGCCTGTAAACACCTTCAATACCAGTGGTATCTGGTGCGTTGACAATCATATCTCATTAACAGAATGAAGACACCATTAAACTAGTAGGGTGATCTAATGCAGATAGGGGTAGATACTTCTAAATCGGACAGTTCGAGCAGAAGAGATAAGGTGACTGTACTAAAAAGCAGAAGGTCAAGACTACTCTAGTAGTATCAGCTCCTATCGAGTATAGTTGCTTCTCCAGTCAATGACTCAAAGCAATAATATAAAAAGACTCGTACTCTTAAGTAGTGACGTCATAAAGGAAGCTGAATAAGTCATTATAAGGAAGCAATCTCTCTGTTACAACAGAGAAAGTAATTGACATTAACATATTCTTTGACAATACGTGTCTAACAATTTGTTCAATATGTAGCTGTGTTATGTAATGGGAATGACAATAGACGTATCTTTTTGATTTAGGATAGATTATAGAATTAGATAGACACTACAATTTTTTTATTCAACGTGTGTCTGACGATTTATGTCAAAGTGTCAGACGATTTATGATTCTAATGTGTCGACATTTAAAACAACAATCTCCTCAACCTCTCAATCCCTTCCATGGTCAGTGGCACTTCTCGTCAGTAGTTTTCTGAGGGAGGTTTGAGCACAAACTCACAAATCTTCGAGTTTTTTTTTTTATATTTATGTGTTTCTCAACGATATGAAGGTTCTTTTTATAGTCTTGTTTGTCTAGGGATACAAAAATCTTCATACAATAAAGCTTGAACTTTTTTTAATTGTTTTTAACGCTCTAATCTCTGCATCTAACAGTCAGATTTAAATCATTCTTTTTTGTATTGGATAGAGTAGTCATTAAGAAAGGGTATAGGCTATGTAACATCACGCTACGGTACTGAGGAGCGGAGCAGTGACCATAAACGTAGATGAAACTGCAGAGAACGGCTGGTGGAACATAAAATTCTTTCCAAAACAATAAGTCAAAAACCAGCTTACGTAATGATTCAAAAATTTTTAGATCATTCATCATACTTTTCTTTTATTCATTAATATCCTCCTAATGGCCTACATTTATCGCTAATGGTCTGAATTTGTAATTTTGCTTAGCATCTTCAGTTGTTTCGATTGCATAATTTTCTCATTGTAAATAAAAGTACCTCTCGACGACTTGATTCGAAAAGTCTTTTATATTTTATTATTGTGTGCATTTATATTGCTGGTTGGACTTTTAAATAAAAAACACCTAAAATGTTCTGTAATATATCACACAAGGCCTTGCAGACCCAAACTAACCATAGCTTGCACTATTGGTTCAAGAATATACATACTTAGACATGTTGTGTTAAACACATAAATATGATGCCAGCTGGTGTTCGTGTCCTACTGGCATCTCCAGTCACAGGAAATACAGGACATTCGAGTACGCGACCCAAGCCTCTCAGCAGTCCCGTTCCCCATCCGAGACTTGCGGTATCGCTTACCCCTAGGTTTTTTTTATGGTATAGGGGGCAAACGAGCAGACGGGTCTCTCTCTCTCTCCTCTACTCCTTTTAATACCCCTACGTTCCCTTCAAGGCTGGCAATGCACTTGTGACTCTTGAGTTGCAGGTGCCCATGGGCGGCGGTAATCATTTACCGTCCGATGACCCGTCTGCTCGTTGGCCCCCTATTCAATAATAAAAAAAAGGTAGTGGTAAGATGTTACAGGGCGCGGACTTCCCCGCAGCAGTTATGCGACCCCCTATTATAATGTATCTATTTTCGTTTACATTCGTATAGTTCAATAAGCTACTGAACTGAGTTTGTACATCTGCAAACTGTCCTATACACTAATCCAGCACATTTGTCCATCTTAGGGTTGTCTGGAAGAAATCGCAACTAGCAATAAAACCGCCGATTGTACCGGTATTCAATATTTTTCATTTATGTTGAACTTTTCTATGGTGTACAATAAAGAATATTGTATTGTATACCACAGGTATCGACTACGTTTTTGGATGTATGTTATGATGGTATATTTGTAAGAAACGTTGTAGAAAATGATTAAAATCGAGAAACCGTTATTAATATTATTTTATGATTGGCTGATGGGTAATATCTAAACTAAAATATCCATTAAACCCAACTAGCTATCGAAGTCAAACAAAATACAAAGTTGAACTGAAAGAGCAATGTATAAAATGATGTAAGTTTTAACATTGTGCAGCTCGGTACCACTACGCCATACAAAGTAGTGGATCTCCTTTAATATTTGAACAAATTTTATTTCAAAAAATATAATTAGATTACTAGCTGACCCGACAGACGTTGTCCTGTCACAACTATGAATATTTACTGACAGTTATGTCAAAAGTGCTAAGGTTACATTAGAAAAGTTAAAATGGTTGTTAAGGTTTTCTTAAATAAGTATATATTATAATAAATAATAATATTCTTTCATAAGAACCTTCTCAGGACAATAACAAACACAAAAAAAAAGGAATTAGCGAAATCGGTCCAGCCGTTCCTGCGTGATGCCGTGACCATAGGAAATAGGGATTCATTTTTATAAAATATATAGATACTGCGGCCTGTTTGGCGGCAATAGAGTATTTGTCTGCAACGTCAATCAGGTCGTGAGTTCGAATCCCATTTGGATTTGTAAAAGTTATTTTTCTATCAATCGGAACAGTACTTCTTTTTATGTACGCCTGGCAACGTGAATGTATGCAAATTTCATGACGATCGTTTGAGTTGGTGTAAAAGGGTAACAAACATACAAACAAATACGCAAGCAAACTCACGTTCGCATTTATAATATTAGTTAGGATAAGGAAGCTAGGATATGTTCTCAAACCATTTACCAAGAAGTATAAATAATGTTTTAGATAACATGACAACAAGACCAATACGCTTTCACAGCTGAAATATACCTGATTTGGCTGATTATCGTTATTCATAATGAGTGTTGTAGGGAATTGCGAAAAGGCAATATCTTAGCTCACATATACTACGTTCGAGAATTCCGATTAATTAACTTTACCATATTAGGTTAAACAATTACATTACAGTCTACTTGGGACACATATTTCAGGGGAGAAAGGTTTCTACTGTGTTAATTATTAGGCCCGTTTTAGTATTTTGCAGTTCATGTCGTTTGTTATTATTTTCCATAATCAATAATAACTAGAGATCGCCTGGTGGTCGAAATTCCTTAAGTTTTAACTGTTTTGTTTTACATCAAGGGTCAGTATAACTTGAACTGTCATTGTGTACAGGACGCCTGTAGCTTCTTGTAGCCGCTTTTGCATAATCAACCGACGAAAAAAAAGGAGGTTCTCAATTCGACCTTATCTATATATATTTATATTTTATGTATGTTCAGCCCTCACTCCTTTATTTATGAATCGATTTCGATGATTCTTTTTTGTTAGATAGGGTGGTCCTATGTGAAGGAAGTCAGGATCTGATGACGGGATCCTGATAAAATTGAGAGAAACCCTCGAAAATTGTAGGTACAAATAGTATTTCTGTTTATTTTCATAACTTAATCAAGTATTTGCGTTGGAATCAACACATGAAACATGAAACTGACCTGACGATGGAGAAAATCATGAAATACAAATCTTTTTAACAAAAAAATAAACCGACGAAAAGAATTATTACTTGGTGCCGACTCAAAATAACTTTATAAAAATTTGATAGTTTATCTAAATGAGCTCAATACTCGAGACTTAAAAGGTTTATTTATTTTTGGATTTTTAGTTCTTTTCGTCAGTTTATTTTTTTGTTAAAAAGGTTTTTATTTTTTAACTTATAACAAATATTGTTATTTTTTTTTTGCTTTCTGCACTTGATTTGATTTGGGTTCAATACGTGAATATAATTATGTATACGCATTTTTAACAAAATTTCACAAAGGCAGGAACGTGAAATTTGCAATACTGAAAGTTTCTGAATAGAATAAGTACAGACATTACGCGAAAAAAGCTACATAAAGCTACACGGTCCAGTGTATGTAGATGTTAACCTGTCATAGTACGTATTGACAATATGAGGGTGTTGAATACATCTCTGCCTGCCACTTCGGGGAGTGTATATGTATGTGTAGGCCTCTACCGTCTATCGACGCCCTAAGGACTTGTACACAAGAGATAAGTAGTTACTAACAGTTAAATTGTGGTAGGACTGACAGGTGAGAGGTTTGATTTGTTGTCTTACTATTGCGCGGTAGTTGAAGGGCTTTGCGTAGTGTGAAAAGTGACTAATAGGTTGTGTATTTTGTTTTAAGTTAAGTGTTGTTATATCAACCTGAGAGCGCTTTAAGTGGTACTTGAATAGGTGTTCTACTTATCTATAACCTATTGACTGATTTGTTATGACAATTTAAAGTATGATTTTTATCTCTGATCAAAATGTTTTTATCGTTTAAGAGAAATATTATTTCTCTTTCATGTGTGCTAAAATATTCGTAAAAACTCATCTCTCTGTTCTGTCTCTTAAATGTATATATAATTGCAAAAATCATGTTCACGGGTTCCTTCGTTAAAGATGGACACCTGAAAAAAAAAACACTATGTAAAATAAAAAAAAACACGGCAGAAGTGAAACTTCAGAAAAGTAGCCCACGAGAGAATGAGAAATGATAAAAAGTAAAATCAACACAAATCACGTTGACATTGACATATAGTACGCAAGCGCAAAGACAAAGATTGGTAGTACGCAGGCGCAAAGACAAAGATTATAGGAACTTTATCGTAGGAACTTTATCGTGATGCTTCAGTTTCATCGAATTTCAAATCACAACGACGACAAAGAAGTTTCACTTCAATATATAGCTCGAGGCACTGATGTACGTTATTCTTTATACAAGTTTACTGTGCGATATCAGTGCCTCAAGCTTTTTAAATTAATATATATAACAATAATAACTTGAGACACTTCACACTTGGCCGTTTGATCCCAAACTAGACCTCTGTCTAGTTTGGGATCAAACTAAAGGCTCTCCTTTACTATGGTAACCAGACTGCTCTTAAACATACTCATATATTAACAAATGCATACAAATGATCGCGCTCATCACACAATTATTTGTTCTGGGTGGGAATTGAAACCCACAACCTCTGGCTCAGCACTCAAAATGACTAACCACTAGACCAACAAACCCGTCATTATTACTATACCGTAATTTAGATTTTGGAAAGATCTAAATACGTTCCTAGAAATTATCCATCTACATATGACTATATTATGATGATGAGAGAGCGAGAGAGTGTGTATGAGATGAGTATAATATCGTAATATTCTTTTTAAAAATAAAGAAAGTGTTAATAGTAATAATAACCAAAAAAACTAAAATTAAGAAATATGAATAAAATGTGAACAGCGCTTTAAGGTAGAAAACTGGCAACATTGCCTAGTTAAACGAGAGTATTCATTCTCTGTATAAATACAGGTCAACTTCTTACCACTATAAGCCTAACTGGAACCTTGTTTTAAATTTATTATATATATATATTTTTTATTATTATTTTTTTATTGTGGAAAATTTTTTACTCTATTTTTATTCACATTTGTAATGTTAATTAGAACTATATCCACGGTTGTTAGTAGTAAAGTTATACAATTTAAACTAATAGGAAATTACTTTGAAACCTGATTTAAATTATGTGCTTAAAAATGTGGCCATTTCCATTTTTCGACTAGAAAAAGGTGTTGAAATCGGCTTAAAATATTTAATAGTTTGAGTATACAACATATTCGTTTATTTACAGATTTTTATGATTTCTTTTTGTTTATTAAATTCTTATTTCTGCAAACAATTATGCAAAACTCGCGACATGCAAAACCGATCGACATTTCGCAACATTTGACACTGACGCTACCGAGTATCGAGTTTTGAAGTAAACATTTATAAATTACCAACTTTGTACGGACTTCTATTGTCAAGTTATTTTGAATTAAGAATTTGCTTGGCTTCTTGAGAGTGATCACATTCCTCTTACAAGTCCTGGGTTCGGTGACTTTTTAACTTGTTTACTTATTGCGAAACGATCGCAGTTTACAGGGTTCCAAACGAAACTTGTTACTAGAGCGTTTTGTAATAAAAACTTTAGTTAAGTTACTTATAAACTTGGTTTTGGACAGAAATAAGGGTGAGTTTACAGTGTTCGTTTCTTTTCTCGCAAGCTCTACTTATCTATTACGTTGGAAGAAATCAAGCATTGAATCAAAATTCTGACTTTCATAAGTATCATTTTGCTGTACCTTCATGTGTTTAAATGATTCCATTTCTATCAAATAGGTATATTTATTATTATTTATTTATAAACTTATTTTTGTGAGTGAAAAAATGTTTGTTTCTGTGCGCTCAAGAGGCTTATCATAAGGTTGTATAAAAATGTATTCCAAAAGGGCAAAAATGTAATTGTGAAATAAAAAGTAGAAACCAAACAATTTATCCCGAAGAGGTAGGCAGGCACTCACTCACTCACGTAATAGGAGACAAGTCTATTGCCGTCAACTGCGCACTATCGGAATAAGATGAGGTTATTATGAGTATATTGAAACAGAATGGTAGGTAGACGGGAAGGCAATGGAAGACGATGGATGTTGCTCATATGGATGATTGGGGAGTAAGCAATAACTGGAACAGGTCAGGGTCGCATGCCTGTAACTCCTCTCATACCTCTAGCTACCCAAATTGTACGGTGTTTTTGTTTTATCCCAAAAACACCGTACATACCGTTTATATCGTGGGAGAGCCATGCTTCGGCATGTATGGGCCGGCTCGACCAGAGTGATACCACGGTCTCACAGAAAACCGTAAAGCAATGTTTTCATTGTTTTCCGCCGAGTGAGTGAGTTTACCGGAGGCCCTAAGCCTCCCCCCCCTACTCTCCCTAAAGGCCGGCAACGCACTTGTGACTCTTGAGTTGCAGGTGTCCATGGGCGACGGTAGTCACTTACCATCAGGTGACCCGTCTGCTCGTTTGCCCCCTATCCCATAAAAAAAAAACAATTGTTACAGATAATACACTACCTCTGAAACATGTTTGACTAACTGGAAACTATACGTTAAATTCCCAACTAACACCAATACTGAACAAGTTTCCGAACTAAATTTAGCAACAGTAAATGTAGTCAACACCGTATACAAAAACGAGTTTGAAATTGGAACATACTACGGAGTACCAGCTACTGTTTTCCAGGAAACTATCGATCGCTCGAATGATTACACGTAATCGAGTCGTCTAGAGAATGCAGACTTAACGAAAGGCATGTCATCGATCTTATGCAAATCGTTCGAGGTGTAAATTAAAACGTTTCAGTTATGTGGGGGGGTGAATAGATCTAAGATCATACATTAATTTGTTGAGCTTTGGGGCAGAAATCGTTACTTGAAACAGCTTAAGTTAATTAACACCCGAATTCCTTATTAAAGATAAGTTGTACACAGACTCGTTCTATAGGAATTGGAATACAATCAATAAAATAGCCTGAAGAAGTTCAAAATTATAAATCCTTCATATGAATAACCTAAAATATAAAATTCTCGTGTCGCGGTGTTTGTAGTTAAACTCCTCCGAAACGGCTAGACCGATTCTCATGAAATTTTTTGTGCATATTGGGTAGGTCTGAGAATCGGACAATATCTATTTGTCATCCCCCTAAATGTTAAGGGTAGTCCACCCCTAATTTTTTTTTTAATTTTTAGATAAATTTTAATTTTTTTATGATACAGCATTAGAAAATACATACAACCCTGAATTTTCAACCCTCTACGATCAACCCCTATTTTTTAATCGCGATTTTTATATTATTTGTTCCATCCACAGATCCGCAATAGGGTTGCAAGATGGCAATCGAATACAATAATTGTAGGTACGATAAATTTTCATGTAAAATTATAAAAAAGGCATTGCAACGCATGCCGGGTGCATCTAGTATATATAACTTTATCCCGGTTTATGGCGCATGATATATGTCAGAGTAATAACTAAGACTAATATTATAGATGTAAAAGTTTGGATGGATGGATGGATGTTTGTTATACTTTCACGCAAAAACCACAGAACCAATTGCGATGAAACTTAGTATGTAGATAGCTGGAGACCTGGATTATCGCATAGGCTAGTTTTAATACCGATATTCCCACGGGATCGGGACTTACGCGGGTGAAACCGCGGGACGTTGCTAGTAATAATAAAAGAACATACAACATAGTATATAGTAAGGATAAGCAGTCCCCCAATATCAACCAGGAAATGGTCCTGGTTATATGTAGCTCTAGACACACAAGAATGCAAGAATCACATAAGTTTGTGTTTCTAGAGCGGTGCTGTGGTATACCACAAATTTTTGTGGTGTCCCACAAAAATTTGTGGTATACCACATTCTTGTAGTATTTGTACCACAAGTTTAATCAGTGATATTCTGTAGGTGGAGATAATTTCCAAGTTAGTTCACTTTTATACACCAAGGTAATTTTAGGTAAGAACTATTACATAGTTCACAAAATAGAAACCACAATTGTAGGTTGTACTGCCAGAATAGGAATTTGTGGTATTAGTGCGAAGATCATTCTGTAACAGTACGCTCGAGTCGAAATAGCGCATTAAATACATAAGATCACATAGTTAGATCCTTTAACTTTGTTGTAATAACTTAAATTTACTTAAGTGTTATGAATCATTTCCTTTCAGACTGTTATTCAATCTCACTTAAGTAAATTGCCAGAGGAGCTGTCATGTTGAATTTTTGAGATCTTAATCTTCTTAAAGCTAACTTTTGACGTTTGGGATTTCTTTGCCTGAAACAATGTTGTTTGAAATTGAACAAATTAAATGACAAAAGAAAACTAAATAAACTAAAAAGTATGCTTTCTTAATAGGCAATATTGAAGTGAAAACTTCTTCAGCGCCGTTGTGCACTTTTTGGGATGGGTAAAAATTGTTAAACTCGCGTCCGGACACCTGACCTGATCGAAAATTCGTAAGACGAAGCCGAGTTTCTTATATTTAAACAAATATAACATTCGAAATTCAAACATTTATGAGCGGCTAGGAGCGCAGAACTTCCAGCGCACCCTACATTTATTGTTATTACCTACTTTTTATTTTTAACCTAATCATATATATACAGATGTGTGTGTGTGTGTGTATGTATTTGTATATGTAAATATATTGTGAAGTTATGTTTTCACTTCTGACGTGCAGTTCTACGACGGACTGGTTTTTTTTGAATAAACTTATTACTAAATTATCATTTGACAAAATTGGTGTTGATGAAGTCAGTTTACAGGAAAGCATAAGATAATTTTATTTTTATGTTATTAACAAAAGACGTAAAAGCTAGTCGTCTTCACCGATTTGCTTCATCAGACTTTCGCGTTGATTTTAAAATCTGTGCACTAAATTAACTAATTTACTTTGTTAAGAGAGAATGAAAGAATGTTGAACGAATAGCATGCGGTAACGTTGGATTGGCGCCAGACGGGCGGAACAGAATGAAATTGTCTTCTTTAGGTTACTATCAGTTCTAGTTTCCGCACTTAGTAAATAGCTTCTTAGATTTAACGAATAAAGTTAGATATTGAGACTAATAACCCCCAAATTCCTACAGCGGATCAACAACTGCGATCCAGTAAAACGCAGCATGACACTCGGCGAGTTTCAAGAACTACTTTTGATTGAATTTATATCTCTTATCTTTTGGAAACAATTATTAAACAGCTTCAGAGTTGCACAAATTTCGTCACCACGACAAAAATTTAAGAAAACTTCAATGGTTTATTTCCGTACAAGAAAATATCAACCAATAAATGTTCGTTCTATTAAACAATTTGAGAGGGACAACGCGGTCACTGACTAGGATCACTCTTAGTCCAACTTGACTCCATGATGTGGATGTGTGATAACCTTTACAGAAAGCTTGTCAAGATGTTGTTCTTGATAGAGACATGTTATAAGATTGACAGTTGTGATACTATCAGATTGATAAATGCATTACAATTTCCATTAACATTTGTTTTAATCCCTACGACATTATAAGTTGCTTAATTGACTATAAGTAAATTGCGGGTGTTTTAAGTAGCCACATGACATACTGTCTCTGGTGGATTGTGGGTTGAATCCCCATATAAGACAATTGTTTGTGTAATTCACAGATAGTCGTTCTAAGCGTGGGTGTACTACGTGTCCTTTAATTGTATGTTTCTAAACAAACACGTCTTTTGAAAGTAGCTTGTAAAATTGCCCTGTCAGCATAATATTTTCATTCACAAAGATATATATTTATTTCTCTGTATTATATTAGAGTATCAATACGCGACTTTTAATGGTGTACCCATTAAAAGTCGCGTAGCGGGCTATGGAGCGAGCTATGCTTGAAGTCTCTTTAAAGGATAAAACTCGCAATGAGATCATCCGACAAAGAACTCAAGGTACCGACACAGCTCGCAGCATAAGCATGCTGAAGTGGCAAAGAGCTGGTCACATATGCCGAAGGACCGATGGCCGTTGCAGCAGACGGGTCCTAGAGTGGAGACGCGAATCGGTAACCAGCCAGATAGACTGACGACCTGAGGAAGTTAACAGGGATGGACTTGATGCGGAAGGTGTAGGATCGGGTGCTGTGGCGCGCTTTGGGAGAGGCCTATGTCCAGCGGTGGACTACGATAGGCTAATTGATTAATTGATTGTACAGTTACACCATCCTACAATATTAAATAATACAGACATGATAACATACATTTACGCATATCAATTGGCGGTCTTATCGCACATGGCGATTTCTTCCAAACAACCTGTGTACGTAATTATTAAATGTGATTTAGGGTAATCTATGGTGTACTATTATAGGAATTTGAAAATTAGAAACAACACTACACAAATATTTACGCTAACCATATACATACTACTTACACATATACATATATAAATATACATACATACGAGTATAGATACAGTTACATGTTAATTACACAGTCTCAGTTAGACTGTTGCACCGAGAACGACTTGTCAGTAAATTGTATAAACAGATGTCTTCAAAATATGCTAAGCTTTTTTGAAGTTATACTCCTTTCGTCGCGTTAGGGAAAAATGATAAGAGTAATTTTTTACGATGCGCGCGCACACCGTCACGAAAAACCGACTCCCTGAAGTGAGCTAGTCAACATTTTAGTTTTTCAAAAAAGTTACCAACTTCACGATATTTATTCAAGTGTTTCTGAACCTACAACACGTGTTTTGTATCAGTCCGAATAAAATATATAAGTATAAATATAAATAAATATATATTTTTGCAAATAATATATTGTGGTGACTGATATTTATTAACAATTTATTGATTTAAAGATAATTTACTGTGATTATAAGTGATAAAAATGGTTTTTACATATTACTTTGAGTACGTTTGTAGAATTTGAGGTTAGTTGACGGTATGTATTATTTATAATGACATTTAAATAAACTTTATTTAACTAGCGCCAAAGAAGTATAAATTCTTACGTGCGTTCATAAGTTCACACACTTTTTATACAGCATTACGTATTGTTATATAATGTTACAAATAGATGTGTCTATAAAGATTCAAACTAGTTGCTATTTTGAATCTCACCATGAGGTGAAGACATCGCGTAAATGAAACTACGGGTAATAGCTGAACTGCGGAAGCTGAAAAGCTGCTTGCCGTTGAATGCAACAGGTGGCTTAGTGCCAAAATTTGAATGCGTTTCAATTCTATTACACTCTAGAATAAACCCCATTACAAACAGAAGAAGGTCTACATTCCCCCGGGAATATAAGTGCTTGTGCCTTTTTGTACAGAGGACGGTAAGTGAGACTGTTGTTAAAATGACAACGAACTCATTTTGGCTTGTTGCCAAGTAGCGGCAGATAAAAATGTATTTTTAGTTTTATCGAGCGTTAACGAATTAGCCTGTACCTCATTTTGTTGGTTTACATATTGACATAATATTTGCTGGTATAAAATACTTTATGATATCATTAAAACGTATTCTACCTTATTTTAGAATTTCGCTATTAAATGTAGTAGTAGGTTAAAAATATCATTTCGAAACGAGACGATTCGATATTGTTTGTGTATGTTTCTCAATTTCTTAGCCAATTGGAAACCGATATCTCAAGAGTGTTCCCACAAAATAGAAAAAGAAATCCAATCCCTAGGAAAGTTTCAAGTGAATTAACTTTGACGCTTGAAGTCGGTTCTACGTTTTTTTCTAAGAAAAATATAGTACTTCAGTTTTATAAAAAGACAAATAATTTAAAAGCTAAATTAAATTTAAAAATAATACCGAAGATAGTATTTATTATTAGCATCATATTGTCACTAAATTTTTTGGACTGAAGTTTTAATATTAATTAATCATTTATGAACAAAAAGAATACATTATAATTATGTATATATGTGATAAATTTAAAAATACTTTTAAGATGTACAGGTAAAACATTAAACAAAATATTTGTTCAGATTCTAGACATTTGCAGAATAACACGTAAACCACGCTTCGGTGCGGCCGACGAATAGAAAATAGAATGTATATTTTATAAATTACATGACTTGAATGTACTTCAAGTAGCTAACATGAATTTATAAATTAAATTAATCCACTTTATCTAAAAAAAATAATTTATAAAGGTTATATACTAAATAAAGTTGAAAAAAATACTTATTATCATACATATAATTGAATGCTAGAAGTAGTATATGGTCCTCACCAGACATACTGACTGAAAAAAATAGGTTGTCATGGGACTGCCGACAGAAGTGAAAGCTTAAAACGAAACGACGAACTTAAAACGTCACATTAGCAGGTTGGTGACGCGAACCCATAACTTTTGCCCCTTTTTTTAGGGTAGTATTTAATCGTATAACTATCTATGTATGGTATGCAACAAGAGGAATCTTGTAGACCAATATTAAAAGCACGTGGTTTGTTACCTCTACCATCGCGAATATTTTATGACTGCAATTTGATGTAAGCTGTCGAAATCGACGAGATCCACATAGACTTGTGTTAAAAGATATTCCAAGATCCACAAAATATAATAAGAACTGTTTAGCAATGTGTGTGCGAATTTATTATAAAGTGCCTAATTATATTAAATTATTGAATACTAGATTATTTAAAATTAAGTAACAGGCTTGGTTGATAGAGAATATTTTAAACAGTATTAAGAGGTCGTATACGAAATTTTGCCAATTTCACTGATTTACGTGATTTTACAGTTAAAATACTATATTTCTATAAGTTTTTATGAACAAAATAAAATATCATTTCAATTTAGATCTAATGTATGAGCCACTTTTTGCTTTTTGCGGCTTCTGCTAGGTACACAGGTAACAGTCAGCCCGAATAACTCGAAGTAACTATTTTCTGTGCTGTGTGGCTTCAGTATCGATTATAGAGGGCCCCAACAAAAAAATCAGATCATCTTCACAAAATTGAACTTGTTGCAGTTTTATTATAAGTACTTATAGATTTGATGAAAAGTAACCAAAAAAAACGTTAGTTTTTTGATAACTCACATACAAATATGTTTTGATAATAATTTATTCCCACACTTGAAATTTCAATGTGTTCAATACCCTAATGTTTTCTGAGAAAAACTTTGAAGTGTTTTGAATTCTGGTTTTATCTGGATTTAATCAATAATTATGTACTTACGTTGTGATGAACAGGAATCCTATTTATTTGTAATGAATGATGGATGTATTATTCAAATTAAAATGCACTGTAGTATACCTACCTATAACTTATAGTTCAAATAATGTACAGTATATAATTATTAACACTTTCCAAATTAAGTTTATTGTTCAATAAATACATAAGTAGCTATCTAAATTAAGTAGGTTGTACGTATGTTGTTGATAGTACCTTTTGTTTCGAAAATCCAAAGACGCCCGGCGGCCAACTCGTCATCAACGCGATGTCATTATGTTACGTCACAAAAGTACAGTCATTTTTAGTTCATTTTTCAAATTCTTATTCTATTTTGTTATTTTACTTTATTAGTACCATGGAAACCGAGCAGCAGGTAGCTTTTTGTAAAACCGTCATTATTTTTTTTAAATATTTTTTTTTTTATAATTGCGTTTTTACAGGAACTAAAACTATGCAGTTGAACTTAAAATGCAAAACTGTATCTGAATACAAAATTTATATTATTAGATATATTTATATTATTCATAAATACATACATACAAGAATTGCTCGTTTAAAGTAATAATATTAGTTTAATATTAATAATGATGTAATTGAGTACCTACTTAAAATTAAAAAAAAAGCCTTGTTTATTTAAATAATTGTGAGTTGCTAATCAGAAGAATGTTCGTTTAATAGATAAAATAATTATATTATAATTAAATATACATATCCGATTCAACATAACTTAACTTAAAACATTAAACAAAACTCAAATTAAGTAAAGTAAGAAAGTGATGCCATGCCATCTACTAGTGTGTAGTGTATTTTATTGGCGTTCCTCTGTGGTAGTGTTTAACATAATCTTGCATTAAAATTGGCCAGCTGTTTTTATACAAATTTTGAACTGCATCTAAGTAAATAGTGTTCCTATTATTATCGTTAAAATTATTCAGGGCTCTTTCACACATTAACATGGTCACATTGCTAGCTTTTAATATCTCTCCGAAAATACCCGCTGTTTCATTAAAAATATTCTTTGCTCCTGTCCTGTTTTAAAAGCTCAATCTAAATGAAAGTACACACAAAAATTTCCACATAATTCTCGCCCGAGGTTCTCATTAGCATCTTAATAGGAATGTCATTACCGAGCAAGTATCAAGTGATACCCTTACACCTTTTTGTGACATTCTCATTATATCCTAGCCGACTTTACACACATTATCTAGTCAGTTCCTTAGAAAAAATCACATTCAGTTGTTCGAGAACTTTCCTATTTTCCGGGCGCCCGCATTCGGATAAAAACCTTAGGGATTACAATTAATATTCAAAAGAAAAAAAGCTAAATCTATCCAGCCACTCCCAATTATTACGTTTGCCAAGAAAACAACCCTTTTTTAATTTATATAGACTACTCGCTGTGCCCGCGACTTCATCCGCGTGGAATAGTGTATTTATATCGAATCAACAGCCTACAAAATAAGTTTCAAAAGCTTCTAGCTCTAAATATGACGATACTTCCATACAACTTTTCATCCCCACCTTTCAACCCATTACACCCCTTTTTTCGCATTAAAAAGTAGCCTATGTCCTTTCTCAGGCTCTAGATTATCTGTGTACCAAATTTCATTTAAATCGGTTCAATCGTTTTGGCGTGGATGGGCGACAGATAGACCGAGTTACTTTCGCATTTATAATATTAGTAAGGATGTGTTTTGTGTTTTTTAAAAAAGACAACTCCCGCATTAGGAATTACTCCTGTGTCGCGGGGGACTTTACAAACATACAAACAACGGACACAAAGAACACCCAGACTCGGGTGGGAATCGAACCCACGACCTGTGGCATAGCAGTCAGGGTCACTAACCACTAGACCAACAGGCCAGTCAATATAACACTGTCAGACCTTTGCGGTCGAATAAAACTTCAAACAAAAAATACTATTCTATTCTAACTCAAAGTTCTCTTGTACGTGTGTCGATAAGAAAGCGTGCATGCAACAAGTGCTGCTCACTAGTAACCCAGGTCTGTGTGACCTACTTCCTGTGTCAAGGCCGGTAACAATATCGCAACAAGTGAACAGCCCCCGTGTTTTTACTTTGGCCAAAGGGTTCCGGGATAATCAAACACAATGGTGAAATTAGATTTTATTGATACAAGACTGTGAGAAAGGTTTGATAGGAGAGTGCTTTTGATTGTTCTGGGTTTTCATTTGGTAGAAATAGTAACGATATTTGTGCTTTTAGTGTATTTATTATACGAAGTGAATTACAATTTGTTTGTTAAGACCTTTTTTCTATAGAACGTGTTGGGAAAAAGTGTGGAAAATTCGTGTTTTTTTTAAACAGAACCTTATTTTAGAACTAAAACTGAAATTATAAAATTACCAGTAAAGCATTTTGGTAAAAGGTTGACGTGAATGAAAGTATAGGTATAGTAATAATAAGGATGTAGATGGAATATCCGGATTAGTCCCGATATGTTCACATAGAAAAATATATTTAAAAATATTTTTTTTTATTAAATAGGGGGCAAACGAGCAGACGGGTCCCCTGATGGTTAATGACTACCGCCGCCCATGGGCACCTGCAACTCAAGAGTCACAACTTCACGAGTGCGTTGCCGGCCTTTAATGTGGGAGTAAGGGAAGTTGGGAGTAGGGGAAGAGGGGAGAGGGAAGGGTTAGGGCCTCCGGTAACCTCACTCACTCGGCGAAAAGCGATGCAAACATTGCTTTACTGCCGGTTTTCTGTGAGGCCGTGATATCACTCCGGTCGAGCCGGCCCATCGGCCATTACATTAAATTTAACATAAAATTTCATTTATATAAAAAAAATTATAATAGTTTAAAATAATTACAGCAGGAAAATCATTTTCCGAAAAAAGTTGTTTTTTTTCTTTTCCTAAATATTGTTTTCCAGCTTACCGCTGATAATATTCATTGCACTACTACTCAATGCTACTTTTTTTTCATTACTACTTCTATAACACGACGTACATTATTACTGCCTTATTAAAATATATAAATTTTACTTTCTTAATTCTATGGGCTTTGATGTTTGATTTCCATATTCCTAGTCATTGTTTCTTTACACCTAAAACTAATCATCGTCGAACAAATAAGGAGTAAAGCCAAATTTGGCAAGGTGCTTCAGAAACTTGTCGTTTCGACATTCAGAAAACAAATTGGTTTTACCTGAGGTACGAAGAGGTGAAGCCATTGTATAAAGACACTAAATTAACAGACACAAAGCTAAACTGAAGAGATAAAGTTTATCTTGGTTCTGAAAATTGGTTTCTTGTTTTTTATTGGTCCCTGAATACTTTGGTCAACAATGTCGTCTTAAATCTTCTACTTTTAATGTAGCTTCGGTTTCCGGACGACTGAATGTGATTAGGAAATAGTTTTATAAAAACCAAAACCTCTTCTGTGATATATTGTGACCGCACTAGTAATGGGACTATCGTGTAAGTAAATGCGATAGCTCGATAAAAAGAGAACGCTGCTATACGTGGTCCCTCTATCCTTGTCTAGGGCGTGATGTGTGTGTATGTTGATACGCTGTGTTAATGCGCAATTGTCAACGTGGGTTAATGCGCAATCGCGGCTAAAGAGAGACTTAGGGACCACGTATGCCAGCGTTCTTTTTTTTATGTCTATCGCATATCGTTCCTCCTGCCGCGGTATATTCTTTTATGTCTATGTGATACATACAACTTATAGACTGACTTATTAAAATTCGAACAAGGAACGATCAATTTCTATTTACTAAAAGTATCTTGTAGGGTAGATGACTGTCAAGTCGAATCAGTATCTTTTTAGAAAACGTCAAAACGGTAGGACGGTACTTTAGGTAGAAAATGCACCGAGCATTTTAGTATGAAATACCTAGGCATTTCATGACGTCACTCCTTACTTTTGTCAACCCATTAACGTTTAATGTTAATTTGACAATTAAAAATTATTAAAAACGTTAAAATATAACTGGGCTACAATTTTCACAGATTTTTTTAGTTGTTTTATTGCCCGAATCTATCAAATAATTTTGAGCATAGGCATCTATCCAATTCAGATAATGTAATAACTGTCGCGTTTGTGAGAAATACGCACGTATTCCTCACAACACAATTTATTACGGATTCTTTGTCAATGTGGTTAGGTCTAGAAACGGTTATGTGGCATAAAACGCCTAACTTAAATCGCAATCAGTTTCAATTCTCATCTATAATAATATAATAAAAATGAAGATTTTGTTCTTTTGGTTAACGCGCTAATCTCTGGAAGTAGATTTCATATTTTTTTTTGCATTTGATGCTTTTTATACAATTTTTATGTTGTTGTTTTATGTTTGTGCCTAAAATCGATTATTTCTTCAATAATATAAATTATATGGTTCAGATTATTCCATTGATATTTGAATTTCAAATTCGAAAAAATGGTATAAAACAGGTTTTAATCAAAAGAAAGAGGCAAAGAGATATATTTATTTATTTATTTAAATGCACAAAACACATTACAACTAAAACAATATCACATATAGCAAATACAATGTTTTGATCTGGATTGCAGCGTAACAAATATGTGCATACAACAAGACATAGTAGCTAGACATATTTATAAGAAACGTCTTTACAAAGTTAATGAAAACGCGGTTTAAATGTCACAATAGGTTTTTTGCTAAGACGTTCAATTTAACGTAATCTATTTAACGTTTGCTAACTACCGTTCCAGTCAGCTTTTTTATGTAAATGTCTCGTAGAACTTTGTATCAATCAATCAATTAGCCTATTCTAGTCCACTGCTGGACATAGGCCTCTCCCAATGTGCGCCATAGAACGTTGTATAAAATGAAGTAATATAGCATAGCGAAATAATGTATTATCTAAAAATAATGCAAATTAATGGGAGAGTTTGATGACTTCGTGTTTAGTGGCCGTGTTTTTTTAAATAAAAGTGTAAGTAGATTATCTTTTTAGTAAGCTTACGTATATCTTTGTAGGTTCGGTAAAGCACTCGACATTCTGTACTTCTACTACAAGATTGCAAATTACGAAAGCGATCGCAGATTTTACGAGTTCCGTTTGCAAAAAGAATATAGTCTTTGTTTAAACCACCTTTACCGCCTTTTGCCTACAGTCTATGTATACGTGGCAATTAAGCTTCCGAATGCACCATCCGGGGTCGCGGATTCGTTTTCCGCTTACTGCAAATATTTATACAGAATTACTTATCCCATAAGTTGTCCTGCGTGTTTCCATCATCTCTTCGGTAACTACAGTCAAAATACATAATTTGATCTCTTAATGTCAAAACTCGTTTATTAATCAGCACTTTGAACTCCTAGTACGAGTTTAGACCTTTGACGAACGTGGTGACCTTTTCAAACTTTTGCAAGCGAGATCTTTCTAATTTAATAAATAATGTTATATAATGTACCCTTTTTAAGTAAAATTCGCGGATGGAGCAATTAGAAATTTTTAATCGATATGTGTTATTTTAAAAATTAAAACGGTTACAAAAAGGTGCAGCGGGTCCAGTTTATCAGTCAACCTGTCATGGTACGTGGCAGTTCATTACCTATACTAGTCAACGGTATAAAACAAAATATTTACAGTTAACGAATTATGATCGAAATTCGACCGATTCAAAAAGCGATCATAAAATAAAGCGTTAATCGGTTAACACGATAAGAACGATCAGTTATGTAATAGACATAAATACGAAAGTACTATTGGATTGTAAGTGATTATCTGAACACGAAATATTCTTAGCCCGATGAACTTTACAGATTGGTTAATTACAAGTCGAACAAAAATTACCATTTGATTCTGATTTAAACCATTTGATTTACTCGAACATAAAGTTGAGATAGTCTAGATATACCTTTTAAATGGTATTTCTGGTATTTATGTATTTTGAACAATCATAAAGCACACCTATTTTTTTATGGCTGTCATATTGGACGATGGATATAATTACATAGAAAGATAAATGATTTTATTTTCCTAATAAATCTTTTCAGACACTTTTACACGTCGATTAGTTCTTTAAAGCTAGAAGGCAGGCATTACCTATGACTAGCCTTGAGAATAAACTCAAGAATTCAAGTCTACGTAACTCAAACTGTGCAAGAGCCATGTAGGCGTCCGGGGTGGTCTTTAAACGAAAGAACCATTTCAGTTTTGAGCTGAGAAGTCACGAAATCCAGTAGACCTAAATAAGTCGGTAATCGCGGAATTCAACCACATTTTAGAGAGCTCCACGACTCCAATCAGTAAATACATTTTATTGTACATAAACAACAACATTTTTATTAAATCTACGTACTAGCTAACGTGATGTACCTACAATAAGGTTGTTTAAAAAAATGAATTTTAAAACTATTATAAATTATATTAAGTCGATGCGAAAAGCTTAATTTTTATTAAAATTAATCATAATCAATTCAAAATTGAAAATATTAAAAACAGAAGCACGTGACTACGAACGCTCCACGATTAGTCGCCATGTTTATGACGTTATAATGTTAAAGGAATCCCACGATAGTACAGTGTCAACATCTTCTACACTAGTTAAGATATACGGTTTTACTCACGTGTATATTTCGGGGACGCCCGACTAGTTTCGGACCCGACGGTGGCCCTTTATCACAGGGTGAGGCGTCCTGCCGCGTTGGTTGCAGGTGCCAGACTTAGGTCCGAAACTAGTCGGGCAGTCCCGAAATATACACGTGAGTAAAACCGTATATTTTAACGAATATGAATACCACTCACGAAAGTTTTTATTCGAAAATCTTCTACAGTTTCTACCCTTCGTAGGACACATCCTACGATGGGTAGAAATAAACATTATGGCGTCACACGCACTCGGTTTAGTTCGGGAACTGGCGGCGTATTATCGGAACAAGGGTTCAAATATTTTATTAAAGTTTTTTTTGTTTTTTTTTTTGATGTCCAATAAATAATAAAAAATAAAAATATCAATATTTAAATTAAATTAAAATAGTCAAAGTAACCCGTCTCGCATCACTCCCGGCGCAAAAGTGGCCATGATGCTGGCAGCGTTGCCTCACTGAATGGCAAATTTTATTAAATTAGATATAACTTTTTAATTACAACCAAAAAATAATCAAAAAATGGTTTTTCTATGAAACCTATATATCTTTCCATTTATTACAAAAAAAAAATGTTCGAAAACCCAATTGGCGACCTTATCGCAATTTGCGATCTCTTTCAGGCAACCATTGGATGTAGCAGTGTACAATATAAAATATACTATTTAAAGATAATTAGCATCGATATTTGGATATCTTGATCAAATAATAAACTGCTTGAAGACTGACCAAAACCTTGACCTACAACTACCGGATATCGGCAGATGATTTTACACTACAATATTTTATTTCTGTGGTGTTTATTTTAGTTCTGTGGAATTAGCCGCAACCCTGACTCTTTGTGATGTGTGGTCAGCAAAAATACGGTCCACTTGTTAGTAAACTCTTACATCTACCTTGAAGCTCTCAGTTCCAACACCAAGACTCCATCATATTAGGAACCCAGAATAAATAACACACTCTAATTCAATAGACTTACTACTCTTTAACCGGCCTGTTGACTAGCCCAACAGGCCTTAGGGTTAGTGATCCTGACTGCTGAGCCAGAGGTCGTGGGTTCCATTCCCACCCAAGACAAATAATTGTGTGATGATCACGATCATTTTGATCCGTGTCTGTCTAATATATAAGTATGTTTATCGGCAGTCTGGTTACCATAGTACAGGCTCTGCCTAGTTTGGGATCAGACAGCCTTGTGTGAGATGTGTCAAGTTATTATTATTATTACTCTACATTATAATTTCCCATGAAATCGCAAACGATAATGCAGTATAATTGAGATAACAGGTATCTTTACTGGTGCAATCTTATTGAGGGACGAAAACGAACGACGAAGAGGCAATGTAGTATATCAATCACTATATAGTCCACACTTCAAGCAGGCAGACAATTTAACCTCATGTGTTGAATTAGGGTCATTGAACCTAAAAAGTGCGAGTCTACTCATCTAAATGATAACCATAGAAAATAATTACGTAATGCCATTTCTCTCGACGGTATTATACAAGTAACGCTCCTTTGAAAAGAGGTCTTCTGCTATTCCACTTTTCACTCAAACCGTAACGTCGGTGCTGACCTCAATCTGTGAGGTCACTGAGCCGACTTGTTGCAGTGATAGCGAAAGTGGGACCGTCTACGAGTTAGTGGTCACCGAAATTGAAAGTATGACGCCGAAACTTGTATAGGAGCTTAGTTGTTGCGTCGTTTGTGTATGTACTATAAGTGTGAGAGACGACAGTGTATGTGTGTGCAAACGTCTGGTTTTATTCTGTGTTTTACGTTTTGGTCTGTAGTTGTGGTAGTCTTGTATAGTTTTTAAAGTGTTGTTTTATCTGTATTTGTAAGTCGGTGCTTATACAGGCGTAAGCTTTCGCTTCTTAATAAGATTTCTTATTACATTTCAAGTCTTGTGCAACTCAACGAGTGCACGAAAACGAGGGTGGCAACGTCTCTGGCAAGGCCTGTCAGTTACAGGCCGCGCCGGACGTTGTCACATGCAGATGTAGACCAGTTTGTTGTGGACTTCACCGCAGGCCTCATAGGACGTGACTATTCTCACGGTCTAGCCTGGCAAAAGCAGTGAGAGCCAAGCATTATTCTAATATATCGGTATCAGTGTAAAATAGTAACAAACATACCGATAAACACGTACAATCACAAATGTTATTATTATAATTCATACGGACTATCAGCCCATGTCTATTCACTTCTAAAAAAACAACTGTTTAGCCACAAGCCATGAAAATAAGGTTCATTATGAATCGGATTTTCATTTATTATTAGAATTATATTTCACAGTTGTTTCCCGCAGTTTCACCTGCGTTTATGGTCACTGCTCCGTTCCTAAGGGCCGTAGCGGGATGTTACATAGCCTAAAACTTTCCTGAATGAATACTCTATTCAATACAAAAAGAATTATTCAAATCTGAGTGATAGTTTCAGAGATAAGCGTGTTTAAACAAACAAACAACTCTTCAGCGTTATTCTATTAGTGTGGATTAGTTAGTACCTACGTAGTTTATCGTAACTTTGATATTGGATAACACAATAGAACCCTAATTTAAGTGAACTTAATGAAGTTGTTATTTATATAGAGTTGATAAACTAGGCCAGTAATACATTTAAACTGAAAACTGTTTTGTTTTAAATTGAATATAAAACAGAGTATATCAGGGCGATATTTGCCTCAAGGCTTCGTTAAAAACGTGTTAACTAGTGTAATTAAAAGTGAGTTGGCAATTTATTGTAAAATAATGAGTGAATACCGCAGTATTCTGTTCATGTTTTTTTCCTGGAAAAGGCCTCATTCTGAGTTCAATTAAAAAATGTTTGCTCTTTTCGAATCCTCGTTGCGCTATTTGAGTAGTACGGTCTATAAGTTCACTTTATAATTGGGACAAAAATCTTGTTCCATTGTTTTGAGATAGTTTGATATCAGTATTTTGTATTTGATCATTTATAATAATGCTTATTACGGCGACTGAAGACCTGCTTTACTAATTTATGTTTTCTTTCTTTTATAATTTAAAAAAAAATACAAAAAACCGGACAACTGCGAGTCTGACTCGCACACCGAGGGTTCCGTAAACTTGTATGTAGATAGAACGTCCATCTCGGGTATCGATTGTCAAAAACTTTTGACAATCGATCACTTTGTCGCGATGTACGACAAAGTTAACAACCCAACCGCAATATATAAGTTTGTAATCACAAAAACTATTTTTTATGTGATATAACAACAAATTAACGACTTTCGCAATTTTTCCTTTATCTATGCCATAAAACATTGCTTCATGCCTAATTTCAAGATTCTAGATCGACTGGAAGTACTCTTTAGGTTTTGATTCCCTTGCGAGTAGTTAAGAGTTTGAAAATATGCGGCTTAAATTGCTGTTTCTTTTGATTGCGTTGACATAGAAGTTTGATTTTGTTACAGCTTAAAGGTATTATATACTTGAGTATTTGATATAAAATTTAATATCTCTACGTATTCATGAGGAAAGGGGTAGTAAGATTAAAATTATTAAAATTATTTTTATTATATGATG
Source organism: Euplagia quadripunctaria (assembly GCA_963859945.1). Taxonomy (NCBI): domain Eukaryota; kingdom Metazoa; phylum Arthropoda; class Insecta; order Lepidoptera; family Erebidae; genus Euplagia; species Euplagia quadripunctaria. The sequence goes on along the minus strand of OY982567.1, from coordinate 23,373,124 downwards.
TAACTAAATATTTACGGTTTTCGCAATTTTTCCTTTATCTGTACTATAAGACGTTGCTTCATACCAAATTTCAAGATTCTGAGTTCACGGGAAGTACCCTGTAGGTTTTGATTACCTTGCGAGTGTCGAAAATTTGCGGCATAAACGGCTGTATTTTTTGATTGCGTTGGCTTAGAAGTTTGATTTTTTCACAGCTCCAAGGGACAGTAGATCTGAGTATTTGATATAAATTCCAGCTTGATACCTCGTTCCTGAGAAAAAGGGTCGTGACAGACAGACAGACGCTCGGACGGACGGACAACAAAGTGATCCTATACGGGTTCCGTTTTTTTCTTTCGAGGTACGGAACCCTAAAAAATGGCCGCTGATGATTTGTCTCTTTACTAACTCATGTTTCCTCAGTTATTACTCGGACACAGCTCGATAGATTGCCTGTATCCGCCGAGGGTCAAATTTGCAATGGAATTGGCCATTGGTAGTAATTTAGCATCATCTTCATTATTACTTACGTTGGTACGTGTTCACATACATCAATCACCTAAGCCGTATAATTTTACTTATTAACTGTAGGTACGTGACTTCTTCAGTTTGTATAACAAAGATTTTTCTTTCACTTTAAGATTTCTTCCACAACTTTGTTTTTACAACTTATTAATTACCTAGCTTTCGTAATCTTGGTACTCGTGTGTTTAACACAGGATAGAATCTAAATTCATGCAACATTTCTTCGTAATACAGCCGTTTCCGCGTAAAAGAGTTACAAAGCTACGCTAATACACACACACTAACTTACTTTCGCTTATGTAATATTAGTGAGATTAGGATTAATGTCATTATTGTCCATCTAAAGAGTCATTTATTTATTTAATATAAAATAATATACCTATTTGGTCAAATCCTTACAGTTCAAACGTATCCAGTCAAATTTAAAGCTTGCCTCGAGACACGCGTCAATAGCGAAAACGCTGCCCTTCGCAAATATTCACGCTGTGTGTCCCACGTAAACAAATTTTAATTGCCGGTAAATAACTACTCGAATTGCGATGTCCGTGTTTGCTTTCATACTATGTTAGTAGAACGCTTACTGGTTCATATTGACAAATAGACTATTCGCAAATATGATTTTACCACCCATGGTCTGACCATTTCCTGCAGACGTGACGCTAAACCTCATAATTATTTCTCAAATATTTAAAATAAACTGGAAGTCCCGCTACAGGGTGCGTTCCATAGTAATTGCACCCGTACATTCTTAGCCTAAGGTAATAGGGTTTCTTAACTCGGTCCACTTTTCATATTTGCATACATTTAATAGTACTAGACACTGTTGCAACTAGTTCGAATGTTAATCGCTTCTGTGATTGATGTTAGGCTGATGTACATACCTTTTATTACTCTTAGTTATTAGTTGTAAGTCTTATTTGTCATGGACGACAAGTTTATCCATGTATATAAAATTAAGACAAATTCTGGTAAGGTATATACAACCCAAGAAAACTTTACTCTTAGAATGGTTTCTACATTAACAATGATGAGACGTACCATGCAGCAGTTAAGTATTTTGTCGAGGCTCTTTCCAATACAGAGAGATTTACAGATATCGTTACCGCGTCATTTACTCCGGAGCATACGGTGACTTAATGAGCAATTTCTATCTTCCTAGCAACGTTTGACTTATCCTTAAGTATTTTGTGTGGAAACCCCCACGGATCGTCACCTTATTGGATTCAAACGTCCGACACACCACCTTGTGTGTGTGTCTGTCGGACTCGAACCGATTGCAACCCACACAGTGCCCCATCACCGGATTTTATGGCCGGGGCCTACGGTGTACCCTAGAAAGGAAGTCCCTGTGAACCCCGGCAGACTTAGTCACCTGTTGAGGATGGCGAACCTACGATAATATGTGCTGCCCCCTCTGATTTCCCGCCTTCTCGTGCCTGCTTCTGCTGCGGCGACAGATAGCAGGGCTGTCTCTCGTCGTCCTCAAGCAAGCGCTCATTGAGGTTGGAGATCGTTTTGCACTCTCGCTCGAAATACAGTTCTTCAGAGAAACTATCTCTCTCACAGTAGTCTCACAAAGTAGTTGAAGTCAAAGCTTAGGTTTTTGTTACTGTTCACGATTAATATTTCTATAATATTCTGGAATATTTGCACACAGAAGCCCAAGCTTCGCGTTGCTAACTTGTTTGTGTTGCCTATATGTGCTATAATAATCTTCATTTTGATTCGTCTTCAAGTATTTAAACTAATCAAATTTTCTCTTGTCCACAGGGCGCTACCAGTGAACGAGTCACTGAACCAGCATGTAGTGGATAGTGTAATACAGCAACTCAAATAATTACTCGCGTATCACCAAAAAATAAACATGACCGACATAATTGATCTCGACCCGGTGGACGATGACGTCGGATACGAATACGACACGACAAAGATCCCGGACATCGTTGCACCTGACGAAATGATGGAGTCCGGGTACCAAGAGGGGTCGGAACAGAGTTACGGAGATCGTAGGGATTCAAAGGAAGGTTTTGGTGGCGAAGGGGATTCCGATAGCGGGGTCGACGGGGTGAGCAGCGGGTGCAGTACGGCGGACGACTGCCCCGTGGTGTCGATCAATGATGTCGTCGCGTACTATGACGACATTCGTCCGAGGAGACGGCACGTGCCACAGCCGAGCTTCTACAATTTGGACCTCGAGAGGCTAGTCATGGCTACTCTTAATCAGGTTAGTTATAATTTAGTTATACAACTAGCAACCCGCCCCGGCTTCGCACGGGTAGCAGAGACATCTTCAACAATTATCAACATATTTCAATCAATTTACACAAAATGTTAACAAATTATATACCTTAACCTTCCTCATGAATCATTCTGTCTATTAGTGAAAACCGCATGAAAATCCGTTTAGTAGTTTTTCAGTTTATCGTGAACAGACAGACGCGGCGGGGGACTTTGTTTTATAATATGTAGTGATACTGGCAGGCGGCGATGCCGTAGTAGCTAAGACATGGTACATGCGATCGAGTTTCGACGTTTTCAGTCCGTATTTCACACTGTACATTACTGACATGAGCCTACTCGAGCTGACGAGCTTTGGCTTAGCTGGAGGGCTGGAGGGGCTTAGCTCGAGTTAACAAAATACTGCTCAGATTACTAGTAAGTAGTTTTAAAAAAATGGTATAGATATAGCTCAAAGGAAGGTTGCTTTGAACTGTATCTATAGATCGTAGAGGTCTACGATCTATGCCAGCCGAATACCACATTCTACCATTTCTACCATTGGTGTTTCTTGGAGTCATATTTATTTTGTATTCCAAACGGATACAACTTTTTTAAGTTAATAAGTTAGCCGCAACGGTCTTCCAGACCAATATCAAAACATAAATCTTGGTACTGTCAACAGAAAATACTTAAGTTCATACATATATAATGCATTGCAATTCAATCACGTTAAAACATATTGCCAAATGATTACATTGATTACACCCATACAAATAAATAAAATTGAAGCCTGTTTGTAATGTCATAATAAAAGTTTTTCAATTAATGCATCAGAATATTTACATGGCACTTATACAAAAAAAATACTTATTTTTAAATTTTTTGTCTGTCTGTCTGTTTGTTTGTTCGGGCTAATCTCCTGAACAGGTTTAGCGATTTTCACGGAAATTTCACTGGCAGATAGCTGGTGTTATGAGGAGTGACGTAGGCTACTTTTATTTTGGAAAAAGAATCAGGGTTCCACGCAAGAAATATAAATGTGTAGCTTTCTATTATGTAAATATTTTTTAGAATCCGTTTCGTAGTTTCGGAGATTAACCTTCTACATACAAACTAACAAAAAACCCCTCCCTAGGTAATATCACACTTAGTATGTGTTACATGTCTATGTATCTTAAACGTAAGTGACCTCAACTATTGAGAAACAATAAGACATCCATCGGTAAAGGTGAATATCAAATATTACGAGTGCATTTGAGCGTTCTATTGTACAACACAACATTACGTATATCATATATATATTGACGCGGTGTTAGACCAATAGACTACCATGTTTGAGGTCGCTTGTACGATTCCCACTCAGTGCAAATATTTGTATGCTACGTCGGTGGCAAACAAGCATACGGCTTCATGAACGTAACTGATGGAAAACGATCTATCATGCGCGTTGCCGAATCTTTAAATACTTTAAATAAAAAAAAAAACAGGTAAAAGTAGTTTTGACTGAACAGGTTGGGCAAAAGTAGTTTTGTCTGAAAATTATTGGGTAATTTTACTGCAAAGAGGTTAAATGTGGTTTTGACTAACGGCCTAAGTCAAAACTACTTTTAACCACTAGACCATCAATCAAAATCACTTTTAATTGATTAGGTTAGACTGATAAAACCAGTCAAAACTCTAATAACTTTTAAACTTTCGCGTTCCATGATATAATTATGTATTTACACGGGAATTAACGCCATCACGAAATAGGTATGTTGCCGTGGTCACACCTGTGACCAAGGCCAGTGCATCCTCGTCGAAACTCAGGCAATTCAGAGGTATCTAAAACCTATTTCGTGATCGCGTTAATACCCGTGTAAATACATAATTACAGTCAAAACTACTTTTGACGGAATCAGTTACCCATAGCTACTTTTAACCAGCTCCATTGGGCAAAAATAGTTTTTACTGTAATTTCTGTCAAAAGTACTATTGTCGAAAGCCTGCGGTCAAGAGTAATTTTGTTAAAGTTAGTTTTTTTTTAGTTAAAGTATTTTTCATTGGTTAATGCCCGGTTCCTATAATCAAGAAACGATTCGTTTTGCTTACGGACGGTAAAATTTTCGTTGAAAATTCAACGAAAATTTTAATTTATATATATATATTTTAATAAAATGCTCGGACTACCTTATCTGCTTACGGCAATTAATTGAGGTTTATTCTTCGCCGTTGCCACAGTATATGTATATACAATATTGTGACTCAGCCCTGTCCTTGAAATAATTACCTACAGCCGGACGGTACGTAAACACGGTATATTTACTGGGAACTCATACTAAACCTTATTTTATGTATTATAGATTACCACTGTCGAATTTTGAAATAGATAACTTCTATCTATAAACGTCTAGCTATTTTTCAGTATTTTTATCTTCGCTGTAGCTATTATATTTAGGCTATTACAAAGGTTTTTGTTACCAAACTGCGGCACAGTTCCGCGCAATTCGACTCCGCGGGGGGGCCGTAAATTTTTTTCGTGGAACATGGATTTTTGAGCGGATAATTCAATAATATATGTAAGTACTAAATATATAAGTAAATAGATAGCTTAACCTAGGAAACTACCTACTAGTTTTTTTTAACGCGAGGGTGGGGAAGTCACTCGTGTATCACTTTTGTCACCGTATCTACTTATTTATTTATTAATCCAGGTATTTTATTCGGTGGAAAAAGCGAAATACCTACCTATTAACAAAGAAACAAATTACGTACAAGTAGATACATAAAAAATATTTTATAGTCTTACCTTTCGGAGTTTCCAGGTAATTTAAAAATGTTATCTCTGGGTGCGTTTTTGAAGAAATCAAGCAACCAAAAATAGCATAATATAGTCTATAATTTCTATTTACCATATTAAGTACTTATTTGAATTTATTTCAATGAAATACACAAATCGCACACGCTTACTGCTTAAAAAACGATCGCACCGTTCGTTCGTCACTGCGGAGCATTCGCGACTGTTTGTGTACCGAGTGTAAACCGAACTCAAGGCGTGTAGGTAAATCTTGCGATCCGACCGTTTGTATGAAGATACAATACTGTATATACATAATTATACTGTGCCGTTTCATTCGTTAAGGTTACAAACCGAGGATGGGTGCAGGGTTTTCATTCCTCAATTAATTTGTAACGGATTTTCGCCTGGTTACGCCTAATTAATGCATTTAATTAATTATTCACAATGTTTTCCTTCACCCTTCAATTGTTATTCAATTTCTATTATGAACTTCTAAAAGTAAGAGGTGTTTGGATGGAGGTCGAACTTGAAACCTGGCGTAAAACTTACTCTGTTGTTAGACCGCTGTCACTGTTTTTCCTATAAAGAGTGTTAATATATTATGATACTATTATTACCAATACTGTAATAATGCGTAACTTCCTTTTATTGTTTACGTAACAACAACTGTCTCACTTCTCAAGGAAAGTTATCCATTGTTCAAACTCTAATATATTGCTGCTGCACAAGCTTACTACATTTTGAGGAGATATTAATAATACATTAAATTAGAACCTTTAGATTTGATGGTTCTAATTGGTTTAATTTTTTTTCAAACATAATGAAACATTTCACAAACAAACGACTTAGAGTATTTCTGACGTCAGACCAAACTTTCAGATGTCAGGTTAGATTTATTAATTAACTAGCAGCGGCTCGCGGTTTCACCCGCGTAAGTCCCGATCCCGTGGGAATATCGGGATAAAAAGTAGCCTATGCTTTATTCCAGGTCTCCAGCTATCTACATACCAAGTTGCATCGCAATCGGTTCAGTGGTTTTTGCGTGAAGGAGTAACAAACATCCATCCATCCATCCATCCAAACTTTTACATTTATAATGTTAGTAGGATATCCAAAGTGCATAGGTATAAATATGGTGGCACGAGTATAATATATGAGGGTGAATTAAACTCAACTTACTAACTTTTAAGAAAAAGAGGTGACGTTGACAAGGTGTACCATTGAAGTAAAGTATAAAATGAAAATTATGTGTCATATTCAATCATGTAAATTTAAAAAAAATATACTTCGCCTGTGTACCAAACGTATGCACAAAAAAAGATATTTAAATCAGTCTATTATGTGGAAGGTCTCATGATTCGTAACATAGACAAGCGAATGTATTAAACTTATAACTTTTCATCGGGGTTTAACAATAGTTAACACTATTTTTGCAGTAAGAGTGAACAGTTTTCTGTTTAAAATCTCCTAATTCTTCCCTAAACAAATTTCTTTGCCACTCAATTGTTACGACCGTACATAAATCCTTCTCGGTTTTGTAAAACACCTTTCACAAACAACAGATATTTTAAGACCGCACAAGAAAGCTGTTTTATAAAGAGCATCTTAGTTTAAAAAAATAGTTCGTCCGCAGCTGAGACCTGCAACAGTGTACTACAAAAGTTAATAAACCATCAAATGGTTATACAACCAAGAATTTCGTTACAAAACGCGTGGTTAGTTGGAGGTAGATCGGTACCTTTCTCTTGATACGACTGTACGAGATGCTGAGATGAATTATATTAGTATTACATAATACTTTTAGCGTTGTTCCTTTACATAGCGTATTTGCTATTAATGCATTGGTGTTAAAAGAGTATAAAAGCCACAACTTTGTGTTTCTTTTGTGGGTGATGTTATGGGGTTGTTGTTTTAAAGTCAGTCTCTTAAAGTTTTCTGTTCACAGCATTTGTAACTGTTTGCGTTTGACAGTGTGAGTTGTATTAGGGTGAAGTTATAAGTGATACAAGTTTATCTGACCTCGAAATCAGTTATCAAACCAGGCTGGGAAACTAAGTCAGAGAAGCCGTCATGGCTGACTTTCAAAAACTTTTTATTATTGATAGCGTGCAAGGAAAATCTGAACTTCACCAATCCAAATCAGGGTCTTTGGAGATGTTTCTGTCTCTCGGTTTACCAAGTGACCACTTTTTTTGTTCGTATTTCAAATTTTCGATAGATTTTCTTTTTAACGTGCAGCTTTCAAACTTCGGTTTTAAATGTTATCCTTTTTTGATAAGGAACTAAAGATGTCAAACCATACGTTTTACTTTTATTACGCTGAACCTCAATTGCTAAACCTTTATTATTGTGGATTCTTAGGTTGGGGACTGCTATACAGTCGTTGTGCGCATGCCCTAGCTTTCAAATAGAGCACACAGAAGTAATGCTAAACTGGTTCACAATAATTGCGTCAATGGACCTTTCATTATGACGAAATAATAACTTTTAATAACATGTATGAGGAAACCAAATATTGGTTTCTTCATACCGAGAACCACTTTATGTTCTATTTTAATAGATCGGTTAATATATTTTCAGCAAAGTTTAAGTAATAAGCGGCCATAAAGGTTATTTGATATACCAACTGCAAGTTATATTAACTATTAGGAAATGCCTTTACTGTGGGGGTGTCGAATATATTTCAAATTCAATAACTTTACATATTTCATAAAATTCCTCAACAATTATTCTAAATCGTCAATTATAAAAAAAAATGGATAACAGATAATTACTTATCTGCCTTTTTTGTGTGTTTGGAAACCGTGTCTGTCTGTGTCGACCTATAATCGCCCGTTTCCAAATGATTGAGCCTTGTGAGAAGAAATCGGACAAACAAACTCACGGAAGTTAAAACGTTAAAGTTGTGGTTTTTTTTTTTTATATTATAGGAGGCAAACGAGCAGACGGGTCACCTGATGCTAAGTGACGTCGCCCATGGACACCTGCAACTCAAGAGTCACAAGTGCGTTGCCGGCCTTTGAGATAGGAGTACGCATAAGCTTTACTTCCAAATATTTTAGAAAAAATGTTTTATTCGAGCTATGTACAATTGTCCCAATTAATGGCCTCTTCAACACTTGCTGCTACTGTATTAATTTATAAAAAAGCAATGTTGTTATAAATAAATAATTACTATTACTTACGTACCGTCTCTATTAATGGTTCTTCAATTTGTCAGACAGGATAATATCGAGGGGTCTGAGGCGAATTGATTCAAGCGCCACATTGGACGAAATCGAGTTCTATACATCGTTGTATCCTAAATAACGCTTCAAAGCTGCCCTATAAAATAGCATTATATTAACGCTGAAAGTATTGCTGAAAATATTTGCCTATAGAATTCCATATCACATAAGGCCTTATCAGTTTTATACGACCCACACACTATCCTGGATTCCTATCAGCAGAATTATCAAAATATTTTTGTGAAAGCAGACATGCTAGCATTACCTGTTGTGAAATTAGATGTTATTTTTGAAGTGAAAACTTCTTTAGGCACGTTGGGCACTTTTGGTATGGGGAAAAAGAACTAAACTCGCGTGACCGTCACGCTCAGATACATATTGTAAGACTTAGCTTGACTGGAGAGGATTATTGGGATCGTGGTGTTAAAGCGTGAAGGGAGCGGGATTGATAGTCGACAACACAACTGAAAGATAATATAATGAAACTGTTCTATCTATAACAATAATATCACTTTATAATGGCTTCATAGAAGTGGCTCTGCAACTTGACAGCCGTCAACTTTGTCGGCTCGCTACGGCCACACTATACATATGTATACATTATACTGTACTACGGTGGTTCTTGTCTTCCGTTCCTTTTCTTTTGAATCTATATAATTCAAAATCGGAAATATTAAAATATTATGTTACCAGCCAGGTTGCTCTAAGCCCGAAAGAGGTTCAGGCGCCACAATATGTTACAGATGTGTGTGAAAACTTCTTTGGGCACGTTGGGCACTTTTAGTATCGGGAAAAAGCACTGAATTCGCGTGACCGATACATATATACAGATGTGTGTGTGTGTGTGTGTGTGTGTGTTAAATTAACTAAACTAAGTTAAACGAAGAATTTGAAAAAAGCTGTATGTAAAATTAAAATCTTTGAATAATTTTATCTACTAAATTCTTAAATTTATTACTACTACTGCTATCGATGCTAAATTATTAAATGTATTTTTATGAAACTGACCATTGACAACTTAAGTACTAAAAATTGAACGCGAAAGTTTAAAAGTTAGAACTATACATTTAATTGTGTGTGCAGCAGTAGATATACTATCGCTGTGGTAATAATGACGATAGTGATGTGTAAAGGAAATATGTTAGTGTTTTTAGCACACTGGTCCTCAATAGCCTTTTAATAGAGCCATAAACGGACGATAAATACCCTTAATATTGCAAACGTACGCTATTAGTGTCTTAAGTGGCATAATGATTGCTTACCACTCAAAAAAGGGGACAATCCCACTATCCCACTAATATTATAAATGTGAAAGTTTGGATGGATGGATGGATGGATGTTTGTTACTCTTTCACGCAAAAACCGATTCCGATGAAACTTGGTATGTAGATAGCTGGAGACCTGGATTAACGCATAGGCTTTTTATCCCGATATTCCCACGGGATTGGGACTTACGCGGGTGAAACCGCAGGGCGCTGCTAGTTACTAATATTTTGTATGATGTCGAAGTACTTTATTCGGGTTGCTAAAGATTTAAGTTATTGTTTTATACTCTGTCTCTATTTTACTACACAAACGAACATAAATCTAACATATGCATCGCATTATACGATGCAAATTTTGTAACAACTCAAATATATTTAGAAAAAAGATTGAATATATAGAATTCATTTAGTTATTGCAACATTTGAGATGTAACAGTGGAGAATGTGAGCGACTGGCTTATGCAATAGCGAGCAATCGCGATGCATCGCTTGGTAAGACCTAGTGTACAATGGTACGTAGGTAGTTACTCAAAATTTAAATATTATAAGCTGAGTTTCAAGAATAAAAATCTAATCTAGGCTAATATATTCCAGACATATAGGGGAGGCGCTACAAAAACTTTCTATAAACTATCTTAAAATCGAAAGAGCCCTAAGAGTAATCCTAAGAGTAAGTAATTTTCTTCCATTTTCCCATCCTACAATTGAACTTTACAAGCAAACTAAGGTACTTACTGTCCGTCAGTTGTTTATTCTACACACTATGCTTAAAAAACATTCTGAAATGAACTATGATGTTGACTACACCAAAAACCTTCGCAGAAAAGACAGAGTTTGTGAAAAAAATAAATTAAACACAAATTTTTCACACCGTTTTTATTGCTATCAAAGTAGTACGTAGTAGATGCAAGTTCATAGTCAAGAAATGGTTGCAAAACCTTGACTACAAAACTACAGAAAGCCTATTGCATGAATAGGAATACATACACACACACGCACACACACACGCACACACACACGCACGCACACACCCACGCACACACACACACACGCTTTAAACACTTACCTCGATAGACTCCTCCAACCAAATAATTGTCTTCTTTTTGTATTTTTTGTACTAAAAATGTTAATGTTAAACTTTCACCCTGGAGCGGGGACCTGGTGATCTGTAATACAGGATCCAACCTACTTCAGACACCAGCTCCTCACATGTACTAGACTGCACTAAAATTTTAGTTTTAGATGTATGTTTGTAACTGTAAAGAGCTTGTTATGTGAGGAAAATAAAGGAAATTATTATTATTATTATATTTTTAACCCCCGGCGCAAAAAGAGGGGTGTTATAAGTTTGACGTCGATGTCTGTGTGTGTGTGTCTGTCTGTGGCATCGTAGCTCTCAAACGGATTTACCGATTTAGATGCGGTTTTTTTACATTTGAAAGCCTGTTTCTCTGAGGTGGTTCTTAGCTATGTTTAGTTAATATCGGTCCAGCAGTGTAAGAGTATCAGCTCTTTTCCAAAATGATGTAAGGCATTTTTGGCGTATGATTACTACTGTTTAAGGGTTGTTGCTTAAACTATAAGTATTTTTTGACGCAGGGGGTTTTTTAAAATTTTAATTTAATCTTATATAGAATGTCGATGAATAGCGAACAGCCATAGACATGATCGATATTCGATTGAACATCGAACTTGTCTAGGGCTGTTTAAGTACTTTAATCAAAGGTATTTATTTGAATCAAGTAGTAGACGTGACTATGACCCGTGGTCTGTAATTGAAAGTGTGGACAATTTTAGAAAGTTATCATAACAGTTTTTTTTCTCTATTACAAGCGGCGATAGCGTAATGGCTAAGGCGTCGGACTTGCGATCAAGTGGTTGCGGGTTCGAACCCCACCCAGTGCACTACCAGCGTGGATCCACTCCTAACACAAGCATTTATCTTAGCTGGAGGGGTTAACAAGAATACTAGTATCACTACATATTACTCTCTCTTAACTAAGAAGTGGCCCAATGCTGAGCTAAGAACCATTTTTGTATCCTGTTAGTTTTAAGTCACTATATCATAATACTCATAATCATAGAATAGTATCGTAATGTAATTTTAGTGTGTTTAATTTACTGTTTTAACAGTCACTATGTTTATTCATGTTAAACAGGAGTACAAACTAAATTCATTTCTTTCTTTCTATTATAAAACAAAGTCCCCCGTCGCGTCTGTTTGTCTAATACTGAACGGATTTTCATGTCGTTTTCACTAATAGATAGAGTGATTAATGAGGAAGGTTTAGGTGTATAATTTGTTAAGATTTTGTGTAAATTGATTGAAATATGTTGATGATTGTTGAAGATGTCTCTGCTACCCGTGCGAAGACGGGGCGGGTTGCTAGTTTATTATTAAAAAAATGTCTAGCATTCGTATGCTTACAGATTTTGAGTAAAATATTACAATTATCTTTATCTATCTCATTGCCCCGAACTGAATTGAGGAACATACATACAAAGCTACAATTACACAGGTATAGTTGACTTGTAGCAAGCATCGCTGTGGCGCATCCAGAGACGGCCGGAGAACGACAGAGACCTTTGAAGGAACTCTGAACGTCATTGAACACTATTACACAAGGCTGTACACAATTTGCCCCTAGAAGCTTATTGTGCATCAACCAGTGGAGTAGGGTTTAGTGTAGCCCCACCCCAGGTACTACTTTACTGCGTAGAAACGGGCTCCCGGAGTTAGACAAGAGATAACAATTTCTATTCAGTGTTCAATTGTTTTTTTACATCTTCATTTGTTTTTTAGGGTTTCATACCTCAAAAAAAAGAAACGCTTATAGGATCACCTCTTTGGTCGTCTGTCTGCCAAGACCCTTTCTCCCAGCAACGCGTGGAGGTATCAAGTTGAAATTAACATCTACACTAATATTATAAAGCTGAAGAGTTTGTTTGTTTGCTTGAACGCGCTAATCTCAGGAACTACTGGTTCGAATTGAAAAACTCTTTTAGTATTGGATACCCCATTTATCGAGGCTATAGGAGGCCATATAACATCACGTTATAACCAATGGGAGCGGAGCATCAATGAAAAATGTTGCAAAAACGGGGCAAATTTACAAACGCGGACGAAGTTGCGCGGGTCAGCTAGTCAAATATATAATGCCTCGGGTCCCTTGAAGCTGTAAAAATCAAGCTTCTAAGTCAACGCAATAAAAAATTACGGACATTTAAGCCTTATATTAAAAAAAAAACACTTCGCAGGTAAATTAAAACTGTAGTTGGTAGAATTATGAAATTTTGAGAAGCAACGTCTCACAGCACAAGTAAAGAAATAACCTAAAATTGTTGATTTGTTGTTAAAAATATTTTTTATGATTACAAAATTAAATTGACTGTGACGATTATCGATGTATAGAGGAGTATTTTAAGAACGACAAAGCTAAGCTTGTCTTTCAATCCGAATTTTGACGTATATGGATTTAAGGGGAAGTATTCCAACTGTCTACATACAAGTTTGTACGCAACCCTCAGTGCGCGAGTCAGACTCGCACTTGTCCTATTTTTTTACAATACGAATAAATCGATACTGTTCATTGTTGTTGCAAAAAATGTGCGGGTTTTATCGCACAATCTTATTACGCATTAATTTATTCTGAATGTATTTGCTTAGCCAACGACTTTCGACATTCACACTGAGTGTACGGCCTTAAAAAAAGTGTGTAAAACATCTCTTTTCCTGCTGGTGGTGTACATGTGGCAATTGTGAATGTTCGTGATCGGATACAGAATTTAAATTTTTAAGCAAATCGTATTGGTAAACGAACACTTTTACATCTTATTTCGTCCTATGCAATACGAGTGACACGGATACAGGATTTAACGTAAAGAAACAGAGTTAGAAAATTAATTAATAGTACAATAAATGGCTTTCTTCACAAAATATTAAATAAATATGTACTTTCGCAACAAATGAATAAAGTTCAAATGCGCGGATACGCCACTTCAAGCTACAATCTTCTACAAAAAAACTAGAAACGACCTTCCTGACCTCCCTTTTACCATTTCTCTACCGTACTCTCTACTTATCAGAGGGACACGTGGAGACACAGAGTCTTCACACCTCTACCAAAGATACGAGGCAATACACTTCAGTTGTCCAGGGTGCACGCTGGAAGGTTTCCTACATAGCTATTTAATGGATGGCAACCCTAGCCGTGAACAAAAGTACGAACGAACAGAAGTTACGAATCCTACTAATATTATAAACGTGAAAATTTGTGATGATGTTTGTTACTCTTTCACGCAAATACTAATGAACCGATTGCGATGAAACTAGGTATGTAGATAGCTGGAACCTGGATTAACACATAGGCTTTTTATCCCGATGTTCTCATGGCACCGAGACTTACGCGAATCATTGTTTTTCGCCGAGTGAGTAAGGTTACCGGAGGCCCTAATCCTTCCCTCTCCTCCTCTTCCCCTACTCGCACCTTAAAGGCCGGCAACGCACTTGTGACTCTTGAGTTGCAGGTGCTCATGGGCGGGGGTAGTCACTTGTCATCAGGTGACACGTTTGCTCGTTTGCTCCCTATAATATAAAATATATATATATATATATATCAATAGCAGCGCCCCGCGGTTTCAACCGCGTAAGACCCGATCCCGTGGGAATATCGGATAGCCTATGCGTTAATCCAGGTCTCCAACTATCTACATACCAAGTTTCATCGCAATCGGTTCAGTGGTTTTTGCGTGAAAGAGTAACAAACATTCATCCATCCATCCAAACTTTCACATTTATAATATTAGTGGGATTATTCATGGTCAGACTAAAAGATAAATCAAACTACAGACACGAGGAACAAATTGTTTAGCGTGGTTTTTCCTTGATCAAATATTGTGCGAGACCCTATCAGGTTGCAAGATGTTAGCATCCATTTCAAACACTCAGTAGTACTCGAAATGTATGTTGTACAGTTTGCAGTATGTTTAAAAAAGAAAATATTTTACCGCTTGTCGTTTCTCTATAAGTCCGCTTTTAAATAATGTATGTATACGAATGCGTTAGTAAGGCTTTGGTAGATATATGGAGCTGCAAAGATCTTAATTATGAGGTAATTAAAATTATGAATAAATGAGTTAATCAAATGTTAATACCTAGTTGTGTTATTGTTGTTTGTTGTGTGAAGTTCATTGTTGTTTCTAATACCATTAGTCTTTGGGTATCTAGTTTAATTTATATGTGTATACTTAATATGTTGTAGAAGTTGAAACAAAATAATGCTAAATTAAAAATGTTATCTCTCTTAATGAGCAACATTTTTTCGTTTTAAAAGACTAGTTAGTTAGTATAGTTTTAAAACAATTCATATATTCATATTCGACTGGCCTGTTGGTCTAGTGGTTAGTGACCCTGACCGCTATGCTTATAGGTCGGGGGTTCGATTCCCACCTGAGTCTGGGTGTTCATTGTGTCCGTTGTTTCTATGTTTGTAAAGTCCCCCGCGACACAGGAGTAATTCCTAACGCGGGAGTTGTCTTTAAAAAAAAAATATATAATTCACGATCGTGGATAGTACCAGCAGAAATAATAGGGAAACCCTCATATCATCATAAGCCGCCTACCCTTTTTCCAATGTCGGCTCATTATTTTTTCATCAAATTTTTCTTTGGCTACGCTTGTGCCCCTCAACTTCCATACATAAAACTCTCTTCACCACATTTTGTTCATCCCTCCGCATCACATGTCCATGCTCCTCAATCTTACATTCACTGGCGCTACTTTCTCTATTTAATAAATTAATTTCTTACCTTGTCCATCCTAGTCACACCAAACATCCATTTCCATATTCCCATTTCAGCTATGTGCAGGAAACTTTTACTCGATCGCTTTGTGGGCCCATCTCTAAATTCCATACAGGATGGCAAGGTTGATGTGCATCTTATAGATCTATTCTTCTACTTTTGAATTATTTATTAAAAAAAAACTCTCATATCACGTAACTAGAAAGGAAACAAACAACGCACTAATGGGCCAGCTCGACCGGAGTATGACCACGGCCTCACAGAAAACCGCCAGTAAAGCCAAGATTGTGTTGTAATTCGCCGAGTAAGTGAGGTTACCGGAGCTCTTAACCCTTCTTTCACCCTCCTCTCTCCTTCTTCCCTCCCTTCCCCTACTCTAGGTGGTCGCTTACCATCAGGTGACCCGTCTGTCCCGTCCGGCCCGCCCCGTTTACCCCCAATCCCAAAAAAAAAAACCTAGAGCGATAATACAATATTGTAGAAAAAATAGGTACATTCTAATACTATTACAACCATTAAGTAATCATGAATGAATTGAATTAATTGCTGAATAATTACAAACTATTATAAATGTGTTCATTACCGACTGCAGCTCTCAATCCAGGCAATGTAAAGCTAAATAACTTGTTAAAAAAAGCTAAATAAATGGGCGGTCCTAGAAGTGACTTTCTGTTAAATAAAGCCGAGAATAGGTATACTTTAGTAAAACTCAAAAAACGGTTCGCCTGTCCACCTCGTGGCTTCATCATCAGACCATCGTCACCAAGCCCAATCTGTTGAACTCGTCAAAACGAATCATATGAGATCAAACTCGAGGGGTTTACTAGTACCCACTGAAGAGTTCCTTTATACATAGGTCCGTCATCAGATCAGCTCGAAGATGGCAAATTATAATATTGTCAACCCAACTACGTAAGTATACTTAGAAGCACAAGCACAAGTTCTCGTAGCCATCGGAACTAAAAAAAAAAAAACAAAAGTCAGTGTTTGCTTCGTAAGTCCTCGTAAAAAATATCTGATTATATCAATTCGGAATTTGAAATTATTTAAACTGTCAGAGTCTGAGAACCGGAAATGTCTCCAGAGAATTTGAGATGTCAGCAAATCATAGATAACCGAATTTAAAAACTTAATTGTAAAGTCGGTTAACAAACTAACTAACTTCTTCAGCAAAACATTGTAGTACAATAAATTTTAATTAATATAATTATTAAAAATAAATTGTTTCCAAGTCTGGCATATTTCATTTGTTATAATGAATGAAATGTAACCATACATATACATATATAAATGTTTTATAACGACTCGGACATTTGTATCTTTTGTACATATATGTTAAATCATTATTAATTCCGAATATAGACACGCGAATTAAAATTTATAGTGTCGAAGGCGTTACGAGACTTGGACATAAACGGCGTTTTATTTCTGTGTATCTATACTAAACATCCCAAATCACAGAATTGTGTAAACAATCATCGGTCATTTCACCACGTTTTGGATCAAGTCAGACGACACTATAATCCTGCCACACAAAAGGCCAATTGATTAAATGCTGCGTTAATTAAAATTACACTATTTATTACTGAATGGATTTAATACGAGTGTTGAAACATGTTGATTTATGAGTAACTGAATTGCATGTAGTTATAAAACCGTTCATATTTAGACTTGCAATTAACTGTTGCAAATGTTTGTGGTTACATAACATTTCACCAATAATCACTACATATTATAAAACAAAGTCCCCCGCCGCGTCTGTCTGTTCGCGATAAACTGAAAAACTACTGAACGGATTTTCATGCGGTTTTCACTAATAGACAAAATGATTCATGAGGAAGGTTTAGGTGTATAATTGGTACCCGTGCGAAGCCGGGGCGGGTTGCTAGTTGTACATAAAATGAAAGTAGTATATTGTTGATGCATATTATTTTAAACCAAATTAACATAACTACTTCGTATAAGGTGGCGCTTAGTTTTGAAATATATTGCGCTAGAAATATGTTCAGTCGCATTTTATGATTGATGCGCACGTGGTTAACTTGAGTTTTGGTCCAGGTCTAGAATAACCTCTAATGCTTCAAAGAAACAATTGTAGAACCTGTAAATTACTTCAACATACATGGAATGCAGGATATTCAGTCTCGTGATTCTGAAACGCTAATATACGTTTTCTTATAGTTCAAATAACCTATTTCTCAATCTCTAAATAATATTCAGAACCTATCTTTCGTCAATACAAGTTAGAGCTTGTTTTCGAGGGTGAGCAATATGATAACAGTGGTTTCTGCAGGTGTAGGGGATTACTAGAGCTTCTTGGGTTGGTAAGAGTTAGCGCAGAAGAAACATCATTGATCTTTGAGGACATACCATCACAGCACCAACGATCACCTCATTTTAACCGCTGTATAGCACACCGCGTAGTTTTAGTCGCCGATAGCCCCGGTGAGGTATCCTCTGAAGGTTTCTACATCATTGGTGTTGCAAGTATTTATAGATTGTATGCTAACTTAGTTGAAAAAAAAATACAAATATAAGACTTAGTGTCTAGTAAATTCCATACGGAATTAGGCTGGACAACGCAGCGAAGAGTCGAGACCTTTCGCCTGTCAGGGACTCAGGGTCTTAGTCTATGGGAGCTACCACCAATATATAATTTGGTTCCACTAACGTAATAGGAGGCAAACCTAACTCATTTCTTCTAAATTAGTAGTATCATCGATAAAACAGTGCCCTCACTGTCAAAACTTTGTTAAAGATGCAACATAAAATAAGAGAGCCTTTCCTAGCAAATTAACTTCCTTAACGTTTGTATGTGTATATACAACTCACAGAAATCGAATCTCACACAAGGTCATGTGTTAGAGCACTAATACCTATACTTAATTACCGCCAGTCGGTCACAACTTCACAAGTGCTTTCTGTTTACTCATAATGACTTAACCAGTACGATCTCCCAGACGAAACTGGACTTTGTATACCACAAAATATGACTGGCTTTTGTATAGGGTTGTGCGGTTGATAGGTAGTACGTTGTAATACAAACATTGTGGACAGTGAAGCCTTATTGTAAATGAATCTATGTACGTAAAAAATCGATATTGCGTTGGCAGATGCGAGCTCAAGGGCGTAACGTATTAAGTAGGTACTCTTCGAATCGACCGCTATGCATGCCCTTATCGCGGGATCTGACGGAAGTGCGATGCCATATCTATATCCATGCGTAAACTAGTATATATGTGTAATATATAACATAAATTTTTAAGAGGGCGCAGGTGAAAATGAGTCTGATGTTATGGCGTAAATTAATTTCTCCTCGATATTGTATGTTTATAAGAGGTACTAGCCGTTTCAGGTCACTGCTCCGCTTGTAAGGGTCGTAGCGTGATGTTACTTAGGCTATGACCTTCCTCAATGAATACTCTATCTCATACAAAAATGATTATTCAAATCTGATAGTTCATAGCGCGTTTAAACTAACATAAAACTCTTTAGTTTTATGATATTACTAGTTGTTGCCCGCGACTTCGTTCGCGTGGAAATCTATCCCAGGTGCTATTCTAGACTATAATCTATCTCTGTGCCAAATTTCATCCACATCCATTCAGCCGTTTTTGTGTAAAAGATTAACAAACATCCATACATCCTCACAAACTTTTGCCTTTACAATATTAGTAAAATTTGATGTAAAGTATGATTTTTTTTTAATGAAGTATTTTTTCTTTTTTATGTTTGTACATAGCAATTAACTCTGGAACACGCATAGCGCCATATGCAGTTTTAAGTACATATATTTTACAGTTTCGTTATTTTGGTCTAGGGTAGCTGGCACAGGTTCGGTCATATTCAAGTACAGCTTATTAATCACTTACCGCCGCAAGCAGTAGCAGTAAATATAGTAATAGTAGATTGAATTAAAGAAATGCATCCCTTTACACACGGGGTAATAAAAACAAGTCATTAATAAAAGAAAATTCTAAACTTACAATTTATAGATGTGTCGTCGCCACATCAAAAACTCTTATTTATTTTATTAAAAATAGGGACAAACTATAATAGATGAAAACACAGTTCATTATTTAATAAGAATAAGTTAATAGACATTATTTTGACTGGTTATACCGGTAACGCAATGGTATTGGTCGATTGATAATATTAATGAATAGTGGGGTTATAAAAGGGTAGAAATAAGTTCAGAGCGATGACTTGAGTGCGAATAGTGGTTCGAACAACTTGGCAGTTACTGTTAGTTAGTGATTTTCATATTTTATATCAGTGGTTGTGAGACTGTTTCATGCAGATGTCAATTGATTGTGATTTTATTTTATTCCTATTTTGAATTGTGTACTAAGGAAATAAAAGGCTTTATTATTATTCTCTTTATTATCATACATTAAAAATATAAATCACATTTTTAAATGCATTTGTATATAAAAAAAAAAAAATTCGCTTTCTTAGGGACCTCTTCAATGGCTTCGTGAAACGCTTTCACTGGCAACTCTCTTGTCGACTTAGCCACTGCAAAAATTGAGTGAAATTTTCATTGCAATAGCGACACACAATTTTTTAAAGGTCGCTAAAATGAAAAAGCAAATGACAGTCTCGCAAATTAAAAAGTAAAATATTCCCAGTGTTCCATTTTCGAATTCCGTAATTTTTCTTTTTTATTGTAAGTGGATAGTTCCAGAATCTTTCAGTATGCCACACGTATATAATATGACAGTAGGTACATACATACATGCCAATAAGTTTGATTTTTTAATAACTCTTATAATCTCGTATCGATAAACGTTCTAAGTATTGTATGGATTTCAATATACTAAACGCCGTTATAGATAAGCATACAGATGTGTAATAAAATGAGAAAATATAAAGTAATACAACAGTTTAGCATTCACAAAACTGAATCTTCTATTTTGGTGAAAACCTACAAGCGTGTCAATGGACCTTGACGTGATAGCGAACAGATCCGACGCGATTACTAGATGTGTGTGTATCGTAATAGGATTTGCTAATGTTTTGTACAATGGTTTTGGTGAGAAATTGCGCAGACAAATATGTCTGACCCTTGAAGAGAAAATAAAATATTTGATGTTTTATAAGACATTCCTATCTGCGCGAATATATCAATAGTATTGAAAGAACACACCCTTGCCAATTTCTTATCTACAAAGCCGTTATTTATTTCTTTATCTTTGTTGAAAAATGATGCTATTAAAAGGGTTTTGAACGATATTGTATTTTGCTGGTGTTCCTGTCCTACTGGCCTCTCCAGTCACAGGAAATACAGGACATTCGGGTACGCGATCTTGGCCTCGAGCTACTGCAGTCTGAGTCCCGTTCCCATCCGACACTTGCGGTATCCTTTACCCTAGGTTCCTCTCCCTACCCAATTTTCCTGATACAAATTTACCTTCATACTTCTTTCCCGTGTTAAAATGACTACATTCCCAAGGAGGATTAGCGTCAGGCAGGCGGCCGGCCATAAGAGAGACCAGCCAATACCCTTGACAATGTTACACATTGCACCGACTCCAATGAAAATTGGGAAAAGAGCAAGAAGTACAAAAGCCTTGTTCAATTTCTCTTCGTTTCTTCTTCTCCTTTTTAAAAGACAACTCCCGCATTAGGAATTAATCCTGTGTCGCGGGGGACTTTACAAACATAGAAACAACGGACACAAAGAACACCCAGACTCAGGTGGGAATCAAACCCACGACCAATAAGCATAACGGTCAGGGTCACTAACCACTAGACCAACAGGCCAGTATCACATGCTGACAACAATTTTGCCAATTTTCAACAGTAACACTGTTCAATGCTTTCTCTGCTAAACCTTTAATGTCGATTTCTCCAAATTGCGGCCAACCCGATGTTTACTAGGAGTTACAAAAGATCCGTTATTCCTAATTCCTGAGGAAAAAAAAAAATATGGACAAGAGCAAGAAGATGATAATCTTGTATTTTGTATTACTTTAATTGTCTTGCAAAAAAAAAAAAATTAATAGTGACCGTATATTCACAACATGGTAACATGTTTAATTAGCTGAAAAAAGGGAGAAATAGCGCTTACTGAGCTCAAAAAACTTGGCCGTTAAGGACATTAACTTAATCACTACATATTATAAAACAAAGTCCCCCGCCGCGTCTGTCTGTCTCTTCGCGATAAACTGAAAAACTACTGAACGGATTTTCTTGCGGTTTTCAGTAATAGACAGAGTGATTCACGAGGATGGTTTTGGTGTATAATTTGTACCCGTGCGAAGCCGGGGCGGGTAGCTAGTAAGGGATAAACAAACATCAGACTAAATCATCGCATTCCCATTCAAAACACAATTATTATTCCAATCTCTCTATTTCAATACAACCTGAAACTATAGGGCAGTTCTCTCCTCTTAATAACGTTTTCTCTCCACCCCATGGTTGCCTGTAAGAGATTGCCTTGTGCGATAAATCCGTCAATTGTACAAACCACTCACTGTTTTAAGTTATCTATTGTATTATTTACCTGGTGTACAATAGAGAAAATTATTGTAATAATAATAACATCTATTTTTAGTAGCCTTTTACAATATATAAACATCGAATCGCAATTCTGAAAAACAATATTCTCATAATGACACCGATCACATTAACTTTAATAATAACTAAAATTCTAAATATAGATGATTATTATTTTACAAAGAGCAATAAAGGTCGCAGTGACGTAGATATTTAACCTTTATTCAGACTTTGATAGTCGTGTTGTATTGTTATTTGATAGACTAACATTTTAACATTGATTGGATGAAATCCCGCCAATACCACAGATCACATAACAGTACAGATACTAATAATATAAACGCCAAAGTTTGTGAGTAAAAGTGCTTGTTAGACCTGTTTAACCTAGGGTAGCTAACTGCAATTTGCATGTGAAGAAAAATTCGGTTCGATTCCAAAATGCGAATCGGTTCAGTGGGTCTGTTCGAATAGGTAGCAAAATGTAAGGAAAAAATACTTAAATAACATTTGAAAATATTTTTTTCCTTAAAAGCCAGTGAACATGTCACAAAAAAGTATTTTAATTACTCATTTAAAAAAGAATCTGAAGAAAACTTCATGCGAATCTGATCAGTGTATGTTTGTTAATTTAGCAAAAATACTTCAAAATGTTTTTTCCTTAAAAACTACTGAACATGTAAAAAAAAAACATTTTATTTACACCTCTAAAAAGAAGCAGATAGAATATTACGATCAATCGATAACGGTCTCCGGTTCAGCGAAATAATCGTGATCTCCTGTGATCGAGAGACATCTCGGACTAATAGCCAGTAAGTGACGTGAAAAGGGCATTGAACCCCGTCGTTGACAGATTGAAAAGAACTTGGCGTTTAGTATTGTATAAGTATGAAGAGTACTTCGGTATAACGGCCCAACTCAAAAGGTTACGGTTTAACTTTTCTTTGGGTTCTCTATAATAAATTTATTTTATTAATTCAAAAATAGAATGTTACAAACAGTGTGTCCTTTGTTTTTTACATACAGTCACTTGAAAAGAGGTCTAATTATATCAACCGCAGAGAACCTCTCTCAACTAATAAAGTGGTACATTTGAAACGAGATTTACCTTTTGTAGCACAAAATAACCGCAGATGCTTTTATATGTTTGAAATAAAAAATGTACACAAGTTCTCTCAGGATAAGGAGATTAAAATTTGAACTTTATTTAGTTACCTGTAAAGTTGGGTCCGCAATGAAGGTTTGTTTTAGAGTTTACTGATTTTATGGCTTATTATAAAATAATGGTATGGTTTATATATTCAGTAATAAAATAAACGTGTGGTGTGGGATAGTGTGAATCACGATTTTTGCATTATACCTATTAGACAGTTCGTGATCAAGCCGTGCTGATGAGAAATATAGTGTTCTAGTGTAAGTGTGGAAACATAGCGAACAAATTAGAGGGGCCGGCCCGTTCACAAAGCTAGTTCTGAATTTTGATAGTACTTTATTGAAGATCATATGAATATAACCGAAAGGCATGCAAATTTTAAATTTAAAAAAGGTCTGAACATGTCTCGCCTCCTTTAAACTGTAAGAATTATAATAGAAAAAAAAAGGAATGTGCTTTAGACCACACGACTGAAGTAAAACTTAATACGAAACGTAGTTACGTTTCGTATGAAGTTATGGCTATGGCTATGAGAGAAAGAGAGAAAGAAAATGTGTGCTCGCACCTCTCTCTCTTGCCCCTACAGTAATATACGAAACGTAACTCTCTTTCTATCTTCACTAACTTATATCTCCCTCTCAACTTCCGTTCGCCTTGCCCGATCACACTTTTCGTAACACATTCATTAGCTTACTCCACAAGTCAAGCGTGCGTAAAGAAGTTTTACTTCAATAATAATTTTTTTTCGTTTGCCCTAATTCTTCTCGCAAGGCTCAACTACTTGGAATAGATTATAGATCGACATTGACAGATAGCAATCTTACCTATTTGCAAAATTGCAACACGGTATTATTTGTTTTTATACATTATTTGTTTTATTTTCTACAAACCAACCTATTGTTGCGGTGACATTGTATTGATCTATAATTTTTAATTATTTCTTAAAAAAAGATGTTTTTAAACAATTGCGAATATATTAACAACACCCCAATTGATTTAAAACTTGCTATAAGATTTATGTATTCTAATGAGAATAGAGAACAGACCGTTTTGGGTTCGTCTCTGTTATAGTTTTGCCTAAGATACATTCATGGCGCGATGATGTACGATCTTGCTGTTATTTTTTATACGTTATGTAAGCTATTGATAATAAAAAAATTGCAACATCTAATATTCTGCGCCAGTCGCGTATATTGTCAGAAATACTTCTCTTTAAGTGTTTAATTTAAAACGCACGCACCTGCATCTGTTCACTACCCGTATGTTTCCAAATGGTGCAGCGTAGCCGTGTGCCTTCGTGACAAGTATCATTCGTGTAATGGGTCCATACTATTTGGTAAGAGATTGTGATAAACGATTTAATTATATATTATAGTATGCAGACTCTAATATACTGAGAACTAACATTCTCAGGTCTGTTTGTGTTACCTTAACAGTCATTTAAACGCGACGGCAGTATAATCGGTGAGGCATCGGACTTGCAATAATAATGTTCGGACTTCTCTCTCTCTCTCAAACTATTGACGTGAACACACTCCTAATAGAAGCAGAGGTAAAAATACTGGTAATACATTATGAAGTACGCTATTAAGCCTTTTTTAATTGAATACTCACTACCATTATTTATTTATTAGTACATTTAAATGAGTAAATTAAAATAGTGAGTATTCAAAGATCACTTTTAAATGAACTTTGTTTATAAAATATGTTTTTATTTGTTTCAGGTAATGATCCGATCCATATTTCTATATTGAAATTTAGCAGGTATTTTATCTATATGGTTACGTATAATTGAAGTGATCGTAACCTGCTCTCCATTCAGAATGTTTTTTCACTACAGTTCCTACTCCCTTGACTGGAACACAATAAAAAGATACGAGGAATCGCCCCACAAATGCACGGCGAATGGGAATTGATTTAGGGTCGATGACGCGTTTGACTGACGCTCTTTCACTTATTATTTAAGGTAAATCAATAAAACCCTGAAAATATAGTGTAAACTGTTAGCCTCATCCTTATTGCACCGTCATATGCAATGATGACTTATTTTTAAATACATTTTCAACTACCGCATAGTAACCGAACATAACTTACCAAATACGTTTACCAATTTATGTGAGAGTATGTTGTTTTTTAAACATAGGATGATGTAAAAACTAACATTCCAACATCGTAGTACATGTTCTTTAATTTGTTTCTATTGCGTACAACACGACAATCTATCGCCCAGTGCGCAGAAACGCACGTACGTGTATCGTAAACTAGTAAAAGTTTTGTAACCTCTCGCCAATATCTCTCGCACTTTATTGACCGTTACGAAATGTTGCTAAGGGACTTCGAACACTACGCCGCAGTTTTAAGTGGCTAGTAATTGCTAACTTTGTTGGAGTTGTTTCCAAGGGACAGACGGTTTCTATTTTCTATTAAACGAGCTCCGTTATTTACAAAGTCTACGTTTAAATCAAACTAAAAAAAGATAAAATAATGTTTTAAAAATTAGTTTTAGTAACTTAGTATTTTATTTGTAGGCGCGCCGCACTCCCCTGCGAAAGATAAAAGCAGATTAGGGTTCAATTTTGTGTCGGACTTTTATGGATCTGAAACAAGCGGAAATTCTTCCTAAAATAAATCCTCAAACCGGTTCTAACCGGTCCTGACATAACGGCAATTTCATCTTTTGTAACTGGTTTGTAGATACCAGATTAATAATTGAAAGCATAAGTAAATATGTATTTAGTCGCTTTAATGACTAACATGATACTAATCTGTCATAAAAGCAATAAACGATTTCTTGTTATTTAAAATATGCAGACAAACCCTTTTAAATGTTATTCTGACACGAAGCGGATTTGATACAACCAAAATATTTATTGACAAAAATAGTGATAGGAATGGCGACACTAAACACGAATTTATGTTACATAATGATCCCTACTTAACCTACATATATACTTACACTACTATATCAGATAAGCACTGTCAGTTTATCGGTTTGTGACGTAATCAAACTCATGTGGCAGATGCGCAGCGTATTACCGGGAAATTTTAAAAGTAACTTTAGTTTTTGATTTTTCAATTAAGTTTTTTTTTAAATAGAATATGTTATTTGCGTTAAATAAGGGCCTAGCTAAAAATAAAAGTTCCGAAAATTTGTCAGCATCCCTATGGGTGATATCAGTTACTAAACGTAACCGTAAACATGTGTCAATTCGAAATCACCTTAATAACTCGGTATTGGTTTTAACTTTCAAATTGCCAATTTCGATTGAACTTTGAGTGGTAGGTATTAACACTATACACAAGGGATTCGTCAACCTGAATTAATTGACTAAATCTTCATTAACAAATTTACTCTGATATAAGTCTGATTTCTCGGATTCTAGTTTGAACTGGTAAGCGGTTACCGACGCCTATAAACTCTTAAAAGTATATGACGTCACTTGTGCGTTGTTCACTAAATATTTAAACTCTTGTCCTTTAGGCCCTATCGGCGATTTTATTAAAAAGCCGCAACCATGGGTCGTATGCACGCACCTGGGTAATAACATGTGTTATTTATCGTGTATTGTGTCAAACTAGTGTCTAAGTATACATTTCACGTAATTGAAAGTTTCAGAGACCACATGGCCCTACAGCAAAGTGTAAATTTTATGTTTTCAATAAAAGTATTTCGCAGTCGGCGCTGCCATACCGTCGCAGTGTCCCAATCTGGTTAAAAATGACCGCAGATGATATAAAGGAACAGATTTTCAAACTAACAGTACTAACTAACACTACTCATCAGTAGAATAAAACAACACTGCACTACGAACGTAGTTAGTTACAGTATAGAAAACATGTCCTACCCGACCTCCTTAAATTGTACGAACAATACACAGCAATAGCTCATTTATTATGATAGCAAAATTGTGTTAGATATTACGCGACAAAGTCCTGTCTAGAAAGTACCTACCTCAATACACTTCGCGTTGGCCCGATGAAACAAAAGCTATTAAGTAACAACCGGTGTTGGCTTCGATCCAGATCTTGTGATCTCTGATATTCTACCGGTGTGTTGCGTAGTGTGCTCTCAATTGATGCATAATAGTGGCTGATGCGCGATTTGTACGGGAGATGTATACTTAACTATTTGGAAATGTGAAAGGTTGTGTTTTAAGTGAGACCTTCGCGTCGATTAGATGTGGCGGGTGGAGTTGATTGGATAGAACATTTAAATAAATCCTTTGATTAATATCGTTACACTCCAATAAAAATTGTGACCTTGTATGCCAGGACCGAAGCAAAGACAGTAATGATAAGTCTAATGTGAATTTCGTTATAAGACCTAAAAGTTCTATTTCATAAGCAACAACATGTGAATAAATGTGCTTGGTATATCATCTTTTTCTTAAAAAAAAAAAACGGAAATTTGGGGCACGGTGAATAAATTTTATAATTTAAAGTAATAATAACTTCACACGTCTCACACACGGCCTTCTGATCCCAAACTAGGCATACTTATATATTTCTAAATACATACATATTATAGATAAATTACACCCAGACACAGAAAGAAAGAAACATTTATTCGCTCGAATTATGATTGGTTACATTTTGTTTTTGAAATTGTCCTCAGCACATTTCGCCTTTTTTAGCAAGAACAAATGATAATTATAGAACACCTAATTGGAATTGGTGCTCACGGTGCACGGTGTAGGAACAAAAACTGCCTGCAAATCGGACGGAAAAATAGAAATAATGCGACCTACCTGCGCTTCTGTCACAACTATGGGAATATTAGCAACATTCATTCTGTCGAGTTTGTGGCAATCAGCAGTTGTAGTCAGTTTTCTCGTCGACTTCCTTCCTAGGGTATACCCGAGTCGGAACACCGTGTGGTTTTAGTCGGTTCGATTCTGACATACCACCTCACCTCTAGCCCCGGTGAGGTGATGACCCGTGGGGTTTAAAAAAATGTTATGGGCAGCTGCAGAGCGTTATATAACCAATCGAAGCTGACACTATTCCATTTACAAATATGTGATTTAGTGCGTCACCGGTCGCCATAACAAACTAAGAATTGGTGGCTCTTCCAAGGGGGAGAGCTCTCTTCTTCTTTTTATTATTTCACTAGCAGCGCCCCGCGGTTCCACCCGCGTAAGTCCCGATCCCATAGGAATATCGAGATAAAAAGTAGCCTATGCGTTAATCCAGGTCTCCAGCTATCTACATACCAAGTTTCATCGCAATCGGTTCAGTGGTTTTTGCGTGAAAGAGTAACAAACATCCATCCATTCATCCATCCATCCATCCAAACTTTCACATTTATAATATTAGTGGGATGATTAATATCAAACAACTCATCAATAAAAGTCGCTCTATTAGTACATCAAAGTACATATTGTACAGGTGACAGAAATTAAAAATACTGATGCGTGCAATATATCCGACATCGTTTGGCGTCGTATCGAAATGTCAAGGCCATTGACATTATTAGTCGAACTATTTTAGGAGCGGCCATTTGGGATATGCGTATAATTTATTGTAATTAACGGTACTGAGACTGCGCTGTTAAAAGATAGGGACGATAAATGTGTAGGTACTATTTTTTTCCAGAATTTTCTAAAAAAAGAAAAACTAAATTTTTCGCAAGAAAAGGTGGCATCCCTTGTCACACATGCAATAATAATTCGCAACTATTATAATCCTACTAATCACACTAATATTATAAAGGCGAAAGTTTGTGAGTGTGTGTATGTTTGTTACTCCTTCACGCGCAAACGGCTGGATCGATTGCGATAAAACTTGGTATGTACATAGCTGGAGACCTGGATTAACACATAGGCTACTTTTTATCCCGATATTCCCATGGCACCGGGACTTACGCGGGTGAAACCGCGGGGCGCAGCTAGTTTTATCCCGGAAAAATATACGGTTGGCGTGGAATAGATTTCAACAAAATTTCCACGCGAACGAAGTCGCGGCCATCAGCTAGTACTGTATAGTATAGTGGATGACTGTCAACCTTCAAAACGGAAAGATCGGTACATCCTTGTATGAAATACTAAGACATGACGTCACGCCTTAGTGTCGTCAAATCATTTCCTTTTTATGTTGACATGCCAATAAAAAACAAATTAAAAACGTTAAATAAAAATCGTGGGCAATTTTCACAGTATTTTATGACGTACACTGCCAGACTTAGACGAAATAATTTATTTTGAACATAGAAATGTACTACTGTACTGTAATTTTTTGGGGATAGTGGGCAAACGTGTCACCTGGTAACGGGTCACCTGATGGTAAGTGACTACCTTCGCCCATGGACACGTGCAACTGAACTCACAAGTGTGTCACCCGTGCGTTGTTATTTATTTTAAATTTTATGCACATTTGGTACATGGCGGACTTAATGCCTAAGGCATTCTCTACTATTCATTTCTGTCATGGTTATTACACAATATTTGGAAGTGTAATGTTAAATAAGTAGGGGGAGTTGGGGAATTGAGGATAATGAAAATGATACTGGTAGGATTTTTCAGCGTTGACGGCCTTTAATGTGGGAGTACTTTCTTTTTTTAAAGGTTTTAAGTTCCAGATGAAATATATTCCTGATAGCATAATACATTTGATGTGACAGTTATAATATAAAAATGCCGAATCCTGTGAATGTAATATGATACTAACTTGACTCGAGCTGCGAAGGAATTTTGCTTTACACGTAACACTCAGTATTTTCCTGTACGTTACCCTCTGAGGTTTAAAGTCCTTGTGTTTATGTTGTAAGATCTTATGTCAGATAAGATCTGATGCGATAACATCTACTACTATATTTACTAAGGATGTTAAATAAAAAAAATGTTTTTTCAATGCTATATACCGTAATATACTATTTTTTCTTTGTATATCGGTTTAGTTATTTTCGAGTAATGAGCTTACAAACAAACATCAAAGTATCTTCTTGAATTGATATTACGTGTTACTTAGTAATTTTCAAATCATCATTAATGATTTAGATCAAATTAAATTAATTATCATTCAAACAATTATTCTGTTTTACATGTTTAATTTTAACATTCATAGTGTTTTTGCAAAATTCGGAAAAAGAACAGGGTTCCGTGCCCAAAGGGTAAAACGGGACCCTATTACTAAGACTCCGCTGTCCGTCCGTCTGTCACCAGGCTGTATCTCATGATCCGTAATAGGTAGACAGTTGAAATTTTCACAGAATGTGTATGTATGTCTGTTGCCACTAAACAACAAATAATAAAAATAAATTAAAAATTAAAGGTGGTTCCCCTACTAGAGACGTATTTTTTTTTGGCTTATAGTATTAAATCTTGTACGATGGTGCGGAACCTTTCATGCGCGAGTCCGACTCGCACTTGACCGGTTTTTCTACTACAATTCCCACACAAGTCACTTACAAGGCAACACAGGTATATAGACTTTTTTAAATTCAAATTTTGCATATGTTGATGAAGTATCTATCTACTACATTACGTGTAGTACATATGTATGTAGATTTATAAATGTAAAAGTACTACCGTGAACACGTTCACACTTTTGCAGTGTCAGTAAACTTGTCGAGTTCATGACCTCAGTGTTGCAATATTACACTAAACCTCCACCTACACACGTTTGGCTTGGACGGCAAAAATGTTGTCACAATCAATCACCAAATTACTTAAGGATGTGTCTTATCCTTATCGTTTTTAAAAATGTGTATTGTTCTTTGTCAGTTTTGGCCACGTAGCACGTTTATTTTAAAGCTTTTTCTATCTTGTTAACTCGAAAAAAGTCATTTAATTAATGGCTAAGGTGACTTACGTTCGAATGGTTGCAGGATCGAACCTCACCCAGTTCACTATTAGGGATTGCAATCCCGCACTGTTTCCAAACCCGCGGGATTTTTGCTGGATTGACTTCGTTACAGCGGGATCCCGCGTAGTTTAAAGTTTTTTTTTTATGGAATTCAAAATAATAAACTTTATTATGGTTATAATCAACAACTAAAAATACAAAAAATCAACAACGCCTTACTTACTATAAATTGGTTAATTATTTCACCAGTTCGGATATTTATTTATCAATAAAAGGTCCATAAACATAAAAAAATTAAATATTTGATAGAACTTTGTACTTTTGTACTCTACTAGTTAACTAACATTAATTCTAATCTTTATCTGAGGTAATAGTTATAATCAGTCTTTTGTATTCACAAAGAGTATCATATGAATTTAGTTTACTAATAGTCTTTTAATTTTCCTTACTAAATAATTAATCGTAGTCACTAATAAGTCACTTCTCTTTTTGAAAATATGACCTTAAAAACTTATTCTTTTTTGTCATTACAAATGTAGGATTGGGCGTTTTCAATTCTTGGTCATACATAATTGGATGCTGTAAGTAAATCAACATAGCAGTAATTTCACAGCGTCTTTCTTTCACTCTTGCACGTAGCGCCACGGATGGATTGCGGATTCGTATTGCGGATCCGCAAGATTTTGCGGGATCCCGTAGGTCCTAAAATTATGCTGGATCCCGCTGGACTGTGGGATCCCACTTTGCTGGATTGCAATCCCTATTCACTAGCTGTGAACTCTTTCCTAACACAAGTGTACAGGTTAGATTAACGGTACCTACTCATCACCTGCCTATCCGTCTGCCAATTTTATTTGGGGTCGACCCAATATATGATTTCTTCTTCCATTCTCCTCTATTATTTGTCATTGTACTGCTTACTCCCTTTCTAGCCATATCGTCTTTCTCTCATCTACTCTTGTACTCGTCAACTTCCATACATAAATTTCTCTTTCCAGATTTCGCTCATCACTCCACATCATATGTCCATACCATGATAGTCTATTGCTAATAAACTTTCTATCCACTCACGTTACTTTCAGGCTTCGCCCAGCTCATCTTAGTTTCACTACAAATCCAGCTCAACATTATTATTCATTCAGCATTTCAGACACATACACTGTCAATTTTTACTGTAATAAAGTATAAAATATTTTATTTTAAAAGTTCCCAGGACACCTACACTAGGAGTTATTTAAAACAAATGAAATCTATGGTACGTAGTTAAACAATATGTCAATAAAAAAAACTTGTATAATGCTGCACTTGGTGAAGGACGCTCCAGTCAATCATCGTAATGACAGTGATCATTGCGCGTGAGTTGATGACCGGACGTGACGTCAGAAGGACGCTCCGAGCTATCGTGTACAACCGGTACAACCAACAGTTTTTTTACGCATTTCCGGCTCGTGTTTTTTATTGAAATCGCTGAAGTTTTGTTTTCTTTTCTCTCACACTCACAAAATTACGTTATGTCTTTGTGTGTTGTTGACAATAAGTCTATATTAAGGATGGTCTTGTTTTAAAATGTCGAGTTTGGAAACAATAAACCATTGTTCTTTACTAAGTTATGAGGTTGAAAGTTAACGAATGGTCTGAATTTTGTAAAATATATTCATACATATGTATAACGGTGAATGAAAATGAAAGTAACAAAAATTCACATGAATTTGATATTTTATATCGCTGTATTAGGTGTTTCGTTTATATTGTGGAGGATCAGATACATAATATATAAAATACCTCCCACCACTTCAGTTTGCTAGGTCTTGTATAGACTTGTATCTCCTGTCGTATGTGAATGTCGGTCGCCACAATATGGAAACAATGTAAGTACATATTATTAAACAATTTAAAAACAACTGTTCATATTAATTCAGTAGTTCATTAAAAAAGAACCGTGACCGTCTCCTTACTGTCGGTCTCAATGTTTAATTGTTTGCGTCAGTAGGCTAAAAATAAATTCAACAAAATTTACATAATTATGTGTCAGATGTTGTTAAACCCGTAAAAACGTTATTTAACGTTACTTGAAACAAAAAAACAAAAAAATACAAACTTGATCTTTTATTACGCTATTGTGTAAGAGATGAACAGAAAAATAATTATATGAGGTACTAATGTTGTGGATATTATAATGTATTGTGCAATATGAATGATCATGACAGATTATTGATATTCATGTCATATTACCGACCCCACGCATGGACATACAAAAAAATACACAGGGTCGGAACGTTAGCGAGTTCAAAGGTATGTAAATCTAGAATATTACCGTGTCAATTTCCGTAATTCATAATTATATAATCCAAGCAACAAAGATACCTCAGTTGTTCAAAATAAAACCGTCACTGAGAATATCTACTGCATAATCTACATAGATAATCATAATTTAGTTGCATCACTATTAAGTGTTACGACAAAGCGAATAAGATATTTTATTCTCCCATTCTCCACATTGGAAAGTAACTCATGTATTTAATAATGGCATAACATCCATAACGCTATAGCGCCTTTCAAAATCCTCACATCTAAAGCCTCGATACTGCATTCAAATATTCAATACCGTTTCAATGCAGTTGATGACATTTTCAAACGGGTGGAATATATTTTGTATCAAGATTCTCAAGTTGAAAATGAAATGTTTTACGTAAAAGATAGTTTTGATGTTAACATTTATAACTTACTAGCAGCGCCCCGCAGTTTCACCCGCGTAAGTCCCTCGTTAAGTTGTCTTTTTTGTGCAAACTTCACATAAACCATCTACTAAATAGTCCGAACAAAGCCTAAACATTTGGTTTGGATAGGTGAGCCCGTTCTTCAGTTATAAAATTACAACGAAAAGTGGCATTGATTTTAATATAAATATATGTACTAGCAGCGCCCCGCGTATCACCGCGGCGCTTACGCGGTCCCGATTCCTGGGAATATCATGATAAAAAGTAGCCTATGCGTTAATCCAGGTCTCCAGCTATCTACATACCAAGTTTCATTGCAATCGGTTCGGTGGTTTTTGCGTGAAAGAGTAACAAACATCCATCCATCCATCCAAACTTTCACATTTATAATATTAGTGGGATTATAAATATCATATTTCACCACTTTAGGTCCCATGGTTATGATCATCTGTAGGACGTCCACTGAAGGTCTCCCCTAAAAACGAAGACTCGTTTTGTGCCACCTTCACTCGACTTAAGGGACATCCTTCTGTGTTATCTAGTCCATGGATTGAGTCTCCAGCATCTTCAGTTTCTTCACTTCAGATTTTATGACCAAGCGATTAACTACCACTTGGATCAAGCATCTGTTAAAGTCCGTTGATAATGCTCGAGGACCTTTCCTTCCCAGAGGTGGTCAATACTCCTGCCTTTATGACCTGTTACGTCATACCACGTTTATAACTATACCATCACCTAAATGAAACAATAGATTATTGGATCAATGTTGCGATACCTACATTTTTTTTTTCAGTTATTAAAAACTTTATGAACATAGGCGGACATAATTCTCTAAGCCAGGGATAACCAATTAGTTTCATTTAGGGTCCGTTCTTTTAATTAATATGACTGTCGCAGTCCGTTTTTAGCATTATTTACACATGAGTTCTAAGCCACCCTCCCTAACCTCCCTGTCCTACCCAGCGTTTACATCGTCACGTTTGTTTACTATTTACATTGTTAAAATGCAAAAAGTACCCTTAAATAATAATATATTATAAAAATAAATGAAGAAATCAAACGGAGAAAAGCTTTGGTGTAAAGTGGTTGCACAAGTTGCACCACACAAATTTTATCCAAAGCTCATGACAAGTAACTTCCATACTTTTCTGTGATTCAGGAACAGCTTTTATTACGACATCCGGATACCATTTGATGACCCCCTGCATTAAGCATTCTTTACCAGTCAACCTGAGGGTAATACAGAGATAGTACGAGGTAGATGTAATAAGACTAAGATAGCTAAATGTTAAGAACTTTATCCAAAATCTACATTTTTTTTAAGTGAAAACTTCATTCTCGGCGTTGTGAACTTTTTGGGATGGGTAAAAAATGTTAAACTCGCGTCAGGACACGTGACCCTGATCGAAAATTCGTACGACGGAGCCGAGTTTCTTATATTTAAAAAAAATATAACATTCGAAATTCAAACATTTATGAGCGGCCAGGAGCGCAGAACTTCCAGTGTACCCTATGTATACATTTAGATAAGTTATCTACTTTTTATTTTTACCTAATTATATATATACAGACGTGTGTGTGTATGTATGTATATGCAAATACATTGTGAAGTTATGTTTTCACTTCTGACGTGCAGTCCTACGACTGACTGTTTTTTTTTATTCGTTTTGTAATTGCATGCTAGAGTCATGCCTTTTCGGTTATTTTAGTAAGTGTTACATTGCCATATACATACACCCTGTAGATACCATTACCTATTTATATATGCATATCTGTAAACACAATTATGATTTTATAATACCTAGAGTACCTACTTCTTTGCATTATTACATATACTTCTTTCCATCAGTCGCAAAATGCGATTATGTCTGACGTCAGAACATCCACTTACATCCCACAACGGCCCGTTAAGATCTATGTTGATTTGTGCGAACATTGCTACGAGCACTCGACACAACACTTAGTATTTACCGACAGCTATTTTTAAGGTATGTTGGAATTCAATCGTAGTACAAACATAATCAAGTTTCAAGGTGTGCAACTAGAATTTGAGAATCTACGTTACCTCTTTTTAAAGAATACTAGCCACGGTATTAGTATTCTTGTTAACCCCTCCAGCTAAGATAAATGCTTGTGTAAGAAGTGGGTTCACGTCGGTAGTGCTCTGGGTGGGGTTCGAACCTGCAACCACTTGATCGCGAGTCCGACGCGCCATTACGCCATCGCTGCTTAATAATATGAGTAGAAATGAAAAATAAACAAATACGCACACCAAAGATAAACAATTAACTTTTGCGACAAAACATATGTTATGTAGGTATGGTGTGTATGACTTGGCGCAACTGACTTTAAAGGCTTCAGGGACATACTCTGAAAGTACAGATCTATATGGACTGTATATTGTAATACGCAGATTGGAAATTCATCACAAATCATCATATAACATCGACAAATCTGTTGATCTAGTTTTTAGTGATCCTGACTGCTAAACCAGTGGTCGTGGGTTCGATTCCCACCCACGACAAATAATTGTATGATGAGCACGATCCTTTGTTCTGTGTCTGGGTGTAATTTATCTATAATATGTATGTATTTAGTAATTATAAGTATGTCTATCAGCAGCCTGGTTTCGTAGTGCAGGCTCTGCCTAGTTTATGATCATACGGCCGTGTGTGAGGTGTCTCAAGTTATCGATAGAAATATTGTAAAGCTGAAGAGTTTATTTGTTTTGTTGAACGCGATAATCTCAGAAACAACTGGTTTGAATTGAAAAGTTCTTCTAGTGTTAGATAGCCCATTTATCGAGGAAAGCTATAGGCTATATAAGATTACGCTACGACCAATAGGAACAAAGAACTCAGACGAAGTTGCATGGGTCAGCTAGTTATACACAATGTGACGAAACTATGTGGTTCGGTGATAAGAGTATTCGATTACAACGTCAGAGGTCGGTTAATTCGCCTGTTTCATATATCCCTACCAAGTTATCCCCACTGGTAGGGATAGTTGGATTTTTTTCCATCTTTTATTAGACATAAAATTTCCAATTATCCCTACCGGTGGGGATAGATGGAAAAAAATCCAACTCTCCCTACCAGTGGAGATAACTTGGTAGGGACATATGGAATAGGAGGGTTAATTTGGTTCGCTAATCAAGTGTGCTTTTTTACTTTTTCTAAACTGTAATTTATTAGGGTGCAAAACGTAAAATTCATCTAAAACTGTTCTTGACGTAACCAGAACAGAACCTTGAGCTTTCTCAAAAACATTCTCTCTTATGCGTTACCAAGTACTGAAGCATTCGCTGCGATTAGTTAAGTTGTCCAGTAACTCATCCGAATGCAACAACTTGCAAAATGTTTCTGTGTTGGTAACGCAAACTGTGTGCACTTTTGTTAGCAAGTCTCAGTGGCCTTTCTTATTGGTTTTAATGGTGTTAAATGTTTTAGACAGATGGGTAAGAAATGAAATAGGCCTTAAGTTGTGGAAAGGATGTAAAGAGACATTTGATTCCATTAAACTTATACCTCTCGATAGTGGCATGGAGTATCACTACATCACTACATATTATAAAAACAAGGAAATGCCAACAGCACCAGTAAATAACCCGACGGAAATGTGGTTGGTACTGAGTCGATAGTGATCTCGACACCATTCGATATGGAAAGTAAATACAAGGAATGGGAGTTGCACGATATGTTCCAGTACCGACTGGAGTTATTGCTAAGGTACACAAACTAGGGCTGCCACAAAATAATTAAAAAAATTAGAAAAAGAAAACCGGTTTACAAATGATTATTATTGTATCTACTGTTATGTTGTTTTTTTCTTCTTGTACAGTATCATTTATATTCAGTATCTTTCATAAAAAAGTAGCCAATAATAAAACATAGAATTTCACTGTGGTTATTATAACTATATTCGTTGATAACTATTTGAATTAATAAATGTTAGTTATAATATCGTAATCATCACCATATTGTGGTTATCTTTTTCTAAATTAATTTGGGGTCGACGTGTTTTCTTTTTTCTTTCTCCTCTATCACTACTTCTTAATCTTACTCTCTTCCTCTTTCACGTAGTCCATTCATCTTTTCTTTGATCGTCCTCTAGTCTTGTATCCGTTCACTTTGTAGGCATAAAACTCTCTTCACCACATTTTGCTTATTCCCTCTCATCATAAATGTTCATACCACGATAATCTTTGATCACATTGTGAAGATATTAATAAACTTGATTATTAATTATAAAACAATATGTGAAGGTCACAATCTAATTGATTCTTAAAACTTGAATTGCAAATACTTTTATAAGTATGTATGATAGGTATAAGTAGGTATGATGAAACTTGAGTTGTGACAGTTCTTTAAAATTGAAATAGTTTGATCACGATACTGTTATTTTTAGAGGTTTTTGATCACCGAATAAAACTAGAACAGGAGAGTATTAATTCATGCAGTAGTAAAATACAGTCAAAGATATGGGTAAAACGGTACAGTAATTGAAAAAGTCGGCCAAGTACGAGTCGCACTCGCGCATGAAGGGTTCCGCACAATTATACAAGATTTAATATTATGTATCTACTTGTTGCCATTATTAAGATCGAGCAAAAAAACACGTTTCTAGGAAGCCCCCTTTCATTTTTAATTTGTTAATATTTGTTGTTGTAGCGGCAACAGAAATACATCATCTGTAAAAATTTCAACTGTCTAGCTATCACGGTTCATGAGATACATGGTGACAGACAGACAGACGGACAGTGACGTCTTAGTAATAGGGTCCCGTTTTTACCCTTTCGTTACGGAAAACTAAAAAGGAGTGAAGTGGTTTTTATTATTTTGTCAATAATACAACCTACCTTATGTCATAGCCGTCGAAAGACTGCTTGGTAAGGATTACTACTATACGTGATAAATAATTTAATTGTAAATTATAGTTATAAAAATATCTGTCTATCATTTTATTCATTACTAGTGTTCCCCACAACTCCGCTCGCGTAAAAGTTATTTTGTAATCCCTCGGGAACAGTACTTTTTCCTAGATAAAAGGTAACCCTATGTTTACCCTTAGCAAGGCTTATATAAAATTACATGGTGATCAGTTCAGTAGTTAGGACGTGAAATTTAAACAAACAAACTCACTATTGCATTTACAATACCTATTACGTTTTTATATCACACATGAAGCAACCCTAACATCCTGTAAGTGTGAGTTTGAATTTAGGAAGAGGTAGTATTTCCTTTGTGAATTGTCGGACTGTGTTGGACCAATTAATTATATTAGAACACGCTGAAATGCTACTGAAATTCCATATTTTATATCTTATCGTAATTTAGGTGTTAACATGGGTTGACGGAAGAAATAACTGAGAGAATGTGTGACATTTTGCACATAAGGGAATTTCATGAGCTCGGTTTTGACTAGTTTTGATTACAATACGTGAGCGAAATGTCTCACACGATGCGAACTAACATTAATATATAAATCCCACTAATATTATAAATGTGAAAGTTTGGATGGATGGATGGATGTTTGTTACTCTCTCACGCAAAAAACCAGTGAACCGATTGCGATGAAACTTGGTATGTAGATAACTGGAGACCAGGATTAACGCATAGGCTACTTTTTATCCCTATATTAACACGGCACCGGAACTTACGCGGGTGAAACCGTGGGGCGCAACTAGTTTAATAATAAATAGGAGTTCCACTGTCCGCCTCTTGGCTTAATTATCAGACCATCGTTACCATTCCCAATCTGTTGGACTCATAAAAACGAATTATGTGAACCCATACTTGAGGGGTTTACTAGTAGCCACTGAACAGTTCCATTAACCATCTCCTGGCCCCTGTATCAGATCAGTTCTAAGGAGCCAAATTATAGTATTGTCGTCCGAACTACATAAACATACAAAGTTTGATTTGGGGACGACAATTAGAAGTAGTTTTTTTTATCTAAGTGTTGAGTAGGGATTTTTGTCTATAGACACGTCAACCCGATAGAAATAGGTTACAATTGACTTCTTAGGTTTGAATACATTGTTAGTCACGATCTACCACTGTAGATCGTGAAATATCTTTAGGATCGTGGAAAATCTTTAGGATCGTGGAAAATCTTTAGGATCCTGGAAAATTTTTAGGATCGTGGTAAATATTTAGGATCGTGGAAAATCTTTAGGATCGTGGAAAATCTTTAGGATCGTGGCAAGTCTTAAGGATCGTGGAAAATCTTTAGGATCTTAGAAAATCTTGTGAGCCTACAAGATTTTCCACGATCCTTCGACGGTCTTTGTACTTAAGGGTGCTACTATCTCCTGCTGTTCCTCCATTCCTCCATGTAAAAGAATGATGGATTCTGAAACTAATAAAAGAAGGTAGGGTAAAGGCAATGCTTCTACTACTATAGAAGTATCATGTTTAGAAGTACTGTTTAGAATAGTTACAACTTGACTGGCGCTCTATTATTCTTATTATATTCTGCTAATTAATTATAAGTAAATTTATAATTTAATGAAGTTATCACTGTGAACTGAGAAGAAACTTCCGGGAAGTTTAAATTTAGAATTGGAATTAAAAAAAACTACAAGGAATTGAAAATTATTATTCTTATTACACGATGTGTTGTTGCATGTGCAAGATGCATGACGTTTTCAGATATGGGGGATTACCACTCGTTAATAGAGAGCATAACTAAACCTCCTTTGCGATTTTAGTTCTATAAGACTTGAAAACACAACCGAAAATACTTTGGCAGGTTGAAAATACCAATGCTAGTATAAAAGTTAACATTGCTTGACCTATCTATTCTAGGGATGTTCAGATAAAAACTGTCGATGTTTTAATGCGATACAAAATAAAATTGAGAAAGGTTTTGCAATACTCTTTCAGATAATTCAGAAGATC
Organism: Euplagia quadripunctaria; assembly: GCA_963859945.1. Classification (NCBI taxonomy): domain Eukaryota; kingdom Metazoa; phylum Arthropoda; class Insecta; order Lepidoptera; family Erebidae; genus Euplagia; species Euplagia quadripunctaria. The sequence continues at coordinate 23,332,254 of OY982567.1, read as the reverse complement.
TTAACGGTTTTATTATAAAATAAGGGTCACCCTATTCTTGTAGTCACTTACTGAATTAGCTCATAACATTATTATATTGTATGTAGGTCTTTTGTATTATATATAGTGGACGATGTGCGTTTTGTTGCCAACAAAGTTGTATGTTCTTAGACCAGCTTAGACAATCGGTATTTCTGCTTTTGGGTTATCCATTTTAATTATTGTCGTTCTAAGATGGTCCGAAATTGATAAATCTCATCGACGTAAGCATAACAACCGTCTTTATACAGTTTAATAAGCGCAATTTATATCTAAATAAAATTGATAAATATTTGAAATTTTACAAAACTGGATACACAAACTCGAACGTTAAATTGCCAGCCCTATTCGGTGTTAGCTAAGCCGATCGCCTTTCACGGAACTGCGCACAAGGCCGCGCGTCGCGTGCGCCGCTCTCCGCCCTCCCCCCGTGCCCCCTCGGGCAACGGCACGGGCGCATTGACACCCTAAACTGTTACGTATTATCACGTTTTTGTATAGATATTTATTATTTGTCTTTGGTATTGTCAACGTTGTTTATGCCGCTCGCTTCTTTATAAAAATAGTTGTCACGATTGAGCGTATTTACATTCACTTTTAAGTTTTGTTAAATCACGTATCATTTATTCGAAATCAATAGTATGTATACAATATACACACCCAAAACTATGGCGATATCCGACAGTCTCATCGGGAGCCCGAAAATGTTTAAGTTGTCCCTTCTCTGACAACTAAATCGTTATTACGATGGGCTGCCTTCTCGCTTTTCTCGACAGGGGGGTTTATTCACTCGAGGTGGATATCTGGTTTTGTTGAGCATCCAAATTATAGGTAAACCGGTACAAAATTTCATCAAAATCGTTAGAGCCGTTTCCGAGATAATCGAAATATAAATATACTAGCAACCCGCCCCGGCTTCGCACGGGTACAAATCATACACCTAAACCTTCCTCATGAATTACTCTGTCTATTAGTGAAAACTGCATGAAAATCCGTTCAGTAGTTTTTCAGTTTATCGCGAACAGACAGACAGACAGACGCGGCGGGGGACTTTGTTTTATAATATATAGTGATACATACAAGAATTGTTTGTTTTAAAGTAATAAGATAACTATTTAATAACTATCTATCAACTGCCTGACAGGCTGATTCAGTCAACCTGTGACCACGGCCATTGAAACGTCGCCAATTAAAAGGTATGTAATAACCATTGATCGCGTTAATTCCTGTATAAATAATTATACATAGATTCGAATGGTTCAGCTTCAGTAAAAGATTGCCAAACAACGAGACGGAAAATATGCTATATGTATATTTTTATATGTAAGTGTCTTTCATGTTTATTAATGAGTTGCAAATTTACCAATATATACAGATATCGCGAAAAGATACTATCGTGTATATTAAAGTCACGTGTTTCACCCACAAACCATGTCATAAAATGACAACTTATTTTAACAACCACAATAACACCGCAATCATCTAAACTATTATGGTTTCAATCGTAAACAAACCACAATGTGAACGAAACATGGCCTCATACACATTTAAAATAATTTCACATTATTGACATTTTTACAAACATTTCCATTCCTTTTTTCAGTCTGCGCGCGCAACTGCGCAGGCGACGCTATAGGGGGCTATTACCGTGTTCGAAACCGTAACATTGCCAAGGTCGCGCGCGATGGGACACTCGATATATTTCGACGGTAATCAACGATGGCTTACGTAACTTACGTGCGGATGTAGCGATTGTCACTTTAGCGATTTACTTTTGTAAATATACGTTGTATACCTGTTGGCTGTTTTAGTTGTTTTTCTAATCCTATGTAATTTTTGTACTTACAACCTTTTTATGTACTGCTTTGTTAATTAAAGGTCGTATTGATTTCAGAGTTTGAGCAATCAATGCCTTTATTATGTATGTAAATTTTCGTGTTGGGTGTATTTATTCTAGTTGTTTTTATTATTGCTCTTCAAATTACAGTACAATAAATTTTTGAGCATTTACTATGCATAGACTATCTAGAGAGAAATAAAGACGAGTGGAAGCAGGATTCGCGTCCTGAGGCTACCTCACAAAATTGTTTTATGCACAGTTAATAATGTAATATTTTTTTATGGGGTAGGGGGCAAACGAATAGATGGGTCACCTGATGGTAAGTGACTACCGCCGCCCATGGCCACTTGCAACTCAAGAGTCACAAGTGCGTTGCTGACCTTTAAGGTGGGAGTAGGAGAAGGAGTGGGAGAGGGAAAGCTTAGGGCCTTCGGTTACCTCACTCACTCGGCGAAACACAACGAATCATTACTTAACTGCCGGCTTAACGGCTGGTTCGGGACCTGCATAGAATTTTCATCGCTGTCCTGCTAAAGTTATCAATCAGAATGCCGTAAAAAAAAAGATTATACATTGAACATAAACTGACATAAATAAAAAGAAAGAAAATTTATACATAGATATGAACCTCCAAGACTGCGGTCAGTCAATTACCCATATTTTCTACAAGCGTCAATACGCAGTGCCAATGCACTGGATATCTTTTTAACTGTGTACTCCTGGGTATACAACTAATTAATCCTTCTTATACAAACCAGGTTGAAATGTAATGAAACCTTACAGCAATCATTAACCAACTACTTCCAAATTAAGCGTCTGCAATAATGAATTCATTTGTTTATAATTACTTGATAAGCTAGATAGCCTTCAACGCCCTCAACAATAATTATATATTTCGTGATTGATCGATTGCGATATAAACTAGATTGCTTCTAATTTTAGTTTGTTTATATTACTATGCAAGTACTTCAAATCCTTTGTGAAATATATTTTTGTACTTTGATTGTTTATGGATTCAGTTATACATATGTAATCCGGAAATCTATAAACATAGCTTGTCTTTCTAAAAAAAACATGTATTTACCAGGAATGGATGTCTGTCTCCAAATCTGTAATTCGTAGTCTTTCGCTGGCACATTAGTGACAATTTGCCACGTAGGAATGTCGTCTCTAGAAAATAAGATCTTCTTAAAACGACGCAACCGACCCAAAGAAGCAAAGTCATAGTAGGAAAATATAACAAAATCTTAACGGCGTCTCCGAAACAAAACTTATATTGTTTGTTTACTAACAGATAAGTGGTTTATTGGCCACTAGTTGCTCGGTTCCGTTTATATCGTCTTTCATTCTAAATGGAAATGTATTTTCCTAGTAATGCACATTTCTAAACAATATAATTATTTTATTATGAATTTTTCATGTCAATTTCACTGATTTTGTATTTTTTTATTTTTAATGTGCAGACATTTTCAGAAAAATCGGGACGTTCTTCCAACAGTCTTGGTATTTTAACCTATAATTTTATTCATGTCAGCCTTCTCTCATACAAAATATTAGCTTTATCAGTCTCTTTTCAAATTCAATGTCTCAGTTTCAATATAAGATTTCTGTATTAAAAATCATCACAATCATAAATTTTCCTTAAATTTTTAGCACTTAGTATTATTCACGATGTGTACTATATGACCGCACCTTTCTGTAACAACCTGTAAATGATATCCTATATTCTGGAGCAGCACACATAGTAAACTGCATTTGTGATAAAATAGTTTCGAAGAACATATAAGTTTAAAACTGATGGCCTATGGCCTAACCTGTTCCAAATTGAGAGGGTGGAGACTCTTCTCAATGGAATAGTCTATAAACGGAACTGAAAAGTATATTGTTCTTTTACACACAACGCATTTAAAATATATCCAATTTGAGTGCATCTAATAAATAATATAAAGAAACCTTATAGCATTATTGACACATTTTTTAAGAACTTATCTCTAATGTTATGATAAAACCCACGTCATTCTATTCTGACAAAATAGATACAATAAATGCACCCAAATATAGCTAAAAGCTCGCCATAAATGCTTGTGTAAACTTCATTATTATTTTGTATATCCACAATAATTTGAACAAATAAAAAACAGTGGTTTTGTACAAATATGGAACGCGATAATCGTGTCGTGCCAAATAGTCCGTTTGTCGAATGATTACGATAATTAAACCTCTTGAGTTGATCAATATATTTTGGAATAAGAGATGATTTTGACTGATCTGTTTCTGCTAGATGTCTACTTAATAAGTTCATAGATAAGAATTCCAAAGCATTTTTTCAATTACAAAGTTTTATTATATTGAATGCGAGCATTTGGCAACTAAGTATTCTTTATTAAGGTTTTTTCAGACGTTAAAAGAATAACCCAGAAGATACATGCATACGTAGTTAATCCATGTTCTTGTATGGAAATTAGTCAATCACCATAGTCGCCTAATCAATGCACCAAATAAGTCGACTGTTACAGCGGTCAAGGAATCTGATAAGACAAAGGCTCTATCATCTCTAAAATGTTGATGAATAAAAAAAAGGTGATGAATTTTGAACAGCTTAATGGTTTTTCTTGAATGATAGCTTAGAAAACTTTCGATCAAGTCACTTTTTGAACAAAAAAAGATTTAAATCGGTCCATCGGTTTAGGAGCAATGACGAATTTATGACACAGACATACACAGATGCTCACATAGTACATACACAGATATAACGACCCAACCAGATGGTCTGACGAACTGAAGAAGGTAGTTGGGGATGGACTGGATGCGGCACAACATATTTTTATCTATGATGCGGAAGGTTAGGACCTGGCGCAATTTGGGAGAGGCCCATGTCCAGCTGTGGTCTGCAACTGCGTATTTATTATCGAAGTTACGTTTGAGGGACGTTACCTCCGGCCAAAACTGTATGACATTTGACATTTCCTTAATCCAAATTGCTCACTACCTACCAATTTTCATAAACTGGCCTTCTAAACCCAATATCTTCTGCCGGTAGATGGCGTGACGATCAATACAACCTGTTGTTACCAAAGGCAACGAAATGCTCCACTAACCTCAAACAATCAAGTCATAAAGGAAAACCAGCTTTAACAACATCATGTATAGTTGAAATTTCTTTGGATAGTTTTTTAAATAAAATTATTAGATTCTGAAAACTAATTCTGTACTCTATTTTTGTAAGAATAGAGTGTATATTGTATAGTATATTTGTTACCTTAATGTGAATAAATGTGAGACGTCTGGAGAGAAAATTGTTCAGATGTGGCGGCTAGGACGTGTTTTAAAAATGCGGTGAGTCGAGGACAATACGGGGAATTAGTTATTTTGAAGCTTGGCAAGTTGATAAAATTTAATCTAAAAGAGGAATACTACCACCATGTATGATGAAGGTGTCGTATCCGTTACCCTTAGGGTAATTATAAATACATTAAGTCTTCTTCGAATATGTACGTTTATCACTACATATTATACAACAAAGTCCCCCGCCGCGTCTGTCTGTCCATCTGTTCGCGATAAAATGAAAAACTACTGAACGGATTTTGATTGAGTGATTCATGAGGAAGGTTTAGGTGTATAATTTGTACCCGTGCGAAGCCGGGGCGGGTTTCTAGTTTCTTATAAAATAAAACAGCCATGTATTATTTTCTCCTTTTTACTTGCACTAATCAAAGTTAAAACAAGGTAAAGACAAAACAAAGTACGGACTACTTTACTTTTCACGCAAAAACTACTGAATCGATTGCGATAAAACTTGTTACTTAAATAGCTGGAGATCTGGATTAACGCATAGGCTACTTTTTATCCCGATATTTCGGGACCACCGGGACTTACGCGGGTGAAACCGCGGGGCGCAGCTAGTATTATATGTAATGTTTGCGAGTTTGTTATCAAATTCACAATCATTTCATAACTTGGATGAAAAATACTGGCAACCTCGAGTGATAGGCAAGAGAAAATATTGAACTACGAAATAAGTAAAAACAAAAATACAAGCAACCAGAAAGAGTATACAGAGAGCATTCACTAAGAGAAGAATACGACGTTTGTGCATTAGACTACAACATCGCGAGTTCGATTCCCTTTCAGTGCAAATAATATATATATGTCTACTTGCATGGTCTGGGTGTTTCTACATGTCTTATGTAGTATGTATTTAACCCCCGACGTAAAAACGAGGGGTGTTATAAGTTTAAAATGTGTATTTATGTGTCTGTCTATGTCATCATAGCTCCTAAACGAATGAACCGATTTTGGTTTAGTTTTTCCACTGTATTTTTTTTAAATGTATGTTCCATGGTCATCAGGTCAGGATCTGATGATGGGATCCTGAAGAAATCGAGGGATGTCTTTAAATTTTATAGGCACACTTGAAGCGATTTGGGTATTTTGATGCGCATTGAAGTCGGTGATACTTTTTTTACAAGATAATTATTTGTTAAAATATTGTCTGCAGGTAGATCGTTAAATACACTACGGGCTATAAACAGCAAACTAATTATGTATAACACCTATTCAGTCGACTTGTAACCCAATTCTACAACGTCTAATTTATTTGGGACTCGACCCACGCGAAACTGAAGAAATAGGCACTTCGGCGTCTTTTGTTCGCCCCTCAACAGGTTTTTTATTACTTTTAGATTTATTCTTTTCGTATCCCATTGCCAATCGCAGCTTTGGCGCCCATGTTGTGGTAAAATATATTATATTTCTTACTTAAATAAAGTGGGCGTGCGCTGCATAAAACCAGAAATGGTCGAAATGGCAGTAGGCACTAAAACCAATACCAATGGTTACACTTTGGTACATTGGGTACACCCGTGGTATTACGAGTATCCCATCGTATCACCGGCCTTAGACCCCTCAGAACTTTGGTGACACTATTCATCACTATACATCGGGTGGATATTAAGTTCCGGCAATTTTGTTGTACCTGGGAACTGGCAACACTGCGACGTTCTCAAACATAATGTGTGTGGAAAGAGGGGATCTTCCTTTGGTTCCACTCGAACTTTAAAGTTTTAATGACATGACTGATTACGTTAATAACCGGTTAACTGAAAAGTTTCTATAGTTTAAGTAAAAATTTAGTTAAAATTGTCATACCAAATGACAGCTGTCAGTTCATCGGTTAATGACGTATTGGATCTGGTTGGCGTTTGCGGTCACGTAATAATAGTTACTTTAGCCGTTTTAAAATTAATTGTAATATATTTATAATAGCTTTTAAATAAAAAAAGTGGTTTAAGGTTCAAAAACATCACATTTAATAATTTAGTTATAACGTAACGTAATTTGTGATTAGAATCAATATTCCAATTACAAGGTTTGGCTAAGGTTGTCATAGAAGTAATTTACAATAATGAATAATTTGTATTTGTCGTAAATAGTTAATTCAAAACTTTTATTTTGTGTATTACATAAGAAAGTTCCATTTTATTGTAGTTCATAAATTGCTGGGTTCGCCAAATATATTATTTTCAATCACAAGTCATATTTAGACTCAAACAACTATCTCTTGATTGCACAAATAAATAGTTCATCTTGGAATCGATTCCAGAACACTCACATAGTGGAACTTGACAACTGCGACATTCGTGTTATTTGAGTCCATGCGTAAAAGCAAACGTTGTTTATTAGTTATTGTGAGGCTAACACTTAGTTATAATTATATTCTAAACCCCTTAAGTTAATCTCTGGATTGTTGTTTTGACACTTTTTTGTGTGCCACTTTGATATTCCCTAAAATGAGTCATCCCAATTGATAACACTTCGCCGGTTAGACGGTTACTCTGATTAAAGGCGGATCAAATTTAAAGTCCACTTACTTAATTGTAATGTCGGGTCGCGGAGATTACTTTGATATAGATGCTTTTATTAACCCCCGACGCAAAAACGAAAAACGACGGGGTGTTATAAGATTGACGTGTCTGTGTGTGTGCCTGTGGCTACTATAGCTGCCGAACGGATGAACCGATTTTGATTTTGTTTTTATTGTTTGAAAACTGAATTAGTCGGGAGTGTTATTAGTTTAAATTCAAGAAAATCTGTTCAGCCGTTTGAAGATCATCAGCTCTTTTCTAATCGTTGAAGGGATTTTCGAGGCGGGGGTGTTTTAAATTGTAAATTTATAGTTATAACCGAGATCATCAATTAAGGAATTTACAAGAATCTAGTCACATGTTACATACATTTTAGAAGCCTTAAAACACATTAAAACCCCTTATTCTTAATATCAAAATTTTGGTCACGGAGCCTATTTTATTTTTGACATATTCATGTGTCGATAAATCAAAAACTGATTGTTTGTGGCAAACACAATTGTGAATAACACAAACAGGTGTTAAATAACAAGAATAACACTTCGTGACAAATCGTTATAACCTTTAAAATTGTATTCTACAAATAGACAAATGGATTTAAATTACACCTGATTGTACAGTGACGTCATTACAGTAATTGTTTTGCAAAATTTTGTTTGTACCCTGTCAGTGGCGAAGAACAAAGGAATTGAAAACGTTAGGTACGCTAACGTTGTAAGTCTATTGTGGTAATGAAGGTTATAGGGAAATTAGGTTTTACATTTAAATTGAAATTTTGTTTAGTTTAGTAAATTAGTAAAAAAACCGGCCAAGTGCGAGTCGGACTCGCGCACGAAGGGTTCCGTACCATCCTACTAATATTATAAACGTGAAAGTTTGTGAGGATGTATGGATGTATGTATGTATGGATGTTTGTTACTCTTTCACGCGAAAACTACTGAACCGATTGCGATGAAACTTGGTATGTAGATAGCTGGAGACCTGGATTAACATATAGGCTACTTTTTATCCCGATATTCGTACGAGATCGGGACTTACGCGGGTGATACCGCGGGGCGCTGCTAGTTATCTATAAAAACGGCAAAAAAATCATGTCTGTTGTATGGAAGCCCCCTTGAATATTTATTTTATTCTGTTTTTTAGTATTTGTTGTTAGAGCGGCAATAGAAATATATCATCTGTGAAAATTTCAACTGTCTAACTATCACGGTTCATGAGATACAGTGTGGTGACAGACGGGCGGACAGATGCACGGACAGCGGAGTCTTAGTAATAGGGTCCCGTTTTACCATTTGGGGGACGGAACCCTAAAAATGATGTCCTACAATCCAAATACAGTCGAGGAATAGTGCCTGCGATAAAGCGTAATGTACCTATGCATGTTCCGAAGTTGTTTATTTAAGTCTGTCGTTAATAACTCTTGTATGTACTTATATTGTTAACCGACTTCAAAAAAGAGGGGGTTCTATGTTCAGCTGTATGTAAAAAAGAAAGAAAGAAAAGAAAGAAAATGTATATTTTTATGTATGTCTATTTTAAAAATACTAGCTTTTCCACCGGATTCGCTCCCGTAAAAGTAATTTTATTGATTTAAGGTACCCTTTGCTGTACCCTGGCAACGTGTTTGCAAAATTTCATGATGATCGGATGAACAGTATTTTTTATTCAAATAAGAAGAAAAAGAATCTGGCCATCTAAATTTATCATGTTTTCTACTATATATATATATATATATATATATATATATATATGATTTCAAAAAAGAGGAGATATAAATATTTAGTAGTGCCTTAAAAGAGCGCTCAGAATAGAAAATATATAAAAATAATTTATTTTAATATGAAAAAAAAAGGAAATATTGACAGTTTTGATAGCCCAGTCGTCATATTGTAACTTCGTTTATATTTTTAAAAATATAAACATACATACTTTGATAAAGTAAAGAAGCTACAGCTCAGTATTGTTGGCTGTTGGTCTAGTCATTCCCAATTATTTGCCCTGGGAATCGAAACCACGACCTCCGGCTCAGCAGTCAGGATCACTAACCACTAGACCAATAGGCCTGTCGTTATGACTACCCCTGTCGGATAAAGCCGAGACTGTTTCCTTTTTACTACAAAATTATTTTAAAATTATATTACTTACCATGTATATATCCGTCTATAAGCGGCTTTTACTAATAAGCCATAGGGGTTATCCATTAATCACGTCATGTTTTTTTTAGCAACTTTTTAACCCCACCTCCCCGCTAGTGATACGTGGTGAGGTTTTAGCCTACCCACCCCCCCTCCTCCCGAGCCAAAACCACGCGTCATTTTTTAAGTTCAAAATACAATAAAATTCCTTCGCGCGTTCTCCAAAAAAGTAAATACACGTGATATCTCACTACACCTTCTCCCCCCTTGTGATATTTTGTGATATTTTCTCCCTTTCGAGCCTCACGTGATTAATGGACAATCCCTTATATTAACTATATTGAACGCTATAGGAAAGTAGGTAGGTACATACATACAGTTAATATTTTATCGAATGAATTGCGAGCTGATGTCATCCCTAATCCCTGTAATCTTTATTGATGTCGTCGAAAAATACTACAAAAGTATCAAATATATGTAAATATGCTCCTCACATTCAATTTTCAACCTTATGTATTCAATTATAAAGTAGTATTGAACTTTGTCGAATTAATGTGTGTAAGTTGGTTTTAGATACCTGTTGCGTAAATGTGAAGGTCTGAGCTGAGGTCCGTTCTCCGTTATAAAGTTCCAAGAAACAGGCGTTGGTTAGTTATTTTATGGTTTAGTAAGCTTCTGCCGCAGAATTTGTTTGCGACTTTTGATCGGCCTTCGAGGAAAAATTATTAACATTTCAAGGTCGATAAGATCTTGTATCACAATATTTAAAAATGTAACCTTTGTGGACTTGTGTTTCGAGTATAGTCAATTATGTATTTATACGGGAATTAACGCGATCACGAAATAGGTGTTCCATACCCTCTTTTCCAACATGTTTTTACAAGCGTCTGGTTACATTACTTAAACATACATAGGTACATTTTTTTTATATATCTACATTTCATCGTACTAACACCGCAAAACAAAGATTGTCGAATAAATATATCACTTACATGGTAAATAAAAGTTAGTTCTCAGAAACCCGTAACGAAATACCATACGAGAGCCATGCTCGGCACGTATGGGCCGGCTCAACCGGAGCGATACCATGGCCTCACAGAAAACCGGCAGTGAAGCAATGCTTCTATTGTTTTTGAGGAGGTGAGGTTATCGGAGGCCCTAACCCTTTCCTCTCCCCTATTCCCATCCTTCCCCTCTCCCCTATCTCCTTCCCTCTAACCTCCCCCCCTCTCCCGTCTTCCCCTACTCCCACCTTAAAGAGCGGCAAAGCACTTGTGACTCTTGAGTTCAAGTGCCCGTAGGCGGCGGTAGTCATTTACCATCAGGTGACCCGTCTGCTCGTTTACCCCCTACACCATAAAAAAAAAATTGAAAAAATTTCTTTCCTGACTTGAGTTTGTTAAAGTATTTAAATAAGAAAACTACAAAGATTCAGGCTTTTAAACATTCGCGTTCCATAATAATAAAATTATGTTAACGGGAAGATAAATATCGTAGTGACCGCGTTAATTCCCTTTACAATAATTATATTAAATATTCAGGGATCAACATTATATTCGTGGCCTGGATTCTCTCTCCTGAAATCTTACGCAGCATGTTTAAATTTGTATGAAATAATTTATTCCATGGCGCTGCTAGTATACAATATACTAGCAGCGCCCCGCGGTTTCACCCGCGTAAGTCCCGATCCCGTGGAAATATCTGGATAAAAAGTAGCCTATATGTTAATCCAGGTCTTCAGCTATCTACATACCAAGATCATTTCATCGCAATCGGTTTAGTAGTTTTGGCGTGAAAGAGTAACAAACATCCATCCATCCATCCAACTAAACTTTCACATTTATAATATTAGTGGGATTGAATTAAGTTACAAAAATGTATTTTTTTAGGTTAACCTAGTATGAGTTAATAGAGTAATTAAGTCTATCGTTACTAAGTATTAAACTCTCACGGTACATGATATGTAATTATATCATGTATATATTTTACACACCTTGCCTGACGTTTCGATCGGGTTGCACTGGCAGTGGTCGACCTGTGACCATGGCCAGGGCAACCTCGGCAACCAACTGAATACCTATTACGTGATCGCGTTACTTCCCATACATATACATAAGGCTGTCGTTATTTAATCATTTCTGCTGAAAAACTACTTATAGACAATCTATTGGAATAGCTTTGTTCATTGAAATTCACTACATGTGAGCAAACTTGTTTTTTTGGTAGACAAATAAACGTTACGTCATATACCTACTGTCTACATGCAAATGTGTAGTTTAAAACAAAAATGCGCCGAGATCGTCGCTTTTAATAAATTTTAAAGGGTCACATTTTTTGTGCATGTAATGCTACTATTTTTGTCACACTTTCGTTACTATTGTGATTGTGAGTATCTAAAGACACAAAGTATAATAATCCTTATTCTCGGACTAATAACTTAACTCATACCCTTTAAAAGCATTTTGTTGCGTTTTTTGATAATAAAGATAACATCAGACCTTATTAAACGGTAATAAAAATTATCAAACTAACATTTAAACAGAGTGCTGTACATAAATCGTACTCACCAGGTCAAGCAAGCAATGTACTTAGCATGATTTTGTAGAAATAATTGAAGAAGTTTGAAAGCTTTTTAAAGTTAAGACAATAAACAGCCACTATTTATATAGAAAAATCTTTAATCTGTAAGCTTTATTAAAATATACTTAAGTGACGTTGCATATGCGAGATCTAATTAAGATCACGGATATCCGGAACATCACTATCACATATTTGTGTATCCGCAATTTTCTTAAAAGTAATGAATGATTGACTGGCCTGTTGGTCTAGTGGTTAGTGACCCTGACCGCTATGCTTATAGGTCGTGGGTTCGATTCCCACCTGAGTCTGGGTGTTCTTTGTGTCAGGAGGACAGGAGTAATTCCTAATGCGGGAGTTGTCTTTTATTAAAAAAGAATCAATTTTCATTATGGTTTCGTATCCTACATTTCCTGGAAGCTTTTAGTATATAATACATTAAGTGTTTATTCGTTAATTTTTGTTCAATCAATTTCGTTGATATCGGTTTATTTTTAGTTAAAAAAATTATGTTTTAGTTGGGTCAGTAACTTTATGCGTAGACCTTTACTTAACTTAGACAACGTCTGTGAGCTTGTAGGTTAAGTTAAAGGTTATGCTTAAGGTGTACAAATGTTACGTAATTCAATTTATAGCTCTGTTAGTGCAAAGTAATATTCTGTGAACGTCTTTGAACATAAATTAAGTTTGAAGCGACAAATTAAAGGACAGCCAAGCCAGCAAGCACACGTGACATATCAATTTTAAATTCAAAATCTTCAGTTTAAAGATTTTGAACCTTTCAATTCATTGTACCTGCCATATTTTTGTTTGTATCTCGAATCGTATTAAAATTGAAATCTTTAGATGATAGATTATAATTATTGTTACATTGCATATGTCCTTTCAATATCGACCGAAGAAAGAAGCGAAGAAAGTAAAGAAGCGCTACAGTTCTATCCCAAATCATCAATAATAATTTTAGTCTAGAAAAGCTAAAAAACACACGCTAATAGCGAACCGTTATAAAGACTTCTACTATCCACCCAAGCCCAATCTGTTGGACTCGTCGAAACGAATTATATGAGCCCAAACTCGAGGGATTTGCTAGTAGCCACTGAAGAGTTCCACTATTCACCTTCTGGCGCCATCATCAGATCAGCTCCAAGACGCCTAATTATAGTATTGTCATCCGAACTACATATACATACAAAGTTTCAATTTGATACGACAATTAGAAGTAGGTTAAAATTGACTTTTAAGATTTGTGTACAAAGTTAACTGACTATCACTATGTGTCAATTTTCTAATTCAAATATCACTTGTAACTATCTAGTTACAAGTGAAGCCAATAAAACCGTGTTAAAGAAAAAAAGTGTGTGTGTACTTATGTACGCACGTAAGAAGTTATACTTCTTAGGCGTAACAAGATAAAAATCTTTCTAAAAATTTAATCCTTCGCGTTATCTTACGTTTGTAGAAAAAACGACACTAATAATAGAAAAAAATGTATTTAATACATTGAAAGTCTTATTGTAACGCATTATCTAGTTAAATAAAGTTTATTTACGTATCATACATAATAAATAATACATACCGTCAAACCATTTCACTTATAATTACAGTAAATTATCTTTAAATCAATAAATTGTTAAAATATCAGTCACCACAATATATTATTTGCAAAAATATATATTTATGTATATTTTATTCGGACTGATACAAAACACGTGTTGTAGGTTCAGAAACACTTGAATAAATATCGTGAAGTTGGTAACTTTTTTGAAAAACTAAAATGTTGACTAGATAACTTCAGGGTGTTGGTTTTTTGTGACGGTGTGCGCGCGCATCGTGAAAATGTACTCTCATCATTTTTTGCTAACGCACCAAATGAAGTATAACTTCAAAAATAGCTCTATGGTCATATCTCTAGCGATTCAATAAATTATTATATTGAGCCCGTTGTCAAATCACTCCGTAGTGCCGTATTAATGTCCCTGTAGTCGCTATTTGTTTAAAAACGCTTTTTATTTCTTATTTTTCACAATGTTTTCAACAGTGCAACAATTACCGTCCTAAATGAATTAACAAATATTGTGATACAATGTAGCCCTGATGATCCTACCATCAGAAAAGGACGGCATTACTGTGACAGCGTTACGGTGACCGGTGACTTTAATTCGAACAGAAAACCGTAACTCACCTATGTTCTTTTAGTTCGGTATAAAGATGTCCTTCGAATGATATTAAGGCTATTTACAACATGTTCATATATATATAAGCAGCATGCATAATTGCCTACCTACTATTGAACTCTGATTATCTAATATTTCATGTTAAATTATATTATTATAACTTCTAAAGTTTAACAGTATATAATTATACGGTATCATAGAAGGCGAGAGCGTACAAATTGTTTAATTTGAAACACACCGACCAGTCGGAAGACAAGTGGCATTTGGAGTGCCATGTCGGCCGTTCAAGCTATTATGCTAATTTACAATTTGTCGCTTGGGATTAAGTATAGGTGTTTGATAATGTCAATGTGGAGGTAGAATACACGACATTTAGATAATATGCGTACTGTTATACTAATACACAATGGTATTTTTGTTATTTTTATTGTAAGCAGGTGCTTTTTGTGGTAAAACGTGCGAAATTACTATCCTTCTACCACTTATCTCTTTTTAACCGACTTCAAAAAAGGAGGAGGTTCTCAATTCGACTGTATGTTTTTTTTTATGTTTGTTACCTCAGAACTTTCGACTGGGTGAACCGATTTTGATGATTCTTTTTTTATTTGAAAGCTGGTGCTTCTCATGTGGTCCCATTTCAAGTTCTGACAATGTCATCCATGAGAAAACCATATATAAGTCTTTAATGGAATAGTTTTTTTTTTGTTGAAGTCGGTTTTTTTTTTAAAGAATTATATCTTAAAATGAAAACACTGCTGTATAAAGTAGCGGTACAATTTGATTTTAAATATGTATATATATTTAGGCTCAAGCCTTATGTCCATCTAGGGTAGGCTGAGACAATAGAGCGGCATTTACCAATAATCTGACATACACTTCAGAGCATACATTAGACCTTTCATTTTATTTTAATCTATACTAATAGTATAAAGCTGTTTGTTTGTTGGGTTGAACGCGCTAATCTCAGGAACTACTGGTTCGAATTTAAAAATTATTTTGTGTTGGATAGTCCATTTATCGAGGAAGGCTATGGGCTATATAACACCACGCTACGACCAATAGGAGCGGAGCATCAATGAAAAAGGTTGCGAAAACGGGGAAAAATTACAAACGCGGATGAAGTCGCGCGGGTCAGATAGTTCTTAATATTATTGTTTTATACAAATCTCACGTCTGTATCGCCGAAGGGGTAGGCAGAGGCGTATTAAACACCTTTTATATTATACAGGGTGTAAGTGACACCGCACCGAATCCTGAAATAGTGTATTCATCACACATACAGTGAACACTCTAAAAAAGTTTAACAGCACTTAACACTACATTTACAACCGCACCATACTCTCGACCTCACAGATAACATGTAAATAACAGTAAAATAGTACATATACTTCAACATAGTAAATAATTTAAAATAATGTAAGCTGTGTCCTCTAAAAAGCGCAAAGAAAACATTGTAAATATGTAACTGTATAATATTTAGCATCATTTACCTGACTTTATGTAATACTAGCAGTGCCCCGCGGTTTCACCCGCGTAAGTACCGATCCCGTGGGAATATCGGGATAAAAAGTAGCCTATGCGTTAATCCAGGCCTCCAGCTATCTACATACCAAGTTTTATCGCAATCGGTTCAGTGGTTTTTGCGTGAAAGAGTAACAAACATCCATCCATACATCCATCCATTCATCCATCCAAACTTTTACATTTATAATATTAGTAGGATGTTTTTATAAATATGTAAATAATGATTGTAATAGATACTCAAGTAATCACTAAAACTCTGTATCAAATAGCAGAGCGTATCACATCGCAATAAACTCCCATGGGGAGTCGTTAACCTTCCAAGGAAAAAAATTAAGTTACCGCAAAATTTTCTTAAAAAGGGGTACAAAGACTTCTCTTCACGTATTAATATAATTTATGTATTTACGGGAATTAACGCGATCACGACAAGGTATTACATACCTCTGAATTGCCTGACGTTTCGACCAGATTGCACTGGCCGCGCTAATTTCACAGGCTGAATTCAGAGGTATGTAATACCTTTTCGTGATAGCGTTAATTCCCGTAAATACATAAATAAAATTATTCTATTATTAGTCATATAAATATGATTCTACCGTTTTCAAAACTGATAAACAGTAACGCCCAATCAATGTTATCACAATTGAAAAGGAATATTCAAACCAATTTAGAGAATGTAAGGCTTATTTCAATTAGTTAACTTCTCAATGGGCTTTTGAGGTACGCTCAAGTGAACTCAGACCACAAATTATTCAAGGCTGAGTGTATTATTTGATTAGACGTCAGTTAAATTAATATGTTCATTTTGAAATAAAGGTTTGTGAAACTTCCAGATTCCTAACATTTTTTTAATTCTAATATAGTATTGCCTCATCATCCTCCGCGCTTTTTCCAACTAAGTTGGGGTCGCTTTTCAGTCTAACTACGATACGGCCGAACTTTGATATTTTACGTGAAGCGACTACCGTCAGACCTCCACAATCCAAGTACTAAGCGATATCGAAGTTCTGTAGTTGGTCCAGGTTGTCGAACTTTTTAGGGCTCCAACTACCGGTAACGAATGCCACAGATGTTTGTACGGTACCCGGGACCGACGGTTTAACGTGCTCTCCGAGGCACGGAGGCGTCTCAATGACTGACCTGGCTAGTATTACTTAACTTTGTAATGTGGTAATCTACTCGGTTACCACTTAGCCAAGAGCCCCTAATATAGTATTGCCTATGGGTAAAATAATTTTTTAACAGGTCGCATGAAATTAAGTATAAATATGACTGAATAAAAAATCATGGTCACTATTTCCAGGTTTGTTAGACTTTGTAATTGTTAAACCAAACGTTAAAAGTAAATGATTCGATAATAGCAAAATGTGACGTCACAAGTTGTTGTTTCATACAAGTTTTTACAGAACGTATCGTTTTGACGACGAGTTGCGAGTTAACTACCGGATCAAATATGACCTTTTTTGTGAAATAGAGGGGAAAGGAGCAGACAGTTCACCTGATGGGAAGTGACTACATTCATGACAGTGAAACCAGGAAAAATGTATGATCTAAATTTCTACGCGAAAGAAATCACTTGCCACACCTAGTAAATAAATAAATTAAATAACTTCCTCTACCAACGACTTCCACAATAAGCAGTCCACCAAATTGGTGTAAGCACAAGTAGCACCAATCAGGGAACGAATGTTTAAGGAAAAATTTGTGTTAGAAGTGGTTGCCTGTAAGTAAGTGAACACAAGGCATGTCTGTACATTATTATCTAGATGTAACAAAAGTGTATCATTTGTTTGCGATCCAAATAAAAAAAAAAAAATGTAGTGGTTTATTATCCTCAGCCTTGTTTGACAGGTAAATAATGTAAATAAATCATTAAACCTGCAACTTTAGGCTATCTCCTGCATTCCCGGAGGCTTCCTTCTTAGGGTATCCCGGGTCCCTTGCAATAGACCCACTTGTGACGGAACACCGTGTGGTTTTAGTCGGTTCGATTCCGACATACCACCTCACCGTTAGCTCCGGTGAGGTGATGACCCGTGGGGGTTTCCACACGAAAAAAAAAAAAAAAAAAAAAGGCTATCTCCTGCAATACAACCTACAACTATATTTTGCACTTTAACCAGCTTTAAAATACAATTATCTACTAATTTGTTAACAAAGAACAAAACTTAAAAGTAGCCATATGCTAAGTATGTGACGTCACATGAACCGACCCGACCAAGGTTTACAATAAACTTGTTAGAGATCCCCCCTTTCCTGCTTCCGCCCCCCTCATTATGTAAGACTTCGTCGCATATGTCTATCCTACCGCAACAATGTATTCTGAATCACGACACAAATCAAATATAACAAGACCTCGTATTCTTAAGTTAATCACAGCACATAAGGGGTCAAGTTATACCGGATATTAGCACTCACACGTAGAGATTTCTTAGCACACTTGTTAGAGGAATTTAAACTCTATTTCAACATGCTAAGATGAAAATACACTTGTTGGTATATTAAACGTGGGTGAGTGCAACGTGCATGATATCGCACCAAGTGATGCGAACGATATTCTCTGAGTTATGTACTTGATGGGGCCTTATGAGATTTATGTTTTCAATAAACTCTGTTGTTTAATACACAGTTATACATCTTTTATTTGTATGCAAAGCTAATATGTTACGTTAATATGAACATCTTTGATATTCGAATGAACTTCGTAACGGTTGATTTTTGTATATCTGGAATCTGGATTTCATCCATGTATTAATTATGACTAGCGACCCGCCCCGGCTTCGCACGGGTGCAATGATGATACTAAATATACTACAGACTGTCTTTATATACAACGTTCACAGCTTTTTTGTCATTAGAGAATACAAACATGTTTTCTTCAAAGGTTACTCTTGAAAGAGCGACATATAATTAATTGGTCATGTGAAAAACACTCAACGCTCAAATCTAAGCCTGCAACATTGAAAGTTTGACCCTGCAACCGCGCCGCAACCGCTATGTCCCTGCATTTTAAATCTGTAATATCTTCGAAAATATTCATTGAAATTACATGCTGTAAAGGGCCATTTTCATCTATATTTTATGCAAAATGTATTTAAGGTACTTCATTGGATAAGGATTAATACTGTATTGCTTAAAATTGCTTCGTAAATAAGCCATTATTTCTCGTAAAAAGTAAAGGATAAAAAATGGTTATTGTGGGTTATCTCTAAGAGATAGACATATACCATCGCGGACTTTTTTGTAGATCTTTTTAAGGTGTACAATACTGTGGTACATTATGTGTTATTATTATGTGTTATCAGTGTTTCTCTACTATATTATGCATGTATTATACATATAAACCATCCTCTTGAATCACTCTATCTATTAAAAAAAACCGCATCAAATTCCGTTGCGTAGTTTTAAAAATCTAAGCATACATAGGGACAGACGGACAGCAGGAAGCGACTTTGTTTTATACTATGTAATGATAATTTACTGTGATTATAAGTGATAAAAATGGTTTTTACATATTACTTTGAGTACGTTTGTAGAATTTGAGGTTAGTTAACGGCATGTATTATTTATTATGATATTTAAATAAACTTTATTTAACTAGATAAAAGTATAACTTCTTACGTGCGTACATAAGTACACACACACTTTTTTTTCTGAATTTGTGCAACAAACCTTCTTTTTCTATAAGGTTGCATCTCATCTACATACGTACGTCTCCTGCATATATAATTGTTAGAAAAGAACCCACTTGCGCTCCCAATTCGTTCACAAATCTGCTGTTAGCTATCGTTTTACAATTTTTTGACAAATTTGCCATTTTCCTTTTCCTTAAGAATATAATGTATATCCTTTTATATACCCAAACCAAACTAAAATAGCTTGTACTAAAGCTTCTAGAAACTAATAAACAAAAAATGCTTAATAAATTTTTTTGAAAGTGTTTAGACATTTTTTTTTTAAAGACAACTCCCTCATTAGGAATGACTCCTCCGGGAGACATTACAAACATACAAACAATGGACACAAAAAACACCCAGACTTTAGTGGGAATCGAAACCACGACCTATGGCATAGCAGTCAGGGTCACTAAACCCTAGGCCAACAGGCCAGTCCATTAGACATCTATCATAAAGACCGGATCAAATATATTCGTATAAATATTTCAAGACAATACTAGGTAAACATAAGTAAGTAGACAGGCCGGTAGGGGTTGATCAGGAAGAACAAATCCTGTTAAAGTTGGTAATATTCTGAAGAAAGAAAAAGAAACAAGAGTAGTACCTACCCGAAACCCGAGGGCTTGTTTGTTTGAAAGGCTTATGATAATAGAGCAAGCTAGAAGCGAAGTATGTAATGATAGAAGTATGTGGCGGGCTGTTGTCCCTGCCTATAGACAAATTCATGCATGAAAATAACACACTCCGGGTCACATACCTGAAAACCTCGGTAACTTTGTATCGTGAGAGAGCCATGCTCCCCCCCCTCCTCCCTCCTTCCCTTAAGGTGGGATAAAGGTCGGCAACGCACTTGCGACTCTTGAGTTGCAGGTGTCCATGGGCGGCGGTAGTCATTTACCATCGGATGACCCGTCTGCTAGTTTGCCCGCTATATCATAAAAATAAAACTAAGAATGCCAGCTTGATGAAATAAATTGTGATTAGAAATAGACAATTAAATGCTTCTTAAATGAAAATATGTTACTAAGCCAGCATTATTAGTTTCTGAGATTTTCAGGTATTATTATTTTACCCGGATTCATTGCTCTCGAGTGTATTTCTATTGCCCGGGAATGGCAAGAATTGAGTCAGGGACCCCTGACCCCGGTACCACATAGGTATTGTGTGATGGCAAGTAGACGGATGCGTATCTCATATATCTAGATCAGTCGTTAAGATATCGTTAGTACCCATTTGTATCACTACCTACTTTTCTCTGCGTGGAAATGAAAACGCATAATAACTTTGATTACTGTACTGATTCTTAACTCTAAGTGATATATTATTAAGGTTTATTAAGGGCACTAGTGCCATCTATTTTCTTCATACTACAACTCTGCCAACAAGCACATACTTGCTCGTACACTATAAATATAAGAAAGACCAATTGTGTTCGAATGTTAAGGGATTGTCCATTAATCACGAAATATCACAAGGGGGTAGGGTGTAGTGAGTTATCACGTGTATTTATTTTTTCCTAGAACGAGCGATTATATCTGCATTTAAAAATAATATCTTGATAATTTTAAATATATTTTGAACTTAAAAAAACGTGATTTTTGCTAGGGGGGAGGGGATAGTTTCCTAGTTAGTAGGTTAGTACCTCACCACGTATCAAAAGGGGGGAGGGGGTTAAAAGATGCAAAAAAAACATCACGTGATTAATGGACGACCCCTAACGGGTTTGGGCTTCCCGGCAATAAGGAATTAGAGTTAATGCGACTCTAACCTGTTTGAGCTATTGCTTACACCCGTATAAACAATATCCCTTTTCTTCCATTCTTTCTTCTTACCTAAATATACTATTATACCATATATATATATATATATATATATATACCTGCTTTTGCCTTACAATAGACTCCCAAATTTTCACATCTTCATTTTCAAAGTGTCCGTGGTTGACGGCAATAGACTTGCCTCCTATTACGTGTGTGGGACCAAATTATAGCTTCTTTTTGTTTTTTTTTTTGGCAAAATGTGGTACCCGTTCGGGGATACATTATTACGGGATACGGGATTAAGTGTGAGTGTATGTATGGTCCGATTCCCACCCGGGACAAATAATTGTTTGATGAGCATGACCATTTGTTCTGTGTCTGGGTGTAATTTATCTATGATATGTATGTATTTAGAAATATATTAGTATGTTTCCGTGGCTGGCGTGAATATGTTGACATGTCTAAAATTGCTATTTTTCAGGGTGGCCATTTTTAAGTTTTGAGGTTATATGTATATGTTGAGATGTCAA
Organism: Euplagia quadripunctaria; assembly: GCA_963859945.1. Lineage (NCBI taxonomy): Eukaryota > Metazoa > Arthropoda > Insecta > Lepidoptera > Erebidae > Euplagia > Euplagia quadripunctaria. The sequence goes on along the minus strand of OY982567.1, from coordinate 23,310,155 downwards.
GTAACGAATATTTTTTTGGTGACCGAGTGTAAGTTGATGTAAGAAAATATCAATGTTCATTCACAAAATCATGTGAATCGTTAATTTGACATGAGGTTTTGTCAAGTTAGACACTTTAAAATGCGAAATGTCAACATGTTTCCAAAGTCGATTTCTCCAAAATTCATGTAAATTTGCAACTGTAAATTTTTTTCATATGAATTCCTAATGCGTAGGAGGTATTATGCCAGTAAAAAAACAAAAAATGCAAGTCGACATGTCAATAAGTTCACGCCAGCCACGGGTTTATCAGCAGTCTGGTTATCATAGTACAGGCTCTGGCTAGTTTGGGATCAGACGGCCGTGTGTGAGAGGTGTGAAGTTATTATTATTATTAGTGTAACCTTATTTACCTTCCACCTCTAGAGGCGTATGGATCTCTTGACCAAAGGACTACTAGCGTAGTGTTGGTTAGTCACAGTTGTTTGTTGGGTGGAGGTACGCCCGTAGTCGGATAGCTCTGACTTGAGCGAAATCTATTGTAGAAATGTACACCATCATTTGTAATTTTTTTATACACATAATTTTGTATTCAAGCCCATTGTGCTTCTAAACATCCAAAACACTGTTAGTATTACTCATATCACGCGTTCCCAACCCCTCCCCGCCACCTCTACTGGACTCTGTTGCCCCAACTCACCATTAGATAATAAAACACTGTGATAGAATGGTGGAAGTACTTCGCGATCATGAAACTTCAGTTGAAGCTTCTATTCTGTCCTTATTAATTAAAACTTAGAAAATGATTCCACATAACTCATGTCTTTGAACTCATTTGGTGCTGAAACTGTTAAACCCCTAAAGAAAACCACAGTTGACCCAGAATCCAGTAATCCAAAACTCTCACTCAAAGAATATATAATATGTTCGTGAAATAAATTATACCGTTAAGCTAATGTAAATTGTAAATCTAACCTTGGCAATAACCATAAGCAGTCATTTAGTGCAACCGAGTTTTATTTTAGGCCGAAAGAAATACAGACCCGTGAAGCCGGTTCACCTTCAAATACCGAATGTATCTAAAAGTGCATTCATAAGGCAAGATGTTCAATCGTCAAGGCTGACATCTGTGGAATGCGGAGAGATCGTTTTGTGGCGCAACCAGGTTTTGCAAACGTCTTGCTTTGAACCTAGTTACTAACACTTCACTCCTATAGTGAATCAGTAATGCATTTTTTTGTATGTCTTCGTAATTTCTTTTCTAGGTCAGCACGTGAATAATGCAATGATGTATTTATGTAATTTAAAAGTTGCCAAATAGTGTCCGAAACGTTACCGGGGAAACTAAAACACAGCATATTTTTGATCTATTAATAGTACTATTATGTATATTGAAGATATTAGTACTAATATATATTTGACAATATAAAGACCCACGCTAAATCATTACAGTCCTGTCCATCCAAAGGTTGTCTAAAAGATATTACTTGTTGTGTGATGTGATAAGGCCGCCTATTGTATAATAATATCTGTTTTTTATATATCTTTATTTGATATATACTAGTAGATACCACTCACAAAAGTTTTGATTCGGATATTATTGAAGTCGACAAACCCCGGTGGAACAGCTGAGTGCTATCTGGTTTAGGGTTCCGTACCTCGAAAGGAAAAAACGGAACCCTTATAGGATCACTTTGTTGTCCGTCCGTCCGTCCGTCCGTCTATCTGTCTGTCAAGACCCTTTTTCTCAGGAACGCGTGGAGGTATCAAGCTGGAATTTATATCAAATACTCAGGTCTACTGTCCCTTAGAGCTGTGAAAAAATCAAACTTCTAAGCCAACGCAATCAAATTTCCGCAAATTTTCGACACTCGCAAGGGAATCAAAACCTACAGGGTACTTCCGGTGAACTCAGAATCTTGAAATTTGGTAAGAAACAAGGTTTGACAGCACAAGTAAAGGAAAAAATCCGAAAGTCGTTAATTTGTTTTTATATCCCACTAGCAACCCGCCCCGGATTCGCACGGGTACAAATTATACACCTAAACCTTCCTCATGAATCACTCTGTCTATTAGTGAAAACTGCATGAAAATCCGTTCAGGAGTTTTTCAGTTTATCGCGAACAGACAGACAGACGCGGCGGGGGTCTTTGTTTTATAATATGTAGTGATATTTAGTGAAGATTTTTATAATATGATTTTTTTTCATCATTAGTTCAGCTACATGATATTATGATGATTCTAAACACAAAAACCTCATAAAGTAATAAAAGGAAACAGAAACACTATTCGTTCCTACAATTTTCGAGGGTTTCTCTCAATTTTATCAGGATCCCATCATCAGATTCTGACTTCCTTGACATGGGACCACCCTTGAGGTACCCTATGTAACAAAAAAGTATAATCAAAATCGGTTCGGCCCGCCAGCCGCTCTGCCCCCGCTTTTTAAATCTCTGATATCTTCTAAGATATTCATTTTTATTATATGCTTTAAAGGGCAATTTTGATCTACATGAAATGCACAACGTATCTAATGTATTTAATTGGATAAGGAATAATACTGTATTGTTTAAAATAGTTTGATAAATAACCCATAATTTTTTTATAATATGTAAAAGATAAAAATAGTTACTGTGGGTTATCCTTAGGCGATAATCATATACCATCGCGAACTTTTTTATTGATCTTTTTAAGATATACAATTCCGTAGAACATTAATTTGATCTATCTCGTAAGGTTTAGCCAGCGTTTGCAATGTAAGCGCACAAAAATATGTTTGTTACGACATGACATTACAAATCTTTGAATTTCTCGACTTTTCTCTACAATAATATGCATGTATATTACATATAAACCTTTTTCTTGAATCACTCTATCCATTGGTGAAAACCGCATGAAAATCCGTTCAGTAGTTTTTCCGTTTATCGCGAACAGACATATAGACAGACAGACAGACAGACAGACGCGGCGGGGGACTTTGTTTTATAATATGTAGTGATAAAAAATAGTTTTTTTGTGATTACAAACTTATATTTTGCGGTTGGACTGTTGACTTTGTCGTACATCGCAGCCGCAAAGTTAAGTTTGTCTTTCGAAAAAGACGTATTTCGTTTGTTTGCTTACGGAACCCTCGGTGCGCGAGTCAGACTCGCACTTGGGCGGTTTTTTTTTTGTAAGTGAATAGGGTCGCTATGTGTGGGAGGATAAAATGTCCTAAATGAGTAGGATTCGTTTAATTCTATTGCCACCATTTACTTGGCGATTAATTCAATCAACACTCACCATTCCTTCATCGGACTACTAGACGCAGACAGAGGTACCATCCTTTCATTGTCGAAACACCGAAATGTAGAAAATTCCTATTTGTTTTGGGTTGCCAAGGTCTGGAATGAGCTGCTTGCGTCTATTTTTCCAGACAACTATACTACTGGAACCTTAAAGAATAGAGTGATTAGGTTTCTCTTGGATAGGCGTGTACCATCTTCGACTTCATCGTCACTTTCCATCAGGTGAGTTTGAAGACAAACGCCTACTCCTTAACAGAATATAAAAATAAAATATCTCCATGCATTGTCATAATAATACAATAGATTTGAAAGTCTTCTTACTGTAATGGAATCATGCGATCCGTTCTACAGTGTCTTTCATTGTTATGTAGCTAAGTATTGACGAAGGCGTTATCTATTTCGCAAAACTGCTCAACGGTTCTTTTGTTATTTTAGAAACAACACCTACTTACTCAATATTTCGACAGCCTATTACTATAGATTGTAAATAATCGTAAGTCGCAGGTCATCTATCATTTCAGGGGCTAATGGTGTTGTGAGAGGGTAACGAGATGTACATTGTCTTTGAGATGAGTTGATTTATAAGCTGTGGTGAATTGACCACTTATATTAAGTACTATCCTGATGTAATAAGATACGAATATAAATAAACATCATATACTTGTTATAAGTAGGTTTGTATTAAACCATGTATTTATATTTAAAACATTTGTACGTTTTAAGAACGTGATTTTAAACTGGCGATGCTTGTGGTGAATGGCCGGCCTTGATGTCATTGGTTCGCTTAGATACTTTTTTAAATTTTTTTCTTATTTGGTATTTTTATCTTCTACCGTAATTTGAGAAAAGAGACATAGGTTACATCATTTAAGCACACACACAAAGAAACAGAACAGAGACATAGCTTCATACAACCGCACTACGATAGGTACACAACTACAAGTAATAATGTTTATTACAACGTCAAATACTTCTTTATGAGTAGTTTGTTACAAGATTTAGTTTGTGTTGTTCAAATTCTAGGAACTCTGACTAATTACAATTCCGTGTTACTTACCGCTCTATAAGGAAAACTTTTAATTTTTTAAATGCAAATCGTGAGACTTTGTTGAACAAAATTGACACGGTTTCACGTACGCCTGGACCGGTGACAGAAATGTGCAGCGTTGGACAATATTTAAAGTACGGCATTATAATAAAATAACTTTAGCCCTCAGCTTGGTTTACTTGCACGATTCTAAGGACAAAGAAAATAGTTATCCGTGAGGTACCGTTATTTTCTCAAAATAATAGTCATTCAGGTTGCCGCGTGACAGAGAGACAAAATTTGTAATTAGGGTAATAAGAATTAGAGATGAAACGAATATCCGGTCACTATCCGGATTTATACTTATTTTTACTTTTGGCATTCAGGATAGGCAATTACCAATGTTTAACCAGATATCCGGCTATCCGGCCTCAATTTTGGTATCCGTTTCATCTCTAAAAACCTTTCAATAATTATGATATGTAACCGAGACGTAATCGAAGTCATGTTTATAAAGTACATTTTGTTCACCTGAAGTTTCTATTGAATTGCACCAATCGCTGTCACGGTTGAATTTGACAGTTGACAGTATACCCGCGACCACGATAGCTCGCTTGGCGATGACTAAAGTGTTTGCAAATCTTAGTGGTCTATAATAGACCGCGTTATATAGACGGTCATACTTGCAAGTTACTGTCATTTAACCATCGGGCGTAGATGCCACTTCCTCATATAAATTTAACAAACGCAGTTCACCACCACATCTCCTACGGTATGCCGGTGGCCAAGATTTCGCAATTTCGGGAGCGAGACAGCCCTGATAACATTACTTCCAGGACCATCGTTTATAAATGTAACTATCTCTGATTTATAGCGTTCATTCATATCGCAAATGAAACATTTTTCCGCGAGGCTTACCCTACGATACGTACTAAATATTCGTTATTGCGAACCATATGTCATTTAATTCAGCTTCGGTTTTCCCTTTGAGCTATAAATATTCTGCTGCAGAGTTTTTATATGCAGATTTGTGAATCGCGACATTCATTATGCGACAAACGACAGTGAGTTGCGACTTTTTCATACTTATGGCGGTGCTTATGCATGCGGCGTTTATTGAAGCAAAATTGTTCACGAGCCAAATTTTGTCAACAGTTTAATTAAATGTAGGTATGTTTAGATACTTGTTGGGAAAATTTCAGTTCCATTCAGTCCATTCTGTGAGATACAGTATCATCAACTGTATCCTTCAGTCAAGAGTTTAGATCGTCTAGTTTAAAAATTCACGCTTTACCGTCGTTAACGATTTACTGGCTCTTTAGACAAGACGACAGGAGCACTCTTCGATTAAACCGCAAAGACGATGACCGTACCAATCAGTATTTTAAAATAATATATACGGTTTTTTATTGAAATGTATTTTACTAATTTATTAGAAGCTGTTATAAAATATCGCAAAGGTTCCGGAACATTTTGCCGCGAATCCGGAGAATTCAGTTAAATGTTATTCTTACCTAAAACAGCATGATTTTTTCTACAAATGCGTCTATTTACTAAAAAAAAGTTTATTTCTTTATTCTTTTATAAGGAAACTTAACCATTTGGTACTAAAATATCTTTAACAGTCGTATCATGAATGTCTCGCATTACGCAATACGAGAAAGTATCGAATGTCATTTTTCAATTATCGTCCCATCACTGTTTAATTACCAGCCGGCAATACGTTCCTGGAAATATTGCTTTAGGTACTTGCCACATATTTTTTTACTTAATTAACTACATTATTAACTCTTCAGTTTTCTTTTAGATTGAAGTTTGAAATTAATGAAAATGTAATTATTTTTATACTTAGGTGGCTGCGCTACGTTAATTAAGATCACTCAAGTATCACTCGAATTTATAATAATATTAAAAATAAAAAACTACCTATAAACAGTGGTCCCAGTATTTTTAAGTCTAGCTTTCTTTCCTGATGAGCTGACGCCTCTGCTGTTGTCACTCAGCTGCTACAACGCTCACTGTCTCACTACACCCACACACACACACACACCTACACTTACGATCTCAATCGATGTGACGTTCGTCTCTGTTAAATGAATAATAAAGCCACAGCCTTATGAAGAACTAGCTGCGGTTTACCCGTGTAAAAAGTAGCCTATGTGTTTATCCAGGTGTCCAGCTGTGTACTACTAGTAAGTTCTGTAGTTTTTGCGTGAAAGAGCAACAAAAATCTCTTACATCCTCACAAACTTTCACGTTTATAATATTAGTAGGATTTGCGATCAATGGATTGCCACTTTCCTGAACTAAACTACTACGAACTAAATTATACCACTACTAACTAAATTCGAAGGAACTTTTTCAAAAAAAAAACCCTCAAATTTGAGTGATTGATTAGGCAGTTGTCATATTAAGCCGTGTGCATATAATTTGTAAGTTCATGTAAAATAATATGTTGTACTATAATCTTATGTTAGAGGGTGTGTACTTCCCGGTAACATCCAGTGCGAGGTACAAGTACGGCATGTATGCGACCCTGAACTGCTCAAATTATTGTTACACTGCCCAACCCATCCGTCTAAGCAATATCCCTTTCCAGGAAGGAAACTTCACTCTAAACTCTTACCTATCTTTCCATTTCAACATAATCCCAAGTCTGGGCCTGCCCCCTACTACCATATACACCAAGTTATAGTTGGTAAAATGCAGGTGTTTAATAATAATAATCTAAAATGTCTCTAGCTACCCCTTCGGGTATACAGGCATGAGTGGACGTTAACTGTATATGATCAGGCGGTTCGTTTACTTGTTTGCCAAGTTAGTAGTATAACGAGTGTACAACCTGTCCAATCTGGTTTGTGAGTTACGGTGGGTGCGTAGACGCGTAACGCGTAACTAGCGCGCTGCGGCGCCGGCGCCGACCATTGTCAACGTTACGGACGGCGAATGCCCACGTGTTATTGACAGTATTAGGCTTTCAGTTACATTTTCTTGTCTGTCTCTGAGTAAAAAGAAAATTTACGAGATTCCCCCACACGACACTTGCACATTTCAACTCAATGTAAACTTGGATTCTTAAGTTTGTTACGGCGTTTCTTCTCTACGTTCATTGGAATGCCGGCATTATGTAGTTTCACCAGCACTAATTGACGTGTAAAAGTGTATGAAAAGATCTACATATTAGGAAAAATAAATTAATTCTCATTCTTCTAGCAAACTTCTGGTATCTATTGTTTCACAATTAACCATAAAATTATTCCGAGAACGATCGACGCAAGATTTGACTGCAACCGACACAAAGTCTGTCGAAATTTTAGCATCGAACGACTTCAAACAAATTTTCGAAATTTTGTACGAAAACTCAGAATTATGATAAGTTTACGATTTCAGGGAATGTCTGTAAACCGAAATGAACTGCAGCAAGACGTCTTAAGATGTTGGAATTTAATTATTGTTACATATTTTAGTGACCTGCGGTTTCTCATTAGATCTATATTGTTTAACAAACTCTTGAGAAACATCAAACAAGTACATTGCCCACTAGTTAATGACTCTTCACTTCTAGACTGCATTACACATTAGCCGAGTTAACGCTAGAAAACTCTCAACTTGGAGCAACCTCTAGAGAAACCTGTTACATCTGCCATGGGAATTTATTTAAGTTCTTCACCCAAACTACGTGCATGAATTTTTCAAACTACGCAGAAACTTTCTGTTTGAAATTTATGAGACTTACAGGACAACCAACGTTGAGCTTTTTAATTTATGTATATAATCTGCAGTTACTATGAACGGAACTTAATTAATATTAAATTATCACTCACGATCATTTATTGAGCGTCTTTAAAATTCGTACATAGGACGTACGTAGACGTCAATACACAATAACACCATCTGGACGTCTTACAAAAGAAATGTGTGTTCTAGCAATGATATAAAAAGGTCAGTACACTGCTTACCAAGTGTCGGGGCCAGGTGTGAACACACTTGCAATTGATCGATGTTTGTTTAATTAAATAGCTTGTAATTACAGGTTTTGTAAAGGTTAAATCGTTACCGAGCTGGTTAGCTGTGATAGATATTTGCACATTGAAATCAGGGGCGCTATGAGCCCATATTTCGAGCAAATAAATATATCTATCTATATATGTATGAAGTTAGCGGTATGTAATTTCTTTATTGAATATGTTGTGTTAATGTCCTCGTGGAATGGGAAAGCTTTCTTGTCCGTAGACTTAATTTGAATTGTTTTTTTATGCCGATGGCCGTTACCCAGCTGTTCATTAAGTACGCAAGCGCGTACGGTATGACGTTCGTTTACACGTAATGTTTGCGTTTAATACTTCAGATTTTGACATGTGACGTCACGAAGGTTATGACCCACCCCTTGTCACACAATGTCACACTTCGTTGATCCCCTCCCTCCCCTTAAAGTGTGAAATTTATGGATTGCACCTAATGACATAAACAACAATGTCGCGAGATCTTTTGATAGATTACATTTACTGTAAAAAAGGCTCTCGTACTGACAGATAGCATAACGCAGGCGACCTGTAAATATATATGTAAATCATCAATATTGAACTTTACATACATACTGCTGAGACCCGGGTAACGTAGCTTGAGGACCCAGGACTTCAGGGTCGCTTGTGAAAGGAGAATAATTGAAACACTCACTAGCTCGTAAGGATATAATCAGTCTGCAAGCTTATCACATTTAACATTGATGATACAATATAATTAATATCTTGATCACATTTTTATATTTCTTCGGCGAACCGTTCTGACGTTCACGGTCGCTCTCATCTGACATCAACCTATTCTCTCAATTATACATTTAAAAATAATTCTATATAATACAGTACAGAATATCACCTGCCAGTACTAAGGTATACCACAAAGGCATGACAATACATATATTAAATAAAGAGTTGTTTTCTTATTTAAATGTGTTTTTGAAGTACATTAGGTTAATGTCCTATTCATTTATCTGTGATTTAAGGTACAAAGTGGTCTATCTTTAGGTTGAATATTATTTGAGCGACAACAAACAACAAAAACATTGAGCGCTCTCAATGTCATTTGAAAGTATTTAAAAAAAAAATGGCAGGGGTTAAATTTACAGAATAAAATCTGATTGTGATTTCTACAACTAATAAACAAGCCCCAAAACCTGCTTGAGGCAAAATGGTAAGGAATTCCTGCAAATACAACTCTGGTGATATATCTTATCGCCTGCATTATATCGCGACCTACCTATCCTCTGTCCTCTATGAAGTAGAGATGCTACCTTAGCCTAGAGGCACTCGAAAGCCTTTATAAAGGGCTATGATAATAAAGTATCCAAAGAACTTTTAGAGCTCAAAAGATACAAAACCTGTGCAGTAACAAACTCATGTTACTGCACAGGTTTTGTATGTTCGTTCAGTTTGCAGTGTCCGGTGAGGACTCCCTCACCGGACACTGCAAACTGAACGAACATATGTTCAACCTAAAGTTGGGTGAGAACACAATATGCAGATTCTGTCAAGAGGCAGAAGAAACTGCAATGCATATTCTATGCTCTTGTGGCCTACTAATGCGGCACCGAAGTATTAACCTAGGGTTACACATCATGCAACGGCAGGGAATACAAACAATCACTGCTGAAAGGATCTGGAGGTTTCTCGAAGCCATAAGTCTGAGCAGTGAACTGTAAAGCAAAAAAGTGCGCTACAAAAGACCAGAAATGGTCGAGGTGGCACTAGGCACTTAAAGCGATAATAAAAATAATAGCCTAGAGGCTCTTGTACAAAAAAAACTTACGGTGAACATACATTATGATTCTACGTCCATATTAGATATACGTTGTCAAGCTTCTCGATATTTACCTACGATTAACCGCTATTTTTTTAAACTATTCTAGTCCATTCTAAGGTTGCCAGGGAAAGGATTACTCACCCTTTGTATTCTCGTATGTGTATGCTCTCAAAAACCTTGATATAACCAACATTACCTATCCATCCATTTTCATATTATTATGGGAAATATAATATAATTCATTGCAGAAAAGAGCTTACGTACTGTTCAAGAACTATTTCAACTCAACCTTTGATATTTTCAGAAATTAAGTAATAAAAAAAGTAAAAATAACATTGTATCTAAAAACACAAAGGAAAATTAAAATCAAAGGTCACGCTATTTGTTTAAAGTCGGTGCGAGCTTTTAATTAAAGAGAATAAAACAAAATTAGTATTTAGACCAAACAATGAATAACTTCGCTTTTTTAAGTCGGTTAATTATATTACTAGTAGAGATTTGGCTATCGGTAATAAGAGCTTTTAGGTAAATGGTTGATAATAGCCGTTGGCTGATGACGGCTAAGGCTTTTATTGCTTATGATAATGGTCGATAGGTTTCAGGGGTCGATTACCGACGTTAGTTGATGCCGCTATACTTTCTCATTACTTGAGAGTATTTGCTCGTAAATGTCTATTATGCTGGTCAATCGACTGAGGGGTTTCTGTCAAAGATATTAAGAGAACACAGCAAATTTCTATTCGAATTGAAACCGCGAGACTTGGATGGCACTTGTTTGTCAACTTGGAGGTCAAAATTCGACAACAATTTATTAAATTATTGATACCAATAAAGATAATTGTTAAGGGTAAAATAAATTCCTCCAAATTGTTAGCATTGAAGCTCGTTAATAGCTACCAAACAAAAAAAAGAATATCGCATACAAACAGAGGAGAAACAGATACTGGACTGTCTTTTATCTTTGTCTATTTGTATATATGTCGTGGATATTAGAAACGATCAGAATGTGCCGACGATTGTGAATGAACGTATTTCATGATATAGCCAGTACAGTTGACCGTATCGTTTAAACGTCAATATTTGATGAAATATGTGTATTCACAGTAGGGTCTTCACGATAGAAAATGTTTAATAAAAATTCTATATAAAGAATTAAATTTTTATTGCTCTTTTTACCCGACTTCATAAAAAGAGGTTCTGTATTCGATCCGTATGTGTATTGGTATGTCCTCGATTTTCTTAAAAAGTAATGGATCAATTTTCATGATTGTTTCACTATTGTATACCACATATTTTCAGAAAGCTTTTAGTAAATACAAGTATAATTATAATACGTTAGGTATTTATTAGTCCATATTTTTCAGTTCATTCTCTTTTTCCATTCTATCATTATTATTCGTCATTTCACTGCTACTCCCTTTCTAGCAATACATTCTTTCACACAGTCCCTTCATCTTTTCTTGGTCGTGTACTCTTCTGTCCGTCAACTTCCATATCCTTCCCCCTCACACTCACTTCCCCCTCCTTGCTTATCCCTCCCCATCACATGTCCATACCACGATAACCTGTTGCTCCTCAACTTTTCATCCACGCGCTACCTTTTTATGGTCTTTTGAAGACCAGCGCATGGGGTTTTTCAATAGGACATACAAATGTTTAAACGAACCAGAACCGAAAAATGACTTAACTGAAACTGGTGTAAATTGTATTAAAAAAAGTCAAGATAAACATTTCTTTTTAAATTATAATAATATTATTAATGAGTATTTTCATTTATGAGGATTTACTAATATGGCAAATAAGTACTCAGCGCTAACCAGTTTGAATATCAGTGGTACCAGTCCCCTACCAAACCACTTCGTATTGTTAATATTATTATTATTTTCACGACAATAAGAGTTTATACAACAAGCCTGTAAACATCCCCTAAGCGGTTTATTGATGGATACCAAATCACTTCGTATCTACATTGTCCATTGAAGTATAAATAGAATACAATATGGAACAAAATCTGAAAAGAGCAATGGATGGAAAATTTCTATAAATATGCATTCACCTCCACATTGCCTGTTGAGCTTGTAATCCAGTGGACTGTGGACCAAGCTTTGAAGCATTGTGTTATTTTTCATGCATACGATGCATAATCCTTTGAGTAAATTCTTCTCAATAAAAATTCTATAAAGGATAAAAAAGAATATTTGTTCATAAGCTTTCCACGAGTTTTCACTTCAAGCGTGGGATTTTGCGTGTATTGTTTTGACAGTGAAGCGTGTTTGACAGTGAAGAACTGGCCGAAAAGAATTCGGCCAGTTCTATTCAATTGTTCGAACGCTGTCAAAGGATTATCTTGTTTTTGGGTTTTTGTAGTGAATTGGATTTTAACCGAGCACTAGTTTTTGTACAACCAGTTTCATTTAACGTCGGTTTTGAGGATGATTCGTGTAGAGGCGAAACACGATTCGAAGTATCACTTGATTCCAGATGTATGCCAGAAATCCTAATGCTATAAAGTGCAACCTTCTGCTAAAGAATACGGTTCGGTTCAGTTCGGTAGATAGACCGATGATGAGTGATAGATCATCCTTCTCAAGGTTAATGTTGCAATCGTGGGGGAGCCATACTTCGCCACGTATGGGCTCGGCTCGACCGGAGTGATACCATGGCCTCACAGAAAACCGGAAGTGAAGCAATGGCTGCATTGGCCTGCTCGTTTGCCCCCATTGCCATAAAAAAGAAAAACTAAATTGGCACATAAGCACATACCCGCCTGATTGTAAACGTTTGGCGGCGCCTGTAAATATTTTTTGGAATCCTGCCCCATACAGAGGGAATGAACAGTACAATACTAGACCTAGTTAGCTCTGTGTCTGAGTGTAAAAGATATTTAACACAAGTGATTTTTAAGTAATGATGCAAACAAGCTGTTTGCTAATAAATATGTATAATACAATATACTGAAAATACGTAGGTACATATTCATACTTAATAGGCATACGAACCCACAAACCAAGTTTTGTTTCGAATTATTCCGCAGGTAGATATTACAGTTTCAAATTGCCATTTTCCCTTCCTTACTACTATTGTTCACGAATATGAATAAATAAATAAGTTTGTTAAGCATTACCTTAAAGTTAGGGCTTACGAAATTATTTAGATGTAGCCGCTGGTGAATTTCAAATTCTCCTAAATACCAGGACTTAGTTTCGCGTCGATTATTTCTTATTGTGTGTACGTAAAGTTATTTTGAGGTGCGTATCGTGAAAATGTTTTTTGTGATTCCCTGAAAGAAAGAAAGAAAGTCCCTTGAGCCACACCTGTTTTTTGATCTGCATATCTTTAATGTGCAGATCAAGTCGCGTTCCGGTTGATACCTCGTACATAGGAGTATTTACACTTTCGATAATCTCGGAAATTGCCAAAAACAAGAAAAAATCTGGAATGAAAATGAGGATCATTAAAATATTGATGTAGATTAGTAGAAACAAGGTTCGATGTTATACTTTGGGTAGCGATTTCTTATGTTTAATAGGAGATGCTTCGCAACCCAAGCATACACATAAAGGTATGTATCAGGGTTAATGAAATGGAGGAAGTAACGTTCGATCCATGTTACCATGAGTCTTTAATACAACATAATACCTAAGTAAACATCCATAGTTTTTTCGGTTTGGTTCCCTTATGTTATTGGCTGCAGACCAAATCAGTCCACTCCACAGTCCAAAACCTCAGCAAAAGTATGTATTAGTCTGTTAGCTCATAAACTTCCCCATGTAACATAACAGTAATGTCACATTATTTATTTAATGACTTACAATTTAAGCAGGCAGTAGTCCATGACCGTCACACTCATTTTATGAACAAAATTAACGCTGTATTGCTTCGTCATTGAAATGACAGGTAGTGCAAAATTGACGGCGATAACTCATTCTTATCTTGGATGCAAACTAAGCAAAGATCAGTATCTTGAAACATCGTTCAGCGTTTTCTTCTGCAATTTTTCGGCAAGGATGATTAAATACTTCGTGGGAGAGCCACGCTTCGGCACGTGAGTACATTCCACAACCAACTAGATGGATTTCTAATTACAAATAATTTTACGGCATTCCGTAAATTCCGTCAATAAAGTAAAATGATAATTCTTACTGAGAAAATCGACGCAAAAGATTCTCTTTCATCGTTTTATGCTTCATGAGATCAATTCATAGAGAATGTTCAAAGTGCTATCATTATATAATCTGAGGACAAAATTGCTGAACCTGGTGATTCAGTTCCGTCTGGTTCAAGTTCCCTTGACGCAATACACTTGAATAGTATGCTGATTTTTCTTTTATGTTTGTGTAAGTAATGGTATTCATAAAACGAATATACCAAGGTGAAGGCAATTTATTACACAATATTTTTTGAGATGACGACTGTAGCGCATTTGACTAAAACGCCAAAGGTCGCGGTTTCGGTTCCCGATAAAATATTTGTATGTGTGAATTGGATTAGGCGTTTATCATCTGTTTCACCTGATGGGAATTGACGATGAAAACCAAGATGGCGTGGAGAAACGGGTGTTACGTCTCTCCAACACAAAGGGAGGATCCTCCGACCAGGCGAGGTAATTATGCCTGGCGGGTCGCGGCCCAACGATTGATGTTGTGAAGTTGTAGGTATATCAATTGTTACTGCGTAGTTCGGCGTGTCTTCGTTAGATGACATTGAAGCATGTTTCTCCCTGTATGTGGATGCCGCTAGAATGGCAAACGCCTATCCAAGAGAAACCTATTATTCTGCTCTTCTTTCCAAGGCTATATTTGTCTGGAAAAATAGTTTACTTTGGCGACTCGAATCAAGTAGGAGCTGTCAAAGAGTTTAGTTCACCTCACTTTTGCCCATTGGTGTTGTTTTAAGGTGTGCAGCTTACACCCGGTTTTTGAAAGTCTGATCAACACAAAAATTAACTAATCGCATGTCAAATCTCTCGTATTATATATTGAGTTGCTGAAAGCATGATTAGACACTTTGATTTGATCATCGGATCACTTATCAGAGCTGTCAAATTTTATTGCAAAATCTTATTTCAAATGCCATTCTAATGTTGTTAGTAAAACTGATTTGACACCGCTGTTAACTTGAAAGTTGTGTCAGTTAAACATTTTTTTTATGGTGTAGGTGGCAAACGAGCAGACGGGTCACCTGATGGTAAATGACTACCACCGCCCATGAGCACCTGCAACTCAAGAGTCACAAGTGCGTTACCGGCCAATATTTTGATCTGCCTTCTAGAAAGTGTTAGTACGAGTCATGAAATGTCCCAATACACCAACATCTGTTGTCAAATTATATTTTGGAAAGGTGTGATATTGGTTAACCACTTGTCGTTTGTTGCGGTGCGGTAACGTAATACTACATGCTAGGCTTATGTTCTCTAACGAATATTAGGTTCATTTGTTTTTCAATCATTAGGAATGCCAGAGGGCTTACCGGCAACAACCAGTTCCAGTTACAGATATAAGACCCCGACACGCTCGAGGCTGTCCTTAAATAGACTTCCCTTTTATACCTACCTTTCCCTTTCAATCTACTCTCAATTTCCCCATCTTTAATTCCCAAATTGCCCGATTAGCGTTAATAGACTTGCCCGCTATTACGTAAAAATAACTGAAAGATGGGAAAAATGGGGTTATATTAAAAGGGAAAGTTAGGTATTTCCCTGTCAATGTACTCCCAATTTTCTCATCTCTAATACCCAAAGTTCCCTGTTGAGACGGCGATAGGCTTGCCCTTTATTACATGAGTGGGACCAAAATGTGGGTGTAATACGTCTCAGTCTACACCTTCAGAGATCTAGACGTAAGTGTATGTATGTAGGTAAGTAAGGCACAGCAGGCTTTTTCTCAAATTGCAGCAAAAAAGCGATGTTTGTACACGCAATGTGTCTATGTTTAGCCTCTGTGATATATTCACAAGCTATGAGGAGTTTTATTTCTAGGATAACAACACACTCATAATTATACACGACTTATTTAAAAACAAAATAAAGAGGTAACGACAGTGTTTACTTTTAAAATGAGGAGGGACGGAAGGCTCGTGTTAATCTTTTTATTTTAATTTAATAATTTTTTTTTTTCCGTTTCAGGTATGTTGCTGTTATAGAACATCGTGGAAACTTCTACAATAGATATGGTACTATATTATATATTTCTTTAAAATAAGCACTTATCACGTAATCATTGGTATAAGATATAAGACCGTTAAGCTTTTTAGAGGTTGTGTATGTCTGTGCGCGTGTAAATGTGGAAACTATATATTTTATTTATTATGCGTGCACTTCAGTAGGTACAGCTATTCCTATCACTATTTTTTCATATAGAACCACAGAGGTATTTGCTGATATTTACAGTCTTCACGAGGAGATTACCAAGCACCTTGGATTTGTGCCGAATGAGGGTTCACTGACTGACAAGAAAGTATGAAAACACGCCATACAGTCAAAGTCACAGTCGTCTTTTTTTAAAACTAATAATTATAGATCAACACACAATGTCACCGCAACAATAGATTGCTTTGTCGAAAGTCAAATTATCATTATTATAATACTGTATTGCATATAGTTAAGATCGCTATCTGCCAGTGTGTTGTGGGAAGAAATCTGTCAAACACACTCACGACTCCGCTCGATACCACGGCCTCACAGAAAACCGGTAGTGAAACAATGATTGCATTGCTTTTCGCCGCGTGAGTGAGGTTACCGGAGGCCCTAACCCTTCGTCGTGGTCCACCCCCTGGCACCTCTATAGAGGTCAACTCGGTTCTCGTACCGGTTCAAGCCCACATAAGGTATCTGGGCCTGATCCTCGACGGTAGGTGGCTCTTCGACGAGCACTTCCGACAGCTTGCTCCGAAGCTGGTCGGCGCTGCGTCCGCCCTTGGGCGACTTTTGCCCAATTTGGGCGGATCCAGCGTCGCTACAAGACGGTACGCTACGACACGGGGGTTGTCCGGTCAATGGCACTGTACGGTGCACCGGTGTAGGCGGGAGCTCTGACCGCCTAGAATAGGGCGTGCCTCTGGCGCCCTCAGAGGGTTATGGCGCTTAGAGCCATACGCGGATACCGCACCGTGTCGATGGAGGCGGCGTGCGCGTTGGCCGGCACACCCCCGTTTGATTTGGAGGCGGAAGTGCTCGCCGAAGTACATCGGCGAACGGCTGAGTTCCGGGCGGGGAGTGGCAGTCGGCCCCCGCCCGAAGAGGTACACGAATGGCGCGAGGCTGCTTCGGGAAGTACCTGCACTTGGTCGCTAGGAGGGAATTGAGTCCCGCCTGTCACCACTGCGACTGCAGTGAGGACTCGACTCAGCACACGCTGGCGGTCTGCTCCGCCTGGGCGACGCAGCATCGGGCCCTCACTGCAGTCATCGGAGGGGATCTCTCGCTACCGGCCGTCATACGCTCCATGGCCGGTAGCGACAGGAATTTTACCGCGGTCGCGACCTTCTGTGAGGACGTCATCTCGCAGAAGGAGGCGGCGGAAAGGGTCCGGGAGGACGATCTCCACTCGGACCTAATTCGCCGCCGGCGAACCGCTTACCAGCGCCTCATGCCGCCTTGAGTGTGACCGCGGGTGGACAGGGACGGGTTTTCCCCTCCACCCGCTATAGAGACCCCCGCGAGGAAGCGGCGTCCGCGTGTGCCTGGACTTCGCCTAACTGAGAGGAATTACCCGAAGGTGGTGCCCGCGCTTTGCAGGCAGGCGCTAGGAGGGTTTCGGATGTCTTAATAAAGCTGTTCCCGGGTCCCTCCTACTTGAGGCACAGTACGACACGCCGTGTAGTTTTAATCGCCCAAAAAAAAAGGCCCTAACCCTGCCCTCTCCCCTGTTCCCGTTGTTCCCCTCTCCCTTTCTCCTCTCCTCTAATCCCCCTCTCCCGTCTACCCGCTCTTCCCCTCTTCCTCTATTCCCACCTTAAAGGGCGGCAACCTACTTTTGACTCT
This sequence comes from Euplagia quadripunctaria, assembly GCA_963859945.1. NCBI lineage: Eukaryota > Metazoa > Arthropoda > Insecta > Lepidoptera > Erebidae > Euplagia > Euplagia quadripunctaria. The sequence goes on along the minus strand of OY982567.1, from coordinate 23,292,082 downwards.
TGAGTTACAGGTGCCCATGGGCAGCGGTAGTCATTTACCATCAGGTGACCCGTCTGCTCATTTCCCCCCTATACCATAAAAAAAAACATAAAAGGCGAAAGGACAGGACTGTAGGTGGCTTGAATGCATTGATCCGTGGCTTGAAGTGCATATGTCTATTTAATAAGGAGTAATTAACTCCTCTACACGGTATCCTGAAATACAATAGAACAGGTCTATGATATTAATACTTCTGATGAAAGATAAATGTACTGAAAAACAAGGATATAATAGTAATAGATAATGGCTGAGGCGTCCGCCTTCCAATCAAATGTTTGCAGGTTCGGACATCTACACACTACCGACGTAACTAACTCCAAACACACGCATTTGGCTTATCTGGAGGAGTTAACAAGAGTAGTAGTAATGTGGAACCCATGTTACTAGTATTATTTTTTTAATTAAATAAACCACACAGCTCAACTCATCAGCTGGGCCATGTTCTTCCATCAGAAACACTTTTGTTCTTCGCTAAACCTTTTCCATCGCCACGGAGTCTCTTTAAATTAACTCTATTAGTGAATACCACAGACTTGCTTATCTAACACGAAGATATATTATCTTCTTTTCAAAACAGCAAGATCAATAAAAATTACAAGCACGTCGTCGCTTCTAAATATAATATTAAGTCCAGTCTATCATATTTGACCTTTAACATTTAAAAAGAATTTCGTTCGAGGAAATTTCGCTCAGACTATGCTATTGTATCTGCAAAGTTTCCTCGAACAAAAACTGTAAATGTGGGCTGTAACTTGGCCGTAGAATATAAAAATTGACTAACAGTTGATCAAATACTTTTTTGGCAGTTTTTCCGGCCTTAAGAAACATTTTTAACTTAGAAGGTTTGATGTTATTATTATTGAATTAAGTTACAAAAGAGCATACGATTCACGTGTTAAGAAACGGTTACTGTTCGCAATAAATACTTGCAACAGTGGTTTCAACCTTATACACCGTCAAGCTCTAGTATTATATTAGGACAATAAATAGATAGATCAGCTATCTGTCTGATCCTAGGCAGAGCCTGTGCCGTGGTAACCAGGCTGCTGATAAACATACTTATATATAACACTATGGTGCTAGAGATGGCCCTGTGAAGGAACGGGTGTTACGTCCCTCAAACACAAAGGGAGGATCCTCCGATCAGGTTAGATGATCGTGTCTGGCGGACTGCGGCCCAACAGTCGATGTTGAGAAATTGTATAAAAACTAATCGGCACGAGAAATTTCATTGCACGATGCAGGATTAGTAGATACTGCTGTTCAGCTTGTTTTCGTTATACGACATTTAAGCATGTCTTTATACTGTATGTGAAAGTCCATTAATTAGGGTCCTCGAATCCGAGTGGCGTTAATTTTTTACAAACTCAAAGTAAATAAAAAAAAATCGGGTGCGCAGAGTCCGCTCTTTTGGGGGAATATCCTCCATTCACGAACTTTTGACCTTCATTTTTGCCCTGTTGATTTTTCGTCCAAGTTTGAAAGCAATCGGTGCATAATTGAGGTACATACATACATATATATATAAATATAAACTTTTTAACTGGTGGATGTTTTAGGGTCTAGGGATCATAACTAGACCTCCTGTGAAGATTTTTTTGGAAAACTCGACAACTGGTACAAAACCAAAAGGTAGACTTTTCTTCGAAATTTACCTAATAAATGTAACCTAAATATATATTTCTATCCGATTAGCAAACGTCAATAAAGTGTACGACATCACTAACACACTTTCAAAGAGTCAAACAAACTTTCATGATTCAATCTGTTAATGATAAACTCAAATCCTTATATTTATACATATGTTGGTATAAAAGGTATTTATCAAAACCTTCGCCTGCCTTCTTCGTATATGTTTCAAGTTTATTTAGGTTCATATAAATATATACTATTTAAATTAAATTACGAATATGTTAACAAGCTTGAAAGCCTTCTTATGGGTGCCCGTTGTTGAGTTCAAAATTATTGTTTAGTAAAATTAAAAAACGAACCGAATTGAAAATTAGAAAAAGAGTTCTACTATGCACCACCTGGCTTCATCATCAGACCATCGTCACCAAGCCTAACCTGTTGGACTGGTCAAAACGAATCATATGACCCTAAACTCAAGGGGTTTACTAGTAGCCACTGAAGAGTTCCATTATCCACCTCCTGGCTCCATATTCAGATTAATATTGTCAAATTATAATATTGTCATCCGAACTACATATACTGTAAGGTCCTCGCTTGGTTCAGAGGTAACTTTGAGATAGGGGTGTTAGCTTAAGAGGATATCAATTGATACAGGCTGTAAATCAACATAATTATATTGGAGACTGAAATAGATACTTTTTCATTAGCACATTATAATTAAACTTTTTGAAAGATCTGATGGTACTTAACAGCCCAGCCGTTCACTCTGACTGCTCCACGCACACTCTTCTCGTGTCCCTACTTCTATTCCCACAATTATATAATTCAAAAACATATATTGTAACTAGTGACTCAAATATTATATTACCAGCCAGCTTCCACCAAGTTCAAAAGAGGTTAGATTAGTTAGATAGTTAGAAGTCAAGCTAATATAAGCGTTTTAAAAAAGTAGGAAGCTGTAATATTTTGACAAAAATAAGGTTGATTACCAAAGTAGAGATAGATGTGAAAAATAAATGCAAGGGCAACTGGACCAAACTGAGTATAACCTACTAGATCAGTATGGTATTGTCACACCTCTGTGACATACGGTAGTACTGGCGGGTGAGAAGTTTGCACTGTATTAGATTCAATACATTTCAATTGTATAAAAGTCAGAATAGGATCCCTCCTATCTTCTGTCTTCCGGCAGACAGCGTGGTGTCTGCACTGTCTTCTCAAGAAATGATTATTTGCTCCAGAATTTATGGAATTGTTTATAAATGTTGAATGTGTTAAAAGCTTAATTCGCATTATATCGCATTAAGTACTTGTTAATGTTTTAATTGTACTCCTCTTGACAGCGACATCCCGATCTAGTGTACCTACCCACGCCCCCAATCCTACAGTATATCACCATTATTCAGATTATAGGACGTCCACTGATGAGCATAGACTTTTATAAAGACAGTTGTGAGTACTAAAAAACAAGCCAAGTGCGTTTCAAGCCACGCGCATTGTAGGGTTCCGTAGTTGACAATTTCATCTTTCAATGGAATTTGTAGGTTTTTTTTCAAATACATTTAACCTATCAGGTCGTTAACTTGTAAAACCTACTTAGCTGTAATAGTTTTTATTTTAACTTCGTTATATATGTATGCTATGAATTTTTTTAGATATAAAAACAACTATTTGGCTGGGATAGACAAAAATAAAATATCCACCACTTAATCGCCGTTATAAATATGTATACTTATTTCATTATTAGAAATTTAAGATTTTCACTTGCAAATTGCAAACAAATTTTTATTAGCGTACAATAAACTTCATTCTTATTCTATTCTATAACATGTCTTGCTTCTGCTCTAGACGTTTAAAGCTATGTCACCTAGAAAATTGCTCTCACATTATAAGTGTTGAATTTCTACCAACGCATATGTCTAAATAACACCCAAGACGAACATTTACGGTCGCGTAAAGAAATTGAAGCCTAAATAAGTTATGCGTCTGGATATTTCAATAGCCTAATAACTTAAAATAGGATACTTGGGCAAACTGTTTGATATATTTGCGAAAGAATGATAATGTATATTACTGTTAGTATGATACAATAGGCTTAAGAAAAAAATCCAGAGATAAACTCTCAACATCTGCAGGGTTGCCGGATGATGATAACCTTATGCTGGTTGACCTACTCGCAGTTTCGGGTAAATTGCCTTGATGTCGGAGACACCGTGGGGTTTTATTTGGTTCAAACCAAGGTGGTAGTAGGTTAACACAAGATAAAAAGACCTCGATGCCGATATAATTTCCAGGATTTTATGCCATTTAGTGTACAAGCACCAGTATAAGTATTAGAACAATTTAGTAGGCATTCTACGATTTTTTTTTTTATTAGGTAATGTCATTAAATATAACTAAAGTCTCATGAATCATTGTATTTTAAAATAGAAAATCTAAATATATTTGTATTTAATTTTAGGGATAATAAAAATCAAAATAGCTACTTCGTTTATTCGTAATAGGACGGTATTCGGATTTTGTTGTAGCACATTCAACCAATTTTCTGGCTGGGAGATAATAATAGAAAATTTTATCGTTCAATGCTTGCTATACCTGAATTGAAAGTTAATGTATATTTTTTCGGCCATGCTTTTATTCGATGAAAGCATTATTTGGCTATTGGAGAACGGTTCCTAGACTGGAGACTGCGAATGGTTAAACGGAAGGTAGAACGCCACTCATCCAGATGGTCTGACGACATGCTGAGATGCACTGGATGCGGAGGGCGGAGGATGCTATGTCGCTCATTGGAAGAAACCTTTGTCCAGTAGCGGACTGCGATAGGCTAATTGACGCATTCATTTAACTCACTTGTCAATCCTTAGCCGAATGTCATTTCAGTATATTCAATGCTTATTAAACTACTATCATATTGTTTTACTTTCAATTTACAACCACCAATAAATAACAAAACTGTGATGAATATTATAAATGTTACAACATTACTTAGGGAACGTAAGGAAAAAATTGTTTAACGATATTGTTACATAAAAACCGCGAAAAGGTGTGTGCCGTAAGAAAATTCTCATTTGACATATTCTTTTAAGTTTATCCCGACGACGGCAAATCGAAAGAGCAAAGATCAACACTTTTTAGGCCGTATGTGGCGACATATTTTTTTTTATGCACTTGCACTTAGTACAAAACCTCTTTACACTTTGAGCAATTTCAAGCCCTAGTGCTCTTGATATTACAGGAAAAAATTGTCGTTCTCTCTTTCTTTCCTATAATATTAGAAAGAGATAAGGTGTACTACAAAACATGAAAATCACTATGGCGAATGAAGAGGCATCCTGTTGTTATTATTTCGGCGTCTTCGTCATTAATTACAGTTTTTTGTGACATTCGCGTCACGTATCTCTAGCTGACAAATGGCCATAAGAAGAGCGGTTGAAATATAATTATTTGGGTGTAAACATTGGGCCATAAAACACTGTTATAAAAGCCGAAGATTAAGTAGTCAATTTCGCTGAAATATATAATGCAATAAGTACACAACTCAACTATATACTCGGGGTCGCGGGTATTATTTCTACTCAGTGAAAATATTTGTATGTGTGAATAAATCCATTTGGTTTGGATGTTTTTATTTATAACTAGCAGCGCCCCGCAGTTTCACCCGCGTAAGTCCCGATCCCGGGGGATTACCGGGATAATAAGTAGCCTATGCGTTAATTCAGGTCTCCAGCTTACCAAGTTTTATCGCAATAGGTTCAGTAGTTTTTGCGTGAAAGAGTAACAAACATCCATCCATCCATCCAAAATTTCACATTTATAATATAAGTGGGATGGTGGGATATGTATGTACTTACAAAAAAGAAAATGAATCTAAGTATATTTATTTGTGTTCTTGAACCCACATTATGTTTAGTTTGGGTCTAGATATCGCTCTATAATATGTCTCAGAATATTATATTATATAAATGAAAGCAGTAAATAAAAATTCATTATATTAATACGTGAAGAGAATTCTTTGTACCCCTTTTTAAGAAAATTTCGCTACGTAGTAACGTGAATTTTGAAATATTTACAGTTAATATATAAAAGAAGTGCAGAAAGCTAAAATTTTGAAACAATATGTCTTACAACTTTAAAAATTACGTGAAAACGGCTTAATGAAATTACACGCGTCCACTATATGTGATTGCCTGTCATGGTAAGTAAGTCTATAACGACAGCTCAAGTTATATTGAATGAAAAAACTATGGTTGAAATTCGACCACCACGCCATCTCTAGTAAGATATAATATTATGATTAATTGTGAAAAATTAAAATGTATGGTGAATTTCAGAAAATAACATGAATGATAATGATGATGAACATTTATAAAGATTTGAGGTACTACTTTGGTAACTGAAGAAAGGGGTTTACTCACTATTAATTGTTTTTGAACTCATATCAAACTACTAGAAAGCATTACCAATACATTTCATGCAAAGCTCTATAGTTAGGTTCAAAGCGCTGGGAGGTTTGAGTTTCACGAAAAGTTTTATGTGTGTCTCTTATTATCGGTACACTCTCTTACCACGTGGACTATGTACTTATTTAGCACTTTATATTCTTAAAAAAAATATGTTTTTTTAAATTAGGTTTTGAAAACCAGCGAGTTTCGTGGCTCAATTTCGTGCGTGAGCAGGCAAGTTCAGTGGCATGTCATCTTCGCTTCATAAAAACTGAAATCCCGTCCAAATCTAAAGACACGGGTTCGCACAGAAAAGAGTGATTAATTGTAAAGGATGTTTATCGCCTTTGATGTCGCAACAAGTGGGTCACGATTTCAATTTCACAGAAAACTGCCTTTGCTACGACGAAATATAGGTTTACTTCGTACCTAACTTCAGATATCTTTTTAATATCCTATTTTAGTGATTCTCTAAGTTTCTCTAGTATTTTTTTTTTCAAACTTTAGTCTGTACATTTTAAATTGTACGTTCAAAGTTAAACGTGATAAAGATGTATGTACATACGTATTTTAAATATATGCTATTTATAAATTTTATTTAAAATTTATTTTTATTTTTATTTAAAAAAGTAATAATTACTTGAGACGCCTCACTCACGCCGATCCCAATCTAGGCAGAGCCTGTACCATGGTAACCAGACTGGCGATAAACATACTTATAATATTTCTAAATAAATACACATCTTCTACAAATATAAAAATGAATCCCTATTTCCCTTGGCAACGCATCACGCGTGAACGGCTGGACCGATTGAGCTATTTCTTTTTTTGTTGTTTGTTATTGTCAGGAGAAGGTTCTTATAAATGAAAAAATTAAGAAAGTTGCGCGGCAAATTAGAAAATTTAAGAAGACTTACGCGGGTGAAACAGCGGGGCGCAGTTATAGATAAAATACACCCAGACACAACAAATTACAAAGATCTACAATTCACCACTAACTTAACGCAATCTCACTAATATTATAAATGTGAATGTTTGGATTGATTGATGGATGGATGGATAGATGGATGGATGTTTGTTACTCTTTCACGCCAAAACTACTGAACCGTATGCGATGGAACTTGATACGTAGATAGCTGGGGACCTGGATTAACATATAGCCTATATGTTAATCCAGAACTTTTTATCCCGATATTCCTACGGGATCGGGACTTACGCGGGTGAAACTGCGGGGTGCTGCTAGTTATAAATAAATAATAGAATACCCCTGAAATCTCCAATAATAAATTCAAACTTAATGAATTTAAACAGACAATAAATAATTTTTATTATTTAGAGCATTATGTACGAGAACTTTCCGAACAGAGTGATTAATGCTATTTTATTCTCCTGTCTTTCAATGGCCACAACTAATACATAATTTTCTAAATAATATGTAGGTCCATACCGCCGGCTAAACTCAGAAGTGGATGGTTTCTTAATAAAAAAGATATCCAATGAAGAACACATAGTAGGTGCCTTATAAATTGGAATCACATTTGGCACGTGTAAGCCGAATACATTGAGATAAATGTTAGCGGCTGTGTCGTGTCACTGGCCGTGGAAGCCCACGCGTGACTCGAACGAGGGCGGTTGGCGCCAACCCAAACAAAATGGGATAATTTGTACTGAAGGCTTCTATTTACATGTTGATTAATTTCGGTGGAAAAAATTACTAGTGTCTGTTTTATTAGCGTGGGTGTAAAACGTTTATAGCGGGTAATGTGACGAGAAAAAAATGTGGTAGTATAATCAGGTCAGGTCCACTCCACAGTTACAAAGCTACAAGTACACGGCGAGGTCGACTAAACGTGCCAAAATTCAGTGGCCGGCCGGGCTGCATTTTACTTCAATGCTCACTTACGCGCTGCTTGATACGTTCATATCTAGACTATCGAATTATTAGAATCTAGCCTAGGTTCATCTGTTCATAAAAATAGAGTAATAGGTACATAAATTACTGGTAAATTAGAAATTCAGGTTTTTTTAATTCTATAAAATGACAACCCTAACGTCGTACGCGTTAAAAAGAGAGGCAACTTCTAGGTAAACATAACTGTGGGTAATCAGCGCTGTGTGACCTGAATTGCGACTTTATTGTGTCGGAACAAGAGTCGCTATTTATTTAAATGATTTGGCGGAGTGGGACTTCTGTACCTGTACTATTATGTATTATGTGGTACAATAGACATTCAAGTATGATATACAACATATGTGGCGCTGCGGTAGAGCACCCTAAACGCGTGTGCCTGTCTAAAGACCACGTTATCACAGTAAAACACGTTCTATTTTTTTTTTTTGGCAAATACTGTGTTAAATTAGAGAGAGCAATGTAGTCTTCGCAACGATTGACGCGCGGTGGCCGCGCGTCTACCGCGTACTATCCGCGCGGTTACGTGATTAATAGGAATTTGAATGTTGTTGTCTAGTAAAAATAATCCACATTCGATATTAAAATAACATGAAACGCGGCAACCGTGTGGACACCCCGCGGTAACCGCAAGAAACTTTTGCCTCGTTAACCGACGCCCCAGGGCTCGCGATGCATATATAAATAATACGTCTATTTGCTTTGGTCTTGGTGTAGTATACCTACAGGATATATTAAAAAAATATATCTAAGTAGATATGTATCTAAATTAACATAGACTGATGTTAACATGGGTATGGTATTTTGTTTAGTGGAGGTAAATCTCGATTCAGGTATTGGATGACTGGTTTACTGTTATACACAATACAAAATGTTTTAATCCAAAGTAAAATCTATGTGCCCAAAGAGGTTTCTATACGTAAAAAAGGTTAAATTCTATCTCTTAATAATTATTCTGTTCAGCGATAGTGTTTGTATACTCTTTGGATAGGAGTACGATTGAGCAATAAGTATCTTTACTCCAATAAAAAAAAAATACTTTTTTTGCTGAAATTATTATTCAATTTTTCTTCTTCAAATAACGTTATTCGTACTGAACACATGAAAACCTGATACGATTCAGCTGTTTTTAAATCATGATTATTTCAGTTTTCTTGCTTTTCGGTCAACTTTGAAATTTTCTTTATCCGAAGAAGCTTATTTAAAATAAAGTTTGCGAATATCCGGCTTTCTCCAGTAATTATCACACCAACGACCATACAACATTAAATATTTATTTATGTAGATTGACGCACATTTTTCTTACAATTAGGTCAAGGTTTTGTTACCCATACCCTTATATAACTACGTCATCATAAACACAGATTGTGCGCGGCTCTAGAAGAAGAGAAACGTGCCACGTTTTCACCTCTAATAATATCTACTCAGTACTCACGCTATTTTGTCCTTTTCATTCAGTAAAATATACTATTTTTTTTTATTATCTACTGTACATCTGTCTGTTAGTAAACTATCACGTCTCTAGTCATGTCACAGTCGTTAGATTAGTGGTATATCCTTATGATTTTTATTCTTTTTATGGTATAGGGGACAAACGAGCAGACGGGTCACCTGATGGTAAATGACTACCGCCGCCAATGGACACCTGTAACTCAAGAGCCACAAGTGCGTTGCCAGCCTTTAAACCCACCTTAAAGGTCGGGGAAGTGTGGGTAGAGGGGGGAGAGGGAGGGGTTAGGGCTCCGGTAACTTCACTCACTCGGCGAAAAACAAATAAAACATTGCTTCCCGCCGGTTTTCTGTAAGGCCGTGGTATCACTTCGATCGAGCCGGCCCATACGTGCTGAAGCATGGCTGTCGCACGAAAAAAGCATTATGTATATATTAACATACATACATTATACAGTATCATTTACATTTTGGCAACTATATAGGTAATTTGGTCCCACTCACGTAATAGAAGCCTACTACCGCCAACCGGGCACTTTGGGAATTAAAGATGCGACAAGAAGTGAAAGGTAAGCAAGATCATCGTCCATTTTCTAATTTATGACCACTTGCGGTTAAGAGGTTGCGTACGAACCTGGTGTCTGAAACCTGGAATCCAAATCCACTTCTGACATCATTATCGATCATTCATAAACTATCAACTAGTGCTATCTTAATATTTACCCAAACAATTTTCATGTTGGTAACGAACCTGTTGCCCGGCACGCTTTCTTGTCGCGAATGCCGGGCGTGTAATATCATACCAGTTGTATTCGGTTGCTGTGACTGACTGACAGCATACAGTGCGACAAGGATCATATAGTATGACATTTGGATGACATTGACAGGGGCGCAAGCATGAATTTGTAACGCCTGTCAATAAAATCTCCTTGCTTTTAGGGAATACGTCATGCGTCAAGGGTATATAACTTTGATTTGACATTTGGACAACGACAAAGGAAGGACAATTAGCTTTCTGACAAGTCATTAAAATGGAATTTTCGTTAATGATCGTACCGTTCTAGGGGAGCAGCTCCCTCGTTATTTGAAAAACAAATATTTGATGCGGATTAGTAAAATTTCGTTACTTTTTTATACCATCATTTTTAGCCAAAGATGTTCTCTAAATTAAGGTATTTTTTGTGAACTAAATGCTTAATTTTAAACGGAGAAAAATGCACCGAAACTCAACTCAATATTGACAGTTTTACCTAAAGAGGCATCCGAAAACTATTAAAAAGTAATAAAAAAATTAAATTTTTAGAAAATAAATTCCCATCATTTCTAGATTAAAGAGTAAACTATTTTTTGGTATATGTAGTTACATTAGATTCTGTTTTATATTATTACAATTTGATTCAAAAACTGCTTATTTTTACATGATTTCAATGAAATTGTGTACGCGTCCTTAAGACCGCAAAGGAACTCAGTTAATGAACCCCTATAGTATAATAAGTATTTATAAAATAACAAATATAAAGGTTCTGTTAATATTGAAATGTTTCCACGATTACAAGCCGATAGGGACAACATAAAATACAATTATTTCGAGTACACAAATATATGGAAGTGCGTAAAAGTTAGGTATGTCATAAAGCGACAACACGGTAATGTGACAAAAGGAAATGTTATGTCACCGTAGACAAAAGAGTTGGTGAAGTCGAATGTAAATAAATATGAAATGGTGCCGTACAAATTATATTTTCCATAACAACAAATAAGTTGGAATAGCTAATGCTTAATAATAAATTCATCTTTTAATGGAGGTAGGACGCAGCAGAATTTTTTGTTCGAAGGGGAGCTGACAGAGTTTTTAGAAAAGACCTTGAAAGATGGATTGAATTTGCAAGGCATAACTGACACGAATAGTCTCGTGAGTGTTTATAAATGCTGGTACCCGCTTGGCTTCTCGCATCTTATTTAGTACACAAGCACAGGGTTGTGCTTGTGTACTAAATAAGGTGTAGAAAAAAACTTTATCTAGGTAGAGTGCACGGATGACGTATCGGTTGGTGTTGTCACGTTATCAACCGATGGGATCGATATAGGGTTGCCAGTTATGTAGGAAAATAACATATATTTGCTTAAGAGGTAAAATGAGCAAAAATTACTACCTTTCCCTTTTAATGTACTCCCAATCTTTTCATCTTTAATTCCCAAAGTGCCCGGTTGGCAGCATTAGGATTGCCTCCTATTACGTGAATGGGATCAAATTACAATTGGCAAAATGTGAGTTAAACACCCACTACCACAATATGCCTCCGCCTGCCTCTTCGAAAATACAGGCGTGGGTGGGTATATGTGTATATTTTGAAAACCTATTCTGTAAGTTGGCATAATAACAATACTTTATTGTTTCTTTCTGTATATTTACTTAGCTGTTTTGTTTTAAATATTATACTTAATGCCACTTGTGTTTTTTTTATTTAAAAGTGTGAATTATAGTAAAGTACGTCATATAAGGATACGTATATAAGTAAAATATTATTGGTAACCCTATATTGATAGGGATGGGATGGGAAGTGGGATATAAGACCGATAAAACAGTCAATAAAAATCTGTTTTTTTTGTTTTTATATTACTGCTTCGAGTCTTTCTGTGCACTGAGTATATAATGTAGTCTTACTGTCGAGTTCATAATCCCTAATGTAGCAGATATCGTTCAAAACTTATGACTTAAAAAATGTCTATTATGACGTGACTGAAACTGGCTGGTTTACCAATAGAAGAATTCGTCAGAACACAAACCATTATATAAGTGCTAAAATAGACATGGATAGACAAAAAAAGAAAAAGTATTAATTAATGTGGATAGAAGACCCGCTAAAATGTTACCGCACTACATCACGCATACTAATTCAAATTAGTATTAAGTCACGTCACTATTACATCGCTATTGATCAAAGAAAGATCGCTCGACAACAGTCTAACCAAAACCGACCCTCGCGTCGAAAAGAATGAGTCTACGAAAATCAATTTATTTCTGGGCTCCAAGCCGTAATTCATTAAATTTACAAGTAGAAAAACATTGCCCCAAAACACAATATTAGTAACGTAAGTAATGTTCCATTAACTGATTAGATGCTTAAAATAAGACATCCTTTACAAGCATATCCATTTAATGAGCAGTTCTTGCTGCGAAGTGCACGAAAGTTTGGCCTCGACCCGGCAGTAAACAGAGCTAGTCAACTGTACTAAGTTTAACTTGTCTTGTACCCTGGCTCTTTGGCGTAGTTTATAACTTCCATCCTTTAAACAAGTTAATACTACACAACAAACGTATAGTAAACTTATTTGTTTGAGTTCAGAATCTGAGATTATTTTGTAGCTTTATGGATCTACTAGCTCGCGTTAACATATTTTTTTTTCCGGGTTGAAAGGTACCTATACTCTTTTCTTCTTGTTTTATGTAAGTACTGGTATAGTATATGCGAAGTTTCATGATTATCGGCTCAGTGTTTAAGACGTGAAATGGTAACTAACAATCAAACTCAGAGTTCTTCATAATCTTCGAGAAGATTTGAAAAGTTTTTCAACGACAACTCGCGCTACCAACCCTATCCCGTCTTCTCTTCCCTCAACGGAGTTCTGACAATTTTGCATACACTTTGTCAGGGGTACAGAAAAGGACATAGAGTACAGCAATTCCCCAAACTTATGAAGATAGGCGCGAGCCGGTGCGCAGAATTTAAAATTTTCCACTCGATTGTACCATGATCGAGATGGCATTTGCGCCAACTTCAGGCCGGTCAATAAGTTTGGAGAGTCTTTACGTTTTTAATCCAGAACAAAATACTGTTCCTGAGTTCATTGACAATAGATTTTGTTAGTTAGTTTTTGACTTAACGCGAGTGAAACCGCATTCAAAATTAAAACTACTATCTACTATAAATCCTTAAAGTGAGTTGTTTGAACATTTTTAGGGTTCCCTACCCTTACTGACGGAACCCTACATACTCGTACAATACAGTGCCGTACAGATAAATAATAAAAGGCTGTGGTATAAAAGCAAGCGTAGTATATTATCACGGAACTGGCCAGCAACTTGCACTTAATATATACGTATACGTGTTCGTTGCCTTTGTCCGTGGATCTAATAACAGGAAGAGAAAAAAATAAGGAGGTAAAATATTATATCGGTTGACAGCTCAATGCAGACCTTGGGGGGGAATCGGGGAGTTGTATTAGAGAATATTGTTACTGATGAAATGAGAATTTATTCATTTTGAAGGGGAAAGTAGGAAGGATTTCAATCTTAAGTATCTGTGATATAATAAGACATTTTTAAATGTATAAAAATAACAACTTCCCTGTAGTCACGTATACGGTTGTAAATTTATGAGTGTGTATCGGGAAGTCTGATTAACTTCGGACCCGACAGGGGTCATTTATCAAGGTTCACCATTATACAGATATAGCCAAATTTATTGATACTCAATTAGTATGATACTTTATAATAGCATTTAATGGACTTCACTATAGAGTAACATAGTGAAATATTTGTTTTCAATTCTACTTAACATTTACCTAAAATCAGTGTTTGTAGAAAACCGATATTTATAATAAATATTAACGCTAGACGCCATCCTTTAGGTTAACTAGTTAAGATGGCAGTCGCTATGGCAATATTCAGATATTTATTAAAATATGTACCCTAGTCTCTAAGGAAGCTTAACTGTGGAAGAGCCATGGAGGTCCTAACCCTTCCCTCTCCCCTCTTCCCCCTTCTCGCCTCCCCCTACTCCCTCTCTTGCCATTTTTCCCTACTCCCACCAAAGGCCGGCAACGTACTTGTGACTCTTGAGTTGCAGGTGCCCATGGGCGGCGTTAGTCACTTCCCATCAGGTGACCCGTCTGCCTGTTTGCCCTCTATCCGTGTACAGTTTTGCAAGTCCCGTTAAATATGCAGATTTAAACACTGAATACGCGTATCACACGTTTAGGTTATCGTTTTCAATAGGAAATAAGAACTCTCTTTAGAATATGAACCAACACAGTAAACTTAACAGTAATAAAGCAAAAGGACACTTATCCACAACAGGGAATTAGAATACCGAAGTCCTCAAAAGTCCTTACTTTCAAGTTTTCGCAACGCTACTCGTCCTTTTAGCCTTTGAACAACAAAATTTAGTTAAATCTAGTTTAAACCTAATTTCTATATAAATTCAGGTTGACTCTAAATACATTTAAAAGAGTTCTTATAATTTGCACGGGCATAATAGCTGCGTATATACTGTTGTGAAAATAAGTATAAAAATCTACATAATTGGAAAACAGGATCCAATCAGAAAAGTGTGGAAGAAAATTGTATGTATGAACAACTGTTTCAGGATTTTTTCTGATATTTATTTTTATTTTTGTAACTCGTACGTAATTGGCTTCAGTTAGAATTTATATTTCAAGCAATTTGGAATTTTTAGGCGAGAATATTAAATGTGTATAATTTATAACGAATTTGAATATATTTTAATTTAAGTAACAACATATAATTTGTAAACCATCTCGTACTGGGCTTAGTGGTCGTTCGCATAAATCGAGTGAATCAACCCTTTTTTAAAATAATATTTTTCGATCCGCACAGAGGAAATTTATTTGCTTGCGAATTGACCCCCTTCAGAAAAAGCAGGTGGCGGTCCGTACGTTTCGATAGTAGTCGAGCCGCCAGACCTCCATAAAAGGAGGCGATGGGCAGGCAGCACTGATTTTACATTGGAATGATTATAGGCACTGGTAATTACATAATTAAGAAACACGTGAAAAGAATGATTTTTTTTTATGGTATAGGGGGCAAACGAGCAGACGGGTCACCTGATGGTAAATGACTACCGAAGCCCATGGGCACCTGTAACTCGAGAGTCACAAGTGCGTTGCCGCCATTTAAGGTGAGAGTAGGAGAAGAGGAGAAGGGGGGAAAGAGTGGGAAGAGGGGAGAGGGGGGGAGAGAGGAAGGACGGGAATAGGGGAGAGGGAAGGGTTAGGGCCTTTTTTTTTTTTTTTTTTTTGTGCGTGTGGAAACCCCCGCGGGCCGTCACCCCACCGGGGTTTTCGGTGGGGCGGTGTGTCGGAATCGAACCGACTAAAACCACACGGTGTGCCGTACTGCGCCTTAAGTAGGAGGGATCCGGGAACAGCTTTATTACGACATCCGGAACCCTCCTAGCGCCTGCCCGCTAAAGCGCGGGCACCACCTTCGGGTACAATCCTCTCAATTAGGCGACATCCAGGCACACGCGGACGCCGCCTCCTCGCGGGGGGCCACTACAGCGGGTGGAGGGGAAAACCCGTCCCGTCCACCCGCGGCCACACTCAGGGCGGCATGAGGCGCTGGTATGCGCGCCTCCGCCGCCCGGTTCGCCGGCGGCGGATTAGGTCCGAGTGGAGATCGTCCTCCCGAACCCTTTCCGCCGCCTCCTTCTGCGAGATGACGTCCTCACAGAAGGTCGCGACCGCGGTAAAATTCCTGTCGCTACCGGCCATGGAGCGTATGACGGCCGGTAGCGAGAGATCTCCTCCGATGACTGCAGTGAGGGCCCGACGCTGCGTCGCCCAGGCGGAGCAAACCGCCAGCGTGTGCTGAGCCGAGTCCTCACTGCAGTCGCAGTGGTGACAGGCGGGACTCAGTTCCCTCCTAGCGACCGAGTGCAGGTACTTCCCGAAGCAGCCGTGCCCGGAAAGGACCTGCGTCAGTCGGAAGGAAAGGATCCCGTGCTGCCGCCCTGCCCACTCGACGATGACCGGCTGGAGCGCCTCCACGGCGGCAAAGCCAGCACGTGGAGCCTCCAGCCGGGACGACCAACGAGCCATGGTGGCTCGGCGAGCGGCCTCACGCCATTCGCGTACCTCTTCGGGCGGGGGCCGACTGCCGCTTCCCGCCCGGAACTCAGCCGTTCGCCGATATACTTCGGCGAGCACTTCCGCCTCCAAATCCCACGGGGGAGTCCCGGCCAACGCGCACGCCGCCTCCGTCGACACGGTGCGGTATCCGCGTATGGCTCTGACCGCCATAACCCTCTGAGGGCGCCAGAGGCGCGCCCTATTTTGGGCGGTCAGAGCTCCCGCCCACACCGGTGCACCGTACAGTGCCATTGACCGGACAACCCCCGTGTACAGCCGTCTCGTAGCGACGCTGGGTCCGCCCAAATTGGGCAAGAGTCGCCCAAGGGCGGACGCAGCGCCGACCAGCTTCGGAGCAAGCTGTCGGAAGTGCTCGTCGAAAAGCCACCTACCGTCGAGGATCAGGCCCAGATACCTTATGTGGGCCTGAACCGGTACGAGGACCGAGTTGACCACGATAGAGGCGCCAGGGGGTGGACCACGACGGGGCCCATGGAACAAAAGGGCCTCCGTCTTATCCAGGGCCACCCGCAAGCCCAGCGCCTCGATGCGCCCGACCACCAGAGAGACTCCCCTGGTGGCCAAGCGCGCCGCCTCCTGAAAGTTCACCCCCCGGGCTGTGACCAACGTGTCGTCGGCGTAACAAATTACGCCGAGCCCGGGGGGGAAGTCGCCTCTAAGGGCCCAGTCGTACCCCATGTTCCACAGGAGTGGTCCAAGGACAGACCCCTGCGGAACACCGCACGACATGGGCCGACGACTCAAGACTCCATCTCGGTCCTCGTACATGACGGTACGCTCCTCTAAATAGTCTGCCACTAGCCGCCTCAGGTACCCTGGCACTCCGTGATACTGGAGCGCTTCCCTGATGCAGCTGAATGGCAGACTATTGAACGCGTTGGCGATGTCCAACGACACCGCCAACAGCACGCCGCCACAGGAAGGGTTAGGGCCTCCGGTAACCTCACTCACGCGGCGAAATGCATTGCAAGCATTGCTCCACTGCCGCATTTCTGTGAGGCTGTGGTATCGAGCGGAGTCGAGCCGGCCCATACTTGCCGAAGCAGGGCTCTGAAAACAAACAAATTTATTATTCAATGAACGGACTCGACAAACGTTGTCCTGCTACAAACTCGTAGGATTTTCTTTTCAGTGTCATAATTTATTTAGACAATAAAAAAAATAAACTAAAATCCTGAAAAAGTAACAGTTACACTGGTACAAAATTTTTAGAACCCGGTTGCGGGGCCACCTTCTGGGTCCAGTTGTGAATCTCAATTATCCAGGAACCCACTCAAACACAAAAAAAAAGAATCATCAATATTGCTCCAGCGGTTTAGGAATTTGACTGGCCTGTTGGGCCTAGTGGTGTGACCCTGATTGCTACGCCATAGGTCGTGGGTTCGATTCCCACCCGAGTCTGGGTGTTCTTTGTATCCATTGTTTGCATGTTTGTAAACTACCTCGCGACACAGATTCCTAATGCGGGAGTTATCTTTAAAAAAAAATCAGTGACATACACGTACAGAAGAATTATATATATTATTATATATATATATATTTTGCAAAATATTCAAGCAGACAAATTATATTCATTCGCCAGCAAACATTCAAGAAAGATGTGGAGTGGACGTGACCCATTTGGACGTTGTCAGTTAAATATTTAATTCATTTACTTGCCTCCGACACAAACAGTCAAGTGACTGAAGAGCTCGTCATCCTTTTCAAGGACTTTAGATCCTTTACTAGTTTAGTATTCTTTTTTTACTTTTTAATTATACTAAGTTTTTATTTAACAAAATGGTTTCCAGAAGTGCTTGAAATACCCTTGAGATCGGACGAGAAGAAGGACTGAAGAGACGCCAGAAATCTTCGTAAAAACAGACGTTTATTATAATAAGTATATTTTAGGTATTTCCTTTTTTAAGGGTTAAAAACCTGGCTACTTATCATGAATACAACATATACGAAGAGTTTTGTGAGGTATGGCGTTGTTTACGGTCGTGCAAAACCGCAAATATATTCAAATTATTATAGCTTGTTATATTCCTAGATATTCTCATGAGACATGTCGGTGTACTCACCCAAACCAAGATACCTTAACTATTCGCCTAGAAACTTTGGCTAGAATCTAACAAATACCCTAACTTTAACAATACCGCAACTAATGTGCCCCAGAAGTTTGTTCTACGTATGTTTCTAAGAGTTTTCTGTTATAGTTAGCAGTTTACTTTTGGGCTATGTACATATAAAGTGCTAAGTGTGGCACTTGAGCGACTTTGTGAGATTTAGTGCAACACCTCCACTGCGGGGGGAGGGGGGTCCAAATTAGAAGGGAAACAGCTCATGTTTTTTTTGTATGGGGGGCAAACGAACAGACGGGTCACCTGATGATGGTAAATGACTACCGCCGTCAGTGGGCACCTGCAATTCAAGAGTCACAAGTTCGTTGCCGGCCTTAAAGGTGGGAGTAGTGGAAGAGGAGGAGGAGGGGGGAGGGAAGGGTTAGGGCCTCCGGTAACCTCACTCACTCGGCCAAAAGCAATGAAATCATTGCTTCACTGCCGGTTTTCTGTGAGGCCGTGGTATCACTCTGGTCGAGCCGGCCTATACATGCCGAAGCATGGCTCTCCTACGATTAGATCATGTAATTGCATGTCCCCTTACCTTTATGAAGAATATAATGCACTTCAGAAATCAAAACATCCATACTCGATAAGTATCTCAACCCACGCAACATACGTACACACACACACACATACCACACCGGTATCCACGAAGGGGTATGCAAAACATTTCACATTAACCCCCTCATTTGGCAACCATAATTTGGTCCCACTCATGTAATAGGCGGCAAACCTATTGCCATCAACCGGGCACTTTGGGAATTAGAGATGGGAAAATTTGATAGTCGGTTGGGAAGGGTAAGGAAGGTCAGAAGGGACCTTCCCTTCTGACCTTCCTTACCCTTCCCTTAAAGTAAAAAGGCTCTTACACTGATTGATTGGGGAGTGTCAGCTCAGGGGAATAGCTCGAGCAGGTTAGACGTAAACCTGTGATTCGATATGGCTATTGAAAGAGGGAGTGTCGATGGCATTAAATCCAATAAAAGGATTTTTAAAGGATATACAGTTAACAAAAACAATTTTAGTTTAACATTTTGGTAAATCAAACTTAGTAGAATGTAATACCACGGTACAATATACAGGTTAGTTAGTCAAGAAAATGTTAAAAACGTTGCAAACCTGGTATCTTACACTAGGGCGACCTGTATGATAAGAGACAGTGTTCGGTTTATTTTAGAAAACTATATATTACAAAAGTGGGCAGATTCGCTGTGAAACCAATCCAATATTACCTTTGTGTTCTAAAAGCGTTCAATATAGAAGAATATAAGAAATATTTCGATAAATTTTCCAGTGAAACCGTACAACCTACTTATGTGTTATTTATTTATTATAACCTATAGCTAAGCTATTCCTAAAATACCTTTATTTTCTTTTGTACCTTTCAAGCACAAAAGTCAATTATACCGTACTGTTTTCAGTTTGGGCAATTTGAATTGTATTGAAATTTTAAGCTACATTTTCAGTCGCTTTGTTCGAAATACATTAGGGTTGTCTCTTAGTGAATATATTGACGTACAATTGGTAATCCCCAGTGTAGTGTTGTACTTGTGAACTACTTAAATTGTTATTCAAAGTTTACAGTATAAATAGAGCTTTATTAGCCGCAGTGTGTTTAGGGCTCGTGTTCTATCTATTCAAAGGCCAATATTATTGGGTGAAGAAGTTTCCACGAATATAAAGAGCACTGATTTGGGATGGTTGGATCTTCTCAAGTTTGAACAATTGAAAATAAAGTTTAGAATTACATTTGAAAGGAATTTCTTATTCTTTTTGGTACATTTATTTAAACTTCAATACCCTACTCAAATAAAGTTTTTTATTACTTCAAGAAATAACCAACATCAGGCACATATTTTGTGCAATATATACTTTGACGACTTGTATGCAGATACATGTAGTATAAATTATGACTTTATTGCGGTTTATAGCCAATTCGATCGTATTGCATCCGATCCGAGAGAGTTGCAACAATTACGGGTGGACTGATACTCATCGCCAGTGGAAACAAAAATTATAGCCGAGCTAGCGAACCGGTCTGCGACGCCTGCTGACTCTCATCAGCCAACCCGGGACTACTATAAGTGAAATGCGATGGAAAACCCGGGTAAACAAAATTTTCGTAGATATATTTTTTTAAACACATACTTGACCGGCCTGTTGGTCTAGTGGTTAGTGACCCTGACTGCTGGGCAGAGGTCGTTGGTTCAATTCCCATCCAGGAAAAATAATTGTGTGATGAGCGTGATCATTTGTTCTGTGTCTGGGTGTAATTATCTAAGAGAGAGAAGTGGACAAAGCAAGTAAAAATTACGTAAAATCGGCTACATCAAGCTAAGCGTTCAGATTATACGTTGACCTGTTATGGTACTGAAAGCTATACAATGACGGTTCAAATTATACAATTGAAAAAATATATTTGAAAAAAAAATTGTGTGTGTGCAATTCACACACGGCAGAAGTGAAACTTCAGAAAAGTAGCCTCTGAGAGAATGAGAAATAAAAAGCAAAATAAATACAAATAATTTACTAACGTTAATAAATTTAATTTTAGATAATTTATATAAAAGTTATTGGTCAAATTAACACAGATTTGTTAAATAATTACCTCAAATAATTAACCACGAATTTTAATACGCAAATGCACAAAAATGACACCACGTTGACATTGACGCATTTACTGAAGGCTTCATAGTACGCAGGCGTAAAGGCAATGATTATAGGAAACACTGATACTTGTATTCTATCTCATTCTCTTGCAGGCTAAATCCTATTTATGAATGTTTGTCTTGTTTATCTCTTTTTAGTGTGAGTTTTTCGTTTCATTGAATTTCAAATCACAACGATTCTAAAGAAGTTTCACTTCAAAAAATCGGTTGATAAACGAGAGAAAATGGTTCTTAATTGTTTTATCTTTGCCTATTTATATATAGACATAAGGCTCTTATAGAACTCAGTCTGTCAATTACTTGACAAAAGGCACTAGGGTGACATTAATGTACCCTATTATCTTTTGTCTTGAAAAAACAAACTGTATATTGCTATAGTTGCTATCCCTTTGACATTGACCTTGGCAACAGGCGGTTTTATCAACCATATTTATCAATTACTTGATATTTTCTCTTCTTTGTCTGAAGGGTCCAATTATTCTTACATAGAGAAAGTAGTCCTGATTTTCTGTCTATATTTAAGACTAGCATTTCCCGCGCAGCTTCACACGCCTGTACATATTTATATATTTTGTGCTGCACCCTAATTGTTTTTCTATAATAAAAGTAGTGTAAGTTACTTCTTATACCACCAGCTATCTGCTAGTGTAAGTTCCGTGGAAATCGGTCAACCCGTTCCTAAAATTAGCCGGAACAAACAGACAGACAGACAAACAAAAATTTGAAAAACTGATTTTTAGGCAAAGGTATCGTGCAAATAACTGTATGAGCTTAAATAAACTATTATTTTGACATTACAATTTTATTTATTTCTATTGATGTTGATCTATATAAGAAATTATTATAGTTGAATATATGGTCATATCAAAATACAGCAAATAGCGCCATCTAGCGAAGACAAGTCAAACTACGTAGTGTCTACTGATCCTCCATCGCACAATAAAAATTCTGATTAGGATATTATATACAAATTCCAATCGTTAGGCTACGTTTCCACGAGAGATGTGCGAGGTAGCTGAGCGGTGTGAGTATGCATAACGAAGGTGTGAAACGATTTTATTGGTTCTTAATAAACACATCCCTCGCTACGCATCCTCGCACACCTCTGGTGGAATAGCAGCTTTAACCACGCTTAATCAACTGCTATCTGTAGGTAATGTTAGGACCACTGGTGAACTTTGACATTTAGAACTATAGAAAGAGTTACCAATTACTGCTAACATCGCAGTATCTAAAATTCTAAATGTATTTTGTGCAATTCTATCATCTTCAATCACAAATAATATTAAAATTATTATTATGATTATAAAATTGTGTAATATTTTAAGTTAAACATATTTGAAATTTAACTTTTAAATTGTGTGTAATCGAGAAATTAATAAAACGAACTTGATTTGTTTGAATATAAACATTTGTACAAACATTTGTACAGAATTGCGCATGTTGGTTATCCAATGTGACTGATTCTTTAATAGTAAATATTTGGAAAGACTTACAAGAGAGGTGTAACTATTGTAATCTCGGGTTGATCACTAATGCCGCGTTCCAATAAACAAGAAACGATTCGTTTTGCTTACAGACGGTAAATTTTCAATGAAAAATTTACCGTCCGTAAGCAAAATGAATCGTTTCTTGTTTATTGGAACTCGGCATAAATGCATCATAGACAGATAGATAGAGAGATTACACTTTATTTGTACACCAGTCTTACAGTATAATTATCATACATACATTTGCCATAAAGATTATGTACAAAGGGCGCCTTATTGCAAAATGCAATCTCTTCCAGGCAACCTTAGGATGGATCAATTTGTTTCGAAGAGACAGTTGTAGTTGGAGGTGCATTACAATTTTTTATGAAGAACTATAATTACTATAACTTAATCAATATAAAAATACAGATATCCTGTATATTTAGTCTGCTTATGCATATCAATACAAAACATACATAAATATATAATATATATATATACCTAAGTCTATCATGTAACACACATACATACATTTATACGTCATATCATCATCATCAACACATCAATGCAAATAAATAAAATTGAAGTGTCTGTTTGTAATGGTAAAATAATAGTTTTTTTAGCTCATACAGTTATTTGCACGATACCTATGCTTAAAAATAAATTTTTAAATGTTTTGACAAAAATTTAAAAAAAAAAAATCTAATCTTCGGATCGGGTGGACCGATTTCCACGGGACTTTCACTGGCAGATAGTTGGTGTTATAAGGAGTAACTTAAGCTACTTTTATTTTGCTCAAATTACAGAAATATGTACACGTACTAGTATTATAAAGCATATATATCATTTTAAAATGGCGCATTAGTAGCTGAAGAACAATGCTAACTAAAGTATCTTAGTTCATTGCTGTCAAATAGCATATACCAATTTAATAAAATCACCATGAATTTACTACATCGGTTGCTAAGCAAGTGAATATTTTTACATTATATTGTTCTGCAAAAAATATCCATTTTGGCTATAGACCCAAAAAAATCCACTCAAATTTGTTTAAAAATTATACACATATAATTATGAGGAAACAATAAAACCGTAAAGTTGAGAAATTCCTTATTAAAATCGGTTTAAAGTTAAAAAAATAAGCAAAATTCTATTCTCAACTGACAATGTTAAAATGGTAATAATCCCCAATAACCCAAGGTAATGAATATGCTATTACATTATCTTTTATGAGCATACATTAGCGACAATGTGCATTATGACCTAAGGCACATTACTGTCAGTGTACCGTGACTGGCGCTTACGTTGTTACGGCGTATCAAAGTTATTGGCTTACATCCGCGCACACATACGTATATCTGAGTAACCAATTTTTGAGACGAGTCATTGTTCTGTAGAACGCTGTCGTCGTCAATTTCCGTTCAAATATTCAACTTTAATATAAAGTTCGTTCTGCGGTCCGTCCATCAATCATCTTGCATTGTTTTTACGTAACTGCGATGTTCATTAATCATTCAGCTAAATGCGATGCTCGATTTCTTGGGCAACGATTTTTGTGAAACAGATTGTGTTGTAACAGATTGGGACGGAATGCATTTTAAGAGCTGAATTTCTGAAAGCCTTACTAATATCATAAATGCGAAACTGAGTTCGTTTTTGTTTTGTTTGTTTGTTTTTTTTTGTTTGGCACGTATGGGCCGGCTCGACCGGAGTGATACCACAGCCTCACAGAAAACCGGCAGTGAAGCAATGTTTGCATTGCTTTTCGCCGAGTGAGTGGCGTTACCGGAGGCCCTTACCCTTCCCTCTCACCTTCTTCCACTCTTCTCCCCCTAGCCGCACCCTCCCTCTTTCCCCCTTCCCCTGCTTTTGGAAGGAGCAAGGCTGGCTCAACTTGTCAGCCTATCTGAACGCATAATGGACCGTCTATGAGTCTAAATGCGGAAACAGAGCCCTACACCAATACCCCCGTTCCCCTACTCCCACCTTAAAGGCCGGCAACGCAGTTGTGACTCTTGTGAGTTGCAGTTGCCCATGGCCGGCGGTAGTCGCTTACCATCAGGTGACCCGTCTGCTCGTTTTACCTCGTATCCCACAAAAAAGGCGGATATTAGACGTCAATCATTACCAAAAGTCATGATTTACGGATTTTCGTTGCAATCACTGCATTAGACGATAGGTTCGTCAATCATCGTTTTGATTGTGGCAAAACTGACAGCAAAAACTGCCGGGCTTTGAGATGAGAGTACGCTCTTTTCTTGAAGGTCGTATCGGTCCGGAAATAGACGACAATTTGTTCCAGAGATTGGTTGTGCGAGGCAAAAAGTTTCTGAAGAACCGCACAGTGGTGGATTGCCAATTATCCAGGTGATAAGGATGATAGTTTTGTCGCGTTGAACGATGGCGAACGCTGCGGCCGGTATATATATCCTGAAGGATACCTTTCTTTATTGACAGGAAATAACATAGGATAATAAAAAAACAACCTTTACGCTAGAAAAGTCCGGGGCAAAAGCCCAAAAGGTGGTTTTATTGTGATAAGTAGGGTTATTTAACTGCTAGAGAAAGGTTTTATGAAAGATATATGTATAGCTTATACTCTGTAGAGGAACGGTATGCAAAGTTCCTCCAACACAAAGGGACCACGGTTTGTCGTTTGCCTGGGCTGCAGCCCAACCGTTGATGTTTGAATGTTGTGTATACTTTGTATAATAATTGTAAAATAAATACACAAAGTGGATATTATGTACAATAGGCGGCCTTATCGCTAAGAGCGATCTCTTACAGGCCCTTTCGGCCGCTATGGCAACTAAGTTTCGCAACCAGTTGTGAAAGATTTTATTTTCTTTCTTGTCAACTGGTTGGCAACCTTTGGATGGACAAACGGGTAGTTTTGGTGTAACATAGAAGTAAAGAGAAGGCCTTTAGTTGAGAGGTATTCTAGCGTATTTAATTGTTGATAAAAAAAGTTTAGTATGAAATACATCTATGACTAAAACGCAGATAGACAACTACATTCCTTATCAACTATGTATAATCCAGAGACTCTATATGAATTCCATCGTAGGCGGTAGCACAACATCTAGACGTCATAGATTCAAGTGGGCTAATCACTGACGTCATCATTGAGGTGATAAATATGTCGATTGGATGAGTGGTTATCATCTACGCTGTGGATGATTGATCGAGGATCAATTAGATGAAAATATGCAGAGAATTTGTAGTAGGTAAATAGTAGCGTCAGTTCTATTGTGGTGTTGTAGCCATACGAATGTACTAACGCTGATAAATTTTATGTATAATTAAGAAAACTAGTCATCGCCTGGTGGTCGAACTTAGACCATAATTAAATTAATGCTATGTTTCAGTTCATTGACCAATTTATAACAAAAGTTAAGCTATTGATTTCCAGTATATGTTGAACTGTTATTGTATAGGCCTTGCGTACCATGACAGGTCGACACACATACTGGACTCGTGTAGGTTGACGTAGCCGATGTCACATATTTAAAAAATATAAACCACATATTTATTAAAAAATAATAGTACTACTAATAATACTATTCTCCATATAAACTTTAAGTATTCTAAATTTGACATTATTCTATTTTTTGATGTAAAACATCTATAGCCGCACGTAAAACTGATTTCTGGCGTCGCAACGCATGCCGTGGCGACGCGTCGCCACGCTATATGATGGTATATATATACAGTCTATATGCAGTAGTGTGTACGGTGTGGCGACGCGTCGCCATGCGCAATCGACTGTGCGATTCTTTCTTTTGATTCGACTTTTTCAAAATAATGTCGATGTTTCACATCTGCCAGGCGTCCCGTGACGGCTCACATTTTTTTTTATGGTATAGTAGGCAAACGAGCACATCTGATAGTAAATGACTACCGCCGCCCATGGGCACCTGCAACTCAAGAGTCACAAGTGCGTTGCCGGCCTTTAAGGTGGGAGTAGGGGAAGGGTGGAAGGGGGGAGGGATTAGGGAAAGGGGGAAGAGAACTCACTCACTCGGCGAAAACCAAATCATTACTTCACTGCCAGTTTTCTGTGAGGCCGTGGTATCACTTCGGTCGAGCCGGCCCATACGTGCCGAAGCATGGCTCTCCCACGAAGAAAATAATATGTGCGAAATTTGATTAAAAGGGGTACAAAGAAGAATATATAGAGGACCGTACGTACGTATATATTTATATACGTACGGTACTCGGTACGGTACGCAATATATTTATTCCGTACCGTACCGAGTACCGTACGTTTAAGAATTGGAGTTGCCAGACTGGATTGGATACTTACAGGGGACTGCGGTAGTGCTCATTTTTTATTCCGCTGTTGAATAGGAGAGTCTCCATCTGATGAGACCCTTATCACCAGCTACCCTGCTGATGGATAGGGTCAATAGAGCACAAGTCATCCAATGGTGTTGTTACTGTTTACAGGCACTTAGTATATACCAAAATTTAGCTGGTTTAAAATAAAATCAACTAAAAAACTTTAGAAATACTTAGAACTAAAATTTCCTATAGTAACTCACTGGCTTCTTCAGTCAAGCAGAAACATCAATTGTTCAAATAAAAACCGACACATTTTCTCCATGGAAAAATCCTGCTATTTACGATAAATTAAGCTCAACGCCCCGTGATAGTTACTTCATCTGTTATCAGAGATGTGTCACGCTTGCAAATGGCGGCCAGCCGGCGCCGGGGCGGCGCACCCTTATTGTTGCCTATGGTGGAACAACGGCAATTAACTACACCATGTATACAGGACGTATACAGATGGTTATAAGAATGATTTTTATTCACAATTTAAAGCATCCGAAAAGCAAATGTGTTGTAATAAAGTGTAGTATACAACACATATGATTTTAAGTACACTTATTGTGCAACAGTTACAGAAAGGTGCGTATTACATACTATGTACATACATATGCTCACGACTTATCCCCGTCTGAGGTAGGCAGAGACATATCATAACTAAAGCTCACGCCTCTTAAACATTCATGAAATCTTTCATACACGCTCTTCGGTAACGGCTGCTTCTAACTTGGCCCTTCTATACCACCGATCTGGTCCGTATACGTCTTTCGGGGCCTACCGGGACCTGGCTACCGGAATCGTTATCGATCCGATACAGGCATAAGCACTGGTAGGCCAATAGTCGATCGGTATGGCTTGAAAAAAAAAATGGATTTAGATATCTATTATTTCTTTTATTTTTAGATGACAATCTCAGTCACATTAGTTGTCTTTATATTTTGTATGCAGACATTTTTGGACAAATCCGGACATACCATCAACATCTTTGGTATTAAATACATGTTTCATTGATGTCAGCCCTCTCTTTTGCTCAAAATTTGCTTTATAGGTAAATTTTCAAGGTTAAATTACGCTTACGTCGTTCATCAGTCTATAGGACCCTAAAATAAGCCTAAATACCTATATCTTCAGTTTCCTGTAACACGTTGTATGTACAAATGTCAATAGTGGTAATTGATCTGGATGCTATGTGGAGCAGTGACGTCACTGCTGCAATGAAACGTCATTACGAACGAAATCGAACAAATTGAACCAATTTGATACATGCTGCTTAAATACAAGACATACAAATTTATTGGTTTGGATGTTTGGTATGTAATGTCAGTTAAGACCTATCTTAAATGAAGCAGTTATTGTTAGACGTAAACCAAAAATTGTTCTAAATAAATTTTCTACGAATAAACAGAAAGTCAAAAAAAATAAGAAAAATTTATTCGTAGACATTTTTAAGACACATCGTCTGCCTTTTGCTACCTAAGTTAGGATCGGCTTTCAGCCTAACTACGATACGACTGAAATTCAATATGAATAATATGGGTGAATACCCATCCAAACTTTCACATCCTACTAATATTATAAACGTGAAAGTTTGTGAGTATGGATGGATGGATGTTTGTTACTCTTTCACGCAAAAACTACTGAACCGATTGCGATGAAACTTGGTATGTAGATAGCTGGAGACCTGGATTAACATATAGGCACTTGTTATCCCGATATTCCCACGGGATCGGGACTTACGCGAGAGAAACCGCGGGGCGCAGCTAGTTTATAATATTATCGCCATGGAACAAGTGATTTGAACAGATGTAAACAGTTCGAAAGAATGCCCAATATGACTAATATGAGTGGTAATATAATAAAAAATAAAAACAATTGAAACATTTTATACGTCTGAATTTACGTCTTTAAATTGAATTATTTATTGATATAGAGAGTTAACTCCATAAATATAATTACCATACACTACCCACGAGGCCATGATTGTACAAAATGTATAATTACACCGTTATCTACGTGGTATTTAGGGACTTTATGTACGATTTTAAGGTCGAGCGAGTATAATTGATGTCCTAGATCCATGGCGCCAAATAACAGGCGTATGTAATGGGCGCAGGAATATATTATTTCTACTTAATTCAGCTTTTCATGGCGACCTCGGTAGAAAATTGTCGCCTGTGCCGATACTGTCGGCGTGTTTCTTGTCAAATGTCGTCGGCCATGTTTGTTTAACGTCTTTCAGAAGTCAGTTTGTATTTCGAACAGTTATATTGACACGTTTTATTTCAAAGATAAGGTAAATTGTTTTTTCGTAAAATAAATTAATTTAGTGATTCGATGAAACTAATGAAACAATTTTTTCTTTAGTTCTTGTACTTAATGTAAGTATAGTATTTACAGGACAAGGACTTGAACTGGAATTTGGCACTCACCTTTAATTCTGATGACAATACAAGTATGTGTATTCAGCATCATTGTAAATCCAAGATGGCCGCCGCCACAAAATTTCTAAACTACTAAAAAACTACTAGAAGAACCACCTACTATTAAATAATTACCATTAACAACATATAATAGCTACCTATAAAAACGGTGCATAATTGGCCCTGATTGAATTACATTGTAAGTTTATAGTTTGTATTCGTAATTGATTATTAACAAATATTATAACTAGTAAGGAACTTCCAGTTAAAATAAATTCTAAAATAATATGCCCAGATATTTGTTTAGCACTTACCTTCTGCCCAAACCCACAGTTGCAAATGAATTAATATATAATAACTATACATATAAGGCTCAAAATATAATAACGGGATTGCTAAACGCTTTGAAATGTCGCGGAGTACCGCATAATAGTGACACTGCTGCGATCGCAACAACTCTACACTACCTTGTTTTTATTCTTCCCTGGTTTTCTGAAGGTTCCATTTCATTTCTTCAGTTCCAAATCGTTCAGTCTAATATTCACATTATCTACAAATAGTACCAACATTGGTGTCACACATTTGTTGCCAACTTTGTATATTGGGTCATGGCGCTCTGGTGATCCTGCGCATAGAAATCGTACACTCCTCGACAGACTAGAAAAGATCTTTACGTTCCGATGCTGTTTTCTGTGAAAGAAGCACGACACCTCATTCCAGTCTTAATTGACTTGTATCTAAGTAAAAAAACTTAACCGATCCGAACCGAACGGCGTTCAATAAAAAGTATTGACATTAATACATCCATTAGTTCACGTTGTCACCGCGGGAGGGCGTTAATAAAAATTAAGTGGTACCTTACTTATCGTAGGCGATGTTTTTTCAGTGTAATGTTTTGTTACTTGGTGCCCTAGTAATAAGATTAATGGTTTTCAGGTTGTTTTATTAGAAATAATGAGGGTGATGTAAACAAAATTTTAGTACATAGTTACTTTTTCTACGATTTAGTTCGGTAATGTTCTATTTGTACTAAATTTGATGATTATATCAAAATGTATTGCAGTGATACCGTGTTATGACTTAGTTAGTTTTTTACATCTAAGTTTTCAATCAATTATTCAATTAATAACTGAATAAAATTACTCTGCTGATTTTTTTACCGGTTTTGTTTTAACGCAGTTTAAAAAGAGGAGGTTCTCAATTCGACAGTTTTTTTTTGTGTTTGTTACGCGACGAAACAAAACCTTTATCGGTTTTGTTTTTAACAAACTTTAAAAAATAGGAGGTTCTCAATTCGACAGTTTTTTTTTTATATTTGTTACGCGACGGAACAAAACTTTTATCGGTTTTGTTTTTAATGAACTTTAAAAAATAGGAGGTTCTCAATTCGACAGTTTTTTTTTTTATATTTGTTACGCGATGGAACAAAACCTTTATCAGTTTTGTTTTTAACGAACTTAAAAAATAGGAGGTTCTCAATTCGACAGTTTTTTTTTTATATTTCTTACGCGACGGAACAAAACCTTTATCGGTTTTGTTTTTAACGAACTTTAAAAAATAGGTGGTTCTCAATTCGACAGTTTTTTTTTAATATTTGTTACGCGACGGAACAAAATCTTTATCAGTTTTGTTTTTAACGAACTTTAAAAAATAGGAGGTTCTCAATTCGACAGTTTTTTTTTGGGTTTGTTACACGACAAAACAAAACCATTACCGGTTTTTCCTTTAACGGAGAGGTTCTCAATTTGACAGTTTTTTTAAATATTTGTTACGCGACGGAACAAAACCTTTATTAGTTTTGTTTTAAACGAACTTTAAAAAATAGGTGGTTCTTAATTCGACAGTTTTTTTTGTGTATGTTACGCGACATCTTCGCCATTTGTGACCCGATTTCAATGAAAAATAAAATAAAAATGTAATTGGGTGTACTCAAAATTGGTAAAAAATGTGTGTGTGTACTTATGTATGCACGTAAGAAGTTATACTTTTATCTAGTTAAATACATTTTATTTAAATATCATAATAAATAATACATACCGTCAACTAACCTCAAATTCTACAAACGTACTCAAAGTAACAAAGTAATATGTAAAAACCATTTTTATCACTATTGTGAAGTTGGTAACTTTTTTGAAAAACTAAAATATTGACTAGTTAACTTCAGGGGGTCGGTTTTTTGTGACGGTGCGCGCGCATCATAAAAATTTACTCTCTTCATTTTTCCCTAACGCGCCAAAAGAAGTATAACTACAATAATTTAAATTATTCGTTTATAGAACCCTGAGACTGTATTAGTGATGTTTTAATTGAAATCACTAAAACTACGCCTTAATCCACGTTACAAGTTAGGGTCACCGACAACGCACGTTTATCATCACGTTTAACATCATCCTCCGCGCCTTTTCCCAACTAAGTTAGGGTCGGTTTTCAGTCTAACTACGATAAGGCAGAACTTTGATATTTTACGTGAAGCGACTACCGTCAGACCTCCACAACCCAAGTACTAGGCGATATCGAAGTTCTGTAGTTAGACCAGGTTGTCGGACTTTTTAGGGCTCCAACTACCCGTAACGAATGCCACAGATGTTTGTATGGCACCCGGGGTTTAACGTGCTCTTCGAGGCACGGAGGGGTCTCAATGTGTTAAGAATGGTCACCCATCTGAGACTGACCTGGCTAGTATTCCTTAACTTTGTAATGTGCTAACCTACTCGGTTACCAATTAGCCACGAACCCCTCCTTATCTTCACGTTTAACATCTTTATAAAAAAATTGCGCTTATGAAAATTGCGCAGCACTGTTGCTTTGAAGTACGGAGGCTGTTAATAAGTAATAAAATAATAACACGTATAGCGTTGAAAGGCAGTTGTATATGAGCTGTTTAATGTGACCGCTTTGATTACCCTTCATAATTACCCGGTTATAATTACACCGAGTGTAATAACCATTTAAAAAGTAATTGATAATATTGCTGGTCGAGTAGTGCAAGCTACACACGAACTTTTACAGCTTTGATATATTTATAGTTGAGTTTATTAGTATTATATATATAGGACTGGGTACCTTTGTGTGCTTACAAAATAAATGGCTTTTCTTTCTTTCTTTCTTACGGTATGTAAGTTACAAACCGTACGCCAAAAAAAAACCTAAAGTTAAAAAAACGAAGTTTTTTTTCGAGTTTTTAGTCCTGACACTGCGTTGTGATTCTGAAATAAACTCTTCAAATTTTATTTATTGGATTATTATATTAGGAATTCATGCAAACTGTACTACTGTACAGGTGTTAAAGTGTGCAAACCTCTAATCTCTACATATTATAAACAAATCGCCGCCGCCGCCGCGTCTTTCTGTTCGCGATAAACTAAAAAACTACTGAACGGATTTTCATGCGGTTTTCAGTAATAGACAGAGTGATTCAGACGGTTAAGGTGTATAATTTGTTAATTATGTATTTACACGGGAATTAACGCGATCACGAAACTGGCCGTGGTCACAGGCTGACTCAGTCAGCTTGTGACCACGGCCAGTGCAACCTGGTCGAAACGTCAGGCAATTCAGAGGTATGTAATACCTTTTCGTGATCGCGTTAATTCCCGTGTAAATACATAATTTATCATGGAACGCGAAAGTTTAAAAGTTAAAAAAAAGTTAGTATAATTTGTTAAGATTTTATGTAAATTTAGTGAAATATGTTGATGATTGTTGAAGATGTCTCTGCTACCCGTGCAAAGCCGGGGTGGGTTGCTAGTTGTTTATAAAATCGGATGTAAAACTCTTAGAAAATTGATAACAGTGGACTTTTTAAGCACAATAATAGTACCTGTAGCACTAAGAAAATTATTTACTAACGTCAATTATAACACTGTAGACCAATTAATTAATTTAAAAAAATGTCAAGCAAGGAAGGCCTTATTGTAATAAACTAAAAAAGATACATACGAATGTTTAATTATTTCGCAAGCTATATTTACATTTCCATGTATATTTTCAAAAATTAACATATTTTAATCTGAACTGAGATCAAACCGAGAAAAACCGAATTTCTCAAAGTCACAAAACGCGTCACCGAAGTAGTATATTTATCTTTTTGTTTTACTGAGGCAATAAATCAGACGGATATATAAATCCATTCAAACATATTACATTTGAAGATAAAACAAAGGCTGGCTTTTGTACACATACCTACATATTACTATTTTTGGTGCCTTCGCGTAACATATCAATTACTCGCCGTAGGGCTTTGCTACAGAACAGATATTTCGTTACATCTAAATAAACAATAGTCGGGTATGTTTCGACGACGCGTGTCTAATGCCTTTAATATATTAATTACCGTTTAATGTAATGTTTTGTATAAACACTTGCTTCAAATTTCAAATTGTTGACTACTTAGATGTTTTTTCATTTAGTGCCTGTTTAACGTTTAAGACCTTCTTTTTCGAGTCGGTTCGAACGAGATTTTTATATCGACATGGTTTTATGTACAAAATTATACCACAGTAAGTGATTTAAATATGTTGAAGTTTAAATACTTCTGAAGTTTAAGTGACGCAGGCCTTGTCTCGGAGTCTCTGTGTCTGGAGAGATTATTTTGTCTAATAAAAAAAAAAGAAATACAGCATAGTGTACATGTTCAAAACAATATAAGATAAGCATGTCGATGAAAGGTGCGAATATTTTTAAGGTTTTGATATCGATCGATTTACATCACCTTTATAACTTTTTAAGTGAAGATTACGTCTAAAGGCGTAACAAATACTATAATAATTTATTTGACTAACAAATTATATTAATTTATGAATATTTAAGAATATATTTCTAGCACAGACTTTAATTAATTCCTAAGGAGAGAATAACTTTACTTACTGAGAAACTCGTGCCAATTTCCAAGATACTTTATTCTGAGAATTGCAACTACAAAACTGAACTTGTACTAGAAGAAAAATAGTAAAAGTCCTAGAAGCAGTGATGACCTATTTCTAAAGTGTTTATAATACAGTGGGACTACTAGCTCTCGCTCACGGTCACTGGCAAAGTACTAAATAACCTATGTTTCAGTTTAATCAGAATATTTAGTCACTACTGCGTGCATACATCGGAAATTTTGATTTGACGAATAATTTTGTATAACCATAACCTTTGGTACTTGAAATTTTAACTTTAACGATCAAATATTTAAATAAAGAACAGCGTATAACTGACGTAACAAAAGGATAATAAAACGAACATTATATTGTGTGTATCTTTTATAGCTTGACTCACGCTGTGTGATGCCTTCCTATATTGTTCTCGTTTGCGCGACATGATCATTTCAATTTGTGGAATTCCGATAAGTATTTGTAAAGGAAGAGCATCAAATATCAAGGTCTGCTTTAAGGCCATGTTTGTTTTGTGTAATATGTTTGAAAAACTCCAAAGACTAGTAAAATCATTATATTATTACGTGAAGAGAATTCTTTGTAGCCCTTTTTAAGAAAATTTTGCGAACATAGTAACGTGAATTTTGGAATATTTACAGTTTATATATAGAAGAAGTGCAGAAAGCTAACATCTTTAAACAATATGTCTTAAAACTTAAAAAAATATGTGAAAACTACTTAATGAAATTACACGCGTCCAGTATATGTGATTACCTGTCATGGTAAGTAAGTCTATACAGTGACAGCTCAAGTTATATAGGTCAATGAAAAAACCATGGTCGAAATTCGACCACCACGCGTACTCTAGTATGTATAAATTAATAATTTTTAAATTGACTGTGGAGGACAATAGTGAATATGTTAGTGCTAGATATAGAAGCATATCTATTTTTTGTAGTAGGTAGAGGTAGATTCAGACACGTTAAATCTATTGTAAAACAATCACTGGTGTTATAGTGCCCCAGCACCCTGGCTACCCAGGTTCTAGGGTTACTACCGAAATATATATAAACACACACTTGTACACACACTCACGTAAATACGCACACATACTCACACACACACACACACCAACAGATGCAGGCGCACGTGCTCACATGCGATTTGCCACATAATTTTCTTTATTAAAATTATTTGGTTATTATGGTGTTTCAATTCTCTTATTCTATATTTAAATTTTTCATTACCAAATTTGGATACAATTCTGACAAGAACTCTCAAAATCCACATGTCATGTACAAAGCTATATGCATGTACCAAGTAAAGTCGTACCAAGTATCTAATGACTTACAAAACGGCGTCAAATTGCTAATCTCACGCGGACACGGTCCCAGACCAATTACAACTTGAGATATGGCTGGGAAAGGTGACACCACCGGCTTGGCGCACGTGACATGGTCTAAGGGTGTGTTAACCTAGTTTCTAGCACAATAAAGTTTTTTTTACATTTCATGTTTTCTAAAGGCATTTATTTAGAAGAGATTTTTATAAAAGAGCATTTTATTCAAATTACTATAATACTTACTGATATTTTAGAGTTTCGGAAACCACGGTTTCGGTTTGCATTAGGTATATTTAGATCAACCATATCCTGGCATTTTGGCATACAATGTTTCAGTAGATAATCTATTATTAAGTCTATCAATCTACTATTATACGTGGGACAGCCATGCTTCGGCACGTATGGGCCGGCTCGACACCGCTCGATACCACGGCCTCACAGAAAACCGGCAGTGAAGCAATGCTTGTATTGCTTTTCGCCGCTTGAGTGAGCTTACCGGAGGCCCTAACCCTTCCCTCTCCCCTATTCCCATCCTTCCCCTCTCCCCCTCTCCTCCCCTCTAATCCCCCTCTCCCCTATTCCCGCTCTTCCTCCCTTTCCCCCTCTTCCTCCCTTTCCCCCTCTTCTCCTACTCCCATCTTAAAGGGTGGCAACGCACTTGTGACTCTTCACTTACAGATGCCCATGGGCGGCGGTAGTCATTTACCATCAGGTGACCCGTCTGCTCGTTTGCCCCCTATACCATAAAAAAAAGAAAAAAAGTCTACTACAAATTACGAATAATTATAATATATAGTTTCGTCGATATGTTCACATTCTTTCTCTTTTGTACAGTACTCTGTTCCATCCACACACGCCCTCTCATATCACAGAACGTTTCGAGTTCTTACACAACACGCCTTGCCGGGACCTGAGATCATCAGAGAATTTGAAGTTGGAAATGCCTAGACATAGCACACAATTTACTGACAAGTTTTTCGGTGCCTGTGTCAATTCGACAAGCCAAAACCTTACAGGCATTTAAAAAACTAGCCAAGGACTAATACATGTCATTATAAGTGGATATCTTGTTTTATATACCTGTATATATGTATATATATTTATGTATCAATGTAGTATGTTTATGGTCATATAAGTATAGTATACTAAGTACATATTATAATCAATATTAACTTATAATATAGTACACAGCAGACTACCCTAAAATATATTTGATAATATCCGTACAAAGGTTGTCTGCAAGAGATCGCCGTGAGCGATAAACCGCCTATTGATATACCTAAATGTCTAGATTATGTTTGGATTGTATCGCACTTGGTGTACAATAAAGAGATAAATAAATAAATATAATTATGTTTTTTTCTATATGTATACTATTTATTAATATTTTTCGAAGGATCAAAATGTCGTGAATTGCCTTGTTGCTACCTAACGACAACCTTGATATGTTATGTCTTGATAAATGAAAGAATCCTTAATGATTAATAAAATATGTATTTAATTATGACACGACTTGCCTCGTGTCTGACTTCTTGTTAAGTAATTACAAAATGGTACAAATGTGTAAAATAAACTAGCAATTGGAACATGTGCAGTAATTGGACCGTACAATACTAAATTTAAACTATGTCATTAATAAAATATTATTATTCTACTATACAATACTTTAATTGTGTTATTAATTAGACAGTTTATATTTTCTTAAAATAAAATGGTTTGAAGTTGCATTTAACTATCAGTTTTGACTGACCTGTTGGTCTAGTCACTAGGGTCACTACCCTGACTGTTGAGCCAGAGGCCGTGGGTTCGATTCCCACCCAGGACTAATAATTGTGTGATGAGCACTATAATTTATTCTGTGTCTGGGTCAAATTTGTCTATAATATGTATGTAATTAGAAATATATAAGTATGTTTATCAGCTGTCTCGTTACCATAGTACAGGGCTCTGCCTAGTGTGAGATGTGTAGAGTTATTATTATTCTCTTTATTAACATATATAAAACATATAAATTACATTTTTAAATATATTATTATAAAAAAAAATATATTTAAAAATATATAATATATATCATCGTCGGGTAGCTCTCGTTGCATCTAGACGTGCGCACGCGATGTCGCGTTCTCCGCAACGAGGTGTCTCGAGCGATACGGTAGTAAAGTGTATTGAGTGTAATGTGGTGATTAACGAGCTGTTAGCTTTTGTCTCCAACAAAGTGGATACACTTGCTGAGACCGCAATTGTGCAAATTTGTTCGAGTGCATTTGCCGAAGCGGAAATTGAGAATGCCAGGCAAATCGTATTCAAGCTGTTGGCCCCTACAAGGAAGATAACAAGAAGAAAAGAAGGTAATCAACAGAAGAGCGTGCAGGATATTGTGAAGATCGTCAAGGAAACGGAACCTGAATGTCTACCGGTATTTGTAGCCAAAGATCTTAACAAACTACCGCCGGTCACTTTTGATCACATTGACGTGACTACGTTCTTGAAAGAAATGTCACTACTCAAAAAAGAAGTTGCTAGTATACGTAGAGAAAAGTCGGAGACATTGTCGCAGTTGGAAACTACTGAGATGATATCACTAAAGAGTGAGATCCAGCAATTGAAAGAACTGGTTCAGGTTACATTATCGAAGAATGACTGCAGGAACGTAAATGTATTATTGGAACATTCAACGAAAAATGTGTCTAATGAGTCTTGCAAAAATTTTAGTAATAATAGTTGTGAAAACAGAGAACAGATCTCGGGCGCGGTGATCGAAGCGCGCAATTCTCTAGCACCGCCGCTAAGCAGTACGGGCCGTTCAAGCGGGGCAGTGGTGCGAGGGGGGAGTGCATATGACGGCGAGCGACCGCCCGTACCGTCCGTGTCGATAGATGAGACGCAGACCCGGAGCGCGATGCAACATATGCAGCCCGTAACGTGCGAGTCCAGCGAAATGATAACGAATGAGAGGCGCGAGTATACAATGGCAGACGCGGTTAAAAGTGGTGGTACTTTTGGTAATAATAAGATAAAAGATGACTGGATAACAGTGCAACATAAACGCCGTAAAGTACAGAACAGAAGAGGGCTAGCTGAACCACTGGAACAATTCAACTTTAAAGCCGCTGACAGAACAATATCCTTATATGTGTCTAGAGTGCATATTGATACCACTCCGAAAGACATCGAGGCGTTTATCAAACATAAGACTGATTTAGATGTACAAGTCTACAAGATTAATAACATAAATAAAGAATTTAATGCTTTTAAAGTAGTTGTGCCCTTAAGAAGTATTGACTTGTTCCTAAACGACAATGGTGATCAGTTCTGGCCTGCCAATATTGTGTTTAGGAAATACTGGGAGCGCAACCAAATACGTAAGATGGGGTCGCCAGCCGTCGAGTTATCAGCTCACACGAATAATAATACTACAAATTAATATGGCTTGTACAACTATAAAGCTTGTCTCATTTAACTGTAGATCGCTGAAGACCTCAATACATGAAATTACACAATTATGTAACAACCATGAAATAATTGCACTCCAAGAAACATGGCTGTTTCCTCATGACCTCGGGCTATTGAGTACAATCAGTAAGCAATTCGGTAGTCATGGTATATCGGCGATAGACGCGGAACAAGGTATAGTGCGCGGGAGGCCGTACGGAGGTGTGGCTCTCCTGTGGGACCGAACAATATTTTCATGCGCGGAAATAGTGCATTGTAACAACGATCGCATGGTTGCGGTTAAACTTGTGCGCGAAGATCGGTGTTTATTAGTGTTTAGTGTGTATATGCCTACCGATTGTGAAGACAATTTTCCTGAAATGTCACAGTGTCTCGCTAATATGAGTGCGATAATAGAAAGTGCGGATGTGGAAACTGTTTTCATTCTAGGGGACTTTAATGCGCACCCCGGGACGCGGTTTTACAAAGAGATGTTGGACTACTGCTCCGACGAATTATTATCGTGTATAGACCGTAAGCGACTAGGTGTAAACACATATACATATGTAAGTGATGCGACAGGGTCGCAGCGGTGGCTCGACCATTGTCTAGTCTCTGCGGCGGCCGAGGCAGCGGTAAGTGATGTGCACGTATTATACGACACGTATTTGTCGGATCACCTCCCACTAGTGATACATGTAACATTTAATAACATTATTCGCAAAAGATTGATAATAGATAACGAGCTTGATTGCAATTTAAAATACAAATGGGGCAATAGGAATAAGGATCAATGTGATAAATACTGTGATAATTGTAGTGAGAACTTTGGATTAATGGTTCATAGTAATTATTTTAATTTGTCATGTAATGATCATGTATGTAAACTTAAAGAACATGAAGAACTTATTGATATATTTTACTGTAATATTATTAAGACGCTACAAACAGCGGCCGAACGCACATATATCTATAAGGATGCCAATAAACGAAATATCATAGGCTGGAATTACCATGTTAGACGGTATCATGACCTGGCTAGGCAAACTTTCGTACAATGGAATATGTTTAGTAGGCCTTGCTCGGGATATTACTACGAACAAATGCGTGCCGCGCGTAGGGACTTTAAAGCCGCTTTTAAGTATGTACAAAATAATCAGGAGAGGATTAGGATGGCCATATTGGCTCATCAGGCATCGTCAAAAAATTTTCGTAGTTTTTGGACTGAAGTTAAAAAGCTCAACCCTAGGAGTAGTACTCCAGTTAGGGTAGAAGGGGAGACCGATAAAAAAGCTATTGCAAATAAGTTCCGAATGCATTTTGATTTATCACAGCCTGTCACTGGTCGGTCGCGACCTGAGCTTCCACTAAGAGAGCGCACTGCAGCTAGTGAGGAGGTTTTTCACGTCACATCCGACGCTGTTAGTGAGGCGCTCGGAAGGATGAAGAGTGGAAAATCGCCGGGTCATGATGGGTTAAGTGTGGAACATCTGTTGTACGCGGGCCCCTATATATCTGAGATTTTAGCGCGGTTTTTTGGTCTCTGTGCGAGGCATCAGTACTTGCCGGCGGATCTTATCCGTACTCTAGTTGTACCTATAACTAAGAATAAAACAGGTGATGTCTCGAGTATGAACAATTATAGGCCCATTTCTTTAGCGACGATTGTGGCCAGGTTTGCTTGAACGTCTTATTCATAATAAGTTAAGTCCCTCCTTAAAAATAGACGATGGGCAATTTGGCTTTCGCGCTGAATTGTCTACCGATTTGGCCATATTTTCACTCAAGCAGGTCGTGTCGCAGTATGTCAGCCAGGATACAAGTGTTTACGCTTGTTTCCTGGATCTAAGTCGCGCATTTGATACAATTAATCACGATCTCTTATGGAATAAACTAGATAATAGTGAGGTACAGGCTGGCGTTGTGGGACTGATTAGATATTGGTATTCTAATCAGTCTAACAACGTTAGGTGGGGAGCTGCTATGTCAGACAGCTATAAGCTGTCATGTGGTGTTAGGCAAGGTGGGTTGACTTCTCCTGACCTGTTTAACCTTTATATAAATGAATTGATCGAGGAGCTAAGCAGGACGCCGGTAGGTCTTAAACTTGGTGATAGATACGTCAACAACCTGAGTTACGCTGATGACATGGTCCTGCTTAGCCCTTCGATCAAGGGTTTAAGAAAACTATTAGCTATCTGCGAGCGATATGCTAAAGAGCATGATTTAGTTTATAATGCTAATAAAACGGAAATGATGGTATTTCGGTCGGGGAGAGGGCCACAAAATGTCTCACCGGTATGGATAGCAGGTCGGGTCGTGAAGGTAGTGGAGACGTTCAAGTACCTGGGTCACATATTAACATCAGATATGAAGGATGATGCCGATATAGATCGTCAGCGTAGAGCGCTTTCAGTCGTTGGTAATATGATAGCAAGGAAATTTTTTAAGGCCAATGTTCAGACTAAGGTGCATTTGTTTAGAACGTACTGCCAGAGTTTTTAAACGTGCCT
This sequence comes from Euplagia quadripunctaria, assembly GCA_963859945.1. Taxonomy (NCBI): domain Eukaryota; kingdom Metazoa; phylum Arthropoda; class Insecta; order Lepidoptera; family Erebidae; genus Euplagia; species Euplagia quadripunctaria. The sequence continues at coordinate 23,250,573 of OY982567.1, read as the reverse complement.
CTGGACGGTTTACACGAAGAGGTCTTTGGATGGCATTCGGGTACAGTACAACAACATATATAGATACCTGATGGGTTTGGCACCATATTGCAGCGCCTCTGGAATGTTCACAGAGGCACGACTGAACTCGTTCAATGCCATCCAAAGATGTCGAATCGCTGCGTTCATGGCCCGAGTTGGTACGTGTAATAACAGTATAATCCAGGAACTGGCTGACAGATTGTGTAGTAGTTCAATGTATAAAAAATGGTTAAAGATAGCTGCATAAGTAAGATGCAAGTAGTATAAGAATAATATAAATTAGGAATAAGTTTAGTTTAGAAACAAATATGGAAACTATTCTGAATTAAAGATATATTATTATTATTATTGTTTTTGATTTTTTTTCCTCAGCTGTTTGGCTGGTTTTAACTGCATTTACGGGCCTAAACCAAGTAAACGCAGATTGTGGTGTGTATTATGTGGTGTCTTCGTCTAACTGCATGAACTTTCTCACAATTCTACATGTATTTAGTACGACAGCTTTCTGTAAATTGATGTATAAGGATTCTGATAAGCCTATTAATTTTAAACTGTGGAGAAGATGGTTCGGGATGACCCCGGTTGTGGAGAGAACTATCGGGACTACATAAACATTTTCTTGTCGCCAGATTCTTAAAACTTCTTCTTTTAATTCGGCATACTTGCTTATTTTTTCAGTTATTGTTTTTTGTAAATTATGTGTGTTGGGAACTGCAATATCGATTAAGTAGGTGACTTTTCTAATCTTGTCCTGAAGTACTACATCTGGTCTATTATAGTGGATAGTCCTATCTGTTAGTATAGCTCGGTCATAGTAAATTTTGTGTGTGTTATTTTCTAGTATTGGTTGTGGTGTATATTTATAGTAAGGGGTTTTGGTGTCCTGTATGAGTGAGTGTTTAAGTGCCAGTTTCTGGTGAATGATGTTTGCAACTTGGTTATGTCTATGAGTGTAGTCTGTTTGTGTGAGTGTTGTGCATGCTCCTGTTATGTGTTGTATGGTTTCAGACTCAGTATGGCATCTGCGGCATATGTCGTTTGTCATAGTTGGCTCTTTGATAATATATTTCCTATAGTTTTTGGTGTTGATAATTTGATCTTGTATGGCTATTATGAATCCTTCAGTTTCCGGGAACAAATTTCCTACTTTAAGCCATTTGTTAGAGGCTAGTGTGTTAACATGAGGTTGTTCTAAGTCATGAGGGTGTCGTCCGTGAAGTACTTTCGATTTCCAGTCTATTATTTTTTGCTTCTGTGGGTCAATATTGTTAGTGTTTTGTGAGTGTGAGTTTTCGGGATCACATAAGTTAAGTGGTGTGTAGTTAAGGTCATTTAGTACAATAGCTTTATGAATGTTGCTAGTGTCGGATTTGGTATAGAAAAATGTTTTCAGCCTGGTTATTTGTTTCTGCCAAAGGTTTTGGATATCAATTAAACCTCTTCCGCCGTTCTGTCTTTTGATGGTGAGTCTTTCAGTTGCAGATTTTGGGTGAAGATTATTGTGTTTTGTGAGTGTTGTGCGTGTGGTTCTCTCTAAGTTTGCTATGTCAGTTTTAGACCATTTTATTATTCCAAATGAGTATGTTAATATTGGTATGGCAAAAGTATTTAGAGCCTTAATTAGGTGCTTTCCAGATAATTGTGTTTTACATATTACAGAAATTCTTCTTTGATACTCGGTTTTTAATGTGTTTTTAATCATGGTATGGTCAAGCCCTTTAAGTTGTTGGTATCCTAAATATTTATATAAGTCTGTCGGTTCCATTGCTGCTATTGTATCAGTTTCGTTGACTACGTAATTACCCGGTTTTACTTTGCCTTTTATAATGTGTACTGTCTTACATTTGTCTAGTCCAAATTGCATGTTTATATCATTACTAAACTCTGTCGTAGTATCTAAAAGATTTTTCATTTGTTTTTCTGTTTTTGCATATAATTTAATATCATCCATATATATAAGATGTGAGATAAGAGTTTCCTCAGCGTTAAGTTTAACACTATAACCAGCTTGACATCGGTGTAATAAATGAGATAGGGGGTTTAGGGCGAGACAGAACCACAGAGGACTCAAGGAATCACCTTGATATATACCTTTTCTAATTTGTATCTGACGGGTTACAAGAGTGCTAGGTCCATTGTTTAGTTGTAATGTAGTTTTCCAGCGTGACATTATACTGCGTAAGAAATCTATAATTAGTGGATTAATTTTTTATATTTCTAAAACTTGTATTAACCAAGAATGTGGGATGCTGTCGAATGCTTTTTGATAATTTATATATGTGCAATGTAAATTCCTATTTTTTGAGGTGGCATGTTTATGAATTGTAGAATCTATGATTAGTTGTTCCTTGCATCCCATGTGGCCCCGCCTACACCCCTTTATTATTATTATTCTCTTTATTTATCGTAAAACTTATAAATTACATTTTTAAATACCTATAAAACAAAATATATATTTAAAAATATAAAAAATAGTATACCACCGACATCGGGTACAGGGACCAAGACACCGGTGGTTAGGGCTCCAAAGACAGGAACCTCCTCACTATACGGGCCGTGTCGAGGAGAACTGCCTTCTGCATCAGTCCCTTGATCCAGCCGTCTAACGCGAGCCTCTTAAGGTGTTGATCGAGGCTTTTGGCTATCAATCCATGAGCAGATATGACGATCGGAACAATGATCGCCGAATCGACATTCCACATATCGACAATCTCGTGAGACAAATCCAAATATTTAATTTGTTTTTCTTTTTCAACTTTCACGAGGTTGTCGTCATGAGGAACAGCGATATCGATAATCATTGCGCGGCGCTCTGATCGATCTATCACCACTATGTCAGGTTTATTGGCAACAATAGTTCTGTCAGTGATGATAGATCGATCCCAATACAATGTGGCACGACCATTTTCGAGAACTGGGTCGGGCACATACTTGTAATATAGCACCTCTGAATGCACAAGATTGTATCTAAGGGCAAGTTGTTGATGCACAATCCTGGCCACTTGATTGTGTCTGTGCAAATATTCCCCGTTGGCAAGACGAGAACAACCAGAAATAATATGCCTGATAGATTCACCAGGACGGTGGCATGCCCGACAGATGTCCACCGTACCATCTTTCAGGATATATTTCCGATAGTTATTTGTCATAACAACTTCGTCCATAATTGCAAAGACAAAACCCTCGGTTTCTCCGAAAAGATCACCGAACCGTAGCCAAGATATGGACGCTTTTAAGTCTATATCAGGCCCATTTAGGGCCTGATAAAAACGACCATGAAGTGCTTTGCCCTTCCATACCTCCCTGCGATCATTAGTACTAAGTATTACAGGCTTGCGCCAGTTCTCTTTAGCCAAAGCGAGCGGGGTGAGTCCGTTGTCCACTGCGACTACATTACAATGCACTCCCACATCAGCATGCAGAAAATATTCTCTAAGGTTGTATATCTCGCGATTGTGTAAAGTCTTAATGTTTAAGAGTCCACGACCCCCAAACTTTCGCGGGATATACAACCTCATTACTGATGAACGTGGGTGGTGCATTCGGAATGCAGTCAGCAGTGTACGGACTCTCCTATCAAGGGCATCTAATTCAGTCTGAGTCCATCTAAGTATACCAAAGGAATACAGCAAAACCGGTATGACCCAACCGTTGCAGGCACGAATCTTGTTACCGCCTGATAAAAGACTTTTTAGTACTTTTTTCAGGCAGCCAAAAAAACGCTCCTGCAGCGCTTGTTTCACATTCGATTCAGGTATTCCCAATGATTGTGATATACCTAGATATTTGTAGGTTTCGGTGGCAGACAGAGATCTGAGTTTTGTTGAATCTGAAAGTTCGACTCCTTCAGATTCTACTATCACACCTTTCTTTACATGCATGACTGCACACTTGTCCACACCAAATTCCATCTTGATAGAGTTACTAAAGTTTTCAGTCACATTCAGTAACGCTATCAATTGCAAATTAGTGGGGGCTAGTAGTTTCAGATCATCCATATATAGAAGGTGAGATATAACTAGATCATCTTTCTGCAACCTATAGCCTAGCCCTGAACCCTCTAACAGAGTACTGAGAGGGTTCAAAGCCAGGCAAAACCACAAGGGACTCAGACTATCACCTTGAAATATGCCCCGCTCGATCTTTATTGGTACATCGCTTGCCGCATTCTGCCGACATCCTGGATAGCGAAGTACCGTCCTCCATTCCCTCATACATGACTTCAAGAAAGTGCAAAGAGTTGTATCAATTTTAAACAACTCTAGCACTCTCAAAAGCCACGTATGTGGAACCGAGTCATAGGCCTTCTTATAGTCTATCCAACATGTCGACAGATTCTTACGGTTACGACGCACCTGTTGGCTAATGGCCATATCCATGATAAGGAGCTCTTTAGTGCCACGGGTCCCGCTTCTACATCCATTCTGAGAAATAGAAATGGAAATGATCGAATTTTATTATTATTATTATTCTCTTTATTAACATCTATAAAACATATAAATTACATTTTTAAATACATTATTATAAAAAAAAAAAAATATATTTAAAAATATAAAAAATAGTGTCCCACCGGTATCGAGTACAGGGACCAAGCTATCGGTGGTTAGGGTTCCAGAGATAGAAACCTCCTCACAATACGTGCCGTGTCAAGAATGACTGCCTTCTGCATTAGGCCCTTAATCCAGCTGCCTAACGTGAGCCTCTGAAGGTGTTGATCGAGGCTCTTTGCAATCAACCCATGGGCTGATATGACTATCGGCACAATGATTGCCGAATCCACATCCCACATGTCGACCACCTCATGGGCCAAATCCAAATACTTCATTTGTTTTTCTTTTTCAGCCCTTAAGAGATTGTCGTCATGGGGAATGGTGATATCTACAATCATTGCTCGGCGCTCTAAACGGTCTATTACCACTATATCAGGTTTATTGGCAACAATAGTCCTGTCAGTGATAATAGACCGATCCCAGTACAATGTTACACGACCATTTTCAAGAACTGGGTCGGGCACATATCTGTAGTACGGTAATTCCATAGTCACAAGGTTATATTTAAGAGCAAGTTGCTGATGGACTATCCTGGCCACTTGGTTATGTCTGTGCAAGTACTCGCCGTTAGCAAGACGAGAACAACCGGAAATTATATGCCTGAGGCTTTCTCCGGGACGATGACATGCCCGACAAATGTCAATCGTGCCATCCTTCAGGATATGTTTCCGATAGTTGTTCGTCATAACAACTTCATCAGTAATTGCACAGATAAAACCTTCAGTTTCTCCAAAGAGGTCACCGAAACGTAGCCAGGACACAGATGATAATAGATCTACTTCGGGCCCATTTAAGGCCCGATAAAAACGTCCATGCAGCTCTTTGCTCTTCCATACTTCCCATTATTATTATTATATATATATATATATATATATATATATATATATATATATTATTATTATTATTATTTACCCTTTTTAAATTGGATACACGATATACGTATGTATACGTAGTTATAGATACAAAATTAGGATGCTATTAAGGCCTTTGTTTTATTGTTCAGAACTTGAGATAAAAAAATAGATGACGAATATGTGTTATACAATTTTTTCTTCTGCCCATTGATCTTGACCAATTGACAGAAAAACGTCAAATCCAACCTACACACTATAAACGTGAAATCATTATCACAGTATTTACAAATCCACGTAATATTGTAAATTTTAGGGCTGCCGGTAAAGCCATTTTGTTTTATTACGCCCGGTGAAATCAAATCTTAAAACGCAAAACCACTGTTGACAAGCCAACGGCCTAGTTTCTTGAATATTTGAGAAGTAGTAAAGAGCAATTTTGAACTTAACCCGAAATATGCGACTTTGTGGTTTATTTAACCAGACACCAGACATGCTATCTTTCGTTATGCGCGATATATTACATCATAAGCGCTGCTAATGCTGTATAATCATACTAGACAATCTCTCATACAAATATTTCACCCAGATTTTGAAGACAACTATACAATTTGTAAGTCCTGGCTGACTTACCAACAATATTTGGCCTGTTGGTCTAGTGGTTAGTGACCCTGACTGCTGGGCCAGAGGTCGTGGGTTCGATTCTCACCCAGGACAAATAATTATGTGAAAAGCACGATCATTTGTTCTGTGTCTGGGTGTTTTTATCTATAATATGTATGTATTTAGAAATATATAAGTATGTTTATCAGCAGTCTGGTTACCATAGTACAGGCTCTGATTAGTTTGGGATCAGACGGCCGTGTGTGAGATGTGTGAAGTTAATATTATTATATATTATTATTATATAAGTTACGTGGATCCACCACCACTTAAGTATTAACAAACAGCTGTAATATTTTCTAACAAAAAGACGTGTCGTTTTAAGTCTTCTTTTGTTATTTTAGAAATTTCATTTGCACAGTTAACAATACAATATCAATCCATTGTTCTGAAAGATATTTTATTTCAAACCTCCATCCCCAGATTTAAGTATTCGAAAAAAAAACACATTTTTACTAAAACTTCGGATTTCTACATCTTAGTAACTTTATTTGCAAAAAAGGGCACTTAATTAATAATGATCTTTATTAAGTTAACAGTAGCCAACCCTCGAAACCACAGATTTATCCTTTTTTATGGTATAAGGGGGGAAAACGAGCAGACGGGTCACCTAATGGTAAATGACCACCGCCGCCCATGGGCACCTGCAACTCAAGAGTCACAAGTGCGTTACCGGCCTTTAAGATGGGAGTAGGGGAAGTGGGGAATAAGGGGCGAGGAAGGGAGAGAGGAAAAGAAAAGGGTTAGGACCTCCGGTAACCTCACTCACTCGGCGAAAAGCAAAGCAATGCAAGCATTGCTTCACTGCCGGTTTTCTGTGAGACCGTGGTATCACTCCGGTCGAGCCGGCCCACACGTGCCGAAGCATGGCTCTTCCACTAAACATATTTCCACTCATAAAATGCAGAGTGTATGCAAATCTGCAACTCTAATTCAATTTGAAAATAGAAATTCAATTTGAAACGAACTACAATTTACTTTAAAAGTTGTTCATTCATTAATCTGTCTTCGTTTGTAGTAGTAGCTTAACTTGGGATGTTATTAATCTTAGTATAAACTGCATGGTGCCGTCCACTCTTCGTAGGGATGGACGTTTCCAGTTGGAGTTTAATTGAACTAAATCTTGGGAGTGTAGTTAAACTGACTCCATTTGGAGGATGAATAAGACTTTGCAGTCGCGTGGGAGTCATAATTTACGATATGCTCGTAAATTTTTGAGGAAATTCAGTTATTATTTTAACTTAATATTTTTAAAGGAGTGGCTTTTAGTACCATTTCTAGAAAGATCCGTTACAATTTTCTGTCTGGCTATTATTTTTTAATTGTCAAATCAATCGAGCGAAAGCAAGCATGCAATACACGACACCGAAAGTTGTTATTTAATATACGTTTCTACAGAACCTACTGTTCTGTCGTTTAATGTGTCCGTTCTCTTTGAAACTGATTTGAATGGACGGTGAACTACCCTACTACGCGGGATTGTTAATAGTATACGGGGCGAATCGCTCAAGGTAACTTTATTGTTCAAACACTTACCAACAATTGACTTCCTCAGACACAATTTGAATGGATTTACAATCAAATTGTGTCATGTTTAGTCAAATTGCCCAATTAAATACGGTTGCCGGACCAAAATCTTGCTCAAATCGGGTAAATCGGATGGCCAATTTCGTTATTTTTGTCTGCTTAAGTCGCAAAGTCAAGCTGCATACAGAGCGGATGTGTTCCGAGTTTTTTTTACAGTTATATGTTATTTTCGCGTTTTATCTGTTCGGTGGTTATATTGGAAGATGATAATATGTCTTATAAGATCAATACAGGTAGCATTTCTTCAAAAAGTAAAATTAATGTATATGCGAACCTTTCTTACACGTTCGTTCAGCACAGAAATGAAAATTGTCGTTTTTTTTGTACGTGTGGAGCAATCTGATCGTAAGCGAATTTAACCGCAAATCTGATCAGTATTAAAATTGTATCGTGTGAAAGTCGTTTAAGCCTTTACATATTAAGAGGTCATTTAGTCAAATTTGCAAACTACAGACTGACCTTAATACGCTTGACGATAATAATGCTAAAGGGACTTTAGTGTATGATTAAATGAATATTGCACTTATCTTATAAAATGAACATTGAATATAAAATGCTTGTGTGGTAATTTTATTTAAATGAAATACTCGGTGTCCTATTACATACGTAAATTACAAGATTAAGGTTGTATGAATTTTCCATATTTAATAACTAGTTTGTACTGGTCAGTACAAGAGTGGAGAAAAATATTTTGTTACGTAATGGATTTTTATTATATCATCGGAATTTATAAAATCTATGGCTTTTTTATGCTAAAAGAGTTACCAATATGATTTAAAACAAATATAAATAAAAAAATTAAAATACCCTAGAAAAAATATCCAGCTCATCCCAGACGATAATGCAGCATCAGGTCAAGGTTTGGGGGTAGCGGGTTGGGCTGACCGTTACCCCCGCAGAAGGCCTGAGACTTCCGCGCGCGCCTCCCTCATCTGGAGGGGGGTAGGGCCCCCTATTGCACGGTGTGGACGCCTGCTGATCACGAGGCCAAAGTCTGCAGGGGTTCTCGGAAACTTCCTTTCTAGGGTATCCCGGGTCCCATACCATAGACTCCCTTGTGACGGAACACCGTGTGGTTTTAGTCGGTTCGAGTCCAACATACCACGTCACCCTCGGTGAGGTGATGACCCGTGGGGGTTCCCACCCGATAAAAAAAAAGCATCAGGTCAAGGTTACCATTAATTGTAATATCATTGAAATCACATGATACTAAATTTAAAATCTATCAGATCCCTTTTACGCACATTTCATTTAAAAATTTCGCTGATCTTGTCATCGCATAACGTTCGCTGATCTTGTCATCGCATACCGTTCGCTGATCTTGTCATCGCATACCGTTCACTTATTTGCAAAATTTATTTTCATGAAAAATAAGCAAAAGAACATAGCTTAGTTTGCGGATTAAACAAGAGCCCCAGTAATGACACGGTACTTCCACCACACGCGTGTGTAAAGGCATAGTGACATCCTGTCTAAAAAAATAACATGATGGAGGTCTTTCTCATAACAACACAATCAACACAATCCCTATGTTATATTAAATACAGGTTCAAAAGAAGACTTCGACACAATGATGATGAAATCATATTATTATGGTGATCTCATGTACCTGTTCGTTGCAATATATTTAGTAATGATTTATTAAAATAACGACTGTAACTCAATTAGTTACAGTCGTTATTTAATTGGTATATAATTCTATGGAGTAACAAACAAGAATAAAAAAGTGTATGTGTGCAGCAATTCACAAACGGCAGAAGTGAAACTTCTAAATTAATTCACCAACTAATTTTGCAACGCAAATGCACAAAAATTATACACGTTGACTATGACGCATTTTCTGAAGGCTTCGTAGTACGCAGGCGCAAAAACACGTGCTAGCATACGAAGATTATAGAAGACACTGTATACTTGTATTCTATATCATTCTCTCGCAGGCTAAATCCTATTTATGACTATGTTTGTATCTTTTTCTTCGTAGTACGCAGGCGCAAAGACACGTACTAACATACGAAGATTATAGGAAACACTGTATACTTGTATTCTATCTCATTCTCTCGCAGGCTAAATCCTATTAATAAATATGTTTGTCTCTTTTTAGTGTGACTTTTTCGTTTCATCGAATTTTCAAATAACAACGATTCTAAAGAAGTTTCAATAAGAGTATAATAATCATCTATTAATAGACTGAGAGCTCCGACTTTCCTCTCCTTTCCTCTGTCTACCCCTTAGGGGATGTATACGTGAGTACATGAGTACGAGTATGTATATTATTTATTAAACATGATACGTAACAGCCGTAAGCCGTTGAGCTCACATAGTATTTTTTTATTAGATTCACTTCAAGTTATTGTGTTAATGCGAATTAATTATGCAACAAAAAATTTTGCTGAGCCGTAGCTATTAACCGGAATTCAAATTGACGAGTACGCAAATTTAATTAACAAATCATCATTAGTAAACTAGTTCGGGCCAAACAAGCGTAAAATTAATAATTAATTTTAGACGCAATAGTGTCGATTCTGTAGTATGAAGTACAGTTCGCGCCATGTAAGTTAGGCGCATAATATATGTCACTTTTTTATTAATCGAGGAAACAACGTAAGAGGTTCTCAAGTCAACCCGTTTTTTTTTATTTGTTTATGTACGCATAATGTTATACATTGTTGTCCGATATCGACAATTCTTTTTTATTGGATAGGGCACACTTCGAAGTTGGTTCCGTTTCATAACAATTCAAATAAAAATTTGAACCCTAACGGTACAAAAACAGGGCTATTGACTTTTCATCTGTGAACTGATTTTGTTGAAACTTAGCAAACATAATTCGCTTGTTTGCGAGAATAACGACATTACAAAAAATTATTGATTTTAGAGAATGGCAATGTTTTGTGATTTCCGCTAGAGTATTTTGTTCTAAATATACCTTTAATGAACTTGTCGCTTTATAACGAACGTTAGCACGAAATCGGCGTTGCATCTTTGTTGACCATAAAATATCAAAGATTTATGATCGTTTGGCATACTTAGTTCAATTCGACTGAATTTTGAATTATGTCGATATTCTCGCAAACGAGCGATATGTAGTTACAAAATTGTAGACGTTTGCTTACCGAATAATGAATCTCATATGCATTAATCTTACTTATACCGATAGGTTATAATCAACCCTATAATTTAGTAAGTAATGAAAATGATTAATGTGCTTATTTTCTATAAGGTTCTCTTTTCCCAATTTTATTTGATGTCGGCGCAATGTGGCTGGTTTCTCTTATGGCCAGCCGCGTGTCTGACACCAGTCCTCCTTGGGAATGTAGTCATTTTAAGACGGGAAAGAAGGAAGAAGGTAAATTTGTATAAGGAAAAAGGGGTAGGGAGAGGGACCTAGGGGTAAGGGATACCGCAAGTCTCGGATGGGGAACGGAACTGAGACTGCAAAAGCTCAAAGAGGCTGGGGTCGCGTACTCGAATGTCCTGTATTTCCTGTGACTGAAGAGGCCACTAGGACAGGAACGCCAGCATTAATTAAATTTTTTTTTTGCCCAGAACATTGTCATAAAGATGGTACAAATTTGTCTTACGATTAAATGCAGACTGTTTTGCCTGAGTTGGACATGCAAACATTTTTATTAAATAACATGAATTCTACATTATAAAGAACTTAATGTCTGTCTAGTGCATCGTTAACTATTCTGTTACGGAATAAAAGCTTTTCTCAATCAGCCACTCTCTCAGCTTTTTAACAACCATATATATGTTAAAGCTTTAATTTACAGTTATAAATATATCCACACATAGCTAAGCAGTTCTTTTTGTATAAATTAGTTTTAGGTACTTTAGAAAAATCAATCTTATCTGGATCACGCGTGTTTCTCGGGTAAATGTCTCTTGCTGTAACTATGTATTTGTTTAATCTTACATATTTAACACATTCCAGTATACAATACATACAGGGCAAAAGAATTTTAGTTTTTTTTAAAAAGGCCCGCTGCACATCCAGGGAGCTACCCTTCTCTACATGTATAAATAAAAAAATATGTAGATACGACTATATAAACAGAAAGACAAAATATGGCCCATGAGGTAGTCGACATGTGGGATGTGGATTCGGCAATCATTGTGCCGATAGTCATATCAGCCCATGGGTTGATTGCAAAGAGCCTCGACCAACACCTTCAGAGGCTCACGTTAGGCAGCTGGATTAAGGGCCTGATGCAGAAGGCAGTCCTTCTTGACACGGCACGTATTGTGAGAAGGTTTCTGTCTCTGGAACCCTAACCACCGGTAGCTTGGTCCCTGTACTCGATACCGTTGGGACACTATTTTTTATATTTTTAAATATATATATTTTTTATATAATAATGTATTTAAAAATGTAATTTATATGTTTTGTAGATGTTAATAAAAAGAATAATAATAATAACTGCACACATATGACAATGTAGATTATATTTCGTCTAAACAGAGACCATTATGCACCAAAATTTGGTATACTTGCTAATTGAGAACACGACTGTACCGGCCGATGTAAATGCACCAAATTGCACCACTTGTATGCATATTTTACAGCCGTGTATAAATATGTAGTGTGTCAATTTTATGGTTGCAGACCTATTTAGATTAAGGAATTGGCTGACGCAGTACGTTTTAATAATAAAGTAGCCTGGTATCACACGAAGTGTTCCTATTAGTTTGCTACTTTATATTCAATGTAGATGAATGTGAAAACTGCCAGATTTAATTGAACGGGTCATTACAAGGAATGAGTTCATGTTAATGACAGAGAATGAAACTATTGAAGCTGTATTGCTATGACTTTTTAGTACATTTTGTCAGACGGCACCCAGTGAATATCAATCTTGATTAATGTATTCGGTATGTGCATTAATTTATTTAGTTTTCGTTAAATGAATAGATGTTTCATCAGGTTGTTGAGCTAGGTTTAAGTATCGAACTTTTTGCGTCTGTGGTTTTCCTTCTTACTGTGTCTGGAAATTCTCCAATCAAGATATTCATCACGGTATTAACAAAAAAAAAAGGCGTGAGGTGTCTTTGGGAAATTTAGTAAATACCGTAAAAATTCGCAATTATAATTGCCAGTGCTGTGAGAGTTGCTCAAACTAATATATGGATAATTAGTATACAACCAACATCAAATTACAGTAGTATCGCTCAGAATCCACTGATGGCGTAAATAAAATTAATCTGGTCAGCATTTTTCGTTGCGCTAACACTTTTTTCCGTCTTGCTGAGATCTAGATTTGCTGAAGTGAAGGTACTTATGGCACGTTTTTCAAAAAATGAATTTGTATCTCTCTAAAATCCACAGTACAAAGTTTTAAACTTTCGCGTTCCATGACAATATTATAAATTATAACTCTGTTTAAAAAGTTGTGTAAAAAGTATTACATACGAGTTAGCATACCTTTGATTTGCCCGACGTTTCGACCTGGTTGCGTGGCCGTGGTCACTGGCTGACTCAGCTCATCTCACGGCCAGTGCAACCTGGTCGAATTCCCGTCAACATATTTATGTTATGTGAATTTTCCAGCAGTACAAGCTAAGCTTAGTCTGGGTTTAGATGGCGCTGTATCTCTGCCCCGGATATTCGACTGTCACACCAAGTCGTGGTCCAAAGTTATAAATTAGGTTGATATTCATATAATAGACTAGCAGGGCCCCGCGGTTTCACCGTAAGTCCCGATCCCGTGGGAATATCGGGGTAAAAAGTAGCCTATGCGTTAATCCAGGTCTCCAGCTATCTACATACCAAGTTTCATCGCAATCGGTTCAGTGGTTTTTGCGTGAAAGAGTAACAAACATCCATACATGCATCCATCCATCCATCCATCCATCCATCCATCTAAACTTTCACATTTATTATATTAGTGGGATTAACTTCTTCATGTGCTGTCACATTTTGTTCTGTCCTTAATAATTAACTTTACTCAAACTTTCTCCTCAAGCTGCGACTTGCGCCTGGTAAAGAAACCTTGAAAGCGCATCTTCCCGATAGTCAGCTCTTAAGTTATTCACCAATTCTACTAACAAAATTATTCTTAACCCTGATAATTACTCTTTTACTGACCTCATAGACGAGGGTAGATTCGCTCTTTTTATTTCTTTTCACAGTTTTCAAGAATTACGACGCGACGCAAAGCAATTGGTCAGCTTTACTGCTTTACCTATAACCGCATTTTTACCACTGTAGAGGAACAGGATTTATGTCCCTCTAACAAGAAGTAAGCTCCTCCGACCAGGTTAGGTACTCGTAATCCTGCCTGACAGACCGCGGTTGAAATTGGAAGTTGTATATAAAGCACTAATTGGCGCGAGAACTTTCATTGTGCGATACAAGATCAGTAGTTACTACGTGATTAAGCTTCTCTTCGTTAGATGGCGTTAGACTATGTATTGCTGTATATACGAGTCATCGCTCTCGTCATATCCGGGCACATACAGTACATCATCAACATCACTATTATCATCTCGAGAGTCAATGAATGAATTAAATTTAAATTAAGAACGCTGTTTTCCTCGCCATACATTCACAAATCACTAATTACTATATCGATATATTGGCATCAAATTCCCGAGCGCCGGCACCTGCTCGCCTTGGTCGGCACCACTTTTCAATCAACGCGTGTGTTCATATATAATTTGGACTAGATCAAGTTACTTACTTTATACAGTGTTGTATGAAACAGTAATAAAATAAGGAGGCTGGTTACCCAACATCACGATATTAGTATTTGAATTGTGGATAAAATACGGATACTTATATATTGAAATGAGGTTTATATTTTCTTAACAAAAGTCTTTATTTGTTACTAGCAGTGCCCCGCGGTTTCACCTGCGTAAGTCCCGATCCCGTGGGAATATCGGGATAAAAAGTAGCCTATGCGTAAATCCAGGTCTCCAGCTATCTACGTACCAAGTTTCATCGCAATCGGTTCAATGGTTTTTGCGTGAAAGAGTAACAAATAACCATCCATCCATCCAGCCAAACTTTCACATTTATAATATTAGTGGGATTAAAAGATAAGGTACCACTTTTTGTTATATGGAATAGAGATTTGCATTGACATAACTGCCAAAAGGTTTTTTCTCTTATTTTAATATGTAAAATTATTCTCGTTTACTCATTTCTGCTGTATCATTACAATAATGTGATCTATGAGCTAGCGCATCGATTCAAAACTTTCTTACTTATTTAAAACTAGCAGCGCCCCGCGGTTTCACCCACGTAAGTCCCGATCCCGTGGGAATATCGGGATAAAAAGTAGGCTATGCGTTAATCCAGGTCTCCAGCTATCTACATACCAAGATTCATGACAATCGGTTAAGTGGTGTTTGCGTGAAAGAGTAACAAACATCTATCCATCCATCCATCCATCCAAACTTTCACTTTTAATATTAGTACGATAAATTAAATGGAAACCAAACTAAGCTTAGTGTTTAACAAAAAGTACATGACATTATTAAATTTAACGACGTATTTTTCACCGCAAAAATTAATATTGTATGATACTCGCGTTACAAAAAGCCGTAAATAATACTAGGTTATTAAGTTGCGAAAACAAAAACACTGTCTGCAGATTATCTATCGAATGGTAATTATAAGTAAGCTATAATTAATCACCTTGACATTAATTGCTATCGACTCTGTCAATTGTCCGGCTTTATTTATTGGTGGTCATATTTAGCCGTGATAGTTCATTTCATTTATTATTCCTAACTGTATCATCTTCATTACTAGGAGATGTAGGGCGTTATTGTGGCAACATTTACGCACGTCAAAAGAAACAAAGATATATTTCATCGCCATCTAGCGTAGAGCAGCCGAATTAAATAGTAACTAATGATCCTGAAACGCGTAGTGAAAGTTCTTGCGCGGATTAGTAAACAACATCCTAACACCAACTCTTGGGCGATGGTCCGCCAGGCATGATCACTAAGCATGATTAGAGACTCCTTCCTTTGTGTAGGAAGGACAATCATACGGCCTTAAACGCTAGCGGATGGCATAACTAGTTGCACTTATGAAAGCGCGACTTTAATCCATTATTGTATAATCAAGTAAACTATTAAATTAAGTTGGTTGTAATGTCGGTTTATTATCAACAGTTTTATTATTATTGTAGTATTATATAAGTGATGTAAAAGATCTTATTGATTAGACACTGAAATAAAAAGGAAATATTGTAAGCCTTTATATGTAGTATGATACCAATACTGAGTTACACGTAGAAAGATATGAGGAATTCTTGACAACCTTTTTGGATTTTCTTACATTGATTGGCCTCAGGTCGAATCGCGAGCAAAATATTGAAAAAAGAAAACAATCCCGGCAATATTTCTGCGAGAAACAATCAATTTAGCTGAAAATCAGCTTTCTCCAGAAATCCACAGTGATTTGACACAATATGATAGATTGTACTTTAGGGTTGTCTGTTCACGAAATGTTTGTTTAAAATGTTTTTAAATTGTATCTACTGCGTACAATCCTTGAGCACGCTATACTTCCAAGATTTATCTTTATAAAGACTTTTCTTCTATGAATAAAATGTTACTTCATGAATTTACTAGAGATCAAAGAGTGCTTTTTTAAATTGCAATTTATTAAATAGTTTTTCAATATGGCCTCCATCCAATTTTTTTTTCCTTTTGTCTGTTGTAACCAGTATAAATCTAAAGAATCAGAACAATAGAACAATGAAAGTCATTTATGATTTATCATCATCGTTTCAACTATAGGACACCCTCTGCTAGACGTAAGCCTCTCTTAATGACTTCCATGAAGATTGTATGATTATAATATAATGAGTTAATATTATTAATCAAAGTTGCAAGAAACCTTTGCATAAAGGCGGCGCGTCAACGCTTTTCGTGGAAATCTTCAAGAGACGTCTTATGGTGGAGATGATGAATAGTGTATAGGTTTTACAAGGTAGATAAGTAGTTTAGTAGTTTAAATTACATAACATTTTGTTTTGTTGCAGGTAAGCACATAGGTCGTGTCTTCCCCTCTGTCGACTTACAGATGTATACTAGGTAAGTATTATATAATTTTTTATATGAAGTACTGACCGTTCTCCTCTACTCTGCTCCTAAAGGTCGTAGCTTGATGTTACATAGCCTATAATATTCCTCAAGAGATACTCTATCTAATATAAACATAATTATTTAAATCCAACTGATAGTATAGTTTAAACAAACGGTCAAAAAAAACTCTTCAGCTTTATTAATTTAGTATAGATTTGAGGATGGATCAGCATCCACTATTACTACTTTCAGTGGTTCTTCACATTTGTCTGAAATAGGGACGCTCACCTGTACTTTCTTCTATACTGTGTATAAATAGGTTTATAGTTAACACAGACACAATAGTTTAGTCATACATATTTGTCTCTAAAGTGTTTAATCATATCATCATGAGCTCTTCATACTAGAACATCACTGCAAATACACTCTACGTTTCTTTTTAGGTGTGTCTCAGATTTAACCTTCCCATATTTAGACTGTCTTCATAAACACGTAGCTGTATGGCCCGTATAGGAAGAACAAACACAACAATTTTTCTTTGTATGTGTACGAAACTGACATCCCTATACTACCTTTTAAACTTTCACGTTCCATGATATAATTATGTATTTACACGGGAATTAACGAGAGCCGTTGCTTCGGTACGTATAGGCCGGCTCGACCGGAGTGATACCACGACCTCACAGAAAACCGGCAGTGAAGCAATGCTTGTGTTGTATTTCGCCGAGTGAGTGAGTTTACCGGAGGCACTAACCCTACCTTCCTACCCTTTACCCTTCCCCTACTCCTACCTTTAAGGCCGGCAACGCACTTGTAACTCTCGAGTTGCAGGTGCCCATGGGCAGCAGTAGTCACTTACCATCAGGTGACTCGTCGTTTGCCCCCTATACCATAAATAAAATATGTATCTACTTGTATTCATAAAAAAAAAGATCACGAAATACATGACAATGACATCCCTAGTTCTATAACAGCACTATTTGTTGCTTTTTACCCGATATAAATACATATTCGAACTTTTAGGAATCCTCATTCCAGGAGATTACATTCTGTTCCTCTCTGCGTGTCGTAACATGCCTAAACGTATTTTAATGGATATACCTAAATAAGTATCTATGTAAGAGGATTTTAACCAAACTGAGCACATACTGCTAATTATTACATTGCTGCAAATTTACAGCCCAATTTGGTAATTGACCGCAATTATGTAAACCTGAAACTTTTATTCTTGTAAGAAATCCCTCAATTTCGTTTACAACTTTTTCTTAAAATGTGAGTTTAGAGGTAAGGGAACGATTTAATTAACAAACTTATGAAATAAGTTTGTCCTAATAGCAATTTTAGTAAACACTTACGAAGCAAACTTCGTTTTCTTTAGAATTTATTTATATTAATATATATTATTTAGTCACATTTAATTTTATACACTTACTTTTTTACTAAAACTAAACATCAAACTCTATGCAATTAATACTAAAGAAATACTAGTTGCGTGGTGATCGTATCATCTGGATTAAGCTATCCAGATGATACGATCACCACGTATTTCTTATTTGGACTGGATATTTAGATTAAAAACATAATAAAAAATATGGAAATCTTTCTGAACTTCTTGTGGAATATAATATTCTATTCTTATAATTAATTAATTAGTGACCCGGCCACATTTCGACAGGATATAAATTTGTTTTCACATTTTTTTATAGAAATATCCTAGATTTATCTTGGATAAACGATGACATAGCAACCAAAACCGCATTTTTATTGTATCAATGGCTCTTAACATTAGTCCGAATATACAAAAATACGGACGCTCATATACTTCCTTTTATAAAAAGTAAAGATTGGTTTTAGTTTAGACACAATAATTTAGACATAATGGGTAATAATGCTTACGTGAACTCATTATACTAGAAGTCTATACATACTCAATTAAAAGATAATTACACAATACGTTTAACCTTAGCTGTCAGTCGTCAGTCGAAATAGAAGTACAGGTATCATTACATGTTCATTATCTCTAACAACTGGTAAAACAACAAAGATAAAACCAAACAGTTTATAATTACTCCAGTGAATAAATTTAACGGTTGCAGGTATGACATTTTCTTCGAATAGTGATAAGCCAAGCTGTTATGTAGTACAAGTATTTAGGAATATTACCACAGAATAGATAATAGTACAGGTACAGAAGTCCCACTCCGCCAAATCATTTAAATAAATAGCGACTCTTGTTCCGACACAATAAAGTCGCAATTTAGGTCACACAGCGCTAATTATCTACAGTTATATTCACCTAGAAGTTGCCTCTCTTTCTATATCACAACTCTTATCTGTTCTCACGACGTCGCGTAGTTAGGGTTGTCTTTTTTTAACTTTGAATAAATTGAATGAAATAAATTTTTTTGGTCACCAATAGTATTAACCAACTTAAAAGTTTTGTAGGTAATATTACAAACACATTGTGTTTGTGTTCTGTAGTAGACCAATGTTTTTAGCCCTCTACATGTATATTTTTTTCATCACGGCGAAAGGAGAGAAAGTCTAGGCTACATTGAACTGTCTTATAACGCATTCTCACATTAAAATGTTTGGATAAGAAAGGAGAAAAGCGTTAACTACTTAATTTACATACCAATTTAAAAATATATATATATATATATATTGAAGAGATAACCCTACACATATTTTAGAGCCCGAAAAGAGTAGGCAATTAAAACGGTAGGTATCGATATTTTTGTAGGGAATGATGTATCTGTTACGTAGTAACTACTTAGTAATCTGTGCTACTGCAATAGAAAATTTGGCGAGACCTAAATCAGGCAAATTTAAGTTCCACTCCACTGATCTCGACAGCATGTTTAAATTAGCTGTAATAAAATCACTCTTAATTTTTTTTATTAATGTAACTTTATTCATTTGTTCAAATTCGAAATGAAATCCGCCCACGCTACGGGTAGATACAGAACCTCAAAGTTTTAATGCGTAGGTCGCACCTGCTCATTGTACCACTGAATAAGAAGAGAGTAATTAGTAGAAAATATAAAAACGGATGGTATTTTTAACTTATTTTTGAAACTGGAGGTAGTTAAATTTATTTTATTTACGTGTGTAGTGGGAGACGATATTTTAGCCTTACAGACACATTACTCACACCTACGAAGTCAAAAGAGACTTATTTTATGGATTCTTTTTATAGTTAATAGGTGTTCAAAGCTGTCTCAATTGTCATTTGAAAAACATTATTACCATTATTGACGTTCTGTTCTTGCTTTTGGGTCCAGAGATTTAAACAGACTTTTGTATGAAATCACATCAAAATCAAAGCCATTAATTTGAATGAAACCAATTCTACGTATTTTTGAATTGTCTGAGTGTCTGAGTACGAGTCAGTCAGAATAAGTCAGTCGTGAAGCTAGTTGCCTGTTCCAATGTACGAAGTAATGTACGTAGATCCTGTGGAGAATATATATACCTATAATAAAATCTGAGAACAATGAAACATACTGTTCTAAAATATAAACAGACGCGCAAATTACTACTACATTTAATAGCAGTCTGGAGATGACCAGCCCCGACCAACGGCACCCGTTCACGAGCATGACGCACACGTCAACCACCAGATCAACCACATTGAAGGCAGCCGATATACTTATTAACGTACGTCAGTCTAGCCCGGCCCCATGGAATTTGGTAATGAGAATGGTATCTATCGAATGTAATAAAAAAAATATTCAATTACGAATTTTGTTTTATTCAACACACCAAATGTCCTGAAATTAGTTAATGACTGATGGCCACACTCATCGGGAACATTCTTAGATTTTGTTAATCTGGTCAAACAGAAGACTTAAGGGAATACGACCACAACTAAACGAATGTAACTTTCTTTTCTAAGCCATATCAATTTTTACTGCACAAATTGGCATAAGATTATAGGAGATATTAAAGCTTTTAGGTGGCCGGGCTGAAATAATTTCAAGTACTTATTTCTCTCTAAATATATATTATAATCTTAAATGAAAGCGTTACATATATTCTATATCTATATACCTCCTTATGTACTGGTATTATTTATTGGTAGGTGTTGCAGTTTTACTGTTTTATACTAACGAAATAATTTCAGCCCGGCCACCTACAACCGCTAATATCTCGTATGCTATTGCGTTTTAGGATTCGATTTTGTGTTACATATGCATAAATTATAGGGTACATTTCATCTGTAGCAAAATATTGTCAGTATGTTTTGTAGATTAGTGGCAAACAAGGTGGCCGGGCTGAAAACGTCAGGCTGGCCCGGCCACAAAGAAGTGCTTGTACTTTCTTTTAAAAAGAGTTACATTGAAAACGAAGTCGTTACATATGTTTGTATAAATGGGTACATTCGATTGATACCAATCTCATTACCAAATTCTATGGGGCCGGGCCAGCCTGACGTACGTACTTATTATACTACAGAATAACTAGTAGTATAAATTCAAATTCAATATCTTTACTTCATAAAATTGATCATCAATTATTCGAAACGTCAATTAAAAAAATAATAAAAAATTATAGATCAATAAAAATGGATATCATAATATCATATCTGCCTGTTTCGATCTATAACCGCCCGTTTCCAAATGGTTGAGCCTTGTGAGAAGAAATCGGGCAAATAAACTCACGGCCACTCTTTTAAAAAAACAGACAGTTTTAACAATATTAATTAAATAATACAACATTTTGTTGTGTGCTATTATGTTTTTAAAATTAAAAGTAAATAAACTAAAAAAAAAAAGAATATGACAATAGGAAATCAAAAATTAGCGAAAAATTTAAAAGAAGAAAAGAAAAACATAAGAGATGGCAAATAAGAAACATATTAGTTCACATATTATAATACTAATTAATGACTTCTAAACTGTTCTTACACATTTCTCAATATAAGAAAGAAACCTTATAATACCCTACTGCTCTAATCTCTTCAAATAAGAAGCTAAGGCATAAATAATTAAATGAAAGATTCATTAGCTACCATTAGTTGTAAGCCTCCCTTTATTCGTTTGCGCAACATGGGATTCTATTAAGGGCAGCTACACGCTAACGACTTAGCGACTTATCGGTTCGGACAAGTCGCAAAATAGTGGGCGTGAAGTAATTACTTTGTAACTTATTATTTTATCATTAAACAAATTAACTTGATAGGCGGAAGGATAGATAGATATGAATCATTTTTCATTAAATTTAAACATGACCCGTGTAAAAATGTAATTTCCAGGAAAATAAAATACACCATTAACCAGCTTGCTGTGTTTGTGCGATTATTAACATAAATTCTTTGTTTTTACTTTTCCCACATTTCCGTAAACTCCTATAGGATATAAACATGGTATGAAAGAAAAGTTAATAGAAAAAAAAGTGTCTGTACTTATGTACGCACGTAAGAAGTTATACTTTTATCTTGTTAAATAAAGTTTATTTAAATATCATAATAAATAATATATACCGTCAACTAACCTCAAATCCTACAAACGTTTGAGTACGAGTAATATGTAAAAACCATTTTTATCACTATCGTGAAGTTGGTAACTTTTTTGAAAAACTAAAATGCTGTCTAGCTAACTTCAGGGTTTTTCGTGACGGTGTGCGCGCGCCTCGTAAAAATTTACTCTCATCATGTTTTCATAACGCGCCAAAAGAAGTATAACTTCAAAAAGATACCTAAGAACTATTAAGATAATATTAAATACAGATATCAACTGTAATTCGAGAATTAGTATGTATATTATAAATACAATAGTATACAAAAGTTTCGCACCTAATAGAGAATCTTTAACTACTTTCCTACGAGTCATTTCATTGTTCTAACGATTTGCATACTAAGTTTCTTCAGAATTAAATAATAATAATGGTTAAGAAAAATCCCTCGTGAACGACAGAGCCCAGATGGATTTGAAACGCGGAGAAATTGCGTTTTAACTCGCCTTGTCTCCTTTGTGGATGGAAAACCACAAATAGAAAAGTTGTTGAATAAAACGAACAACATTTGTTCTGTTATCAGATAATAGAAATAACATTCTTTGCTAAATGTGTTTCATTTTTACTTTAGAATGAAATGTAAAGTTGAAACAGTATTAAATTTACTTGCTACTCGGACAATTTGTTGTTTTTGACGTTCAATTCTATACTTATGGAAGTCCAGCAGAAAGAAGCAAACAATAGTTCAAGAACCGACCGGAATGGCGCTAGAGTAGGCAAAGGGTATGGTATGAACTTAACAGTTATTGACGGAATGAAGTGCACTCAGTTGAAATATAAATTTTTTTAGCTACCAGAGCAGTTGATGAAGCGATGAATGATGAAAAAAAAAGACTGTCGTAGGACTGCACGTCAGAAGTGCAAACACATACACATATATATGCACATATACACACACACGTCTGCATATATGTCATCTGAGCGTGATAGTCACGGGAGTTCACTGTTTTTTCCCCATACCAAAAGTGCCTAACAAAGAAGTTTTTTCACATGAAAAATAATGTCCTATATCTGCTAATTTATTTAATGTTCATTTTGAAAAGTGAGTTGTTACAAAACGGAACTTTCGCCGTGCTAGTTACCTCCAGCTACATACCAATACACACTTTTGACGGACATGTTTCAAATATCTTTACCCTCCATAATTTTACTGAAAAACTGGTCAAAAAAGTCGTCATAAATGTAAAAGTTCGTGTGTTTCCTTAGTGTCGGGAATATAAAAGGACAGTTAGCTCACTTGGCGTGATAACAAACAGAAGCTAAAACGTTAATTAGTAGATAAGAAAATACATGTACATATAATATTTCATTTATTCGTATCTGTCTACGTTGGCGAATTGGCAGCCATTTCAAGTAAGAGCGGTGCTGAGACACGTGATCATTTTTCCGTAAATTGAAAACGAATCGAATGCAATTATTGAGAAGACGGTCAAGTTTATTGAGCAGATCTGCATTCAGGTCAAAATAACACACATCGCCATAGTCGATTAGAGTCTGTACAAGCATTACCTTAGTTGTCGATGGCAGAAAGTTCTTTAGCCTATAAAAGGCCCGCAATGACCCTGTTGCTTTCTGACAAATAGATGCAACATGTTTTCGCCAGCTCAGAGTTGTGTTAATATACAATCCGAGGTCTTTCACACTTTTAAATTTTATGTAGATTGTTTGTTATTCTACTAAAAAAAAAATATAATTTGTGGTTATTCCTGACTGAAAAGAAAAAAACGAGGATGTTCCTTATTCGACGCGTATAGTTTATATATTTATATGATCATGTATAACTTTTTATAGAATAGAGCCGTTTTTATAATTCTTTGTTTCATTGAAAAGAAAGTTGTACTAATTTTATTTTTCTCTATTTCATTGAAAGTTGATTCGAAAAAGAAATGGTTAGTGGATAATATTTTATTGACAATTTAGTCTGTAGATATAATAATAATTGTAGCTTTTATTATTGTTTTGTCCTTTTTGAAAAAAATAAATTATGTTATTTTTTTTTGTTTTCTTTATCGTGTTTTATACGTTTACTACAAGATGTTCTAACGTAATCTAGAGAATTAAAAAGTATAAAAAATAGAAACAGTAGCCACTTAAAAATAAAATAAGATTTAAAGGGAGGTATTAACGGCTTCTTTTTTTGTTTTTTTTTTTATTAACGGCTTGCTTGTCACAAAGTCATTCTTTGTAAACCAGCCTAGACTCTTACGTATAAGTCTAGGTACTTATACGAGTGAGTCTAGGCTGGTAGTAGGTGCTGCCAATGTCGTTCATAAACATGGCAATGTGATTCGTACATGGTTAGTATGATGTCACAAATCGCCAAGTACCTAACTAAAACTAAACCACCACTGAAAATGCGTAGACGCAGCGTAATACTGCATGACGTCACCACACGTGTTAAGTGATGGACAGGTGATATCGATAACTTTTTTAAAAACAATTATTATGTAAGTCGTGACGTTCTTGTTGACGTATTTAACGGGGTTTGAAATGCTGGCCAATGCAATAAAAAAAACGATAAAGTAATAATATATTATACTAAAACGGAAACTTATTACTATTTAATTTATTTATAACTACTTTCTAAAACCTTGACTAGTTCCAGCTGCAGCAGCTAGAATGCAGCTGCCTGAATGAAAATATAAAAAAAATCTCAAATCACCCACACTTTCTTGCTGTCATACAGTATTATCTATTATTTAAACTAAGCAAACTTACTCCTCACTGCACAAACCTTCTAATAAACTTCAGTTCGTTTGATATTAAAGATACCTAAAGTATGCTAATAGTTAATTAACAGTATCCTCCGTCGACATTATCAAAGGTTAAAAAAGATTAGTTGTATTACTTCCAATGACCAATTAGCTTTATCATAATATATTATCCTCGTGGTGCGTATCGCTCCACCGTTTTTTGTTTATTCCACCGTGGTGAAAACACTCGGCTTGGAGGAGTTCAGTCACCGCAGTATTTTCGCTGGGCAAACCTTCATAAACCTTCCTCATGAATCACTCTGTCTATTAGTGAAGACCGCATGAAAACCCGTTCAGTAATTTTCAGTTTATCGCGAACTGACAGACAGACAGACAGACAGACGCGGTGGGCGACTTTGTTTTATAATATGTAGTGATAGTGAAAATTAAATCTCAGTATCTTTGCAGAACTGTGATAAAAGATAATGTTCCAACAAAGTTTGCTTAGATATTGGATGCACCTTAACTAACTTTGTTAACTTAATCAGCTCTGTGGATACAGTAATTTAATTAATTAAGACGCAAAGGAAAATATTGTGTTAGGAAGATATACAAAATGCAATTAGAAGCAAAGTAAACTATAATTACAAAAGTATTAGAATAATATGTTTTGTTTAGGTGAAAGTAATAAGTTTAGGAAATAGGCACGTTTTGTAACACGTAAAAGTTAATAAACGAGGGTTTCTGTTCCTTTATAAAAATCTAACCTACAAAATTGTGTTGTTATTTTAGAAGCTTAAGATGGATAGGTATTTAAGTTATATTTATTCCTTAAATATATTTAAATGTTACTTCAACATTTATCATAATGTTAAATAATTTTTGTTTTCTGAAGATATGTTGGTTTTCATGAATTTATATCAAGTTTTTTTTTATCTTAGTTTAGTTAGTTTAAAAGAGGTAGTTTACAGCAGATTTCCTTTAGACTCGCAACAGTATTTTCAATCTACAGAAGACGGGTTAGCTAACGTTATTACTGCCTTTTTCTGATAGTCAGTATTGTCAGTTCGCTAAATGGCGAGTTTTTATAGGCATTTACATACATGTCCACTTAGTAGTATAAAAACATCATCAAAATATAAAATATGAACATAAAACGTTTCGGTAGTAAACGTTATGCATCTAATAAAAAAATCAAATCGATGAACCTGTAAACTCTTGTCCAAAGTTAAACTGCAGTCCCCAATTAATACCTCAAGTTAGGTAACCTCGCTTAGGTTGAAATTGCAGAGTATATTTTAATAACTCGACTAAAATTTCGTGTTGTAAGATTGTATGCGTTTTTAATTAGATTTTGCTATCATTAACAATTTCAGTCTGTGGTTTGCTGGTTAAATATATTTGAACTTGGTTTGTTTAATATTTATTGATGTTTATTGCGAAAGTTTTTTCTTTGAATAGAATATGTTTAGATTTAAGTTCAACAAGTTTAAGATTGAATAAATAATCTGTTTAATATACTTTTATTTTGCCGGCCTATAATCTACTGCATGTTTAATTACCAGCTATTTCATTTTAAACACGGGCAATATACTATGTTAATATTAGAAAACTTATATATCATAAACCTAACTTATATTATAAATGCGAATGTGACTTTGTTTGTTGGTTTGTTACACTTTCACACCTTTAAAACAAGCACTGTTTCCAAAGAAGAGAAAAATAACTTTTACGCAAACGAAGCCACGGGCTAAAGCTAGTTTCTAATATAATCTTTCAAAAGATCTGTATACATAATTAAACTTCACTTTGAGAAGACAAATGAGTTTTCTTTGTTTTAATTCTTTAGTGATCTTTAGGTACTATTTAAGCCTTTTAATTAGAACCTTAAATACTTTATCTTCGACGTCTTATTCCAAGTTAATTAGTCGACAAAACTTAGTTTGTATCGATATACGCCCCCTCACTATCGCCCCGGGATACTATTACCGCCCGCATACCCGGTCAACAAACTCATGGTGGTATAACAAGAATAAACATTTACAGTGAAATATTATGGATAGAAATTTTGTTGATCGAATCAAAGTTTCGAACTTTACTATGCAAGGCTTGGTTAATCCATGGTTCGGTGTCTACTTGGAGTACCAAATCGACCATTTTACGTTGATACTTTGAAGGGTACGTTTACTTGTAATATAGGTACCTAATTTCGATATAAGATGGGTGTAAGTATAACAGAGCTAGAAGCGCTGGAGTACTATATCTTTCTCGTAAAATGACTTTATTTTTTATCATATTTTGGAGTGGTATAGTTACGTAGGTAACGTGAAGTACTGAAAGTTTTAATAAAATAAGTAATTATAATAGAAACTTCTTTCGAAACCGAGAATGTGTTTTTTTTATGGTATTGAGGGCAAACGAGCAGACGGGTCACGGTGATGGTAAGTGACTACCGTTGCCCATGGACACCTACAACACAAGAGCCACAAGTGCGTTGCCGGTCTTTGAAAATTTATCGATAAAGATTTTTTTTTTATCGTGTTAAAACCCCTACGGTGACGTGATATATCGGAATCGAACCGGCTAAAACCACACGGTGTTCCGTCACAAATCTATTGCAAACCTAGACTTTAGCCTTATTCATGTCATCAGATTTAAACTGCCATGTTAGACCTCTTACCAAAATATTTGAGAGGCCATTTATGTTCACATTTTATCTGAGAAATGTATCTGTGTATTATATCTCAAGCTGATATCGTGTTATAATATGTATAAAATATCTAGTGACTCGATATCACACACGCTACTGGTCCAAATATCGGCAATTGTTGTAATGGATACTAAGTATCCTTAATATCACGAATCCACCCACATATAATACATTCACCAATATTAAGTTTAACGCACACGAGTAAATGTGAGCGGCCAACTTAACTGGATCCCTGAAAGTCGATTGTACCGTTGAATAGTTTGTACAGCCACTATGAGGTACAGAGATCTACTTTATTTGGTTCTATGTGTATTGATTGGCGTAATGTTGGAACTTGTTTTTGTTGATTGCGTTACCAAATATACATAGTTGCAAGTTTGTTGTTAATTTATTTCTGACTAGCAGCGCCCCGTGGTTTCAACCGCGTAAGTCCCGATACCGTTTGTATATCGGGATAAAAAGTAGCCTATGCGTTAATCCAGGTCTCCAGCTATCTACATACCAAGTTTCATCGCAATCGGTTCAGTGGTTTTTGCGTGAAAGAGTAACAAACATCCATCCATCCATCCATACAAACTTTCACATTTATGATATTAGTGGGATTATTAATTCTGTTAATAAATTTGAGCTAGTATTTTCTTGTACTCAATTTTTAGTTCAAGACCGATCAAACAATTAACCGTTATTGTACTTTTATTATTAACTTAGCAGTATTTTAAACCCTACTACAAAGACAAGTGACCTTCTTCAATATGGTTTTGCATAGACTGTGCGTTATCTGTCAACCAGTAGAAGTAAATCATCTACTCTAATATTATAACATGTCAAAACATCTTAGAATTAAAATATAAATGAAATATATAAATATATTCAACATTTTTGTTAGTAAGAAAATCCTACTAATATTATAAACGTGAAAGTTTGTGAGGATGTATGTATGTATGGATGTTTGTTACTCTTTCACGCCAAAACTACTAAACCGATTGCAATGAAACTTGGTATGTAGATAGCTGGAGACCTGGATTAACATATAGGCTACTTTTTATCCCGATATTCCTACGGGATCGGGCCTTACGCGGGTGAAACCGCGGGCGCTGCTCGTCTTCAATACATCACAAAACGTCTAAAGACTCATTTTAAATTATGAAGATTTTCACTCATTAAAACCTCCTTGTAATTCGTCGTCGTTCTTTGTCCGTTAAAGGGGTGCTCGAACTGACGTTTAAATACTCTGACCTGAAAATATTAATTGTCTGAAAACGTATCCAGAAGACACCCGTAGACATATTGCGCCTGGCCAGATAATTATATCAGTCTTGAAAAATGAGTTTACCACAATTTACCTTCTTGACGTAACGTACCCAAAAGCAAGACGCTTTTTTTTTAAATATTTCTGGGTCATACCATGATTTTTCTAACTATAAAATGTATATATCACCTCATAGAAATCATGGACTAACGCAAGAACTAAGCTGTGTACACCATCTTTTTTTCAGATGGTTGCATAAAGCCCTGGTGCTGAAACACTTGAAAACTAATAAAATCACTACATATTATAAAACAAAGTCCCCCGCCGCGTCTGTCTGTCTGTTCGCAATAAACTGAAAAACTACTGAATGGATTTTCATGCGGTTTTCATCAATCGACAGTGATTCACGAGGAAGGTTTAGGTATATAATTTGTTAACATTTTGTGTAAATTGGTTGAATTGATGATGATGATTGTTGAAGATGTCTCTACTAACCGTGCGAAACCGGGGCGGGTTGCTAGTTAGTAATAAAACAAATTTCGTTCAAAACTGCACCTGTACCCATAGCAGTCAGACTCGAGTCTTACGAATTTAAAACAAAGAAGTCGTTTAACAATTTTATGTAACAGTTGTCGTGTTTGTCAGTACCGATGACGACAGACGGCGTCCTGCGGTGTTCCGACCCCGATCAAGATCCCACGCTTACAATGATATAAATCGATCGTGTTATATGAAAACAATGGCAGTCGACAGCATTAAGAAAATGTAGTAGAACTAGGAAAACCTGATCCGAAATGATGTCTTCAATTCTAGTTCCAACCCAATAGAAAAATAAGTGTTTTTGTGTATGTTACACAATAAACTCAAACTGGTACACTAACTCCACAAACCCATTGTTAAGGGGAATTCAAAATTTGTGCTGCTGTATTCCCTGACGCGTCTCTCTGTTATCAGTCTGTAGCACCGTAGCTTCAAAATGTAAGGACCGTATGATTGTTTCATTAGAAACTAATTTAAACAATAAAATACCTTTAAAATTTTACCCGTTCATGAAATATCGTTTTAAAAGCAATTGATGAAAACCTTCACCTACCAAGTTCAATAAGCGTAGATTATTAAACCACCAAACGAAACATCCAATATTACCGATCAGACTTCAGGTACCTATTGTGTTAAATGGATATTTTATCAAGAGGTTTTCGGCACCCGCATTTAGATTCTCGCGATAGGAGAGACGTGCTGTGAACGCAAAATACCTACATTTAGATAACGGAATGAAGAGTTTAGTAACTTTGACGTACGTGTGTTAGTAACTCAATATTTCAGCCAGGAAGCCGTTAGTATTGCATGATCAAAGTTAAACGAAAAATGTAGTAAAAAAAACATTCATTGCGATAATTAATGTATAAGTGAAATGACCACGATCTAACTTTCACTTCAAAGTAATCAAATTAAGTGCCTGACATAACGAAAGAATGAAAACGGCGTTGTTCACTAAATGCACATGGCATCATGTTTCAAGTATTGGAGTTATCTATTATTCCGTCTTTTTTTGTATCATTCACGACACGATAAAACGTCTGTATTGGAATTAAATCGATGAAAACTACATAACTGTCTTGGATCGACAGTAAGCCGTGTACAGGAGTAATATGGGTATCCTGCCAGAAATTTGGACTGCATTTATTGTGATCTTTTTGCATTATGAATTGGCGAGCGCGAGGTCTGATTAATGTGAAAGAAGCACTAGGTCTATGTCATGATCGTGGAAAATGGCACTCAATCGTCTTTGCTTACCACGGCCGGTGAGCTTATGTGCGAATGTTTTTAAGTGAAAACTTCTTTAGCGGCGTTGTGCACTTTTTGGGATGGGTAAAAAATGTTAAACTCGCCTCAGGACACGTGACCTGGTCGAAAATTCGTAAGACGGAGCCGAGTTTCTTATATTTTAAAAATATTACATTCGAAATTCAAACATTTATGAACGGCCAGGAGCGCTATGTTATTACCTACTTTTTATTTTTAACCTACTTATATGTATACAGATGTGTGTGTGTTTGTGTATGTATATGCAAATATATTGTGAAGTTATGTTTTCACTTTTGACGTGCAGTCCTACGACTGACTGTTTTTTTTTCATTATTTATTTCTGCAATGCGCATTAATCAAGACCAAAGAAAGCATACTTAGATGGTATGGGTACATTATGAGACGAGAAGATAGCTCCTCAGTCAAGACATTGCTCAAAATCAACACCAAACCCCATTCAGATTTCGGTTTAAAAGGTCTGAAGACGTATAAAATAATCACAATTAGAAAAATGTTTTTATGACAAGCTACAACATTTGTAATGTTCAACCAACTGAACCACCCGACGACGCTAGGCGCAAATAATATATAATAATGTTCTCTCGCTGAGATATTTGCCATTCTGTCGCTGCAACTACCAGCGCACATTCGATTACGTTATAAAAAAAATGCACTAAAAACTATTGCAATCGGTTTTGTTACTGATTCTCAACACACTAATGTCGACCTTCAAGTATACTAAAAATAATGATGTATTCGATCCATATTCAAGAACAGCGTAATTAATTAAAATACAACTGATGTATTGCAAATGTCATGAAGCGAGTTCATTGACTGTAACTAACACGGTAAATAATATTACGTATGTATGACAGGGCGCACGTGCTTCGGGTGCCGCACAGTGGGCTGAAAATCGATCTTCATAGACATAGCAACTTGAAATTTTGAGGGTTGGGTTTTTTGATGGATATGGGCATTGTTTACCTCTACCATACTAGCACATATCGTTAAAGTCGATTTGGTACGAAAACAACACAGTTATAATTTTTTTGCAAAATAATTGTATGAAGGTAGTATGAAAAATCCGATTATTTTTTGACCTGCAAGGAAAACCGTAATATCCTCTGAGGCGTTTGTAGAAGTGATTATTTATGATTTTTTCACATACTCGGTATAGCGGTTTCAGCTGCAGAATTTTAAAAAAAAAAATATCAATATTTAAAAGATAATAATATTTTTTAATCGATTCCAAAGATACAGATATTATAATTTAAGTTTAATAATATCATTTTATTGAAAGGAAATGCTTTTCAACCGACTTCAAAACAGGAGGAGGTTCTCAATTCGTCTGTATGTATTTTTTTATGTTTGTTACCTCATAAGTTTCGACTGGGCGAAGCAATTTTAAAGATTATTTTTTTATTTGAAAGCTGGTGCTTGCTGTTTGGGCAATCATCAACATAATTAATTAATGATCAACTCCATCAATTAATTATTTATTTATTTATCTCTTTATTGTACACCTTTCAAGTGAGATACAATTCAAAAATAATGTAGACATTCAGGTATAACAAGTGGCGGTCTTATCGCTCACGGCGATCTCTTCCAGACAACCTTTGTACGGATATTAACAAATATATTTCAGGGTAGTCTGTGGTGTACTGAAATAGGTTAAAGTTAATTTTAGTATATACTTAGTATACTATACTTATATTACCATAAACATACTACACATATACATAAATATATAATCACATAATATAATACATATATACATTACATAAAATAAAATTACCGCTTATAATGACAAGTAATATTCCTTGACCAGTTTTTTAAATGCCTGCAGGGTTTTGGCTTGTTGAATTGACACCGGTAAGTTATTCCATAGCCTAACCGCTTGCACCGAAAAGGACTTGTCTGTAAATTGTGTGGTATGTCTAGGCATTTCTAACTTCAAATTCTCTGATGATCTCAGGTCCCGTCCCCTCTAATTAATGATGTGCAATTAGTCAAATTCAGTTTCTACAGTTATCATTTTAAAACAACCCTCTAATAAATATAATAATTGTTAAAAAGTGATACCAAATGAGGGTAATTAGGAAACATTACAATCCTAATCGTTATTGGCAAACAATAAATAGACCACAGTATTGCTTTCTAAAGAAAATATAAGGAAGAAAACCAAATTAACAGATGCTCTGGAATACGCTTTGAAGCAAAAATGGCAATGGGCTGGACATATCTGTAGAGTAAAGGACAAAAGATGGACGCTGCAAGCGACAAAGTGGAAGGGACCGTTAGGGAAAAGACATGTCGGTAGACCAAAAAAACGATGGGCTGAAGACATCGCGGAGATCGCGGGAAACGAATGGATGGAGATAGGCCAGGACAGAGATAGATGGAGAAAAATGGAGGAGGCTTTTACCCGAAAGGGGTCCGAAATAAAGTCTTGATTAAAAATAAAAGAACTACATAACACTAATAACACACATATGTAATGTAAACTTTTTTCGGAATAAACAAAGCTTTATTATTATTATTATTATTATTATTGCTTTCTAGTTCAGTTCATTATAAACACTTTAGCAGTTTATCTTTTTATCTTGTTATCACAAAATATTACAATGGATAATCTATCGTCCAACTTAGACTTATTTGTGCTTTTAAAAAGTGAGACTTCTTCCTTTGATCACGAAATATTGTTCGGGGCAATTATAGCTCAACTCGGTCGACACCTTTCTGAAGAAGACCAGGTCACTCTAAAGGAGTTCTGTAGAAGATTTACACGAGCTGTGAAGGACAGATGGCAGAAATCACACCGCATCCTTGATACATTCAGGAAACAGTATGAAAATTGGCTACAAGCAAATATTGACTGGCCAAGTTGTGTAAGACAAAACATAATTATTGAAGAAGCAAATGTTGACCGACAGCTGGTGCCACATTCAACCTCTCCAGAACCGTCAACGTCAAAGTCCATCGCGATCGGTACAATGACTGTGAAAAGAACTAGAAAAGCATTTGAAGATCTTAGTACTAAACAGAAGAAAAGAAGGTCTGACGATCATAAAAACGAAGATCCCTTTGAATTGGCGTACTCAGCTGCATCACTTTTAAAAGAAAACGGTCTTGAGGATATGTCATCAGCTATCCAACATATACTGAAGAATCCGGCAGCAGCGGCAAAAATCAATGAAATGTTTAAAAAACCGCTTCAGAAAGTTGCGTTTACTCCAGATAAAGCACTGGGATTACTACTTTCATTGAAGCTGACTAAATGGCAGTATATTACTTTACGAGAGACAGCCATAAGAGAAGGCGCTAAAAATATTTATCCCTCTTACTATAAAGTCCGACAAGCCAAACTACAATGTTATCCACCTAAAGAATCAGTGATGATAACGGATTCATCGGCTAGGATTACGCTCCAAGCATTACTAGATCTTACAGCGAAGAGGATCCTTGAAAGTTTACCAAACAAGATTTCAGACAAGCATCTAAATCTGACCTCCAAATGGGGATTTGATGGTGCTTCCAACCAAAGCCGATACAAGCAAAGAATGGAAGGAGAGCAGGAGGATTCCAGTATTTTTATGACCTCCTTAGTTCCTATTCAGCTTTCTGCTGGAGACGAAATTGTTTGGATGAGTCCCAATCCGTGCTCATCATTTTATTGTCGTCCAGTGCAGTTTACTTTTGTAAAGGAGTGTGAGGCAGTGGTCGTCAACCATAAAACACAAATGGATGAAGAAATAAAGGCTCTTGATGTAACAGTGTCCATTAATAATAATAAAGTGAGTCATAATCTCATGATGACAATGATTGATGCAAAAGTTTGTACATATCTTTCTAGTGCTAGATCAAATGCGGCATGCTACCTGTGTCTTGCTAAACCCACAGAAATGAACCGTTTGGATATGGTATCAACGAAGACTGTATCTTCCGACTTATACGAATATGGATTGTCATCTCTACACGCCCGTATAAATTCAATGGAGTGTCTTTTACACATTTCATACCGACTCGATTTCAAAAAGTGGGCTACGAGAGGAAATGAGCATAAGCAAATGTTAGAAACAAGAAAGAAGATTATACAGGACAAGTTCAAGGATGAGCTCAATCTTTTAATTGACATTGTTAAACAGGGCTCAGGAACAACGAATGACGGGAATACTGCAAGACGCTTCTTTGAGTTTCCCGATAAAACTGCAGCCATTACTGGTTTGGACGAGGAACTTGTACGGAGATTTGCTGTAATTTTGCAAACTATAACTTCTGGGGAACAAATTGATGTCCCTAAATTTAAAGATTACGCCCGCAAGACAGCAGAGAAGTACGTGGAGTTGTATGATTGGTACTATATGTCGTCGACTGTCCATAAGTTGCTCATACATGGGGGAGATATCATCGCAAAAAATGACATTGTGCCAATCGGAAGCCTCTCAGAAGAAGCCTCAGAGTCCCGCAACAAAGATTTCAGGAGGTTCCGGGAACATCATTCAAGGAAAAAGAGCAGACTAGCTTCTAATGAAGACATCTTAAACATGCTTATGCTATCTTCTGATCCCTTCATCTGTGCACAAAGACCCAAATTTGATGCAACGAAAAGGCAGGCATTTTTTAATGAAACATTAGATTTGCTTAAATTATCGGAAACTCCGTACGAATTTTTTGATATGGGCAATATGAACTCGGACTCTGAAAACGAATCTGACAATGATAGTGATGACGAACAGTGACTTGTTATTTAGAAAAGATAGCCATAATTATTTATTGTTTGTATAGTATTTCATGTTTAATAGATTTTTCTGGTCAAATTGTTATACTCGTTCATAATGTTTTATATTGTCTTCAACTTACGTCTTTATCATTTTTTTTCCTATATAATAATAATATTAAACTAAAATCATAATGAATATCTGTATCTTTAGAACTAAACAGAGTCGATTAAAAAAATATTAATAATTATTTTTTTTTAAATTCTGCAGCTGAAGCCGTTATACCGAGTATGTTAAAAAATCATAAATAATCACTTCTACAAACGCCTCAGAGGATATTACGGTTTTCCTTGCAGGTCAAAAAATAATGGGATTTTTCATACTATCTTCATACAATTATTTTGCAAAAAAATTGTAACTGTGTTGTTTTCGTACCAAATCGACTTTAATGATACATGCTAGTATAGTAGAGGTAAACAATACCCATATCTATAAAAAAAAACAACCCTCTAAATTTCAAGTTGCTAAGTCTATGAAGATCGATTTTCAGCCCACTGTGTGCCGCAATGTTGCTCAGTGTGCAACCTGCTTGTGTGTCCGTGCCAAGTTCAATGGCCGAGGGCTTAAAGCATTTTCAGGTGATGTACTTTTGTGTTGGTACGACTATTACCACATTGTTTTTCTCTTCGGGGGAGGAATACGTACGAATATGTAAATGATCGACTTGGGAAATAGAAACTACTAAATGACTTAATTTTTTACATTATGTATTTAGAATTTAGGTAGCGCATTAATATATCTCATCACTACACACTCCTTTAGCGCCCGACACAAATACAAATGTTTTATTTGCTTTAAATGGGGTACATGATAATGAAAAATAAAAACTATTGAAAAAAAAATTACAGGAGCACAAGCCCATTTAGACATTAAGTGATCGCATTTAAATCTAGTTTTTTTTTTTCTTAGACTAATTAATTTAATTAAGAACATATATATTCACTAAATTATAATATTATTAAGTAAAAAGATTATCATGCTAACAAAGGAAATCTCCTACGATAACTCTACTCACGATAGGAGAGAATTTCATTTGTGGAGTAGAAGCAATGGTCTATGAGCCAAGAACTAAGACATTGTACAAATTTGTTCATTGGCAGTTGTTTAAGATGGCCTGGTATCCTATTATAAATTTTGATGCTTATTGCATAGCATTATACGCGGTAGATTGCTTTACCCTTGTTATAGATTCCCTGGCCCCAAATTAATCGGGTATCCCCGAAATACACAGGTGACTACAACAGGTATATCTAATTCTATATATATATAAAAATGAATCCCTATTTCCCTTGGTCACGCCATAACTTAAGAACGACTTAACCGATTTCATTGATTCTTTTTTATGTTTTCTAATACTTTGTATAAGGTTTTTACGGAACAAAAAATTAAGAAAATTGAGCAGAAAATTGAATTGGGACGTGAAAGAAATCGCGGGCAACAGCTAGTCTCTAATAAATATGAATACCACTCAAGGAAGTTTTAATTCTAATATTAACTAGTTTTTTTTGACGATGGCACAGCAAATTTCAGATCACAGTCGCCGGACTCGTAAAAACCCTAGAGACCTTACAAATGGGGGAGAAATGATCCTTTACTTTCTTAATACGGGGAATAGGGTGTCAAACGTATCAACACATCTATAAAATATTCGGTATATTCCAGTACACACAAACATGAGAGATAGGGATAGGATATAGCTTAGGGTGGTCCCATGTCAAGGAAGGCAGCATCTGATGATGGGATCCTGATAAAATTGTGAGAAACCCTCGAAAGTTTTAGGAACGAATGGTGTTTCTGTTTACTTTTAATAACTTAATCAGGTATTTGCGTTTAGGAATCATCACATCATGAAATTTAGCTGATGATGGAAACCATACCTTTCCTAAACAACCAGAAGTTAGATATAAAAACTGTAGTTTTCATTTTATTATTTGGCGCCGAATCAAAATTAGTTTATATAAAATGTGATAGTTCAAATTCGAATTCAAATTCAAAATCATTTATTCAATTAAGACACTTCAGTGACATTTATGAACGTTAAATTGGAGCTACTGTTGAAAATCATAGATCGACGCAAACAGACGCCACAGCATGTACTGGATTGTCGATGTAAATTAGGTGAAAACACCAAAATCTACTGCCTGCTTGTGTCGATCTGTAACTTCCAGTTTCCAAAATGCGTAGATCCTTATGAGAAGAATACTGACAAACAAACTCATGACCACTCTTTTTAAAAGTCAGATCTTCAGGTACTAATTTATGTAAAAAGCTCAATATTTAAAAGATTTATTAAGACATTAAAGATTTATTTATTTTTTGCTTTTTAGTTCTTTTAGTTGGTTGAATTTTTATTAAAAAGTTTTTAATACACTTTTTAGCTTCACTTGTAACTGGTGGTATATTAGATGTAAGCTTGTAATTAATTTGTAAACAAATCTTGGCAGTCGATTTCAACCTACTTCTGATTGTATGTATAATGATAATGATTATGCCTACTTTTACTTAACATTAATGTACTATTAGTGTCTATCTATTACATAGATAAAGTATAAGCCACGGACAAGAGGGCAATACAGGTTAATTAAACTTACCAGAAGAGTTCCCAAACCCTATAATATTACCCATGTAATAGTTGAAAATAAAGATATTTTGATTTTTGATTGTCGTATCGAAATGAAACTTTGTATGTAATTAGAGTGAATAACGATGGTATGATGATGAAAGCAGGAGGTACATACATAGTGGTACTCTATTTAACTTTTTATATTGGTTCGCCATTTAAGCGTGTTTTTTTTAGTTTTACAAATCTATGAATGTTCCATGGGTAACACAGTGCTGCGTTTTGCTGCTGAGTGTTGTTGA
The DNA here is from genome assembly GCA_963859945.1 of Euplagia quadripunctaria. Lineage (NCBI taxonomy): Eukaryota > Metazoa > Arthropoda > Insecta > Lepidoptera > Erebidae > Euplagia > Euplagia quadripunctaria. The sequence continues at coordinate 23,212,238 of OY982567.1, read as the reverse complement.
AAGCGTCGTAAGTAGTGCAAGTAAATCATTATGTTGTATACAATGGTCACTGGCTGAAAGCACACCATATATGTACGGGTAAAACGTCTCTCGACTCTCACCCGCGACTCGCATGAGATTGAGCATGCATGATGCATTTCTACTTTTCCTTATACAAATGTACCTTCTTCCTTCTTTCCCGTTTTAATTTTTTTAATTCAATTCCCAGGTCAGGTAAAATATTATGCGGTAAATTGTAAGAAAATCCTCGAATGGTTTGCAGCCCTGAATTTGGTAAAAATTGCTCAAAATTCTCCTGAGTTAATTACAGTTAATTTTTTTTACCGTTTTTTTGTAAATGCATTCATGTTATACATGGAAACACACAGACCAATGGAAATAGACATGTATGCGTAATACATATTTGCACTGAGAGAGCATCGAACCGGGTGGCATTCGATTGCTCTACCGCCACGCCACAGACGTCATCACAATAAAATCACAAACATGGCCATAATCTCTACAAATTGTACTGTTAAGCCTGTATACAAGGTCCAGGAAGGTCACGTCCATCTATTCTGATTTCCCCCCGGAATACAATCCTAAATCAAAACACGACACAACATGTTCTTGATTTTTCGCTAAAGATTTATTCAATTGTTATTTTCTTAGTTATTATTTATTTTTGCTGGTATTATGTTTCCTTTTGTACTTTTATATTTCTTATACTACCAGGTTCACAAATCAGAAAACATTTCCTAAGCGTTTACTGCTGCCTGTCAACATACGTAGTGTCACTCATGCTTTGTTAAGCCGACGCTCCACTACGTGCAACTTTGGAAACCCTATTTTTAATACAACTAATTGTACAGAAAGGCTCTATATACTTTCCACACCAGTGGCATCATTTCCACTGTTACGCTCTGACAACCCTACTCAACATATCTTGATCTTCTATCTTCTTGTACGTTGGCATGTCATCATAAAGGTTAGCTCATTAGAGCCACCTGGTACCCGATCAGCACCGCCTCGTTGTCAATAGGTGACCCACGGGTGGACGCTGCGTTGTCACCAGTGAACGTCGCGTCGCGTGGTCCCCGAATTGCCGACTACTCTAAATTCAGCGATTGGCACTAGGTCTACACGTGTGTTTTGTTATGTCAAATTTTACAAAACCGTGAATTTTCATAGCTGTCAAGCTTCATGAAGAAGAAAAAGAAAGACGCAATAAAAAAAAGTTTATTAGGTGCACGAAATGTTTAAAGAAAGAAAATTAAATGTTGGACTGCTCGTAAGCATTTGTTAGCCGTGCATTTGCACTCCTCCTCAACGCAAGACAAGCATGCGAGCAGCGAGTTGTCACCGAGTTGTCACATCGCCGTTCACTCGTGGACAGCTTACGAACGAGGCGATCCGGTGACGCTACGGCGTGATCGTAAATCCATTAGAAGTCCATATAAAGACACGAGGCGAGGCGGTGTCGGTCGGGTGCCGAATGGTCACTTTAAGGATCACCTAGTAACCTACGATCAATTGTAATAACAGGGCTGTTACTAGCGTGTTGATGACCTTGTTAAAATCTTTTTTAATCATGTGAAGAACTCCATACCATCTACTATCCATCGGCTTCTGTCCATCGCATCTCTGATGATCTTGTGGAGCTTGGTGGCAGACGAGTCCTTTACCTGGTTTGTCCATCGGGTTATCGGCTTCTGGATCTGTTATCTTTACAGTTACCAACCACGATAACGATACCAGGATAAGTTTTCCAGATTCCCATTTATATCAATTACTTTGTATTGGTGTCAATTTTATACAAATAATAATATAAAATATAAAAATAGGTGAAATAATTCTTCAAATTCGGTGGTTATATGATTTCGCGTTCAAATACATTACAAACTCTTCAGCAATTCTTATTACAACAAACATATATGTAAATTTTAAATTAAAATCTACTTGAAGTACTTTTGTCACTTCAAGTAACACACCCATGTGACTTTTGGTTGTAACATTTCTGAATGTTTATTTATTTATGTTAATCGAGAAACATTTGCATTGCATCAGTAAGCCCATTATATGTTAGCAAATATAATATTTGCTGTACGTGAGAACCAATAGTGCACATACATTTTTAAATTGTGTTGTGTTGGTTACTGTAGTATTAGACGTACACATTTTAACACAGATCTATGGTATTTTACTAAAGTTTTTTTTTTCTAACTTGAAGTGAGAACATAACTTACTTTGGTCCTTCGGATATGTTGTCGGATGATTGTTAGATTACTATGGGAATTTTTTTTATTTTAACTTTTGCGACTTAAATGCTTAACGTGTTTCTTGTCGTGTCACTTAATCAGGAATTAGTGGCGGTAACATTAATACGGTTCCATAACTTTGTTTAGCTGACGTTTGATGGTCACGGGTGGATTGACCTCTAGTCATTCGTGGTTAAGTCCTGGATGATGTATTTATAAACACACTGTCTATTTGTATTTGACTGGCCTGTTGGTTGAGTGCTTAGTGATCCTGACTGTTGAGCCAGAGTCGTGGGTTCGATTCCCACCCAGGATAAATAATTGTGTGATGAGCATGATAATTTTTTCTGTGCCTGCATGTAATTTATCTATGGTACAATGTATTTAGAAATATATAAGTATGTTCTGTTGTCAGCAGCCTGATTACTATAGTACAGGCTCTGCCTAGTTTGAGATCAGACGGCCGTGTGTGAGATGTATCAAATTATAATTATTACTAGAGATCGCGTGGTGGTCAAATTTCGACCATAGTTTTTTAATGGCCAGTATAACTTGAGCTGTCACTTACGTTACATAGACTTACCATGACAGGTATGTACATATACTGGACACGTGTAATTTCATTAAGCCGTTTTCACGTAATTTTTAAAGTTGTAAGACATATTGTTTAAAATTTTTAGCTTTCAGCACTTCTTGTATACATAAACTGTAAATATTCCAAAATTCACGTTACTACGTTCGAGAAATTTTCTTAAAAAGGGGTACAAAGAATTCTCTTCACGTATTAATATAATGATTAGTCTATGTAGTTCTATGTTTGTGTGTATGTATTTACTAAAAATCGTATCTAAGTATGTTTATCCAAATTCTAGGACCGATAGTAGGAAATACGCTTAACTTTAGACCTAGATAGGGCTCGCTGTGTAATACTAATAATGTCGCGTAATATTTATTTAGAATCGAATAAATCTTTAAAGGAGGTAGGGCACAATTGCTGTTTTGATACTTAGATGCTTACATATATACAAATTGACAAATACATTAACTGTATTCTATTCATTTTATGACGCTGCTTTAAGCGTTGAGGTTAAAAGACATTAATCGAATATATACAAACCGAAAGCAATCATGCCTTCAGAATTTAATATAATTTATACCCCGTAACAAATCGTCTAAATAATGAAGTTGAGCGCACCGTTCACTCCACTTCTAAAGAGCTATTCTAGGAAGCTTACAAAGTGGATGACTTTATAGTCGAAATATTGTGAGATGTTGAGGAATGTTGAGGTCGTGCAGCAATGTTAGTGGGGGATGGAACGCTCTCTTAAACTCGCAAGGCAATGCCTGTATGCAACCGACCTCGGTAACTGATCGCCTTGCCTTTCTTCGTTTAAGGACGGTTTCATATAAAAGGCGATGTAAACTTTATAGCAGAAGACAAAAGAATGATTGATGATTTTATACTTAATGAAACCATAAATAGATTTTAACGCTTTTAATAATATCAGCGTCTGCGTTTGTCTTTTAACCCACCTGATAAAAAGGGACGATAAAGACGAAGATGGTACACGCCTATCTAAGCGAAACCTATTCACCCTACTCTTGAACTTTCCAAGATTATAATGGAAAAATTAATTGAATGAATGAATTAAAAATTGCAAATGAAATTCCGTAAAAAGGTATTTTATTGAAGGAGTATGAATTCATTATTTATCCTTTAGTGTCACTATATATATATCGGATATGTATATCGGACTCGAACCAACTAAAAGCAGCAACCAGTGTTTTACACGGAGCTTACGCGGATAGGTTAGAGGTATGTTATACGTCCTGAACCTGCGACTGAATATCGCTTTGATCTAAGTATCAAACTTATTTTGTTGTCTCGATATTTCAGTAGCCGATGCTTTTATAGTTTCAGACATATAAATAATACTGCCATCCATCTGCTACATTCTATACAGTCGCTCTAGGAATATCCCTTAGATTTTCTGAAAATAACTGCACTGAAATTCTATCTGAGTCATCGCATATCTTTCGCTATAGCACAAAGCTATGGAATCACTGGGTGCGCGTTTTTTCGCCGATTCGCGACGGTTTTCTTGTTTCCTAAATCTCCGATTCGTTATACTGAGACGCTTTGGCATGTTTTAATAGCCATGAAAAACCACAATGAAAGGCTGCCAACCAGTTCTTAGAAAGCAAACTGCATTGAGAGATTGCGCAAGAGAGTAAACACATGATCGGCAATTCTTACTGTAACACTTTAGTTTCGGTTTTAAGAGGAGAGAATAAAAATAAGGGGCGTGCCTATTGCTGTCTTAAGGTTTTTACAGTGCAAGCTGCACGCCTATTGAATGCATTGCCAAAAGCTATCAGACGGGCAAAGTCACTACCTATTTTCCAAAACCTCGTCAAGGATCACTACCTATCTTTGTAATAACCTATACCTATGTATATATTTGTCTGTATTTATGTGTTTATATATTTATATAAATATGTATGTATATGTGTATGTATATACGTATGTACGTTATTGTTTTAGACTAATGTGCACCACAAGTTACCTATTACTGTATAGTATAGTTGATTCTATAGTCCATCAAAGGTTGTCTGTGAGAGATCGCAGACTGCGATAAGACCGCCCATTGTACTGCTACTTAATATTGTATGCTTCGTATGTATCCTATTTTTTGGTGTGCAATAAAGTATACTCTATCTATCTAGATATCTGTCTACGCAAGACAGAGTTAAAATTATAATAATAAGTTGAAACAACCCACACACGGCCGTCTGATCCCAAACTAGGCAGACCCTGTATCTACTATGGTAACCAGACTGCTGATAAACATACCAATATATTATATTAGACACAGAGCAAATGATCGAGGCTCATCACACAATTAAATAATTTGTCCTGGGTGGGAACCAAACCCACGACTTCTGGTTCAGCAATCTGGATCACCAACCACTAGCCGAACAGGCCCGTCGTAATTGGAACGTTTTAATCTTGATTCCTTAAAAGTGTGTAATTTATTGATTTATTTACACTTTTTACTGTAAATCATTTAGAGAGAGAAAACAAATATATTTCGGCGGTAAATACTTATGTCTTAATACAATTTGCGCCCTTATCGTACGTCAAATGTTGCCATAATATCGACTTCTCTAGTTCTTACTATACTTCTTAAAAAGGCCCTCCCAAAGAATAATTTATAATGTTTATGCTTTCGTTGTACTAAACTGCGCTTAGGTACACACGAAAGAATATAAACCGACGAAAAATTAAAACAAACTATTATGTATTTATTTGTAATGTGAGTAGAATAATTAAGCGGCGGTAGCGTAATGGCTAAGGCGTCGGACTTGCGATCGAGTGGTTGCGGGTTCGAACCACACCCAGTGCACTACCGACGTGAACCCACTCCTAACACAAGCACTTAGCTGGAGGGGTTAACAAGAATACTAGTAATGTGTGACCCACGTTACTAGTAGCTTTAAAAAAAAAGAATAGATAAAGTTATCTTCTATATGTATATTAATACGTTAAGATAATTTTTGGTACCCCCTTTTTAATCAAATTTCGCGGACGGAGGAATGTGATATTTGCAGAAAGCTGAAGTTTTTCACCAAATGTTTCAAAAATTTGCTTAAACGGTTACAAGAAGCTATAGTAATCGAGTATTAACGTCGAAATTTGATCACTAAACGGTCTCTAGTTTACATAATTATGTAATCTAAATTAATATAATAAAGCTGAAGAATTTGTTTGTTTGGTTGGACGTGCTAATCTCAGGAACTTGAAATATTCTTTTAGTGTTGGATAGCCCATTCATTGAAGAAGGCTTTAGGCTATATAACATCACTCTACGACCAATAGGAGCGCAGCAGTGACCATAAACGCAGGTAAAACTGCGGGGATGACTAAGTTATGTATACATACATATTATATTGGTTACCTCAAGTCATGAGTTCGACTCGTCGGCTACCGTTAACTTAAGTGCGGATGTTCCCCATTAAGACAATTCCATATTTGAAATTGCCCCGTCCCTTATAAAGCAAACTAGGTAAACATAAGACGTCGCGTCGAGTTTAAAAAAATAAAATGGAATGCCATCGTTGCGGCCTGAAATCGCCAGCGCATTTTAAGCCTTACATCAAGCAATGAGCATTAAAGCTGTTTCTATACAATTTATTATTTTCAAGCATTAAGAAACGCAGCCATTATAGTCACATTCTAAGTTGTAATCTAAACATCCAAATCTATCTATAAAAATAAATAAAATTGAAGTGTCTGTTTGTAATACCATAATAACAGCTTTTTAATAAATGCATCTGATCTGAATGTTTACACGGTACAAGTACTTATACCACTAACTATAAATTAAAAATTTAAGAAACCCCCGACTCAAAATAATAAAAATAGTATGAACGGCCATCTTGGATTTGAAATTTATCATTGTGTATAGTATTCTACTAGTCAAGCCCTTTCATTTGATACTCATATTGAGGGAGTTGTGAAAAAATATGTAATCCGCCATTTTGTGGCGGCGGCCATCTTGGACCGATTTTCATCAAACATAGCTAAGAACACTCCCGACTAATTCACCTTTCAAACAAAATCTAAATCGGTTCATCCGTTCGGGAGTTACGATGGCACAGACAGACGCACACAAACACGTCAAACTTATAATACCCCGTCGTTTTTGCGTCGGGGGTTAAAAACCAATTTTTAAAGTTTTTGTCTATCTGCTTGGTCCGTTTTATCTCCGGAATGGGTAGACCGATTTCTACGAGACTTTCACTGGCAGATATCTGATATTATAAGGGGTAACTTAGGATACTTTTATTTTGGATAAAGAATTAGAGTTCCGCGCAAAAGACCATAAATATGTACACGCAAGCGAAGCCGCAGCCATCACAGCTAGTGCTTCACTATGCAAAGTGCGTGTGTAACGAAGATAAAGTCGCGACACACTGAATGTATTAGGATAGTAATATTATATGAATAAACTATATAGTAGACCAATTAAATGTTTGTTAAACTGTAGGGCAGCGGTGCAGAAGATTTCTGTATGAATCCGACCCCAATTATTGGTTCAGAACTTCCTCTTACTGGGGTGACAGGATACCCATGTATCTTACGCTAATGTTAGCAAAAGTTGATTCATAAACCATGGCAACCTGCTTATTCAAATAAATAAACAAGTTCTAAAATAAATTTAATGTCATATAAATCTTGTTAATCCTGTTTGTAATAAGCGTCCAGTCGGCTGTGCATAATGAGATGAGTTTCGTCACTATATTGAGTCTGCCGAGTTCACGCCGCGTGATCGGAATATAGCCTTTGTGAGGGATCTGCCAGTAAATATGCAAGAAAAATTCCAACTACCTCGTAAGCTATTACGATTTTTTTTTGTGGTATCTTTTGCCTATTGTTATATTCATAATGTGTACAATTAGTGATAAATAGCTTGTTATAAAGATTAGTTCCCTTTGAAACCTACATAGGGTTTAACCTAATATTATAAAGCTGAACAGTTTGTCTGTTTGTTTGCTTGAACGCGCTAATCTCAGGAACTACTGGTTCCAGTTGAAAAATTATTTTAGTGTTGGATAGCCCATTATCGAGGAAGGCTATATAACATCACGCTACGACCAATAGGAGCGGAGCAGTGACCATAAACGCAGGTGAAACTGCGGGAACGGCTAGTATAATATATTTCGAATAAACCTAACTTTTAAAATTTATTGCAAGACATAGTTTATAGACGATCCCTTACCTCGCTAGGTTCTTTGTTGAATGTTTACGGCTTTAAGGAAACGCCTGCTTGGAATATTTTTAGATGAACTGTGATTATGAAAGCCGACTGCTGATGAAATTGTGATGGGCAACTTAAATTAGTTCTAGACGATAAAAATATTCCGCAATATAAAAAACAAAATACTTTATCAAGCTCGTCGTTTTATTAGGGTAAGTTATGGACATTACTGTCTGTGGTACATGATTTGAATGCCTGGTCATTTGTGCATACATTATGCAAGACGAGTAGGTACAGCGAAATGGCTCGTCTTGCAATTTTTTGAATTCAGACTTACAATATAAAATTTACATATGTATTTAAAGTATACTACAATACAGGCTTAAGGGTTGATACCTATTCTCTTTAATTTTAGATATAGAATTGTTCAAATCTTCACGTTTATCATGGGCATGTCCCATCATCTATTTAAATAAAAATCAATGTTTGTCCTCTATGCCTTCCGAAACCATTGATGAGATTGTGATGAAACTTTGATAGAGTGTTCTGGGGACGCCAGCGAGCGTTCCTGGTCCAAAAATCAATGGATAAAAAAAGGGATTGCAACGCACGCCGATTACAGCTAGTAAATGATAAAAATACAAGTCATGAAACCAGCGGGCTTGTATGCTAAGTTTAATGCCAGTAGAGGACGCTGATACGAGGTATGTGAATTTTGAAGCAAGTAACGGGTTGTGGGCTGCCTACCCTGAAGGAAAAAAGATTATGTAAAAGGTTGTCATAAATCCTGAAAGATTACGTGACAAGAGGGCAGAGAAGAAGGTCTATAAGGGCGTACTACCAGGCCGACCAACGGAGCTTTATAAAATAAGAAACGGCTCCGTCGTACGAATTCATACGTACGTACGTACGTCATACGTAGGAACAGAGGACATTCGGTCATCAGGGTCACGTGTCCTGACCCGAGTTTAACATTTTTTACCCATCCCAAAAAGTGCACAGCCGCTAAAGAAGTTTTCACTTCAAAAATTGTATATAATATGGGAATTGAAGATGGGAAAATTGGGAGAGTATTGAAAGGGAAATGTAGCTAAGAAGTGAAGGCAATTAAAGAAACAGAGTATTGCTTACACTGGTGAATTGGGGAGTATGAGCACTAATAGCTGGAGCAGGTAAGCGAAATGATGAAATGTGGTTTGGCGAATACGCGCGTGGGTCTGGTGTGGCATCATTTCACACTGTAAACAGATTTATGACAGTAATAGCAAGTGATGACCACTTTAAAAGCCCTCTACTTATAATATTGTAGTTCAAACTTTTAACCTTGACTACGTAATTTTAATTTTTGTGACTTGACTATGAAATAAGTAATATTTTTCATTTACCAAAATCATGATAATTAAGCATACGGTACGGTACCAAACATCTACTACACTAGAGGCGTCACTTGTGAACCTTACTTCCCAGCAGTAAGATACGACTATTGATTAGTACAAGCGACCGCGATCTACTAGTTACTGTTACTACGACTAGTAAGCCCAGGGTATGCACTTTTAGGCGCAGTATGGCACACCGCACCGTGTGGTTTTAGTCGGTCTAACACACCAACACACAAAAAAATGGCATGTACTTCCAGGAGTACGTCGTGTTAGAGCAGTAATCTTCGGTGCCATATCTCATTCTGATTGATTGTTAGAAATTCACTTTAAAAAATTGAAAAAAAAAAAACAGTTTCGTTTCAAATTTTTTAATACTTTTATACAGTTCTATGTGTAGAAAAGTCTATTTATAGGTGTTAACATTTAACCCACTTCTAATGTTTCGTCGGAAAATGTTGCGAAACCTTTTTCATATTGTTTTACATTTTCTAATTAATTCGTCAAACAAACTTCTTCTAATATACATATATTTATAAATATGATATTACTTTTTCTGTACAGTTATAAGTATACGCTTCTTATATAGTAAAATCAAATAAAACGTACAAGTATTTATGTGGTCAAATCGGAAACTTGATGTAAACACATTTATTCCCATAAACTTTCGATTACATCACAAGCAATGGGTTACCATTTATAGCACCTATGATTCGAAAGTTGCTTTAGAATTAATTTGAATATTGACAACCCTTTATGGTTATAATGAAATTCGCAATCGCATTGCAATTAACCTAAGCTGTTGATTGCAACATTGTAGTGCCTTTGTGGCTCAAAATGCTTGAGCATATTAATCTTATCAGCTATTCTCAATAATACTTCAATTAAATGACTGATTATATAATATTTAAGAGCACATTCTTTTAGGACTACACCAGGGGTCTTCAACCTTTTGAGACGGAAGAGCTAAAAGTTAATTTACAAAATTTTACAGTTTTTAAAGAGCCAATTAAATTTGTAAATATAAGTGGCGCCGACCCCTGGACTACACCAATGTCAATAACCTTTGAGAAGTTCTCATTAAATATTTCTTGCTTTTACGAATATCGCAAAGCAACTAAGTTCCTTGTACCAGTATAGGAATTCTGCAAGAAGTTTAAGACAAAATATAAAACAATATATCTTTAAATATCATCTCAATTATACTGAAAATTATCGCAGGGTTATGTACATTTTGATATTGTGAAAACTGATATGAAATTACAACAGAAATCCTATTCACAAAACACAGCACTGTATTAGTAAAGATAGGCTATAAGTAGAGATAGGAGAATGGAGTGTCCTGTCTACCCTAAAGTGATCCTTTAACCAGGATATGTGACCATATCTGTAGGGGCCACGTAATTGTTTGGTAACTAATACAGAGTAATGTCGTTTATAGTTTGTTCTGTATTCTATTCAACATTTTATTCATAACTCCATAGTTACAAATCAATTAAATATACTACAACTATGTATGCCAATTAAGTATGTTACATATTTATTTTATAACACATATATTACATGCAGACATTACTCAAGGCTAGGCTTTTCAACACGCTTATAATAGCTTTACTTCTACCTACATATCTATGTAAAGAAATCAATTTTAACCTTCTTCTAATTGTCGTATCGAAATGAAACTTTGTATGTATATGTAGTTTGAATGACAATATTATAATTTGGCATTTTGGAGCAGATGATGGAGCCAACTCTTCAATGGCCATTAGTAAACCACTCGAGTTTGGGTTCATATATGTTCATATGATTGATGGAGTACAACCGATTAGGCTTGTTAATGATGGTCTGATGTTGGAGCCAGGAGGTGGACAGTAGAACTCTTTTTATTTTTTGATTTGGTTCGATATTAAAGCGTACTTTTTTAACTATAAGTTGTTTATTTCTAATAATTTTAAGTTTTTATTTATTATTTTATTTTAATACATAAGTATAGTAACAGATTGCAGACCAACACAGCATATAAATATTTAACACCATAAATTATTCCAACCTGTAATCCAATTATAACTATACACATCATTTATTTTCTAGAGAGCGCATGTGAGTAAAAAACATAAATAAAAATATACATATAACAATAATATGAAAAACAAAAAAGGAATATAATATTATATAAATTTTGTTGCCTTCATTATTTTTATCTAACCAATCTAACTGTTGCTTACATTATTTAAATAAAAGACTTTTGAATACAATGAAGTCATTATGAAAAATGTCGACTTGTGAACATATTGCATCGTATTGAGTGCACATTCACGAGATAGGATTGTTCTGAGATACGTTATTATTGCTATTCGGTACATTAAACAACTGTGGGATACGCACGGATCGCGTTGGCATCTTGAAATTTAACTGGCCTGTTCACTATCAAGTGAGCCATTTGCAATTTTGTTTGTTGTTTGACGATGGCGACAACTTCGACTCCTAGTCGGAGAGAAGGGGCTGGTGCGCTCGAAGATGGCTTATGTAGCCTATCTTCGCAGCGAAACACCGTGCACAGTGAGGGCAGTCCCTTTGTTTAGAGTACACATGTCTCATCCATCTCCTTATATCAAGACTCATAATTTCAAACCTGCGAAGTCGACTATCGCAATCTGGTAGTTTCCGTTTTAAACCAAACTTAGACGATAGTGCTCTTACAAAGCGACTCTGAACTGCCTCTATTTATATGAAAGTTTATTTTTCGAGAACAATGGGTTGTGGATGTCTGGGAATAAGCCATTCTATCTATGTGGGTCCTGTAAATGGGAGACCACACCAATGAACAGTAATCAATTATGCTTCTTACTAAACAATAGTGTAATGTAATTGAAGAGTCTGCTTGTTTGAACGGCCTATCGTTTCGAAGCACAAACGATAACAAACGGTTAGCCTTGGTACAGATAGATAGATAGATAAAAGTCTTTATTCATGAACCATTTCATAAGTTTACATATTGCTCCACAAAACCGAATAATCGGTTTGTCTGTGGAAGAACGTTGCACTCGGACAGTTTTACATAATAGGTAGGTAGGTACATCATTGCATCTTAATTGTTGTGTGGCTAGTATTACACTTATTATAATATTTACTAACTATTTTCAGGTCAGTAAGAAATAAAGCTCATAAAATTAACGGTATATCTATTCATAATAGTAATTTTTTTAAAGTAAGTTTTTTTTTATGGTATGGTGGTAAGGGACAAACGAGTAGAAGGGTCACCTGATGGTAAATGACTACCGCCTCCCATGGGCACCTGCAACTCAAGAGTCACAAATGCGTTGCCGGCCTTTAAAGTGGGAGCAGGGGAATGGTGGAAGAGGTGGAGAGGGGGGGGGCAAGGGTTAGAATCCGGTAACCTCACTCACTCGGCGAAAAGCAATGAAGTATTGCTTCACAGTTTTCTGTAAGGCCATGGTATCACTCCGGTCGAGCCGGCCCGTACGTGCCGAAGCATGGCCCTCCCACGATTATTTATATGCAGTAACTGTGTGTCTAACACTGTATACATTATAATATCAATATATGTATATTAATTAACAAAATTTAAAGCCAGATTATAAATATTGACAATAAGTTTTACAGAGTATCTGATAGGTTACATATTTAGACAATGTTTATAAACATTATAGGTTTATATTATTTTATATAATAAAATAACAAATATTGAAGGTAGGTTATTCATTTATATTGTATGTATCGAGCAGGAACCTTTTATATCTGTTCGCAAATTTCCTTTTGTTCTTTTCAGATCTTAGTTCATTAGGCATTTCATTATACAATAAAGGAAGTCTGCGTCTAAACGTTCTACCTCCAAAGTATTTATTTGTACTTGTGGTTTGAAATTTACTAAGAGTTTGAAAGTTACGCTCCTGGTACAAATTTTATGTTGAACAGTGGGTTTTATTTGTTCCATGTTATTATGGTTATTAACTGCTAAAAAGTATTTATGTTGTAGTCGTACAATTATTCATGGTTACTATTACATTTATTACGAGTTTTATTATCCACAAATAGCTTAAAAAATCGTATCTGAAGTAATTCTATTTTATCAAAATGTGTTTTAAAAGTAAGACCATAGCTTAACTCATAACTTATGATAGGCTCGATTAGAGCGACATACAACGATTTTAACACATTTTTGGTACCTTAAATTTAAGTTGTGTAAATTTAGACAACAATATTCTTAATTTGTTTCAAACAAAGTCTACATGTTTAGTCCATTCAAACTTTTCATCAACTTTTACTCCTAAATACATAACTAGTGGTGTTTTTTAATGGAGCAACAGTTACAGTTTATACGATAATTATGTAAACATTCCAATGTATGCGTGACAATAGTGCAGAGTGACTCCGGTATACATGAATACGGAGATTGTATTACTAATAGTTGAGTTTTATCGCTATTTAATACGATACCGTTGTCATGAGCCCATTTTACAACACGCTCGACGTCCGCCTGTACAATCTGGCTTGTTTCAACCATATCCCTCCCGGCGCGCAACACACGTTGGTCATCCGCGAACATATTGTCCGAACACATGATCATAAAAGATACTAAACAAGGACATGACCCGACCAGCCAGGTATCTCTCTCGCATTTGAAGAAGGTGGCTGGCAGCAAATGGATGTGGACTGCCCCAGACCGAGATAGTTGGTGCTCCTTGGGGAGGTCTTCGTCCAGCAGTGGAAGGTGATAGACTGATAATGATGATTATCGGTTTATTATATTGGGCTAACTACTGAATTTTCTTTTGGTTTTTATTATTGAATATCCGACAAATAGAAGACAACGTTTCTCTCATTAACGTATGATGCAGAACAAAGGTGTACGAGTGATGTACACGCCACATAATGAATAATTCCGAGACAGTAATTGTAAGTAATTACACTTTTTTTCCAATTATGGTTGCCTTTGTTTGATTGCCCGAGACACGCGATGTTATTTATGTATAGACATATATGTTTGTTATGTAACTACTGACGCACGAGGTGCGCTTGATGTTAAGAAGTTGGAATTCCAATACCGTGACTCCTGTATACCAGTATCCCCAACACCCATGAATATGCCGAGCATGACATTCTCTAGTCGGTGCGCTCAAATTCGCATAGGATTATTCTAAAGTATAAATTTAAAAAAAATTATTAGCTCGACTCAAAAGTCCTTTCAACGATTAGAAAAGAGCTGATGATCTTCGAAGAGCTGAACAGATTTTCTTGAATTATAGCTAAAAACACTCTCGATCAAGTCACCAAAATCTGTCAATGGTTGTGATGCCACAGACAGACAAACAGACACATGTTAAACTTATAAAATCCCTCCTTTTTGCGTCGGGGGATAAAAAAACTTATGTTTAGTAGTGAATGATAAATTTCTGACATGATTATGATTTAAAAATAGTTGCCTATGAGTGTTTACATCGAAGTTGAATAATTATTTCAAGCCTAGGCCAGGCAGGCCTCATCTTCTGTTATACATAAATTACATTGATGTAAGTTGAAAACACCAATGTTTTTAACACACTCCATAAGACACGTCCAGGAAAGAAGTTGGTAATACTTTTTAACTACTATTTTCTGTAAGATGGAGATACTTTCCCTATTAGGTTCGTCCAAGCAGCAATCTGTTCTACGTCCTATTCCAGATCCTTCTGGCTCGGTGTTCCATATTAAATCGAACTCAAGACTTTATAACCTCTAGTAGGTTCTGTACGCGGCTTCGTTCGCCTGAAAGTAATTTTTTCTATCCCTAGCGAACATTTTTTTTTTTATAAAACATGTCCTTTTCTGTATTCTTGTCTGACCTTCTGCAACAAACAAACAAACTCTCATTCGC
Organism: Euplagia quadripunctaria; assembly: GCA_963859945.1. NCBI lineage: Eukaryota > Metazoa > Arthropoda > Insecta > Lepidoptera > Erebidae > Euplagia > Euplagia quadripunctaria. The sequence goes on along the minus strand of OY982567.1, from coordinate 23,196,988 downwards.
ATTTATAATTTCGTTCGTGTGGAAATTTTGGTGAAATATATTCTACGGGAACCGTACATTTTCCGGGAATTAAAGTAACCAAAGTGTAAGTGGAAGCGTAGGGGGGAGGCCTTTGCCCAGAAATGGGACACGTGCGAGGATAACTAAAAAAAAAAAAAGTAACCAATGTGCCATTCCAGACTGTAATCTATCTCTGTGCCAAATTTCATTTCGGTTCAGCCGTTTTTGCGTTCAAGAGTTACAAACATCCATCCATCAATTCTCACAAACTTTCGCGTTTTAATTATTAGTAAGACATTAGTTAAGATTATAAACTCTCACTGCTACGTAAGTGAAAGAGAATTCACTTACATAGGTTGTGGACAATGACTAAAAAAAAATATTGTAATTTTATTTTCACGTACTTAAACGATGTTTTCAAGGAGTAAATTAGTCATAATTATAATTCAACATACCATTGTAATCAACAACAAATACTTAATTTAAGGACTCTATGTCTGACCAAACAATTAGATTGTTAATGAAATCATTTTCATTGCACGTCATGAAAAGTTTATTATCGGGTTCTTTCCCCTAACAGAGTTTATTAGAACCGATACGAATCTTAAGTAGAAATGTAATCACATAATATATTTCTTGTTGTCGGCCGCAGCCTCGCCTGACGTCATTTATTGTGAGCCTCTACGTTTCTCGGAAAAACTTAATTACTTCGCGATCCACACAACACTAAAGTTATTAATTACTAAGGGTATATATTATATCGCAGACAGAAACTACGAATATAAGGAATATCTTAAACTACTACCAAATGTTACGTAACTGAACAACTCATTCTTTAGTAATGTTTTTTTTTTCATTTGCAGATTGACAAATTTTACACATTTTCATACGTCAATGTTAAAAAATTTAAAAAAAAAGTGTGTGTGTGCGCACGTACGCACGTAAGAAGTTATACTTTTATCTAGTTAAATAAAGTTTATTTAAATATCATAATAAATAATGCATACCATCAACTAACCTCAAATTCTACAAACGTACTCAAAGTATTATGTAAAAACCATTTTTGTCACTATTTTGAAGTTGGTAACTTTTTTGAAAAATTAAAATGTTGACTAGCTAACTTCAGGGTGTCGGTTTTTTGTGACGGTGCGCACGCATCGTAAAAATTTACTCTCATCATATTTCCCTAACGCGCCAAAAGAAGTATAACTTCAGAAAGAAAATTATGTTCAACAATAAAAGTCCTCTGGCCGAATGTCACTAGGACTTATTTTGGAATACATTTAAAGATAACTTTTTCTAATAAAGGATATTGGCTAGTGTCCCTGTCAGTTCATATAACTAAGCTAGACGATTGTATTAGGAGTGGGTTCACTTCGGAAGGGTACTGGTTGGGATTCGACACCGCATCCACTCGATCGCAAGTGCGACGTTTTCGCAACTACACTTTTGCTGCTTAATCATGAGGCATTAGGATTTTTTTAACCCTTTTCGGGAAACTGAATTAAACGTTTTATAATTACTAGAAATCGCCTACGAATTTCGATCATGGTTTTTTCATTAGCCAATAAGACTTGAGCTGTCATTGTATAGACTTACTTACCATGGCAGGTAATTACATATACTGAACGCGTGTAATTTCATTAAGCCGTTTTCACGTAATTTTTAAAGTTGTAAGACATATTGTTTAAACATTTTAGCTTTCTGCACTTCTTCTAAATATAAATTGTAAATATTCCAAAATTCACGTTACTACGTTCGCGAAATTTTCTTAAAAACAAATGGCACACCCATTTGTACCCCACAAAGAAATCTCTTCGCGTATTAATGTAATGATTTATTTCACTGCATGGCCATTTGTACAAAGGCGGACTTAATACCCAGGGCATTTTGTACCAGTCAAACTTGGGGTCATGTAGAAATGTTATATGGTAGGTACAAAATTGTGTTGAACTTTTAATAGCCTATTTGCATGTGATTCCCCAAAGTTATTTGATCATCTACATCACAAAAAGCTATTAATAAAATGCTACTGTTAATGAAAATATAAGAGAAAACTTAATGGAAGGCATATTTTTACATGTTGTGACCCAGTTTTGCACCATCGTACTACCCTCGTTGCGGGGAAGCTTTACTCTCTGTATAAGAGTGATTCTTCCTTCTGATTACTTCCGGGTCATTGTTCGCAACACAAACATCTTCACAATATTAATTAATCTTTTAAAATAAATTAGAAATATTTAAAGCCTTGTCACTTTGTCAAATGCTTGATTGAAATTATATAGTATTTTAGGACAATTACCAACGATGAATTATATTTCTGAAAGAAAACAATGATGCACATTTAAGAAAGAAAAATAACGAATATTTATCCATACTATTTATTCATAACTAGCGTTCGCTTGCGGCGTCACCCACGCAAAACTTAGTTTCCGCATGCCCGTGTTAATCCTAGCCACAAACTACCTGTGTGCTAAGTTTAATTAAAATGGTTTAGCCGTAAAGGCGTAATTGAGTATTTTAGTTTTTCCCTAGTCCCCTTCCTCCTTAGTCATTAAGAGCATACAAACTATAATAAAAATGAATAAATATAATAATATAATATCAATAGAATAAATTGTGTCGTGGGAGAGCCATGCTTCGGCACGTATGGGCCGGCTCGACCGGAGTGATACCACGGCCTAACAGAAAACCGGCAGTGAAGCAATGCTTGCATTGCTTTTCGCCGAGTGAGTGAGGTTATCGGAGACTAACCCTTCCCTCCCCCCTCCCCCCTCCCACTCTTCCCCTACTCCCATCTTAAAGGCCGGCTTTGTGACTCTTGAGTTGCAGGTGCCCAGGGGCGGCGGTAGTCATCTACCAGCAAGTGACCCGTCTTCTCGTTTGCCCCCTATACTATAAAAAATAATATGCCAATAAGCAAAGTTTATATATTATATAGTACAAGTAAATTTATTGTTAATAGATATCGCTAATAGTTTTATTTTCAAAATTACTTTGCCGAATGTTGAAATTTCTAACCTCTTCGTTTTTAATAAGAACATTAAATTTATGCATCTGACACTATGATATACCTATCAAACATTTGTTTAGCGCCCATCACTTCGTAAAAAATCATTGTTTCATGCACGTTCATCATTTATACCTAAATTTTCTGTGAAAGTCCGGTAAAGACACATAATTCATAAATAATAGCCCACTTCATAGAAAGTGCTTTTCACTCTAAATATTCCTGTACAAGTACTCAATGTCAGCACTCTTTCACTATGAATCACTGTTTCCGTTAAAGTGTTTATCGTAAAATAATTTATCGATCGTTATTGACGTAATCAGATGTTTAGATAAACAAGTTCCTTTGAGTAAGGAGCGCACGTTGGAATATCACGCGACCGCACGGGAGGGTAACTGATTGTCATTGGCAGTATACGCGGTGTCTTGTCTATTCTCTTTAGACTCAAATTATCGTCCTTTATAATAAATATGTATTTATGAAACACGTGATGAGCTAAACTTTATGTTACTACTAGCAATGTGCCGCAGTTTCACCTGCGTTTATGGTCCCTGCTCCGTCTCTAAGGATCGTAGCGTGATGTTACATATCCTATAACCTTCCTCAATGAATAATCTATCCAATACCTACCTTTTTTTTTCAATCGAACTAGTAGTAGCAGTAGATTAGCGCTTTTAAACAAACGTTTAGGTATTTTATATTTGTGTAGATATTTGTAAACTTTCATACATCAATGATATTTTAGTTATTTACATACCTTTGAACTACCTGAAGTTTCAATCAGGTTACATTGGCCGTCTGACTTTTACCACGACGTGCGCCCATCATCGTCAAGTCCTAAGCATTTTTGAGGTCTCACTGCGCATTCCGTATGATCATATGATAAGTTAATAATAATATATAAAAAATACCGACGATCTGGTGTGGTTCTGTTGCGTTTCTAGAGCTTGCCTACTTACTTAAGTACGCAAGCTCTGTTTACTTAAAGACTGGAAAATCTTTGTTGCATTTTTAGAGCAAGTTATTGTCTGTAGAAAAGAAACAAATATCTATGTTATATTGACTCATTTGTAGTTATAATGAGAGTTCTTGTCATTGCTTAAATGGTCTTGTTTTGTTTTCACGTAAATATGCTTTTTTTAACAAGCTCTCATTAGCTTCACTTGTTACTACGTAAACTAATCTTAGAATTCAATTTTAACCTACTTCTAATTGTCATATGGAAATAAAACTTTGTATGTGTATGTAGTTTGGATGACAATACTAAAATTTGGCATCTTGGAGCTGATCTGATGATGAAGCCAAGAGGTGGATAGTGTAAGTCCTTTGTGGCTACTAGTACCCTTCGAGTAGGATATATGATGATGAGGATGAAGCCAGGAGTTAAATAGTGGATTTTTACATTTTAATTCGTTTTGCCATTAGAGCGTGTTTTGTAGTTGTGCTAAACTGTTCGGTTTTATTGTTTTTTTTATTTACAACAAAGTCAAAAAAGGTGAGTGTAAAAAAACACAAAAAGATAGCCCCCTAAACTTTGTTTAAGCATAGAATAAACCTAACATCTATATATTAATACGTGAAGCGAAAACTTTGGATCCCTTTTTACGAAAATTAGGCGGGCGGAGGAGTATGAAATTTCGCACACTTATAGTTTATACAGAGAAGAAGTGACGAATGCTAAAATTTTTGAACAATATTTGCTACAAAGTCAAAAAAAAATGCAAAAACGGGTACATACAGCTATGAGGGTCCTGTATATATTTTGACCTGTCATGGTACAAAAGTCTATACAGTGACAGGTCAAGTAATATTGGCCATGAAATAAACCATGGTCGAAATTAGACCACCACGCGATCTCTAGTTATATTAAATCCTTAGTGTGACTATCAACTGTTTGTTGCAGATACTAACTACATAAACAAAACCTTCCAACAAACCGGCGTTTAACACAAATCTATGGATTATTCAAAACGCGGCTCTATTTGGGAATGTAATCACTTAATTTTCTATTCATTCCGTATAATTGTAAAACAGACAATCATATTTCCACATTCCCTATTATTTCAATTGATATGCAATTGAAGATAAAACATAAGTTAATACAAAGGAAATATGTTTCTTTTTAAAATATGTTAATGGTTAAAAACGTGATTAATTTACGTGAAACGTGATTGATTAATTTAGTTGTGCACGACAATCTTGCCATTGCCTGTTGTGTAGTCCATCCAGAGGTTGTTTGTCATCACAACCTGCGGTAAGACCGGCCATTGTAACTCTATAACGGTTTTTTGTACCCCACCTGTTCTATATAATGATTAGGTGCCTATCTAAGAATTACTTCTGCAATTAAAACATTAGTCAAACGCGATAATATCGAAACATTTTTTTTGTAGTTATAATGTACAATGTAGTAAGTCCTGATTATATTGTTGGCTCATTATTGCGTAGGTTATTGGGGCATAAACCGTTTGCTTATGATTATGCTGATTCGTCCACTGTTGTTTGACGGTTAGGCGTTGATCACCGTGACTACAACAGAACTGAAAATAAGTAAGAAGTTCGATGTGGGCGGAATACTCGCGCCGAAGCTATGAGCAAAAGCTCATAGTTTCGACAAACACGTGCAAGCATTTTCGTACTCGTCTATGTATATCTATATATTAATACGTGAAGCGAAAACTTTGGATCCCTTTTTACGAAAATTGGGCGGACGGAGGAGTATAAAATTTCGCACACTTATAGTTTATACAGAGAAGAAGTGACGAATGCTAAAATTTATGAACAATATTTGCTACAAAGTTAAAAAAAAATGCAACAACGGGTACATACAGCTTTGAGTGTCCAGTATATATATTGACCTGTCATGGTACAAAAGTCTATACAATGACAGGTCAAGTAATATTGGCCAATGAAATAAACCATGGTGGAAATTCGACCACCACGCGATCTCTAGTAATAATAATTATGCCGAGTTGCGCCGTAATTATATCTCGAAAAAGAAGTCAGAACTGCAGTGTGTCCAACGTAAGGACATCATTTCGTCGGTGAGTCCAAAATCTTTTATTTTTAAGTACTATTGACAAAAATTCCCAAATCTAATCTACTAACAGTTATATATTTCGTATCAAATTTAAATACTAACTATATTGGAACTACGAGAGCACGCAACGAACTACATTGCTTACAAGAATATTGCTATACATTTTGCACGAAAATATTTTTGGTAAATGTTACGATGCACACTCGTTAAATCTCTGTTGACGTGTCGCTGTCTCTAACTGCTAGCAAGTATGTATACGAAACGCTACTTTAAACTGATCTGCGTAAAAGTTTATTTAGTATCGTTATAAATGGCGGTAAGTATTCATATTTAATAAATACTCTGTGACGAATTATTATTATTATTGTGACAAAGTAGTAGTTATATGATGTAAAACAATGATTATCGCCGTATTCCTTACCTCATTGACAAAATAAGAGAACAAAAGACAATAATAAAGTTTAATCTGTTCTACATGTTTAAATCCGGAAGATTTAAGGACTTATAGGGACACCAACCCTCCAGGTCTATCTACAGTCGCATGTATGCTCTCGAACGACAACCTTATCCATAAATTCTTTTGTTTTACTTCTGTAGTCAGATGAGTATCGTAGTAGTATCGCTAAAGCGAAATATCTAATCATACCTAGAAGAGCTTAAAATATCGCGACTTTGTTTATTTCTTCTTCAATAAAACTTTGAAGGCAACAAGACCAACGCCAGTATCTCTTAGCTAGAAAAGGCAAATCCCACAAAAAATAATCACTGTCTTGGCCAATTTCTTACTTATTTAAAAAGATTAATAAAATCCAAGTCAAGTTATATATTCTATAACACCTCAAAAAGATTAAAGAAAACGAAAAAATCTTCTATCATCAATTATTGGAAATCGTCAATTGAATATTTATAAGTTGGTAGCTTGTAAAGAAATAAGGCTTCACTAGTTTTTTTTAAATAATTTATATGCTATTTTATATAAATATAATATAGCAAAAATATAATAGCCTCTTCAATTGCAACTTATTTGTAGACATAATTGCTATGACTGCGTGTTAAATATGTATGTATGTTAAATAATAATTCTACAAAATATGCATGATCTTCTTTTATTGCTTTTCCATCTTATAGTACTCAAAATAACAAACGGATTAGACCACTTTGATTCTTATGTTCTGTAGTTACAGTTCAATATTTAACAGAACAGCATCGGCTGTAGTGTTCACAACATTCGACGTAGAGACGCCAGTGTGTATAACTCCCAAATGGATAATTTCACCAAAGTAATTAATCGGCTATGTTCAAATTAATGAACAATTTGTATTGCTAGACATTTCCCTTTCAAACATAAACTACTTATGCTTGACTTATAATTATGTCCTAACCGTATATGAGGAGCATAATAGACATATCAGACGTCTTGAATCAGGGGAGTGTGGCGGCGGCGCCTTCGCTGAGTTCTTATAGTAATTATACCTACACATATTCTTTTTTATTTTTGTGGTGTACGGGTAAACGAGCAGACAGGTCACCTGATGGTAAATGATTACCGCCGCCCATGGGCACCTGTAACTCAAGAGAGTCACAAGTGCGTTGCCGCCCTTTAAGGTGGGAAGAGGGGGAAGAGCGGGAAGAGGGGAGAGGGGGATTAGAGAGGAAGGACGGGAATAGGGGAGAGGGAAGGGTTAGGGCCTCCGGTAAACTCACTCAGGCGGAAACTCATCACTGCCGGCTTTCTGTGAGGCCGTGGTATCACTCCGGTCGAGCCGGCCCATACGTGCCGAAGCATGGCTCTCCCAGGAACATATTCATTAAATGACATTCTTACTTTTTAAAAACCGGTATATTAAAATATTTTAGAACAATTTTTATTGCTAAATTGTCCACAATCCTTAAAAGCGCTTTTAGGAATGTGGGATACAATTAAAACACGCATGCCCCAAGGGAGGACAACTTTAATTTAGTTAGTCCAGCTAACTTTATATAGTTGCCCGCGGAGAATCTTAATAGCGCGATTTCAGCAAATCAAACAACGCAATCTATCGGGCCTAAAGTAAAAAAAAAAAACATACGTTGTTCTTTGACTAGTACAATTACATTGTGCGTATTTGTGTTGCTATGACGACGCCAATCGATATGAAAGACTGTCAGATACTGACATGAAACGTAATAATTCTCGAACGGTAAGTTATTGCTTTGTTAATGGTTTGTTTTAAAATAAGATAGAAAAATTGGTTGTCTGTAAAGTCGGTTTACTGACGATAATTTTACGTGATAACGTCATAAGAAAACAGTGGAAGAGATATAGATGCGTCACAAGCCGAACGCTTAGGCCGATCGTGCCTCTCTATCGGTTGTTCCGCGTTCTCGCTTGCACGCTCGGCACAGGCGGAACGTGATAATGAGTCATGCTTTTTCGAGCGTGCAGCCGGCTTCATCGATTTATAAGACGTTATCACGTCAAAAATATAAAAGACCTAATTTGAATATGGAACGTTGACTTAATTTGTTTTCAGGCTATATTGCACTTAATTTCGTGGTTGCCAAAGTCGATATTTATTTAAATAACTTCAATCAGTGGATTTTCTGAACGTAACTACAAAATATGTATTCTGCGGTCCTAGTGAAAGGTCATTCCTCGTGACCTCTACTGCGTCATATACAAGGACTATATGACGCAGTAGAGGTCACGAGGGCTAATGAAGATAAGCACTTAAAGTATTAAGTAATTCTAAGATATATGCTACAATAGCTTTAAGTACTTATAGCTAAATCTCTAACCGCAAATTAAACATAAAATACTTACAAGGAAAAGTTATAGTTATTTTGTTCTGAGAATCCTCTAAAACTAATGTTTATAAATGCTAATGGGAGTTTGTTTGTTTATTATGTTAGCACACCTTACCTACTGAAGCGATTATCATGAAATTTTGCATATATACGTTATCAGGGGCACAGAAAAAGATATAGAGTCCTGGATACCTGATATTATTGACAAAATCTACAATAACGCGAGCGAAACTGCGAACAAAAGCTTGTATGTTCAGAGTTTGAACACATCAATATGTTTATTACGGGTTATATCTTCTTTGTATTGAGCGCTGGAAAAACCGATGCCATTCGCGTTAATGTTTTTTACATTCATGCTTTACGTAACATATACATGTTTATTATCAATGTATACAGACTTAACCTTTTTAGTAGAGTGGTATGATATCATCCTGGTTGGCAAAGATAAATGTAACTTTTTAATTATACCAATAAAGTCAGCCTGTGACCACGGCCAGTGCAACCTGGTCGAAACGTCAGGCAGTTCAGAGGTATGTAATACCTTTTCGTGATCGCGTTAAGTCCCGTTTAAATACATAATTATATCATGGAACGTGTAAAAGTCTCCAATCGCAGCAGTAGTCCGCCTTGGGTCTACCTCACCGTAGCTAGCGGTGTAGTGGTGGGTCGAATCGAACCGGGTAAAAAACAACATGACCCAATGGTAGGTACGTACAAAATGACATTTGATGCACACTGTCTAAATACTTAATAGACGTATCCCACGAAAATACAATATCGGACATAAAGGATAAGATGTTATTCCTCGAAACAATCTATTTGTGAAGTTAAGCCCTTTTCCTTTCTTAATATACTCCCAATTTTCCCCATCTCTGAATCCCAAAGTCCGGGTGCTTTGGGATTCAGAGATTGGGAAAAATTGGCGTCAATAGGCTTGCCCCCTGTTGCGTAAGTTGTTTCAACTTATTGTTGGCAAAACGTAGATGTTTCATACGTTTCTGCCTGCCCTTTTGGGGATAGTACGTATATTAATACACTAAGCTACTACACTACAGGTGTGAGTGTATGTATGAAATCAATATGTGTATTTGGCATCGAAATCAGTTATTAAACTGATTGGTTGGGGTATGATTGAGTGATAAATATGTTTAAAAACTTAATTAGTTTGCGATTTTTTCTTGTCATAATAATCACTAAATGTTGACTGGCCGTGGTCAGTGCAACCTGGTCGAAACGTCAGGCAATTCAGAAGTATGTAATACCTATTTCGTGATCGCGTTACTTCCCGTGAAAATACATAATTATATTTGTTACAGTCGTTTAATGTCACCAATTTATCAACACATTACTTATTTTGTTTTTCACCTCGTGTAATATTCTTGGCAACGTCGACGACACGAAATTATGTTCTACTTTATTACTTTTAATATTAATAACAGCTCCACGGATTTCGCTTTCTAAATGGAGGTTCACTGTGTTTAATATGGATTGTAGGCGGAAACTTACGAATATTCGAAGCAAGATTTTGATGAAAGCCAGGCAGCCAACTGCGATCCGAGTAAAACTACATCTTGGTAAATAACCATAGTGAGAAAATATGTATCGTGATATTAATTAAGTTTGCCTTATTAATACATTACAATCTAGTTTAGAATTAGCTCTTAATAAATACTACGAAACCCAGAGGATGGGAAATAGTACACATGATACATGCAATAAGATGTAATGTGAAACCAAGACCGAAAAAATATATGTTATGGAGAATTATCGAAAAGGTCAAATCAGCCATGGGTGACTGACTATATAAACACCCAGACCCAGGACTAGCGTTTATTCAACGAGATGATGAACAAGTAACCATGAAAGGTGAATTCATTCAGAGCAGCCTTTTTTTAAATAGTTAATTACAGAGATATATACCGCAATCTGTAATGGGTATACATATGTGATTTCACCATAACATATCACGTAAATAAACACCAATCTCAACCATTAATTAAAAAATTTAAACTCTCGAATCAAAGGCAATCTTATCACAATATCGATTTATTTTTTGATGAAGTATGTTCTTCATATGTTGATTATTTCATTATCAAACCAAACGCTGTCATCACATAAACAATGTGATATTCTTTTTACAGCTTAATTATAACCTGGGTTATATGTTACAACTTACAACCCCGCCTACTAAACTAGTAAACATGGATGGGTTTGAACCAGCAACACTCGGCTCTTGAGCGCAAGTCTGCAAGTCGCTTTTAACTATTACTTTACCGCATATGGTAAAGATATTATAGTCAAAAGGTTACTAAAATTCAATACGAGTATAATCGACCTGAATTCTCAACTCCACGCCAATAAACTGCAGTCAAAGAGCACTTTGGAAAGCGCTGAGTTCCTGCTGATCAGAAGGGTCGTCGCTTCGTCGAAGCTTTTACGAGGAGGCATACAGTCGGTAGTGAGCAAGTGTCACCGTGTTGGGAGTTTACCAGTACTGCTACATTTTAAATGAGGCGGTCTTAATAGAGACTTTAAAAATACTAGTATTCGTCCAGAGAGAATAAGGCCCCGTCGAAGATAGGAAAAAAACTGTGTGTCAGCTCCAACGCACGACTGCAGTTTACAATCTTACTATACTTATATGTATAATAATATGATTTCTCTCTCTATCTTGCATTCTACGCACGACTGGTGTTTACAATACAATACAATAAAATTTACACACACTTTTATACACACATGATTTTAAAGTGGCAGAAAACGTAACTCTTTTGAGTTTTTACGCTTTTTTTAATTTCATTTCTCATAGCATTTCCATACCTAGGCCTTACCTGAACGAAAATCGATTCTTAAGGAGTAAACTCCAAAAATATTTTTTGTTAATTAATAGTTACTAAATAAAGAAAATCGGTTAACAACATAGGAGGAAGAGGTACTGGACTGTTTTGTTTTTGTCTATTCATAGATCAGGTTGTAACGTGGTAGGTGGTGGGCCATGGGGTCGACCAGGGAAACTAAATAATGGTGATGAATTATACACAAGATTTCATAGTTGTTAATTAAGTTTACAGTAAAACTATAACAGATGGAAATTCACGGTCGTTGAGACGGAGTTAGGGTCAGAGCAGGGTCCTTGAGACTTTGGTCGTGATCGATGGAGGTGGTGAACTTAACTTGCCGCGTCGAAACCGGAGCGAAATAGGCCGTTCTTCACGCGCTACTCGCTTTATGTACTACCGCGCGGCGTGAGGTGGTGAGGAGGTGGTGTCCCGGGGGTAGTAGAAGGTATCCGTACAAGGTATAGATAATGAAACTAATGAGAAAAAAATGTATGTGTATGGTATGAACAACTGTAGTTCCTAGAAGGAAATTAGAAGGTAATGGCGCCCTACGTCTGTGCTGATATGCATGTAAAGAACATAAACAATATATTCAGCTTTATAACATAATTATAAATTAGATCAATTGCATGCGAATATAAGTAGTCTCAGGCGAACTGGTTTTGCGTGTTACAAATTAATTATTATTTGCTTCGGTGAAGAAATACGTTGCAGGAAACCTGCACACATAAGAATACTCAATAAGGTTCTTCAACTTTTCTTTCTTTTTTAAACTCGTAAGCTGTCATTGTTTCATAAACTATTCCATCACATAAATATACAAATGGAAAGTCATATTTCCTTACCTTGCAAATATTTACACAACATTTTTATAACGGGTAAAATATTTAGTACAATTTATTTTTCACGCGACTCTCTTATCGCAAACTAGGCAGAGCCCGCGATATGGTAACCAGACTGTTGATAAACATACTTATACATATATTACTAAGTACTATAATATGTATTCATATATTGTGCTCATCATACAATTATCCATCCTGGGTGGGAATCGCAACCACGACATCTGGCTCAGCAGTTAGGGTCACTAACCACTAGACCAACAGGCCAGTCAAACAAAAAAGAAACGAGTGAGATGGTTTTAGATTATTCAAGGCGTTGAAATTTGGATGTGTACGAGAGCATTATTGAATTATATTATTGAATATCTTCTTCAAAAGATATATATATATATATATATATACATATATATTCGTTGACAGATAATATGTTAAATTAGCTATTACCCAGTAACAGTCAACAGTTAATTAACCCGTTATTTATTCGATACGTGTTCAAAGTAGGTATTCACACGGATGTTGATATTACACCACTATGTAGATAATAGTCATTGAATAGTGATTAAGGTTTCCTTCACACTTAACCAGTTTTGAGTTTGTAGGTGAGAAATATTTATCGATATTTCTATACTATGATGGTGCAAGATCTGACTGAGCTAGTACAGGCTCTGCCTAGTTTGGGATCAGACGGCCGTGTGTGAGATGTGTGAAGTTATTATTATTATTTATAATAAAATTATAACGCGTCGAAAATCTTTGAATACCACTTGTATTACTCGTAACAATTTTGCATGAAACAATTACTTAATACTTTTTTTTTCAACTTTTTTGTTATGGTATCCTATAAAATATATTAGTAACAAACATCCACTACTCCATCCTCACAAAAGTTTCGCGTTAATAAAATTAGGTGTTAGATATATATTATTATATTATTTATTTATTTCACACGAACAGAAATGTATGCCCTGATTTCCAAAGTAGCGTGAGCCGTATATTGGGAGTCAGTCCCTTCCCAAATACAAATAACATGAAATAATTGCAGTCCATGTGTGTTTGTGTGTGTTATGCCTTGAAAACGTAAAACAATCACAACAAACAAACTCATAATCTCATTTAAAATATTAGTCAGAATTTTGCAAATAAGTATAATATATATGAGAATGATTATGTAAAGTTAAACAATAATCCCTTGCTGACGGTGATAATATCGCGCGGCTTGCTTTGAGTGCTGTTGTCATGCTGAGCATGTAACCATACACCTACGACCCACGGTTCGTAAACATAATTTATCAAATCCACCGTTTTTAACTCACTTTATTTAAAGTGGCTTCAGAAAAGGTCAGCTGCAATAAGTGCATTTTGCCGGCACAGTCTTGCAACATTACCGTTGAAAGCCAATGTTCCTACTAAGCCTGAATACATATTTTTATTTAGAAATATTAAAATCGTTGAATAATTTCAGGTGCATTTGAAATTTGTGTTTTACATATTATGTGCTTTCGATCACATTTCTCTTTTAGCCGGGTTTGGAGCATGTAAAATATTGTAAATATACCTAGTTATTAGACGTCTAACTATAATTATACAAATTACTATAGATGCTTTTTTGGAATTCTAGAACATTCTACGATGCTATCCGTGTTCGTGGAAGTTTTTCAAAATGAATTTACCCATTACCTGGATCCAGGAATTCCGAAAGTTAACATTCCTATTTGATACATGATCTATCCTATTTTTTTCCAAGACATATATGTATAAAATATGATTAAAGTATATAGTTATAAATACTATTTTTTATTATATATATAGTATAAACTCTATGCAACTTCTATACCCAGAGTTAAAACATTCAAATATCTATAGTCAGGTCTATGCTCGCGGAAGATGGATCAATTAAACCTGAAATAACTGACGAAATAACCCCATGACTGCCTGCTATTTTTTATTTTTCGACAGCGAGAACTTTGTAATAAAACACGCAAAAGGACGGTGACCTTGTCCCCCTACCCCTTTACTCTTTATTAACATCTCTTTGACAACGTTACTTAACATACAGCCGAGACCTTTATCTAAAATGAAATAAGGGATGCTCCAGTGAACCAAAACCTTAAAGATGGATTATGTGAAACAGGTCCTTATGTGTGGTGTATAATATGATCGTCGACGTTTATTATTTACGCAACGTGATTTGACGTCAAGTTAGAAATAGTAATTATTCACTGTAGCCTTTGTCTTTGCGGAATAAGGAAGAGTCAAAATGTACGTACGTCTTCCCGAATCAATAACACAGACTACAGGGGTAAACTGAAAAGAAGGGTTTAAAAAGAGACAAAAAACTAATAACACAGTCAAAGAAAAATGAATCACAAATATACCGTAAGAACTCAGAGAAATCTACATATAAGTACATTGATTTCAAAAATAATACCTCAGATTGCAAATTATTCCTTCATTGAATTCGTTACAGATACAGTACAATATTCAAAACTTTCTTTGTTAGAATTTCAATTTCGTCGAATTTCCACAATATATTATGTTATAAGTAAGAGGCCCGTCAACGTGGTAGGTATTAATGCTAAGTAACCCTGCTGTATTCAACTCCATAAAGCGGACACGTATTACAAAAATGGATTATAATAACTTGAAACACCCCACACACGCCATCTGATCCCAAACTTCGCAGAGCCTGTAGTATGGTAACCACACTGATAAACACACACACACTACTAAATACATAAATATTATGGATAAATTTTATTACACGCGAACACAGAACAAATGATCGCGTATGCTCCACTAGACCAACAGGCCTGTCATTCCAAACCATAGGGCTCAGCAGCCTACAGAAGACCTCGATTAACCTGCTCTGCCACACCGGGCGCCGTTAGCACCGTGGAAGTTTCCCCATACACCATCCCATAGGTTACACATAGACTTTCTTGGGCCGCTGAATAATCAAATGTTTTTGGTAGTGGTAGATTCGCACACGAAATGGTTAGAAGTATACGACGTGAGTACTTCTACCACCTCGGCGACCGTTATTGAAAAACTTTATGACTTTATGTCTAAGTATGGATTACCTCACACAATTGTTAGCGATAACGGTACCGCGTTTACATCCGCTGAGTTTACAAAATTTTGTTTACTAAATGGTATTGCTCACCTTACGTCACCGCCTTACAATCGTGCTAGTAATGGACAAGCAGAAAGTTTTGTAAAAATCGTCAAAAAAGGTATAAAGTCAAGCGTTTTAAGTTCCCACAATAAGAATGAGTGAAGATTAAAAATTTTGAAATATCTATTTGACTATAGGAATTCAGTTCATTCTGTCACGGGTTTCTCACCGGCTGAGTTGGTGTTTGGGCGAAAGCTCAGAACACGTCTAGATTTACTTCACCCTAAGTTAACGTCGACCCCACTCACATCACTAATTAACGATGTTAAACAAAAGCAGTGCTCGCAAATTAAATGCTATGGCGGCAATAATAAACAAGTGTATAAGCCGGGTGATGAAGTCATGTTTAAAAAATTTTTGAACAATTGTAAATTTATGTGGAGCAAAGGTACCGTTATAAAAAGACTTGGTAAAGTGTTGTACTGGATTAAAGACCATGTTTCTTCTTCTGACGTCAAAAAACATAAAAATCAAATTGTATTATCTAAAGGTATGTCTCGATCCGGGGACTTGGACGATTTTATGTTGGACAGCGACCCAATTCAAATCGAACCCAGCGATTCTCAGTCGCCGGATAGTGGGGAGGGAGGAAGGAATGAGGAGGAGTTGTTATCCTCACCTTCTCCTCCAAATTCGAGATGTTCCAGCAGACTGCTGCGGGACATACCCAGGGTCGATTATAAGCAGTTCTTTTAAAATTAAGTTGTGATTTTCTATTTATGTTAAATAGGAGGAGGGACTGTTGTATATGTGCGCTACAGATGTCTATGTGTGCGTGGCTGCGCCCGCGCTATGTTCCTAACAGCCAATAAAGCAGTGTGTCAATAGCTGTCACTTGTTTCACTTGTGTCCCTATTAAGTACCTAACAACCAGCCTATAGTTGTATAGCTCCGAGAGATTAGGTTCGACAGTTCTCCATGGGAAGATAGTATAGGGTTGCGTGCTAGAGTTTAGACTATTGGCAATGAGTCAGACTAACGTAATCGTATCTACTTAATATTAAGACCTTCATTTGGTACAACCTTAAGAGAATCTCATATTTCAACAACAGTAAAGTTTAAGTGGGCGTTCAATAGCTCTTAAATTATAGAATTAGATCGCAAGAACTACGAGAAATTCTACAAATATACCTCTTTGTACAAGAAATAGCGGCCTTTTATGAACGTTGCCAAAAATAGATCCAAACGGTCTTGAGGATAGGGCTGTCCGGCTTGTAAAATACTTTATTTTTCTTTAATACAATTTAAAAAATACAATAACTCCCAACATAGGTATGCGTCTTATCTTAAAATTGATATAAAATTTTAAAGGTTTTTAATTTTTTTATTACTGAAACAGTTGTAATATTCTCTTTATGTCTGTACATTGGTACATACTGTAGTAGAGCTTCGCACCGAACGAAACACAGTCGTATGCCAGACAAACGAAACCAATATATTAATTCCTAAAACGTTAATAATATAATTCAAATAATTTCGAGTAATTTAATTTTTCAGTTGTAATTTTTCATTTCATAATTCCTAATTTAGGACGGACGCCTAATTTAGGAGGGCGTGGCAGTCCCATATTCTTTCTGAAGACAAGACAAAGTAGAGCAAAGCCAGGCGTTCAAGGCAAACTATAAATTTCACTCGAACTGATTCAAATTGCTCGGCAAACTGTTTACAGTGCTAGGTAGTTGATCTTGCCTTTTTCTTAATGTTTACATGGCCTTGAGTATCTTTCAATAAAACTATTTGAATTATAAATCGCTTTACCTTTATACATGGCCTTGGGCATCTTTTAATACAATTATTTAAAATATTAATCGCCTTTTATACGTTCTCTGGTTTCTACAGATATAACTCATAAGGAGCAAAGCATACTTAAAAGTGACAACCCTGTTATATAGCATTGTTTTAACCAAAAGTGTTTCGTAGAGATAGTGGAAAGCTGGTTCGCTGCTTCATAGAATAATGGACAATTTTGACTAGTACTTTTACCACCTTTTAGGCACCCGTACATTTTCAACCCTATTGCCCTAAAGAGCTCTAAAGGCCGATTCACATATATCAGTGCAGTCGCAGTTCCGGCACAGTACCGGCACAGTTCCGTATCAGTGCTACAGTGATGCGGCAGTGCTTCAATTCACACATGTCAGTACTAATTTCTCTACGGATCTTCGGGCAAAATGTGTGCGATGTAGATTGTTGCTATGGCTCTATTCAATAATAGGGAACTGGCAATGATATCCATTGCTTTAGACGAAGAAGAAGAGCAACATTAAGAAAAAGATAAGAAAAAAAAAAGAAGAAAAAGATACTTGTTGGGGAATAATTGGTTTTGTATTTTGTATCTATGTACTTTGCATTCGACAAATCATACAAAACAAAATTTTCACGAACCAATTCTATCAATCGCTCGACCTCCATTTTGGTTGTGATGCAGCGGCGTCCGTGATCCGTGATCCGACAAAAAAATAACGTCGTTGACGATTACGTCCGTGATTGCCGGCGCCGGCATTGTCACTGAGAGCACTGTGCCATCACTGACACTGACAGGTGTGGTGGATGCGTTTATAGAGAATGTATGAAAGAATAATTATTACGGTGGCTGTACTGTGCCGGTACTGTGCCGGAACTGTGAATTCACTGATTGTGTGAATGAGCCTTAAATTACTTCTTTAACTACAAAAGTACAGCACTACGTTTAATAGGGTGGAGGTGCTTTTGGATGCCAGATGAGAGAGAAGCCTATATGCCAGAAGGGGTAGGCATCTACCATTACCATGTGGCTGCCAACTATAATTTCATCTCACTCACGTAAGCCTTTTGCCTCCGATTAATTGTTCTTATTTTTGAAGTGCAACTTCTTAATTTGAAATTTATTTGAAAATTCGATGAAACGAAAAAGCGACACCAAAAAGAGACATACATATTCATAAATAGGATTTAGCCTGCGAGAGAAGAAGATAGAATACAAGTATACAGTGTTTCTTATATTCTTTGCCTTTGCGCCTGCGTACTACGAAGCCTTCAGAAAATGCGACATAGTCAACGTGGTGTATCATTCGTGTGTATCATTTTTGTACATTTGCGTATTTAAATTCGTGGGATAATTAATGTATGTTAATTATTTAACACACCTGTGTTAATTTGACCAATCACTTTTTTTTTAATTCATGAAACAGACAGTACACAAAGTTTTTGCATCAGGAGACAATACCTTACTTATAGACAGAGTTTCAAAATATTTTAAAATTGGATACGGTACATTACAATGGATACAAGACAAGAGCACGTACAGTCATGAACTCAATGATGATAAGCGTCACTTATTAACTACATTACTGATAATACCAATTCATGTATTTGAGTGGTCTTTTAAGAGTTAGTTGCGTAGTTTACCTTTGTAAGTAGTCAAACTATTGCTGAATATATCAAGGTCTTTAAACTCATTATTATGTGTGTCAACACTGCATTTGAAGAAATTATTACTAGTGTAAATTGTTTTATAAAAAGGCACTGAAAATTATTTAAGTGAACGGGAGCCAGGTCTAAGTACCCTTAATGCTATTTTTTTCAAGAATGCGAGGGGCGTTCATATAATTATTTGTAGTTTTAAAAAGAAACACATCGTCAAACGTTATTCGTCGTTTAGCAAGAGTAGTGAGGAAGTGACAACCGAGTGAATTTTCATATGATATACATATATTCATGATTACCACGGTAATCCAATGATTTAATAAACCTAGTTTGGATTTTCTCAATACGATTAATATGACAAGCATAATACAACCGAAATCTACGAGTGATCGAACAAAGCTGAAATATAATATTTTAAGAGTCTGGGGACTTTTAGAAAGTTTAGAAATTCTTAGTATAAAGCCAAGTTGACGGAAAGCTCTATTTACAATATAATCTATGTGTAAGTTAAAGGATAAATTAGAATCTATAATTATACCTAAGTCGCGTACCGATGTAACCCTACTTATGAATGTATTATTTTTTTTATATTCTAAATTGTGAGGGTTATGTTTACGAGTTTCCGATATAACAGAACATTTCTTAAGATTACGGTACAGTTGATTTAAAGAACAACATTCAAATATTCAGATTTTATATAAATTATCTAAAATTAAATGTATTAACATTAGTAAATTATTTGTGTTGATTTTACTGTTTATTTCTCATTCTCTCATAGGCACTTTTCTGAAGTTTCACTTCTGCCGTATGTGAATTGCACACACACACACTTTTTATTTATTTATTGTTATTTTAATACTATAGACATGCTTAGTTTATATCGTAGTTTTTAGTAATAGGCTAATGTTTAGTGTAATAATTGTTGACTAACCTAATTAAATAAATAAAAATGAATGGCTCCAATTGAAGCAAAAACTAGCTGTTTTTTCCCTACTACAAAGTTTTATGAAGAAAAATATTATAATATTAATAATAGCCCTATTACTACACTTCAATAAATCAATCCACGCGATGACTACGTCACAAGATTAAAATCTAATAACGAAATATCTGGCATATTGAAATTACGACGAAACGAATGCTGTATTTTCGGAGTCGAAACCAATCACTCGACTAATCGGGGTGCGAACCCACGGGAGATATCCAATAACCTCCCCTTCTGATATTTATGATACAATATGATACTTGATTTATATTCCAAAGCATATTTTTTCAATTTATTTTCATATATCATTAGGCTTAGATGACATTGTAGGTCAAGCAGAGGGTGTCGTGTTTTCTAGGGATGTAGTCTTGAAAACAATCAATTATGAAACTTATCGACTTGATTTTGATGTATAACGTTATTATATTAAAAATGATGTCTAATTTTTATCTAGGCCTATTTTGTTAGTTATACAAAAAGCATATTCATGTGGTTTGCAATACTAGTATAACCCTTATTGTACTAACATATTTGTAATTAAAAGTACAAGGTGCGGTCTCATTGCTCGTCTCGGTAACAACATTTGGATGGAAACGAATGAATTGAGTAGAAATTATCTGAACAATTTTTTAGATAACGTTATAAGGAGACTACCTTTTTATGTTCAATTCAATCCAATCAGCTTATTACAGTCGACTGCTGGACGTAGGCCTTTCCCAACAAACGCCATGGCACCCGGTCTTCCGCCTTCCGCATCTGGGGGGCGTCCTACCTTACGTTTACAGCTACATACAGCATCGTGGTCTACGCTTTAGGACCCATTTGCTCCAATGGTTATTCAGCAGATGTGGCCAGCTCATTGCCACTAGCATGCTTATTCTGCGAGCCTGCGACTATATAGTCGGATGACCTCATTACGAATCCTTCCGTCCTTTTAAGCAACTCCAAGCATTGCTCGGTCCGTAGCCCGCTGCTCGACTTTAAGTTTGTGGACTAGGACTAAAGTAACGGTTCTCGAACTGTAATCGATTACCAAAACTACATAAAAGCTCTCGATATAAGTAGAACAGACAGAAAATGATGTTTTACAATTTTAATGATAAATGAATGAATGAAATTTTTAAACAGTGCGTTCTGTAAAGGTGTAGCATTTTGACAGTGGAGACTGGCCTGTTGGTCTAGTGGTTAGTGACCCTGACTGCTATGCCATAGGTCGTGGGCTCGATTCCCACCCTAGTCTGGGTGTTCTTTGTGTCCGTTGTTTGTATGTTTGTAAAGCTATTGTGGGGGCAATACAGGAGTAATTCCTAATGCGGGAGTTGTCTTTTTAAAAGTAAAAAAAAAAGAATTAATCAAATAATTTTGTAGAATGTCTCAACTTTTCAAGGTTAAAAGAATGTTTTGTATGATAATGAAAGTAAGAATATATCCTAATTATATTTTAAAGTTGCTATTTTGGGCATGATAATTTTGTATATTGAATATCGGTATAAAAATTACCTTAAATTAATTAGGTTTAATAAACCTTTTAAGATTATGATAGAAAAAGTTAATAACAATATGTTTTTGTTACAGGTACGTTGAAGATGTATTTCGCGTTACAATTGCAGCTGTTAATAAGGAGCAGGTAATGGATAGTTATTTGTACACTTACACTCAGTTTTCAGCAGTAAATGCTTTGACATATAATATCACTAGCAGCGCGGTTTCACCCGCGTAAGCCCCGATCCCGTGGGAATTTTGGGGTAAAAAGTAGCCTATGCGTTAATCCAGGTCTCCAGCTATCGACATACCAATTTTCATCGCAATCGCCAATTCAGTGGTTTTTGCGTGAAAGAGTAACAAACATCCATCCATCTATCCATCCATCTATCTATCCATCCAAACTTTCACATTTATAATATTAGTGGGATTATAGCAAGCATTTCCCTTGAGTTTATTTTAAGGGTTTTATTCATAGTTAGATACAAAACAATGTCTTCGTCTCATGTAGAAATTGTTTTATAGTTAACACAAAACTCATTTGAAGCATTTGCTATGGTAACAGTTAGTGTTTGATCCCCACCAAGAGATTATATTATTATTCATTGTAATAGTTTTTTTCTTGCCTTTTATTTTTTTTATACAACTGTGGAGGAATGGGTGTTACGTCCCTCAAACACTAAGGGAGGATCCTCTGACCAGGCGAGGTGATCATGCCTGGCGGGCCGCGACCCGTCGGTTGATGTTGGGAAGTTGTATGTGGATGTCGCCACAGCAACTAACGTCGCAAAAAAGCATACACTGCCTGACGGGAGGCGGTCACTTTAGCGAACATGAGTGTTATTCGAACATTAATAATAATAACTTGACACATCTCACTCACGCCGTCTGATGTAACGAGATTGCTGATGAACATACTTATATATTACTAAATACATACATGTTATAGATAAATTACATCCAGACACACATTGCTAAACCTGTATTTTTTTACATAGTCTTCGCAGAAAGCCATAGCAAATTTTCATTCGAAATTCAACAATTTTAGAATCAAATATATAAAATTAAAAACAGCCAAATCAAAACTTTATTTATTACCAAGCCCGGCCTAGTAAAATACCTCACAAACAGACACACTTGCAGCCGACAAAATTATATACATATTAACGATATTACCTAGATATCAAAATACCTCTCCAATAAGCTAGTGTGTGTAATACAAGTGAGTTGTACAATCCACGTATATATACATATATATGTATATACATGTAGTTCGACCGCCGGGCGTCCTTGCCGCGCCCCGTCCAGTTATGTGTGCGAAATAACACTCGGTATAGTTACCAAGTGTGGATACAGCCTAAATCTAGACCGTTGATAAGGCTATGTTGCATAATGACCCTGAGATTAGCTCGGTGACACGCTATAAGAGAAATAATAAAATTGTCGCCATGGCAACAGGTCTGTCCTTCTAAAAATAGATAAGGACGCAAACAACCTTCTTGATTATCTGTATTGTTTATCTCATTTTCACGCTTAATTTTCCTTAAGAGGTAGACAGAGGTGCATTGCATAAACTTACTTCATAGTATTTTTAGACATAGAACCAGACATATGTATAATATGAAATATATAGCCGTATTATCCGATTTTTGGAGGCTTTAGAGACTCGGTGTACTTGATGTTATGTTTACCAGAAACACACCCACAATAGAACCCTAGATTGCACGTGGCACGTGGCACGTGGCCAATGTACTATTATGTACCGTGTTCTTTTAGAGTTATAATTTTAATTGACCTTTAACATGAAACTTTACTATCTTCGTAACGTAACGTGGATAGTTAAAGTACATCACTGACTTATTATGACAATATCACCTCTAGTGGTAGTCATATTCGAAGAATGCAGACAATGTACATCTCGCTAGACAAAAGACACGTCACATCAAGCGGCGACTTTCCATCATGCGAGTCCGAGTCATATTTTTTGTGCGGCACCCTAATTCTTTTTCTAAAAGTAGCATAAGTTACTGCTTATGACATCAGTTAGCTCAGCCAGCCATTTCGGAGATTAACCGTAACAAACAAACAGACAGAAAAAAAATAGTTTTTGGTAGGTATAAGTACCGTTAGCAAAAATCTGTTATTTTGAAATTACAAACAGACACTTCAATTTTATTTATTTGTGTAGATTGAAGTGACTCAGTGATAGTGATGTCAAATGGAAATATATATTTAAAATTGTTTAATTAATTACACATTAGGATGTTAATTTTTTTTTGTAAATAGGAACCTCATTAACACATGAAATAAATAAATATAATTCGAGGTGTGAATTAGCATGCGATAGTCTGTATTACCTACTAGCTGAAGGATTAACTTTATTTTATTGCCGCACTAAAATCTGGCCTAGGATGTAGTTTAAAGTAATATTATTATTATTATAATAAGATAAAACGTAATATTGACATAAGAATGACTTAAGAATGAGTTAATTATTACGGGAATTAACGCGATCACGAAAAGATATTACATACCTCTGAATTGCCTGACGTTTCTACCAGGTTGCACTGGCCGTGGTCACAGGCTGACTCTATGAATGTATATGAATAAACCTGTGACCACGGCCAGTGCAACCTGGTCGAAACATCAGGCAATTCAGAGGTATGTAATACCTTTTCGTGATCGCGTTAATTCTCGTTTAAATACATAATTATATCATGGAACGCGAAAGTTTCAACAGTTAGTTAAGGATAAGTTATCTGATGTCTGGTGATTGTACTTATCATAGTGAAACTAAAAAAGACACGAATTAAAGTAAAAAAGAATTTCATTATCGACTTCCGGGCTTCATGATCAGATCATCGCTACTAAGCTCAATCAAATGTTGGATTTTTTTTAAATTTTATATTATAGGGGGCAAACGAGCCGACGGGTCATCTGATGGTAAGTGACTACCGCCGCCCATGGGCACCTGTAACTCAAGAGTCACAAGTGCGTTACCAGCCTTTAAGGTGGGAGTAGGGGAAGGGGGAAGAGGAGGGGAAAGGGAAGGGTTAGGGCCTCCGGTAACCTCATTCATTTGGCGAAAAGCAATGTAAGCATTGCTTCACTGCCGGTTTTCTGTGAGGCCGTGGTATTACTCCGGTCGAGCCGGCCCATACGTGCCGAAGCATGGCTCTCTTACTGTAAATGGTGGATTAGTCAAAATGAATCATATGTGCTTCGAACTCGAGGGGTTTACTATTAGCTAGTGAAGAGCTTCACTATCCAACTCCTGCTCCATCATCAGATCAGCTCCAAGATGCTAAATTATAATATTGTCATCCGAACTACATATACATACAAAGTTTCATTTCGATACGACAATTAGGAGGCTAGAATTGATTCCAAGATTTGTTTACAAAGGTGAAGGTTAAAGGTGCTAATAAAAAAGGTATGTAATGTTAGCAACATTGTAGGTAGTAGTCAATACAGTAGTTAAGTGTCAAGTCAATACAGTGTCTCTTTATTAAACGTCAAATGGTACGTCAAAATGGTACGCATGTAGAAACTTTTATGAAACAAAAACCTGGGTCGGCATTTGTTGCTATCGTCAAATCATTACTTTTGATATTTGGTTTAACAATTAATATTAAATCAAATTTATGTTATCAAAGTAAAAAAACAACACTAAATTTCTGAGGACTGTTAGTTTTTATTTAATTTTAGAAAATTCTCCGCAGTCTGGTTAGAGTTCAGTGAAAATAATACAAATGTATATATGGATAAGTCTGCAAATTACATTTACATCAAAAACGAACTCATTAAATTGGGAGCACTCACGAACGTAAACAAGCAAATATATTTTAGCGATAGTTTTTATTTAACACAAATTTACATACGGCCTTGATATTATATAAACATAACGCACACATGCATAAATCTAAATATTTCACACACAGACAAACTTTTATTACACATACAAACAAAGACTTACACTGTCATGCAGGTTTCACGTACGCAGACATATGCACGAGAGAGCGTAAGCATATGCGTATACTATAATTAAGTTCACACATGCATGCGGTATCGATAGTAGCCCATAGGTCGCGATATGCAAAAGTTATGTTGAATATTGGAATAATACAATCCAGTCCCACGTTTTATGTTGATGGATTTATTATTATAACCTTTTAATGATACTGCGAAGTTGAACTAGGACTTTTAAGAGTGGAAATGTCAGTTAATATTTTATAAACGGAAAAATACAGCATTAATTCAGGCCTAGGTACTTTAAAATTATCTACGATGAAGAAGTTATTAACACGTTTTAAGGCACTTCTATAGCTTCACTTGTAACTTACTTCTAATTGTCGTATCGAAATGAAACTTTGTATGTATATGTAGTAGTTTGGATGGCTATAATTTGACATCTTGGAACTGATCTGATGATGGAGCCAGTAGGTGGGTGGTGGAACTCTTTTTTAGTTTTTAATTCGGTTCGCCATTAAAGTGTGTTTTTTTGTTTTAATAAACTATACTTAATTATTTAATTTATAGTACCAAAGGACGTGTTACTGAAAGGTGTAGTTATTTTTAGGGTCACATAATAATGTGACTGGCCTGTTGGTCTAGTGGTTAGTGACCATGACCGCTATGCTTATAGGTCGTGGGTTCGATTCCCACCTGAGTCTGGGTGTTCTTTGTGTCCGTTGTTTCTATGTTTGTAAAGTCTCGACACAGGAGTAATTCCTAATGCGGGAGTTGTCTTTTAAAATAAATAAAAAAAAAATATAATGTGAATTCCGAATATTATGAAAATTTGTTTAAACAGAAACTTTATAGGTTTTACTAATATAGAAGCGTAAGAGAGAAAGCTGACATAAATAAAACTGAACATAATACATATTTAGAATATTAATGTAACAATAAATAAGTAAATAAAAAAAAAACATTGAAATTGTCATAAAACTTAATAAAACATTGTTAAAAATTGTTCATCTAAACAAGGAAAGGCATTGCGAAATCAGTTTGTATCGGAGAAGGATAATTCATTTGTTAGAGGAAACAAGACCAAATATTTTGAAGTTTTGAAGATTCTTTAAATGTTTCCTTCAGATCATGTCACGTGTATTGACGGTCCGTCAAAGTCTCCAACCGCCGCTTTCTTGATATTTGAAATAAAACATATTTGTTTTACGATGTAGGTTTGAGAATACAAGCCTATACAACACCTCGCAGGAGTAAGAAAAAAAAAGACACAGATACACACGTTACACCCGCGTCGGGGCGTAAAAAAAATACAAATAATCATAAATTATTAATAAATCCAACAAATATTAAAAATCGAATTCAACGCTTCTCGTTTATGTTACTCGGTATAGTTAATTTTCCCGTCAATAGATATGTTGTTTTTCGTTTGTAATATCTAATGCCGTTCACAGGTCAGTTTGGAATATACAAACATAATCCAAGATACACATGAAATGGATGTCGTTTAATGACAAAAAGTATCTATGAAATCTACGTGATATCAACTATGAATCATGCAATTCCTACAAATTAAATAACTTTCAAGTAAAATAACCATTATGATCTAGAGTCAGTTTCGCAGATCACAAGAGATTGTTAGCTTCGACATATCGAACGTGAATAAACACGATTGCTGATCACATTCTAATTGCCGTTCCAATTGTGCCAACATTCCACTTTCAAAAGTAATTATTAAATTAATTAACCAAACCTATAAGGCTGTGCAAAAAGGCCTACATACATATATAGTGTGGAAAAATTCTCTCAACAGCGGGTCCACCTTTCAAATCGACATTATCATGGCCGACAAGCCACGGCTCTGTTATCACAACTATGCCGCGTTTATCAGTGTAGCCATGGTTGCGCAACGGTTTCAAAGTTATTTAGATAGAGATATTATGCTATGGTATTTTTACAAATAGTAACATTGTTAATGTGTTTTTTTTTTAATTCAAGGCAACGAAAAATCGGAAAGCCTATAAATATTTACACTGCATCCTTCCATGCGTGCCTGTGTATTACTTGTGTACGAGTCCAAATATTCTTTGTCCCGTCTTTACACGAATCGTTTGCAAACTAAAATGCCGGCTGTATATAGGGGAGAGTAACCAATATTAAACCGGTGCTTAAATTTATATAGAGAAATACAGAAGTATGTGAATAATTTTGAAGAAATTTAAGTCTTAAATTTTCTCAAGATTCTTTAAAGTTATTTAAAATTATTAATTTTTGACAGACTGACTACGTTGTTTTGTTGAGAACCGTGTACGAACTCGGATTTTTATGCACTCAATAAATTAAGTTAAACTTGGATCGTCAATCCAATAGACGAAGGTACATTCAACCTCCGGGGATTCTATGAGAGATTGAATTGCAGGGAAATAATATCAATGAAATTTAAATGCTAATGTTATATTTATATATTATCATATATCAAACATAAAACTTACTTAACTTACTACTTAGCTTTGAACACTGCGACAGAAATTTATTATTATGTAAAAGAATATTTTATATGTATCTGTATGTTTGTAGGGAACGAGCTTGAACTAAGTTCATTTTGTGTTTTCTCAAACCGGGAAGGGTTCCCTTCCGATTCTTTGATGTAGTCAAACTAAGCTCTGGCCTTCATCCTTTCGTCTAAAATGTTATTGTTTACTCTCTATTCATTCCATAATATATTTCGTCCCGTCCTTCCGTCCTTCCTTTTACTAATTTTTTGAATTGAAAACTTCTTTGTGAATTTTTTTGGACGGGTAAAAAATGTTAAACTCGCGTCAGGACACGTGACCTGATCGAAAATTCGTAAGACGGAGTCGAATTTCTTATATTTAAAAAAATATAACATTCGAAATTCAAACATTTATGAGCGGCCAAGAGCGAGCGCAGAACTTCCAGTGTATACCCTATGTATACATTTAGATATGTATATTACCTACTTTTTAT
Source organism: Euplagia quadripunctaria (assembly GCA_963859945.1). Lineage (NCBI taxonomy): Eukaryota > Metazoa > Arthropoda > Insecta > Lepidoptera > Erebidae > Euplagia > Euplagia quadripunctaria. Next base: position 23,168,465 of record OY982567.1, on the reverse strand, counting down.
TTTTAACCTAATTATATATATATATACAGATGTGTGTGTGTGTATGTATATGCAAATACATTGTGTAGTTATGTTTTCACTTATGACGTCCAGTCCTACACTGACTGTTTTTTTTACAATTGTATGACTTGGTCGTAACATTTACACAGTCTAGTTTGTCTAAAATGTCTAGAATATCGTTGTATACTATATAAAATGTATAATTTTCCAACAAATGTACATAATGTCACTTCGAAATAAATAAGCCATAAGACATGTTGTCGCTACTGTACTTTATATGGGAGGTTATCCCATCATGTAGTCATTCTGACCATATTTTGGAATAATATTAATATATACATTTAAAAAGTAAGAAAGTACATAATATATTCGTCGTAAAACCGAAGAGAAGAATACTTTTCTACGAAAGCTTTTTAGTGACCTATTTTACTTTGACGTCTTTGCGATTCATGAAAAAACAACAGACTATGAGACTCCCATTTTTTTTATAAAAGGTAACACAAAACTTAAACACATTTTCTTATTGCAAATGATCTACAATAAGTACTATAATACCAATTATACGAAAATATAATTTTACGAAAACTGTGCCCGCGGCTCTTTGAACTAAAACGAGTGATCGTAATTCAGCGTTTGATATTGCCGGCGTGGAACGAAACCAGTACCTAATGTGCTTATAATAATGTATTTAGAAGTAAAACTTGAAAGTAGTTTATACTGTACTTATGTTACTGTGACATATTAATGATTCTAGCTTGTTAATAAACGGTTTAAACTTTAGGACCGAAAGACCTACTGTTTAGGCTATGTTATAGCCATTCGATTAATATTTACCGTCAATAAGTTTTCATTCCATTCCAACAACACACATTTCTGGTATATCAAGGTTCGGTCCTTGAAGAAACTGGACTGTAATTTGCTTTATCGATGAAGGGTACTTACTAAGAATTACTGATAATTAAGAAACCGTGTGTCGTCAGCGTATCCTTATCCAACAATGGGCCAATCAAGTTATAATATTTGGGAAAAGTATATTTTAATCTTTAACAGGTTGCAAATTCTCAATGTTATTAGAGGGGTTTCTTCATTAATATGTTAAATAAAACTTTAAAAGTGGTTATACAATATACTATTTTTAATAACAGCGGTGAATAACTTTATTTAATCTAATAAGTTAATCACTACTACTACAGTTGAAGCGCATTCTACAATCGATTAACAGTACTTTAAAGGATATAGCGAAACATATTGTGGAATGCACAATAGATGTTGAGCTAGTTTTGTAATCATACACTAAGCTTTAGACAAAGAATTTATCAGTTCTAAGTAAACCTCATAAACTTATACACTATTTAATTTTCTTTGGTCGTTATATCTTTATAGCTATCTGCAATAATCTACTGTGACCGGTTTTTAACTAACTATATTTATAAGAACAGTTGTGTGCTTATCAAAGGACTATATCAGAACGGCCATGACTCTAATGTGTATTAATTTATCACTATGCCATATTAACGACAAATTGAATAATACTTGATTGTCAAGTACGGAGGTAATGCACAATGCATTGCCTCCGTACTTAGCAACATTTGAACTAGCGTTATAATCTCTGTACTTCTAATCGGTTGCTTGGTAAGTATGAATTAGATTGATGTATAAAGGGAATTAAACGGACATGTGTTACAAAAGTTTATAGTTTGAATAATGGTGGTTTGAGCGTTTTGAGTAATCGCAGATATCAGATCTGTCGTAATATTGCATGTATAACTATTTTTTCTTTATAAAACACTTGGATAATAACCGTGTTTATAAACGCGTAACAAAATGTATATTTTTTGCCTGTTGCTGTTAAGACCCAGGCATTGTAACGTCTATATTTTTTTGATGTATATTAATATTTTATAGGTTGACATAATTATAGTAAATTGGGTGTGCTGTAATTAATCATGTTTTATAACCGTCGCGTGTTAGACTGGTTAACATATTATTATATGCAATATTAACATGATTCAATCTACATAATATGACAAGCTTTTTTGTTCTTAAATACATTTTCAAATCAGTACATTTAAAAACGACGAAACCCAATGATAAATAATATGTATTAGTATTAATATAATAACGTGTAGGTACATATTCATAGAAAAGAAATTGTTTATTATCATGTACCTACTGACAGTTTTTTGACAAATGAGTAAAACGTAAATTTTAGACAGGCTATTTTTTCTTTGCATTTTATAAAAACTGTTCGTTGAATTCAATCAATTTCGTCGGGTGTCACCGTTCCGGGTGTTATGTCCCTCCAACACAAACGGAGTATCCTCCGACCAGGCGAGGTAATCATGCCTGGTCCGCGGTTCTACCGCGGCCCTATGGCTCATTTTGGGAAGTTGTATATATACTAACCAGCGCGAGAACCCTCATAGCGCGATGCAGGGTTAGTAGTAACTACGTACTTCGGCTCTCCTTCGCTAGATGATGTTAAAGTATGTTTTTACTGTAGTCGCCACAAATATTTTTTTTTTTACAAATCGAATACTGTTTAGTTAAATCAGTAACTTCGACGCATAAGGCATTTAGTGGCAAATGGCTTCATTGGTTTTGTTCCTTGTAACAGCTATAATCATAACATTATACTAGTAGCACAAATAAACCACAGTATTCTGCAGGATCTCCAGATTACTGCCAGAATGGGCGAAGACATTTCACCAATTGCAGCAAGAATCTGCTGAATCCTACATCCTATTAAATCAAGTGTATCCCATGTAAATTAGATAGGTTTGTTGGTTAACTGTACAAACAAACTATAAATTTATACTATTTTTTAAACTTTCGCGTTCCATGATATAATTATGTACAAGTACGAGAATTAACGCGATCACGAAATAGGTATTACATACCTCTGAATTGCCTGACATTTCGACCAGGTTGCACTGGTCGTGGTCACAAGCTGACAGGTCAGTCAGTTGTAAATAACTATAAATGTATCTTTACACTTTCATAGAAGAGGCCAGGAGATTTCCTAATATATTAGAAACGGTGTGAGACTTACACAGACTCAAATATATTTCTTTAAGAAAACCTTTCACCTGTAATGCAATTGGTAATAAATTTTCTATCATTTATTGACATTACATCAAACTACTGTAGAAAATGATTACGCAGAGTTATTTATCACTTGTAATATTGAAATATACCAACAGTTCAGGTAATAAAATGTAGCTTAGAGTTACTGCAAGTATTTTGTTCTTCTTGCTTTAATGTTGAAGCAACACGTAGGGGCCGGCTCGACTCCGCTCGTTACCACGGCCTCACAGAAAACCGGCCGTGAAGCAATGCTTTCATTGCATTTCGCCGCGTGAGTGAGGTTACTGGAGGCCCTAACCCTTCCCTCTCCCTTATTCCCGTCCTTCCTACTCTTCCCCCCCCCCTCCCCCTCTTTTTCTACTCCCACCTTAAAGGGCGGCAACGCACTTGTGACTCTCGAGTTCCAGGTGCCCATGGGCGGCGGTAGTCATTTACCATTAGGTGACCCGTCTGCTCGTTTGCCCCCTATACCATAAAAAAAAGTGACTGAACGATTGCCGTCATAATTTAATTACTTTGTTTACATCGTACCTAAGTTTATTATATGAGAGATCATATACATTTGTACATTGTAGTCGTATGATTAATTTACGGATTTCATATCTAAGTATTAATAATTATATGTGCGTGTTGTAACTTAACAGAAGGCGATAAACCCAATGGACATAACCATAAATAAAGAAAATAGACATAAAATGAGGTTTGTGGGACAAAGGGTTATAATTCAAAAATCTGGAAAAAAATAGTAATAAAACGAATTAGAGATCGCTTGGTGGTCGAATTTCGAACCGAAAGAGCTACTTATTAGGTGATGTGATAGCACCCTTGCAGAAACAGGCCCGAGACGGTGGCGCAACGTGTTCCGCGCGCAATTCTCTAATCTGGAGGGGGGGTAAGGCCCCCCGTACTCCATGGTGTAGTCGCCTGCTGCAGGCGGCCAAGGTCTGCAGGGGTTCCCGGAGGCTTCCTTCCTAGGTATACCCGGATCCCCCTGGAATAGACCCACTCGTGACGGAACACCGGGTGGTTTTAGTCTCTCTCTCTATATCTCTCATCATTTGTACATTTGTAGACGGTGTACAGTATATATTTTTTTATTTTTTTTTATTTTTACTTTTGAAAGACAACTCCCGCATTAGGAATTACTCCTGTGTCACGGGGGACTTTACAAACATAGAAATAACGGACACAAAGAACACCCAGACTCGGGTGGGAATTGAACCCACGACCTATAAGCATAGCGGTCAGGGTCACTAACCACTAGACCAACAGGCCAGTCTGTTTATATGTATATTCCCTATATATACATATATAAACACATAAATACAGAGAAATATATATTTATATATACTGTAGACACAGCGTATACTCGTATATATAGAACATGACATGCAAACTACGTACTTTCAGTTGATTGACAACTCCTTTTATTTTTATATTAAAAATTATTTATTTATAAATCTGCCTTTGACAAAGACATTTTCATACCAGCGCAGAAGACCTCTGTGCACTGTACTATCTGATTATACCAAGCGAATTATCACGCTGGATGATAGACTCTCAATAGGTCCTTCATGCAGCATGATGATTCAGCATGTCATGCCGCATGATGATGAACTTAGTAACAGTTTTAAATCGATTGTGCTGCTAAAGTAACAAACGGGGTTTTTTTTTAAAGATGGGCGAATAGACGTCCATTTTTTACGATTTTGTTATTTATCTTGTTTAGTTATAAAACACTTGACTTCGGAATGGCGGAATTCCTGCGCTGATTCATCTGAGTCCATAACAAAATCTTACCAATATTATAAACGTGAAAGTTTGTGAGGATGTATGGATGTATGTATGGATGTTTGTTACTCTTTCACGCCAAAACTTCTGAACCGATTGCGATGAAACTTGGTATGTAGATAGCGGGAGACCTGGATTAACATATAGGCTACTTTTTATTCCGATATTCCCACGGGATCGGGACTCGGGTGAAACCGCGGGGCGCTGCTAGTAATATATATAAAGTAACAAACAGATTTCTGTGAAATGTCCGCAATGTACGGTCAACAATTTCTTACAATCTATTTTGGATATCTTAATGAATCGATTTATATATGTCAATCTTATAAATGTATATTAATACAATAATAAATTCTAAAGTTCAATGTAATAAGTCCAATGAGAAAACAATTAATATGTAGATGCAAAAGCTAATGTCAAAACGTTTGTTTTTATTAAAATACTAGGCGTGCCCGCGACTTCGTCCGCGTGGATTAGTGTATTTATATCGAATCAACAGCCTAAAAAATAAGTTTCAAGCTTCTAGCTCTAAATATGACGATACTTCAACTTTTCAACCCCTTACACCCTTTTTTTCGCATTAAAAAGTAGCCTATGTCTTTTCTCAGGCTCTAGACTATCTGTGTACCAAATTTCATTTAAATCGGTTCACTAGTTTTGGCGTGAAGGGGCGACAGAGTTACTTTCGCATTTATAATATTAGTAAGGATTTTGTACATATTTTTTATTTAACCTGATAAATTTAATGAATTTAGTCAACCCTTTGTGCAAATCAAATTAACACACATTACCATTTATTAAATGTATTTTTACTGAAAATTTGAATCGTTTTTTAGCCTTTTAAGTTATATGCTATCTATGATATCTATAATTTCTGTTATTTAAGTTGTTAATAACTCTTCTATAAGATTCAAAGTCACAAGATGAGTTGAAGCCAAGTGGATAAAAGTCGCTATGCTTCCCGCTCCGTTCATCAATCAAACATCACCTTAATTGACAACATCGTTCACATTGGCGTAGGTTCTACCCTTGACATTCATTAAGTTCACATTCATCACACAACTGTAGAAGCTTAAGTCACACGACTTCAATGCATCAAAAGTAAAACTTAACTAATTAAAAATAGAGTCGAGAGTTGACGTGAATTTTTTAATGAAAATATCCGGATTCTTATACACAAAGGCTTCAATAGTGGTATTTAGCTACTGGCTAGTCAATAAAGTCAAAGAAATCTGGATCATATCAAGAGCGAATTAATTAAGAGGTGCGGACGATTTGATATTTTTTCTAATCGATTTTTGTAAGTTTAACATTTATGTGTAAATCATTGTTATTACATGTACGTTACTATTTTTGTTTTAAGTGGCTAGTGTTACCTCGACCATTTCTGGTCTTTTGTAGCACACTTTTTGCTTTACAGTTCACTGCTCAGACTTATGGCTTCGAGAAACCTCCAGATCCTATCAGCAGTTTGTATTTCCTGCGGTTGCATGATGTGTAACCCTAGGGTAATACTTCGGTGCCGCATTAGTGGGCCACAAGAGCATAGAATATGCATTGCAGTTTCTTCTGCCTCTTGACAGACTCTGCATATTGTGTTCTAGCCCAACTTTAGTTCAGTGTGCAGTGTCCAGTGAGGACTCTTGTTACTGTACAGGTTTTGTATCTTACATACATACATATACGTTAGGGCAATGTAATAACAATGATTATATTGCCCTAACGTACATGTATGTATGTCATTTGTTAAGATCTTATCTATTACTGAACTAATTGATATAATTCCTGCAATGTAGCAGGCTTATTTGTATTATTATGTTTAAATAATTTGGTGTATTTATATTGGTATAAGTTACTACATAATTAAAACAATTAAAAGAACACAAAAACATAGCCAGTGCCACTCAGAATGATGTAGGGATTCTAACTATATCCCATACACCTAAATCTATTCAGGCATTTAAAAGTTGTGGTGGAATAAAGAAACTCACATACATGAACCCTGAAAATATTACACTCATTTTTAGCAATCATGTAATAAAAAGGAGAAGAAATTTTTTTGTATTTTTTCTTTCTGTAAGCAGTGAAATGACGAATGATAGAGTAGAATGGTAATAGATAATGTCTCGTTAACAATTAGTATACCATACTATAAAGATTTTCAATGTATTTGCAGTAAAGAAAGGTTTATGTCAGCTCCGACGCATGACTGGAGTTTACAATTTACTGGAGTCTCTCTCTCTCTCCCTCCCTCCCTATCTCTCTCCCCCCCTCACTCTCTCTCACTTTCTCTCTCTTTGTCTCTCTCTTTGTCCCTCTCATCATTTGTAGACGCTGTACAATATATATATATATATATAACATAAAGGTACACATAAACTACTTACATGCGTCGAAAGTGTTAAACCGTTACGCTGCCCTCCGATCACTAAATGTTACTCTTCAAATTTTTTTCATTCCAGGTGCGTTATATGAAAATCGATTGTTAAGGAGTAAACTCCAAAAAATTATAATAAATGAGATATAAAATACAAGGCATATTAGTCTGCGTAATGCGTAATTACCATAATGATGAGACACTGACTGTCTGAGACAGGTATTTGCGTAATAGGGCATTACCATAATGATGATGAGACACTGTCTGAGACAGGTATTTCAAAGAAGTAAACAAAATACATTTAACCAACAAAAATGATAACAATAAGTTTTTTTTATGGTAAAGGGGGCAAACGAGCAGACGGGTCACCTGATGGTAAATGACTACCGCCGGCCATGGGCACCTGCAACTCAAGAGTCACAAGTGCGTTGCCCGCCTTTCAGGTGGGAGTAGGGGAAGGCAGGAAGAGCGGGAAAGGGAGGGGGGAGGGAAGTTCTAGGGCCTTCGGTAACCTCACTCACTCGACGAAAAGCAAGCAGGTTTTCTGTGTGGCCGTGTTATCACTCCATTCGAGCCGGCCCATACGTGCCGAAGCATGGCTCTCCCACGATAAAGAGTTATGTTATATTAAACTGGAGCCAGTAATAATAGAATTTTAATCAATGGATTCTGATGGATTTGTTACTGAACCTTGGAATAGTCAATGCAAAATTTTTACGTTTCTTGTTCTAAGGCTTATAATAAATTAACGACATAAAACAGCCAGCGCGGCTTAGGGGCGCCCAGTTGGTAGGGGCGCCCCTATGACGCCAGGGAAGAAATCATTTTTTCAAATTGTATTCGAGAAAGTATAATACCCTAAAATTTACCTAAGGGCGTCACATGTATTAAGGCCAGCACTGAAAACGGCTTCTAAAAGAAATATATGTATAGAAAACCTACACGTTGGTGGGAATAATATACCATAATGACATTTCAGGAGTCCTACCCGGCCTCGTCGCGATTAAATGCAATCTCCTCAAGTCATCATTTTTCATTTTCTTTATATAGATAAACAACACAGTCCTATGTGATCATGCTGTGTACGCATAGTTGGGGACCTAGTTTAAAACATAACTGTTATATTATACATTTTAACCTTATGGTACTAAGTTCTGTTTTGTGTACCTAAACTAAATAAATAAATAAATGTACTTTTTACTAAAAATAGACGTTCTGATATAATTAACGGCCAGCGCTTCAGGTGAAAAAGAAAGTATCCTCGTGCAAAACTGTCGCAAAAGAAAAACATCTTTAAATGAATAATGACGTAACTAAGTATACATTTTATTTGTTAGAGATCCGTTAAGGGTAATTTAATTATGGAGTAAAGGCTTCATTTAATTTAAAACAGAATTTTAAATGAATAAATAAAACTGTTTTGATTTATGTTTTTTTTTAAATCGATTAGTAGATTAGCAGTTCTAACAATAAATATAAAAATTAAAATATCTCTACCTACTTGAGTTTCTTTCTAGTTTTGTGATTGTAAATATTATAATTAATTTTTATAAATATAAATAGGTTTCCCTTTATTCTGGGTGTTAAAATAAACTGCTGTCGCCGAAGGTTACCAAACTCTAATCCTTACAAACTTCAACACCAACCTACTCAATCAAAATGCAAGAAACAGCTGACGAGTAACCGTCCATAAAATTTATGATCCCTTTACCGAGCAAATCAAAAAACATTTTTTTTGGTCAAATTAAAAATAAGTAAATTAAAACTTGGGAGAGCCATGCTTCGGCACGTATAGGCCGGCTCGACTCCGCTCGATACCACGGCCTCACAGAAAAACGGGTTGCATGGCATTTCGCCGCGTGAGTGAGGTTACCGGAGGCCCTAACCCTTCCCTCTCCCTTATTCTCGTCCTTCCCCTCTTCCCCCCACTTCCCCTCCCTCTTCACCCCTCCCCCTCTTCCCACTCTTCCCCCCTCTCCGTTTTAGCTCTTTCCCCCCCCCCCCTCCCCACTCTTCCTTCCTTCCCTTCTTCTCCTACTCTACTCCCATCTTAAAGGGAGGCAACGCCCTTGTGACTCTCGAGTTACAGGTGTCTATGGGCGGCGGTAGTCATTTACCATCAGGTGACCCGTCTGCTCGTTTGCCCCCTATACCATAAAAAAAATAGTGTAATTCTTGCTAGGTACCTACCACTTTTTACTTTCATAATCATTTCATAATGATATTTCGTCTAATTCAATAATAGATGTATGTAGCTAAATACATAAGTAAATGGATAGCTTAGCCTAGGAACTACCTACTAGTTTTTTATATTAAATAAATATTTAAAAAATGTTATCTCTGGGTGCGTTTTGAAGAATTCAAGCAACCAAAAAACAGCACAAAATACTCTATAATTTCTAATTGCCATATTAAATACTTAAGTATTTGTATTTATTTCAATGAAATACATAAATCGCACGCTTACTGCCTAAAAAACGATCACACCGTTTGTTCGTCACTGCGGAGCAATCGCGAACTGTTTGCGTGCTGAGTTTCAACCGAACGCAAGGCGTGTAGGCAATTCTCGCCATCCGACCGTTTCTATGAAGACACATTACTGTATGGATAGTATTACCGTGATAAAAACATCAATTGTTTTATAACGTTACTTTATTTGATGTGTAATCCGGATAAATATAATCGGTAGGAACCACGGTCGGCAGAATTCGATCAAAATATCGTGTAACCAGAATAGCAACAACTAATCCTAATAATTTGTAATAATGACTCCCAGTTATCAGTCTCTGATATCCATCGTTTCTTGTTAATAAACAATGAGCTTTATCGTGGCCAAAAATGTACCTGAAACCCATCCACGTGTCTACCTTTCTACGTAGTCACACCTTTTGTATAAGGAAATAAATATAAGTAAGTAAAAAGGAAGTAAATATTCCTTATATTCCTGATGTAATGATAAATAATTACAGGTAATACCTATCAAAGATTATCCAGTGAAAGTTTTGGTATTATTTTTACGAGGATATTGACTAAACGGATTCAATGTACTACGTACAATTTTTTATGTTATACGCAGTAGCCAGTCGCCGGGGATATTACGACTCACTGCTACTAACCTTATTATAAGTAACATACGCCTGTATCCCTGAAGGGGTAAGCAGGGGCGTTTGCCACCCACATTTGCCACTACTGTAATTTGGTCCCACTTACGTAATAGGGTGCCCCTATTGCCATCAACCGGGCACTTTGGGAATAAATTCGAAAAAACACGATTTCAATCATCCTTTTTTTAATTGAATTGGTTGTTCTCAAGGTTGGCATTATTTAAATTTGAAGAAAATATTCTTCTTGTTTATTAGAAACTATACGGTTTTACTCACGTTTGTATTTCGGGGATGCCCGGGAGTGAAGCATCCTGCCGCGACGGTGCAGGCGTCACACTCACTTCACTCACTCCTTGAAAAAGAGTCCCCGTCGGGTCCGAAACTAGTCGGGCATCCCCGAAATACAAACTTGAGTAAAACCGTATAGTTTCTAATAAACATGAATACCACTCACGAAAGTTTTTATTGTAAAATATTCTTCTACTGAGGGTGGAAACTTAAGGGATGAAGAGTACAGATTATTACAATTTATCATGATTTAGGCGCATTGAAGTCGGTTAGCTATATTTTTTGAAGTTATACTTCTTTTGGCACGTTATAGAAAAATGATGAGAGTAAATTTTTACGAAGCGCGCACACCGTCACGAAAAACCGAAACCCTGAAGTTAGCTAGTCAACATTTTAGTTTTTCAAAAAAGTTACCAACTTCACGATAGTGATAAAAATGGTTTTCACATATTACTTTGAGTACGTTTGTAGAATTTGAAGTTAGTTGACGGTATGTATTATTTATTATGATATTTAAATAAACTTTATTTAACTAGATAAAAGTATAACTTCTTACGTGCGTACATAAGTACACACACACTTTTTTCAAAAGTTAATTATTTAAATCCAAAGTGTACAACTTAGACTAGTTATAGTAAGCATTACTTTACCTTACAACTTATCTAGGTACAGATAATATCCATAATACAGTTTCAACTAAGAACTAAACAGAAGTGCACTAAAGGTACCTACTAAGCAACCCCAACAAACAAAACAAGAGTATTCCGTCGACTGTAGAATTACAGGAACAAAAACCCTCTTTCCGGACACTAACAATATTGGCTCGGAAGCTTTTTAGCTAATTGTGAACCAAGGATGGAACAGTCGATGTTTTTATCCGCCGTCTTAGTAGTTTTCTCTTCATTGTCTTGAGCTGTAACATTGTTAGTGAATCAACGACGGAGACTGGCTATCGTGGAGTCCAGAATACTAAGTTAACCTAGTTCTAGAATTGTTATTGATGTAAAATGAGGTGCTATGGGGAAAAAGCACTGAACTCGCGTGGCCGTCACGCTCAGATACATATATACAGACTAGCAACCCGCCCCGGCTTCGCACGGGTAGCGGAGACATCTTCAATACCTAAATCTTCGTCATGAATCGCTGTATCTCTTGGTGAAAATCGCATGAAAATCCGTTCGGTACTTTTTGAGTTTATCGCGAACAGACAGACAGACAGACGCGGAGGGGGACTTTGTTTTTTAATATGTAGTGATGTGTGTGTGTGTGGGTTTCGGGATAAGACCTGCAGAAATTTATAACTACATATTATACTTAGGCAAGTACATAGATTGAACATCTTTCTATATAGATACTATACATTAGAAGTGTAAATTGTACAAATTACATTCGAACTCAACTAGAACAACTATTTAAAGTTTCTAAGTGGAGTTTGATCTTAAGTTAGAACCTATTGAAGTCTTCCTTTGTTTGAAACTAGGGTCAATTCTACTAATTTGACAAGTTTGCGATAAAATTGTTTAATAACAAGTTGCTTCGTTTCCTTCAACTTCCGTCGACTTTCTGTTGATGCATTGATTTTGCCAGTCATGGACAGAAAAATGAAAAATCCAAATCATTCTAAAGCATGAAATAACTTGCAAGTCCTTAAGCAGTCCTTAAATTGTTTAAGCAATTTTCACCTTTGCCTCCTTTCTGTGCCATTACTCTCTAAAGTTTTTTCCCTTTGTCATTGGCATCATTTTTAGCTTCACAACCTTAGCGGTTTACTTTTTTTTTATGGTATACGGCAAACGAGCAGACGGGTCACCCGATGGCAAATGACTAAAGCCGCCCATGGGCCCCTGCAACTCAAGACTCACAAGTGCGTTGCCGCTCTTTAAGGTGGGAGTAGGGGAAGAGGGGGAAAAGCGGGAAGACGGGAGAGGGGGATTAGAGTGGAGGAGAGGGGGGAGAGGAGAAGGACGGGAATAGGGGAGAGGGAAGGGTTAGGGCTTCCGGAAACCTCACTACTATTGTTTCACTACCGGTTTTCTGTGAGGCCGTGGTATCTAGCGGAGTCGAACCGGGCATTACTACCTCTAACTCTGCACATGGACCTTACGTTGTCAGCACACACATTCTCATCTACCGGTACATTTATTTACTCAAGTAGTTGTGATTAGAGAATAGGATAGCATTCCACCAAGGCCTATATCAATGTTAATTGACACGGGATCAACGGGATGAAATCAATTTTAATTAGTTAGATATTCGTCCCACATTCCACTCCGAAATTTTCCTGTGACGGACAAACAATCAACAAAATAAAGAACACCACACAAGTTTTCCCCGTATCTTCAAAGAAGTAATATGGTTCGTTTGCTCTTCCTATTTGCATTTCCTTTTAACTATTTGCACACAGAGTAACTCTTGACTGTGTATCAACGGACTTTGTGTAGTTTAGTAGGTCAATTTATTTTATTTATTGCTCAACTAAAAGAAATGCGGGTTTTCTTTTTGGGAAAGATGTATTCAGACAACATTTATTAGTAAATATAATGGCTACGTATAAATCAGATTGCACTGTTACATCTAAAACTGTATTTTTTTAGGGTTCGAGGCATTCCGCCTATGTAACCTGGGCCTTCGGTCTCAATTACCTGATTCATTCGTTTTTAACCCCCAACGCAAAAAAGGAAGGGTGTTATAAGTTTAACGTGTCTATCTGTATGTATCTATCTGTGGCGTCATAGCTCCTAAACGAATGGATCGATTTGGATTTAATTTGTTTTTGTTTGAAAGGTGAGTTGATCGAGAGTATTTATAGCTATAATTCGAGAAAATCTGTTCAGTCGTTCGAAGATCATCAGATTTTTTCTAATCGTTGTAGGGATTTTCGAGTCGGGGGATTTTAAATTCTTAATTTACACTTGTATTATTTTCCTTCAAGTGACTGGGACCATTCGTAAGTAAACAAAGAATCCTTATTACAGGGGTCACACTGAAAGTTTTTAGAAAATAAAAAACGGAATGATATAGAATATTTTCGAAGTAGTCTCCTTTCCTTTTTAAGCAACCGTCGCATGCGATGGCATCATTAACTGAAGCAGTGAAGCCCACTCTTCTAAATATATATTACATATATATTATATATATATTGCTTAAGTATCTCTTCCACGCCTTTTTCAAACGCAGCCACGACATCTTCATAAAACGAATTCCTCTAAGTTTATCTTTTATTTTTGGAAATAAATAAAAGTCACAAGGTGCCAGGTCGGGACTGTAAGGAGGATGACTCACTAGCTCCACACCTTCGATAGACAAATATTCGATAGCCCGTCTGGCGGAGTAAGCCTGAGCGTTGTCGTGGTGGATGAGGATCCTGCTTCTTGGGCGCTGCTGTGTAACATTTTCCAAGACAACTGGTAGACAATGACTGACATACCAATCTGCAGTAACAGTCCTTTTATCCTATAGAATGATTGTTGCTAAATGACCCGTCCGTCCAAAGAATGAGGCAATCATCTTTTTCCCTTGACTTCATTCCTTTTCTTTTGTCGGCAAATCTTCGAATGGAAACATCCATTGCGCAGATTGTCTTTTGGTTTCCGGTTCGTAACAATATATCCAGCTTTCATCACCTGTGACGATGTCAAATACAGCATTCGAGTCACCTCCGTCATACTTTTCAAGCATTGAGCGACACTAATCCAAACGACGTCGTTTTTGATCTTCCGTCAAATTATGAGAAATCCATCTAGTACAAAGCTTTCTGACGCCTAAATGTTCATGTAAGACTTTTTGTACTTGACTCATACCAATGCCTACAGCTGTCCGAATCTGTAGATATATCATCCTTTTATCAGCTTCTATCATTAGCCGCACAGCACTCACGTTATCTTCAGTAGTCGCCGTAGAAGGACGTCCTTCTCGAGAATCATCAGTGAGTTTGCTTCGACCACGTTTAAACTCATTAAACCAGTTGTAAACAGTGGCACGAGATGGGACTTCGTAGTGAAATGCCAGTCGAAGTCGTAATATATTATTGAGTGAAATTTTTCTATAGTCAAATCCATTTCGATGCACGACAGACACTTTTTAAATTGCCGCCAATTTGTAAAAACAAATAACATAAGAAATCATTAAACATCTACAGATTCCCAAAGAGTTCCTAATTCGATTTTTTTTTTTTCATCGGTTGCTTTTCTTACTGGCTTATTCTAAACACTTTCAATGTGACCATCCCATGCGCTCTCGCTGTGAACCCTGGACAAAACTATGGCCTCCAGCGACAGGTAACCCACACTGACACGTGTATACGGGAATTAACGCGATCACGAAATAGGTATTACATACCTCTGAATTGCCTGGCGTTTCGACCAGATTACACTGGCCGTGGTCAATGCGTTAATTCCCGTAGATAAATATATGATGGAACGCCAAAGTTTAAAGTTAGTAAAACAAAGAATCCTGTTTTTAGGTTCAATTCAAGTTACTATATTAGAATTGAGTTCAAAAACAGGATTCTGCTTTCCAACTTTTACAAACAAATTTAAGTATTTTACTACTAAAACTAACTATGTACTACTTTTTTAATCCTCTTTCGGTTTGCGCCTTGCGGTCTCAGTCCTCCACCTTTCTCCACCCTTCTCTCTGGTGCTGAGTTTCGGAAAGATATTTTCCAAAAGTATATTTTATTATATGCTAAAAATATCCTGTAATTTACTCCCTTCTGATCACAAACCAACCCACAAAACCCTGCCGTCTATACGTAATAAACAGTCAAGAGAAATTATTATATACATGCCAGTTTGGAACCCTTTAGATTCGCCTACATATTAGTAGATAAATTATCCTACAAATATGAATTTGTTCCGCAGCTCTCACGGCACCTATATCCATATTCCGAGATCAAAATCCATGTTAACTACTTAATTAAGATCCTCAAGGAACTTGGCGTTTGATCAATTCCACGCTAACATAATTTATCCTGTGTCATTTAAACCTGAGCTATTTGAATACAAAATAGTTTTGGCATATATTTAATCACAATTAGATAATACGTTTTATAATTAAAATTTGTTTCAACAAATAATCCTTTAATGTTTTTTTTAATATGCAAAATATTTCATCGACACAGTGATGTCAATATTCAAACAACTGTGAATGAAATTATTTAAAGATCTACTAAATCTGTTAATAGCACATCTACATCTTAGCAACTTTTCACCAAAAAAAAAAATTCCCGGAAGGACAAGCGGACTCATTGACATAGTAAAATTTATAATGTAATAAGCATTTTGAGCTGTTCTGTATCTTTTGTTGATTTTTAGGGTTCTGTTTCGCAAAAGGAAAAAATGAACTCTTATAGGATCACTTTGTTGTCCGTCTGTCTGTCAAGACTTTTTTCCTCAGGAAAGTTCCATTACAATTCCCATATAATTCATTTTAATATGCAGGAAGGGAAGGCAGTAGAAGGAAAAGGACATTGCCTATATGGACTGACTGGGGAGTGTCAGCAATAGCTCTAGAAGCTCATAGTCGCACACCTGTAAGTCGAACTGGTTATTACTGGACAGTCAGAGCCTTCTAACTTAAAAAGTTGCTTAAAATTATGAGGGAGAGCCATGCTTCGGCACGTATGGGCCGGCTCGACCGGAGTGATACCACGGCCTCACAGAAAACCGGTAGTGAAGCAATGATTGCATTGCTTTTCGCCGACTGAGTGAGGTTAACGTAGGCCCTAACAAAAAAAAAAGGCCCTAACCCTTCCCTCTCCCCTTTTCTCCCCCAACCCGCACTCTCCCTCTTCCCCCTTCCTCCCCTTCCCCTACTTCTACCTTAAAGTGCAACGCACTTGTGACTCTTGAGTTGCAGGTGCCCATGGGCGGCGGTAGTAGCTTACCATCAGGTGACCCGTCTGCTCGTTTGCCCCCAGAATCCCATAAAAAGAAAATATCTTTATTACAAGCTAAATTAATATGCTTTGTAATATTAACCTACTTTGAGAAATTTCAAACTAAATAATAGAGTAGACTACATCTACCATCCATCATCCTCACTTAATCTAGTGACGACTATTATAAATCTAATTTAGTCCCAGTTTGCTTATAGGTATATACTCGTTTAAAGATACAATAGATCCAATTTAACTTCTGGTAAAGTTTAAAGGTTAAGTCGAAACTTGGTCGAGTTTATTGTTAGTTCAGAACCATTTTAGTGGGTAATTAATCAGCCCGTTTTGTTGATGTGATTTTATTGACTTGTAGATGTAGCCGGACATTTCAGGATCTTTTTTAATGCTATCTATGTATATGTTTGTAGTCTAGGATATTACACAGATCCTTGTGTACAATCTATGATTAGCTAGCAAGCTAATCATAGATTGTTCGGATTCTAGAACAACATACTGTACTGTGATGAGTAGGCTACGATTCTCCTACCGCCGCGCACCGTTACAAATGGTTTCAAAGTAGCCTCTTTTGCTAAACCAAGATTTAGAGTATTTGCTGACCGAACCCGTCTTGGGGACGGGACCGTGTCGAAGATTGCGGAAGAATGCAATGGCGATTCTCGCTCCCTCGATCATAGTAGGTAAGTAGTAGAACAGTAGGGTGTTTTGTTTGAGTCGGTAAGAGTCGCCCTTTCGCCTCCAAAGGGCGGAATTATCGATAAGAATCTTCCACCCGGTCACTAAAAAAGGTTGAGCCTTAATCTATCGCGTAGAGTAAAACATAGCTTTTATTTGAATATATGTATATGCTATATTTGCGGTCAAACTATCGCATGTAACAAAAACTTGAGTCATGGAATCAAAATGTTGGATACATTTTATTTTTAAATTCCGTCTTTAGATCAAATTGTGACGAAATAGTGTGACGTAAAGAAAAATTGTTGTCTATTATTTATTAAGAAAACCAATTTAAATGTAATTTTACAAGTTTACACCAAATATCATATTTAATTAACGCTCTTTGAAATTACATCTGTGTTTATCCAACTTAAACAATATGATTTTAATTGTATTTTTGTTCAATAAATCAGTTACAGATAAAATAGATACTGTTGACAACCGGGAAAAGCCTTGTGTTACATCAATACAAGGCTTTTCCCGGTTGTGTGTACAGTACTAGTCGAACAAGAATCCGTACAATGTGCCATCTCTGAAACAGATTTAGGAATTTATTTGCACAGAATATGACAAAATTTCTATAAAATATAGCCCGGTTTCCCGGTTCCAAACTTTAAAAGTATTTTTAATGTTTTTATGCATTTTAAATCGGATGTTCTTTCTATTGCGTAACTCTTAACTAGTTTGACGACATTAGGGTTACATTTTTTACATTTCGATAGCTTTTGGAAGTGTGAAAAACATGAGTTTTCACACTTCCAAAAGCTATCGAGAATCTTTGTTATTTTTTAAACGTATTTCACGCATTTCTAAAATGACAACCGCCTTTCCCATATAAAAATCGTCATAAAAAATACAAAGCTCTCATTATCGTTGCTACAGACTGGCTACCTCAGTACCTTATATTACAACTTTACCCATTAGGCCTAGTATATCTTCCTTACAAGGGGGATGAATCTCGCCCACGCGCAACTAAAAATAGAACCTCACACCACGCTTACGTTACACAAATGCGCCACAGAAACGGTGGAGGGATGTCTATTTTTAGATCAACGGCAACGTGAAAAAAATTTAAATGAGTCTTAAGCAGGGATTGAAAAATAAAGTAAAAATTTTGTGAAAATATTTCTTGAGATTCTACCTTTTATTTAGAAACGTTTTATGTCTGAATTTAGTGGTCTGGTTAATATATCATATACCAGAGACTACATATTGTACTGATTACATAAGAAATAGGTATATTGCAGATATTTTAATTTTGAAATATTTATCGATTTTATTATTAACTAAAAACAGTATTAGTTGTGTCAATCGGGACTTTATTCCGCTAATGTTTATAAGGTCCGATACCTTTTTATTTACTAGACCATTCGATCAAATTGCACCGATCGTCGTCACGGTAAATTGGTAAGACATTGATCTTTTTGACTGGAATCCTTGGTTCAATGAAACGTACTCATTGAACCAACTCTAAGGATATATACTTATAAGTGTATATAAAGAACAGTTCGACGCTGATGGGAAGTACCTAAAATTGATGGTATCATTATTTATCTGACAATGTTCGCATCAAAAATACTATAAAGGATATCTATTATATCATACTGGACGGGTTTAGCTGCTACCGTAGTTCGCCGTAATGACCGTTTTAAGACAGAAAATATTGCCGGAAGCTTTCATATAATGCGGAGAGAATAGCTCTTAATATTTGTGTGTTGGATGATCGCTTTCATTATAATAATTAAAAATAATATATCAATGTAAAGTCATTATTATACTATTAATTTCTTTTTTTCGAATTAACTTAAACTTTTTTTTGGCTTACCAGCACAAATATCAATTATTATAGTCACTTGCTGGTAGGTCCATCGCAGGTAGGGTCAATAACTTCCAATCCAAATCCCACTAATATTATAAATGTGAAAGTTTGGATGGATGGATGGATGGATGGATGGATGTTTGTTACTCTTTCACGCAAAAACCACTGAACCGATTGCGATGAAACTTGGTATGTAGATAACTGGAGACCTGGATTAACGCATAGGCTACTTTTTATTCCGATATTCCCACGGGATCGGGACTTAAGCGGATCAAACTGCGGGGCGCTGCTAGTAATTTTATAAATGTGAAAGTTTGGATGAATGGATGTTTGTTACTCTTTCACGCAAAAACCACTGAACCGATTGCGATGAAACTTGGTATGTAGATAACTGGAGACCTGGATTAACGCATAGGCTACTTTTTATTCCGATATTCCCACGGGATCGGGACTTAAGCGGATCAAACTGCGGGGCGCTGCTAGTAATTTTATAAATGTGAAAGTTTGGATGAATGGATGTTTGTTACTCTTTCACGCAAAAACCACTGAACCGATTGCGATGAAACTTGGTATGTAGATAACTGGAGACCTGGATTAACGCATAGGCTACTTTTTATTCCGATATTCCCACGGGATCGGGACTTAAGCGGATCAAACTGCGGGGCGCTGCTAGTAATTTTATAAATGTGAAAGTTTGGATGAATGGATGTTTGTTACTCTTTCACGCAAAAACCACTGAACCGATTGCGATGAAACTTGGTATGTATATAGCTGGAGACCTGGATTAACGCATATGCTACTTTTTATCCCGATAATCCCACGGAATCGGGACTTACGCGGGTGAAACCGCGGGGCACTGCTATATTATATATATACAATACTTCCAACATTGACAGGCCTGTTTGTCTAATGGATAGTGATCCTGACAGCTGAGTCAGAGATGGTGGGTTCGATTCCCAACCAGGACAAATAATTGTGTGATAAGTACGATCATTTGTTCTGTGTCTAGGTGTAGTGGTTATCTCTATATCCGCAACCTCTGGCTCAGCAAACCGGGTCTCTAATCACTAGACCAACAGGCCAGATGAGAGAGATATAACGAAAAGCTATTGTTTCATCAAAAATACTAACGGAGTCTTGATATTATTTGATGACTTCTGGTAACCGCTTAGGTACGATCAGGCAAGTCCAGTACTTCTTTGCAAATTTGTAATATAAGAAAATGGTACATCTAACTATTGAATGGTATTGTAATGGTCTATATGTAGAACGAAACTGACAGGCTTTTTACTCCGCATAAATCATAAAACAACACATTTTTCTAACACTCAAATGGACAAAGAATTTCCATAAACACTTACATTTTTCTGTCTTGATATATGCTCATTTATCACTCACATAAATTACCATATTTACTTTCTGAGAGCACTACATCCAACTGTCAGATAAACACCTGGGAATTGTCTACTAGCCAATGTCTTATATAAACTTTGCGAGTACATATATATGATAATATGTCTTTATACGCTCTTTTGTGTGGTCCGACTAGAATCTTCAGGCATGCGGATGACATTTACAGGGGCGTAAGTAGTACATTATTGTTACTAGTTATTAAAATCTACAACTTAGCTAGCTTTCTTTAAAAAAATACGGCGTATTCAAGACACATAATGTGGAATTGCCGAAAAGTGATAATTTTTTATGGTAATCCTTATTTTATTTAATTAGGAATTGTGAAATATCCATTCTTTGCAATACAATGGTTCCCATCGCTTGCCCACTTACCTGCTGAAAAAAAAAACATCATATTAGAGGTGTTACTTAAGTTGCAGGTACTAAACCAGTCAGGTTGCTCCAATTCGATCAGAAATTTCCTAGAAGAATGGATAGCTGACGACAATAGGAATTAATAGATACTGCAGATGAGGTAAAATTTATTGAAAAAATCGCACTAACATAAAAAAGAACACTATCAGAACTACACACTAACTTTTCTTACTAGAAATATAAAACTGATAGTGTTCTTTTTTATGTTAGTGCGATATTTTCAATAATTTTTTATATATGTATATATATATTTAGTTTTTTAGTACCTTGCAATTGAATACAAAACACAGCATTGCTTCAAGACACTTTGAGCTCATTCTGCGTAAATATTAACACCAACAATCAACAAACTTCGGGTACTTTGAGATAACTTTGCACTTCGATACATGAGACGACCACCATCTTAGTCTACCCGTGACCATGGCTGCTGAAAAGCAACTGAAACGTCGGGATCAGTATAGATAGTAAAATAACACCAAATAAATCGCGATAGAATCCGTGAAAAATAGTTTTATTTCAATGTGTAACATTCGCGTAAACTTTCGACAATATCAAAAAAATCTTTAATAACAAACCCTAAAATAGAAATAAAAACTAATATTATCATTTCAATTACGTTCAAAGAAAATATCAAAGTAGCTTATAACGTTCGTTCAAAGAAAAAAGTAATCAATTCCTTTTATTATTTCTTCTTACCACGTTAAATGTATCTTCATAAAGCAAAAAAAAAATTGCATGTCGACTTTTTTCAGTGCGTTTTTTAGAAATTTGTAAGTAAAACTCCACTGCTGACTTTAACCCAGACTTACTAGCAATAATTAGATATGCTACCAGCCATTAACTACCGTTTATTTACCAAAATTCTGGTAGTGACATGAAACCGCGTTCTATAGTAACAAGTTTGAATGTCCAATCTGTCAGTTTTTAACTGACAGATCGCCTTTAGTCGCTGACAAATCTTGTAAGTCAATTTTAATCTACTTCTAAGTATCGTATCGAAATTAAACTTAGTATGTATATGTAGTTCGGTTGACAATACTATAGTTTGGCATCTTGCAGCTAATCTGATGATGGAGCCAGGAGTTGGATATTGGAAGTCTTCAGTGGCAGTCCGAAATCAAGGAGATGAAAGATATGTAGCTACAACAGAAAACTGTATCCCCCGATTTTGTTATCATTCGTTTTTTGAATTGAATCCCTCTATCGAAGTAATTTTAAAGACTTAAAAAGTATTGTTCCCGAGGAAAGGAAAAAATTACTTTTATGCGAGGTGCGATTAAAATCTTTCCATCCGTTTAGGAGGAGTTCAGTAACATACACACGCACAGAAGAAATTATATATAAAGATATAAATTAAACATATAAATACATACAAACATATATACATATTATAAGTCTGATTTATAGTTGGGAGAGAAAATAATCCCTGGTTCTCCGCTTGAACATGCTGGGCTATCGCGTATTGAATGCGGTAAGGCATTCCATAACCGGACAGCAGAAACACTAAAAGAACTAAGTGTGTGAAGTTGTAGCAGTTTTATTTTAATTTATTCTTAATATCGCTTAGTCAAACATGTGACTTGTTATTTCAAAAGCTGAACTTTCTACGGTGTTTCATAACCAAAACGGTTGTTATAAAAACGTGATGAACCATTGTAAATTTCCTCGTGACTCGTTAGACAACGTCTGGGAACTTTATGGGAAAGTTTTTTAAAACAAAAAGGTTTATGAACTCTGTAATTTTATAATTTCCTAACTTCTTAAAACTAAGGCATCAGAAAACGGACTACTTTATAATACTTATTTGTTGTTTAGTTCTCCACCGCATAGCTAACAAGTTTTTTTGCAAAACATTTAGAAAGAAATTTGTGTGGGTTTTTGGAAAACGAGAAATCAATTACCGTTACAATTAGATAAGTAGATATTTTATAGAGCTAAACTCAAGCCTCAAGGACTCAGCCTTCTAATAGTAACTGGTTACAGCAGCCTCTACACGCCAAGTGTTACTTGGACGTTGGCAACAACAACAAATGCGGGATATATATCCTGGATGAAAGATACAATGTCCTTTTCTGTGCCCTTGACAAGATATATGCAAAATTTCATGATTATCGACTCAATAGTTTAGGCGTGCAAGCGTAACTAACAAGCTCACCTTCGCATTTATAATTTACTAGCCGTGCCCCCTGCGTTTATGGTCACTGCTATGCTCCTAATTGTCATAACGTGATGTTATATAGCTATCCAATTCTAAAAGAATTTTTCAATTCGAACTAGTAGTTCCTGAGATTAGCACGTTCAACAAAACAAGCAAACAAACTCTTCAGCTTTATAATATTAGTATAGATTAGATGTAGAGGAAGAAAGGTTTCTGGAAAGTTGAAAAAAAATTGAACAACTAAACGTGCCTTTTTTATGGAATTAGTTAATTTTTATGGAATTAATTATCACAAACGATTTAGTTAAATTCGATCAAGGCAAAAATCTTATCCTCACTACAAAAGAGAGATAGATCTATATAAACAAGCAATCTACAGACAATCGACGACGATGAGTGAGATGACTAAACTGTTCATCCCACTAATATTATAAATGTGAAAGTTTGGATCGACGGATGGATGTTTGTTACTCTTTCACGCAAAAACCACTGAACCGATTGCAATGAAACTTGGTATGTGGATAGCTGGAGACCTGGATTTACACATAGGCTACTTTTTATCCCGATATTCCCATGGGATCGGGACTTACGCGGGTGAAACCGCGGGGCGCTGCTAGTATAAACATATTTTTAACTTTTCAACTTCCATCATTGTAATTTCATTAATCAGGTTAAATTTTGATCAGTGACTAAACGAAATAACTTTTAAATAAAATACTCCAATGAAATTTTCTTTATAAACAAATTCCCTACTCTAATGTCGTTTTCCCAGAAAAGAGTGCTCGTTAAAAATAAAAAAAAAATTAAAATCAATCACACAACTGAACAAACCGAAGTTTTCCGGGGCAATTGCCGAAGAAATATTTTGTGTAGAAAGTCTCGGCGGGGCACAGAGGGAAGGGACTCGGTCTCGACTCAAAGACAATCTGTAAATAGAACCTCATACCAAGAGGCTAGGGGCGAGCTGAATATCGATAAACCCTACTTTTTTATTGGTCTGCTTGCTGTGACTAAATTATTTATAAGATAGATGAAAAGATTGCGGGTTATAATCTTACCTGTTGACACCAACCCTGACGCCTGCTGATAGAACCATTTAGCACAATTGAAAATATTAACGGGATAATTTTTATTAAACTGGTCATCGTCCCCCAGTACTAAAACTACAAAATAAAAGTGTAATTAAAATCAGATTCCAACTTATTGAGCTACGATTAGCATATTATATATTTAAAAAGGGTGAGGATATTTTTTAGGGAACAGTATAATGGTATACAAGTTCAATTTTCTTTTAACTTATTTCATTATTTTCAATTAAAATTTATCACTTAGTAAGGAAGTACGCTATTCGCACTAAGGCGTTATTTATTGCTTCTACTATTGCATTATGAATTCTGCAGTAAAATTTAATACAAACGATTGTTGAATCTTTAGTAAATTGGAGTTTTATGACGGTTATAATTATGTACTTATACGGAATTAACGCGATCACGAAAAGGTATTACATACCTCTGAATTGCCTGACGTTTCGACCAGGTTGCACTGGCCGTGGTCACAGGCTGACTGGCTCAGCGGTGCACGCCCGTATAAGTACATAATTATATCATGGAACGCGAAAGTTTAAAAGTTTTTATGACGGTTGTTTTATCAAATTATCGATATCGATATTATAGATATCTTCCCATCCTTAGTTTCAAATACGTAGCTAACTTTGAAACGTATTAACGTACGTTTGTATCGATATAACATTTGGCTTTATTGCGTCCCCTCACTATGGCAACGTCCAATTGTTTGTGTTTTTGTTTGTTTTACTACGTCTCAGATATTTGTTTTGGAAAGTCGTTATTGAAGTAAAACGCTTTATTTGTATCTTTGTGCTATTGCGTGTTGACTGTTGGCATTTAACTGAGCAAAGAATTGGCTATAATGAACAGCTCAATCAGTGTTGCCAAGCCTTAAACTTGTTCCTATAAAACAGAGCGATAGTAACTTTTCTTAGTTTAACAATGAAATTTGTTGGATACTTTGTTACTATAACTTTCGTTCCCCCAGCAAACGCCTCAACATTTCTTTTCATTAATTTAATGAAAACAATCTACTTGGCAAAATTGAGCCTTCTCAGTCTAACAGCATACTGTTGTATCCTCTTCGGAGAAGGTACCCAGTGTGCAAAGCTAGATCAGGAGACCAAAAGACATTAAAGTCAAGTCCAGTGTGATGCATGACAAGATCGTTCACGTTTATTTTAAAATTCATAAAAATCACATGGATCACATATAGTTCTTCTTTATTTTTATTACTACTTGAAACATCTGTCAGTAAGAGGGCTCCGACATCCGGTAACCTCACTCGCTCGTAGGCCGTGGTTTCACTCCGGTCGAGCCGGCCCATGCGTGCCGAAGCATGGCTCTCCCTCACATAAACTTTTCCATCTTGCCTTGCTTTCCTTTCCAATTTACTCCCAATCATTCCTTTGCAATCCTCAAGGCAGTAGACTTACCCCCTATTATATGAGAGGGATCAAATTATAGTTGATATATTGTGGGTGTTTAATCATCTCTGCCTACCCCTTCAGGGATACAGACGTGAGTGTATATATATACTGTTAATAATGGTGAAGTTCACATCATGAATGTAAGTGCTGAGTGGAGTTCGAATCCGCAACCACCTGATAACAAGCCCGACACTTTTGCCATTTAACTGATTTTAACTTCTGCGAAATTAATACGAAAAAATATTGCATCACCTCGTGGTTTCACCCGCGTATGTCCCAATCTGGTGGGAATATCAGGATAAAATTAGCCTATATGTTAATCCAGGTCTCCAGCTATCTACATACCAAGTTTCATCGCAATTGGTTCAATAGTTTTGGCGTGAAAGAGTAACAAACATCCATCCATCCAAACTTTCATATTTATAATATTAGTGGGATTATATCTGCAGTAAAATGTTGCTAATAAAAAAAATATAGTACGGGCTAAAGATCTTACATTAAAATTCCTATAAATATCTGAGGAAAACCACGTAGCATTATACTCGTAAAAAAACCTGCTTTGAAACAAAATCAAAAATCAAATTATTCTAAGACTAATAAATATCTCAGTCCTAACAATTTTTGTCATGAAAATATTACTCGAAAATATTACCCGTCATATTATTTATGATTGCCAATATTCTTGTCTCGTGGTACAAGAATCTTAACCCGCATTACGCAGGGCAAAGGGAAACAATAAAGCTGACTACAAATAATTGTGTAAAGCTGGATTGAATATTAAGCCGGTCCTCTACGTGACCCGTTTATTGACATCGGCCAGTCGAGAAGCAGTAATTGAAGTGATTACTGTTGTTAAATTTCCTTCAAAGAAATATTATTTAGCTTTTTACCGATAAAGAAGTGGTATCGTATAAGCTAAGCATTAGATTATAAATGATAATAACTTCACACATCTCACACAGTCTTATCCAAAACTAGGCAGAGTTTCTATTATAGTCACCACATTGCTGGTAAACATACTTATATTTTACTAAACACCCAGACACAGAACAAACTATCATGCTCATCACACAATTACTTTCCTGGGTTCCCACCCAGGAAAATAATCGAACCTACGACTTCTGGCTTAGCAGTCACGATCACTAACCACTAGACCAACAGGCCAGTAGAAAAATAAAAGGATTACGGGTTCCAAAATCACCATTATATGCTATCGACGTTGATCGGTAGAAGATTTCGATTCGACTTATCACGCGACTGCCCAAAATAGGAGTGTAATGTTTTCAGGGTTCGTGTAAGTATGTATGTGAGTTTCTTAATTTCACCATAACTTCTAAATGTCTGAACAGATTTGGATTTTTGAGATATTGATAGAATTCTTACATCATCCCGAGTGACACTAGCTTTATTTTTTTTATTCAATATGGCGGCTGAATGGCGCGTAATTCGTTTTTTGCCAGGGCATTTTTTAAATTATTAACTTTCTTAATATTTTTCTATAAAAAACTGAAGATTGTGGTGACATTCACATACTACACAAACATTTTAGCGTCATCTAACAAAGGCTATCCGAATCTGAACTACTTAGTAACTTCTGATTTTGGGAAACGGTTGACGTTGTATATACATTATACAAAATTTCCCAACATTGCTGGTGATTAACTTATACTACCTTTTGCTTTGGAGCCACAAAACATCCTTTCTTCCACAACTTTATCTTTTAACCTACTGCATCTTGCCTGTAGACTGTCCCCTCTTAAGACGTAGTTGTTATCGAGTTAGCGCTAATAGGTTGAAAGTTCCATCTAGTAAACAATTACATGGACACAATGTGTTGTTGTACCACTGACGACAGACGAAACTTTTAAAGAGAATTATAGGCCGCGGTATTAACTCCTGAGGGAGCAACAGTGAAGTTAAGTTTGTTACGTATTGATGTTGACCCGAGTGAGTGACTTTTTTTTTGTTTATTATTTGTATACGGGTTGAGTTAATTTAACAATTATGTCAATACATTAACACACATAATGTAATATTCATTCTTAACATGTAAATATAATGTAAGTTTAAATGTTACTACGCATTTTACTAAAATATAATTAATTGTATCCGGCCACGCGTTTCTGTAGCCAAGTAATTTGCAATAAAAAATATTGTGACTGTAAAATAAAACGGTAAAAAAAGGTAAAAACTATCCTATCTCTCAAGTTGAACCAAACTGAACACAGTGTGCAAAATTTCATTAAAATCGGTTCATTAGTTTTAGGTGTTCATCGCGAACAAACAATGTGACACGAAATTTTCCATATAAGAAAGAAAGAAAGAAAGAAAAAAATGTTTATTCATCGACGCTTGAGATACACGGACAATACATGCTATGCAGTAATAAAACTAAGCGAGATAATTATATATATATACATAAAATTTTTAAGCATTATTTACGTGTATATCACGCGCCAGCCGAATAGGTACTGGTTCAGCATCTGCTAAACATTTGTCTAGCGCTGGTTTTCAACCAGTCCTTATGTGAGCAACAAAGAAAAAAATAAAAATATTTGTCTACATTACATATATAGGTATAACAATTTTATTTATTTACACAGCTTTCAACGTTAATATAAAATAAGAAAATATATAAGTATATATAAATACACTTAGGTACATAAATATAAAGGAAGCGAATTCAACATCCCCAACCAATCCCACTGCAACATTGGAAGTCATATGAGGGACATATTTGTGTTGATCATGTCACGATCTCTTTGCGGTACTGCCGTAGTTTTGTTCTAAAGGTATTCACCCAGGTGAGTGACCTTATAGGCGTAGGAATATTATTCCATATTTTGCAAGCGGCATAGCGGAAGCTACCCGTAAATGCAGCCGTCCTGTGTCGGGGGACGGACAGTTGTTGTGAACACTCCCTATTTGCACAGCTACGCCTACTAATTACCCAGTCAAGTTTGCTGTATAGGTAGGTTGGTTCTAGGTACTTAACAACACCGAACATAAGGCAAGCAAGATGAAGTTTACGCCTTGATTTCATTTTCGAGACGGAATCCTTATTTAGAAACGGGGTGATATGGCTCCGTGGAGGTATCACAAAACAAAACCGCGCGCAAGCATTTTGCACTCGCTATATCAGTCTATCTGTTTGTGACAACAGGCGCGGGCCATATACCGTGTCGGCGTAGTTTAGCTTCGACAGAATAAGGGACTCCACCAGCCGTACACGAAGATCGTGCGACAGATAAGGCCTTACTCTGTACAACAACTTCAGTCTGTAAAAACAGTTACGAACAGATTCTGTAATATGTTTATTGCACCTCAGATCAGAGTCCATAATCAGACCCAGATTACGAGCCTCGTAAACTAGTTCAATGCTCTCCCCCATGAGTGTTACAGTAAGAGTAGGTAGACAACTTAACTGTTTCTTAGTACCCAGAAGCATATATTTTGTTTTGACGGGGTTGAGAATCAAAGAGTGATTTTGAGACCACATGACAATCCTTTGGAGATCGTCATTTAGTTCTTTAAGGGCTCTTTCGTATTCATCTGGTTTAAAAGATATGTACACCTGGAAATCATCAGCGTAAACATGGTACTTACAGTTTTCTATACATTCTATACTATATATATAAAGATTTGTTTTACTTTCGATGACAAAGCAACTTATAGCTGCGGTGACATTGTGTTGATCTATAATTTTAAGTTTAAAAAAAAGAAGTAATTATTGAGACATTCCATGAAATAAAGAAAATTTGACTTGAACTTCTAATTTAAGAAACAAAACTAGGTGATTCAACCATCTTCTATTTTTATTAGTCTCAGTCAAATCAACTTAGAATATATTTTTTCTTTTACCCCCTCTAACAGGACTCGCAGACGTTACTTGTTGGAGCACAATCTCTGTTGCATTTCATAACTCTCACACATCTCGAAATAATAGGAACAAACAAGCTTCTAGCGAGAAAACGTCATACGAAGGCAAACAGTCAAGGAGCTATCCCTTAGCGAATTACGAGTATAATACAAATATCTGTGAAAAATAGTTGGGATATTACGTTTTTGTTGACAATATTAGGTAGGATACTTATACCCATTAAAGTATGACCGCACTTTAATAGGTAGTAGTATCCTACCTAGATACATACAAATGTGGGTTCATTTCGGAGATGTCCGAT
Organism: Euplagia quadripunctaria; assembly: GCA_963859945.1. Lineage (NCBI taxonomy): Eukaryota > Metazoa > Arthropoda > Insecta > Lepidoptera > Erebidae > Euplagia > Euplagia quadripunctaria. The sequence goes on along the minus strand of OY982567.1, from coordinate 23,138,726 downwards.
GCGATCGCACTGGTGATCGCTTTCCATCAACTCGGCGTGTTTTTTTTTCTTTTCTTAATCGACAAATCTCGCGCTAAGAATGATTCCTGAGTCATGGGGGACTTTACATACATCGAAACAACGGACAGAAAGTCAAACTATATTTTCAACTATTTGTACAAATGTATAATATACAAATTTTTGTCCCGTTTGGGATTAGAACTTGGCATGACGTAGTGGCGAGGCGACCATTGTGTCATCCGTGTGAAATAACAAAACCGACTTCAATGACTTAGAGGTGGAATTATTTCCTGCAAATTTATATGAGACAAACCTTGCGTATAACCAATTCCATTAAAAAAACAATTATTGCAATCAGATTACAAATGGTGAAGATAGCGTATACATATACATACACAAAAAAAACAGCCGAATTGAGCACCATCTCCTTATTGAACCCGGTTATAAGCTGCGATAACGGCCTAATGTCAAGATTACTATATCCTTTTTTTACCACTACATTTATATAAAAGAAATGTCATTGTAACTGCGGTTACAAATGTACTTTAGAACCCGTCATGCTCCGAGGAGCATGTCTAGTCGATCCTTTTGTTTATGAGGAGCATGTTTAACGGTTGTTCCTGGTTGTCATGTGAACATATAACTTGCAACTGTTGGTGTACTATTCCTATAAAAATTAACAGCATGCAACGTAGACGTTATTGGATAACAATTTAAATAGGTTAATTACCCTACTCGCTCATGGGTAAGGCAACGAACCCGTGAAGCGCACAACGGTCGCTTGGCTGATACGCCCGGCTGTAGGCAATCTAGACTGGTGTTAACGGAGGTCTCACCACGGTTAACCTGCAGACTGCTCAGTCTTAACCGACTTGAGATTCGAATAGTTGTAGATACCATTATGGGCCACTTGGCCCTAAACCGGCACCTATTCACCATCAATGCGAAAAACAGTCCTCTATGTAGAGGCTGTCTTAATGCGGAGGAAACGGCCGCCCACGTTGTCCTGGAGTACGAGGGAGTGGTCACAAAACGGGCAAATATCCTCGCGGGAGCGAGGTCACTCCTGGAAGCCTGTGAACGCCCCAGGAGGCTTCTGTGCTTCTGAAAGGAGCTAGACTGGCTCAACTAGCCAGCCTATCTGAACGCATTTAGACTCATAGGCGGTCCATTATGGACCGCCTATGAGTCTAAATGCGGAAACAGAGCCCTTTACCAATACCAATACCCTACACGAGGGAGTAATTTTATTAGGACAAAGATAATTATAACAAAAAATTAAAGGTATTGGAAATTAAGTTAGTAAGTAATAAATAAACCATGCGTATTTGTACGTTGATTTTAGTTTTCTGTCTCCTTTGGTTAAACTCCCCCTGGTTCCTCCCTCCTTTTGCTGCGCACTGCAGCTATTTTCCCATACAAACAGCACTAATAATTTTACTTTTCTATGTTAAACACGGATATCTAACCCTGATGACGTAATGTTTTTATTGGGTTATGAAATAGGCGTTTGTCTTCTGAATCACCTCATGGAAAATGATGATGAAGGCAGGCGAAGATGGTACTCGCCTTTCCGAAAGAAACCTATTCACTCTAACTCATAAATGTTCCAAGATTATAATTGTCTAGAAAAATAAAATATTGGTTCACGGGACTGTATAATAACTTTTTTTTATTTATTAACATGAAAATATACTTCTGTTAACAGTAATTTAAACGCAAATGTGGCCCTAAATATGCAATTTTAGTAAAATGAGAATTCAAACGAGGTTTACCAATGTTCAAAGTTTATTTATTATGAAGTTACTGTAACTTCATTCATCATCATTGTAATAAACAGTTGACAGTTTTGTTACAAAAAATCTCTAGTTCCTTAAAATTTCTCCGGTGTATCATAGACATGTATCTCGCTCTCTGTATGTATAGTAAACCGAGTAACCCTAATCAAAAGAATATTTTTTACAAAACCAAGAAGATAATTATTACTCCAAACTAAGAACCATTGCAAGTTTAATAAAAGAGAGTTTAAGAGTAGAGTGAATAGGTTTCTCTTGGATAGGCGTGTACCATCTTCGACTTCATCGTCTCTTTCCATCAGGTGAGTTGGAAGACAAACGCCTATTCCATTTCATAAAAAAAAAAGTAATTAACTTGCAATGTTTCTTAGTTTAGTTCAAATCTTTGAAGCTGAACTAAAACCACTTTCTTTTGTAAGGTCAATGCAATATCTCATATTTATATTTGTGATTATTGTTATTAAAAACTATTATTGGTAACCGTTACTTACGGGTAATATTGTTTGTGAATATGGTCTATACTCTATGGTACACTATAAAGTGTCAGATAAGATTTTGGCGGCAGAATAAAAGGTTGTAAAAACATAAAATTACTAATATAACTTTCTTTGATTCCTGTGATAAGGAGTTGATTCTATACTTTTATCCTATGGAGTTGAAATGTTATATGTTGGTTTAGTTCCGATAGCTATTCATTTTCATGATAAATATGACCTGATTCTGCGCCCAGGATTGACTCCAGACGAGAGAAATTCTCAACGGTCAGTAGTACAGACACGAAACCTTATATTAATACGCATAGAATTATGAGTCTGTTCCAAAGGTCACCATGGCTTATAAAAGCTTGTTTTAAGAAATGTTCTTTTTATCAATTTTTTTTTTAATAAATATTTTTTCAGTGTGGACAACATATAAGAATTGGATCTATCAGGGTATTGAACAGGCCATCTAATGATGCAGCCAACTTTACTATTGTAACCAACTAGCTGTACCCGCGATTTCATCCGCGTGAAATAGTGTATTTATATCGAATCAACAGCCTAAAAAATACGTTTCAAGCTTCTAGCTCTAAATATGACGATACTTCCATACGACTTTTCATCCCATCTTTCAACCCCTTACACCTCTTTTTACGCATTAAAAAGTAGCCTATGTACTTTCTCAGGCTCTAGACTATCTGTATACTAAGTTTCATTTAATTCGGTTCAGTAGTTTTGGCGTGAAAGGACGACAGACAGACAGACAGAGTTACTTTCGCATTTATAAAATTATATATGGGAAGGATTACCACATCGTATGGTATTTAGAACAAAATTAATGTGTAAATATTGCTAATTTTCCAATGAAATGTCGTAAACGAACGCGTTACAATTAGTTCTAAAAAAAGTGTTAAGCACTCTCGCACACAAAGCAACCGAGACAGTGTAGTTTAAAAACTAAATAAGGGTTGGTACACAACGACACGAAACTTGTATTTTGTTTCCGAAAGTTAAACAAGCAAATGTTGTTTAAAAGTAATCAGAACTTGAAGCAAACGCTCAAATCATTTGTTTATCTTGAAATAATTTAATATGATGAGCTTTCTCGTCGGCGTAATTTATCAGTGCGAACTTATTTTATTATTTTTGGACTTTTTTCTGTTTTCACTTTCATTGTGTGATGAGCATGATCATTTGTTCAGTGTCTGCGTGTAATTTATCTATGATATGTACGTATTTAGAAATATATAAGTATGTTTACCAGCAGTCTGGTTACCACAGTACAGGCTCTGCCTAGTTTGGGATCACACGGCCAAGTGTGAGATGTGTGAAGTTATTATTATTGTGTTTCATTTCCTCTGAAAATATTGATGTTAAATATTTGACATGATTAAAGTGATCTTCTAAAAATTAGTACAATACACTTTTTTGCAACTCTAACACTTTCGTTTTTATTTTCTTCAACGTTTATTATCACTCTAGAATTAAACTATCCAATTAAAAAGTAATAAATTATAATCTTATACTATGACATAATATTAAATTTAACAAAGATTTATAATTATGTCCCAATATGTTCTTAGGATGTTTTGTTAATTTTCGTCTGTATTCCATATTTACATTATTATTAGATTTACATCACCTTTGGGTTAAACCGAACTCATTCTTTGTTAATGTTAAATATCAATTGATTTGGAAGTAACTTAGGCTACATTGTATAACAATTTGTTGAATATTCTTACTTATACCTACCTCAAAACAATTAAAAAGACACAATTTAAAAACGCGGCGTAGCATTATCACTAAACTACAGCTCTACGCCGTAGCAAAAAGCTACGAGTCTCATCTACAATGAACACGAACTCTTATTCAGACATAAAAGTTTCGATAATATAAAAAGTATCAATGCTTATAATATAAAGACTTGCCACAGAATCTGTCAAATGACGTGCGTAAGTGACGTCACAGGGTCAGAGACGTGACGTCAGACATGCTGGGAGAAAACGGCGTACTGCGTAAATGCAAAGCTTAGAATTACCACCAGACAAAGGGAATACTAGTAACTATGAATCTTAGGTCAGTGAAATAAGGTTTCATTTAGGTTGTTTAGCTTATAGGTATGGATGGTTAGGTCAGGTCGATCGGCTGTCGTCGACACTCTTAGGTAAGTGCGGGGGAGAAGGAGACTATAGAAATAATGTATAAATACAAACATTAAGACATTGAGGACGCGTCTGGGATAGGGTATTATTATAATCATCGTAAGCAGGATTATTCGTGAGTTAAAATAATTGGTCCATATTATTCTGAAGAATAATTTCGTACTAAGATTATTATGAAACTGTGTCAAAGGTACAACTTAACATCCTTATACATAGGCTGCACTAAAAGTATCGGGAATGGAATATTTCCACTATTCCTATCATATTAAAATCTTTTTAATTGAAAACTCCTTGGTTTTAAAATTCGAATACCATTTATTTATTTAAAAAAAGATTCTCGGTCTTCTCACAAGGTCTTCTCAAACTTGTTTAGTCGTTGAGAAAATGGAATTGACTCGAAAAAATTAAAGGGCGATGATTTATTATGACTTTCGAAGCGGTTTAACACAAAAACAGTGTGTTGACCGGATGCTTTCTGCATTTGGTGATGAAGCCCCATCCAAAACCACAATTTATCGCTGGTTTGCTGAATTTCAACGTGGACGTGTCAAGCTCAGTGCTGATCCCCGTCAAGGTCGTCCAAAAACTGCAGTCACTCAAGAAAACGTTGATGCTGTACGTAAGCTGATTGAGGAAGATCGACATATGACATACCGCGAAATTCAGGCAAATTTAGACATTTGCATGAGTCAAATACAAATAATCTTGCATGAACAATTAGGTGTAAAAAAGTTGTTTTCCCGATGGATACCGCATTTGTTCTGTGAAGAACAAAAAGCGGCTGGCGTTACTTGGTGCGTCAGAACTCTCGAAAGATTCCACGCAGGATCCTCAAATGCTGTATACAACATTGTATCAGGTGACGAATCCTGGATATACGCGTCCGAACCCGAAACAAAAAACCAATCACGAGTTTGGGTGTTCGAAAATGAGTTAAAGCCAACTAAAATTGTTCGTTCACGGAGTGTTGCAAAAAAAATGGTGGCCACGTTTGTCTCCAAAACCGGCCATGTTGCGACTATTCCTCTTGAGGGATAAAGAACGGTTAATGCAGAATGGTATGCTAGCATTTGTTTGCCACAGGTCGTTTCCGAACTCCGTAAAGAGAACTGCAACCGCCGCATCATCCTCCATCACGACAATGCGAGTTCTCACACCGCGCACAGAACAAAAGAGTTTTTAGAGCAAGAAAACATAGAATTATTAGACCATCCGCCGTACAGTCCCGACCTAAGCCCTAATGATTTCTATACTTTCCCTAAAATAAAGAATAAATTGCGTGGTCAGAGATTTTCATCACCTGAAGAAGCTGTGGATGCCTACAAAACGGCCATTTTGGAGACCCCAACTTCCGAATGGAATGGTTGCTTCAATGATTGGTTCCATCGTATGGAAAATGTGTCAAATTTCGCGGAGTAAAACTTCGAAAAGCAATAAATACATTTTTAAATAGTAATGTTGTGTCACTTCCTTGATTCCCGAAATTTTCAGTGTAGCCCTCGTATTATTAAGGCGGAAGTGAGTTTGTTTGTTACGCTTTAACGCCTCAACCGTGACTATCATCGTGAAATTTTACATACACGTTGTCAGGGATTGGTACCACGGCCTCACAGAAAACCGGCAGTGAAGTAATGCTTCGTTATATTTCGCCGAGTGAGTGAGATTACCGGAGGCCCTAACCCTTCCTCTCCCCCCCACGATTCCCCTTACCCCTTCTCCTACTCGTACCTTATAGGCTGGTAACGCACTTGTGACTCTTGAGTTACAGGTGACCCGCCTGCTCGTATGCCCCATATCCCATAAAAAAGGATGATGTTTGCTTCTCAAGGCAATATTTACAACATCACGTGTACACGTTCTTGGTATATTTATAGATATTGAGATCAATTAATTTTTTTATTGGATCTAAAACCAGCCTGTAATCAAAAAGCAGCCTTCAAAGTAGCCTTTTCGTGATTAAATTGCTTTGACGCTAACTTTGAAACATTTCTGTTCCTCTCTTATTTCTCAGCAGCTCAATTCAAAAGAGAGGACAAAATAGTTTGATTGAAGTCAAACTGAAGTCGCTGAAGGTTGTTCCCTTTGGTTTTAATTAAGACTGTTTAGATGTTGGCTGCTCCTCGAACGCGCATAGGCTTTTGAATAGTGTTCTAATGGCGATCACATATCATCTCTATTCGTTGAAAATGGACGTAAAACATAAAATCAAAACAATTTTTATTTCTCTATCAATTTAATTTCTTGTATTTTATACAATAATAAACTGCGTGAAATGTATGAAATGAAGTTTCACCAAACTCATGCCATGTGCAAAAAGATGCTTATCATCAGAAGAGCCATCTGACCTGCTTTTTTCTACAAATATATTATAATAACTAATAATAACTTGAGACACCTCGACCTCGACCACACGGCCGTCTGATCTCAAACTAGATAGAGCCTGTACTACTAAACATACTTATATATGACTAAATACATACATATTATAGATAAATTACACCCAGACACAGAACAAACAAACAAATGATCATGCTCATCACACAATTATTTGTCCTAGGTGTTTGAATCGAACCCACGACCCCTGGCTTAGCAGTCAGGATCACTAACCACTAGACCAACAGGCCCGTCAAATAGTAATTATAGTCCTGACTAGAGTTGGGCGCCATACCAGTAAATTACCGGTATGGCAATAAACTTCCATTTCTTCCCATTTACTTCCAGGCAAAAATATTTCGTACCGGAAAGAAATTAAGTTCAACAAAAATGTATATTTACATGATTTTAATAAGTCTTTTCAATTAGAATTAAGTATTTCCATACACCAACGCATCCAGACGTTTGAGTTAACAGGTTTAAATAAAACAAATAATGCTAAAAAGGAAATATTATAAATCAATGACATGTTCATTGTCGTATTATAATATTGCCAATCAACTGGACGAGATTTACAATTGGTTTTTATAATAATTAACTAATATTATAAATGTGAAAGATTGGATGGATGGATGGATGGATGGATGTTTGTTACTCTTTCACGCAAAAACCACTGAACCGATTGCGATGAAACGTGGTATGTAGATAGCTGGAGACCTGGATTAACGCGTAGGCTACTTTTTATCCCGATATTCCCACGGGATCGGGACTTAAGCGGGTGAAACCGCGAGGCACTGCTAGTATATATAATATGAATCGAATATAACAAAAATAACCTTTTACCGTATACTACATTATTGCAAGATTTTATTTTACAAAATGCTCGTTTATCTAGGCTGTCTTAAGTTGTCGGGGAGAAGTCGTTTTTTTACATTTTTTTTTGCTCTTTCAACTGTTCGTTAACTGTTTTTCATTGTTCGATCAAAATTTTTCTTTGTTGGATCTTAATTTTTTTTTAAATAAAATAAAAAATTACCCTCAAGTTGGCGGGGAGAAGTCGTTTTCTTACATTTATTTTTGCTATTTCAATTGTTCGTTAACCGTTCTTCATTGTTCGTCATTATCTTAGATTTAAATAACAATTCCAACATATATTTTAATATTAAAAAAAAATACAAAAAAATCTGTCTTACTTGCCCTACTAATGATATTGTAACATTTTTCTCGATATTTCTAATAAGTTCCCACCCATTTGAATAAATTCCCGGTAAGAAATGGGAAAAAATGAAAGTTTAGAAATATTTCCATTTACTTCCTAATTTTTTCCTGTCGCCCAACTCTAGTCCTGACTGATAGTCTCATACTCCTAGACTGTATATGTAAACATTTTATTAACCTAGCTTTTATATATATTCAAGCCTAAATATACTATCCTAATGCAGCTAGCTCAATTGATGAAAGCAACACCGACAAGAGCTTACAAACGTCGTAAAATAAAGGTTATACGTAGAAGAGAAACGTAAAACTGCCAGCTAGGTCTTTTACGATGGGGATATATTGGCTTTTGGAGGCAGTATGCTTGCGGCTGTGATACGTATGAAAAGAAATACTCGTTATTCAATGATTTATTATTAACACGCTCTTATTAGCTTTAGTTGTAGTCAAACTTAGCAGTCAAAATATGTATGTATATGTAGTTTGGATGACAATATTGTAATGTGGCATCTTGGAGCTGACCTGATATTGGAGCCAATCCACCTCGGATTTTAAAACTCTTCAGCAACTACTGCCGAGTTTACGCTCATATGATTCATTTTGACGATGATGAAAATTCGATGATGAAGCCGATAAAATGAAGGTGGATAGTGATACTCTTTTGTACTTTTTAATTCGGTCTGCCATTAAAGCGCGGTATTTATTTAAAAAAAAATATAATTATTATTTGATTAATAGCTTAAGATTTTGCTGTTGGCTGTTATACCCTGCTGTAAAATTCAGAGTATTAATCAAATTGTTCTATATTTTAAAACTAAGAAGAATACTACATATATATTTATATTTACTTAATATTGTTCAAAATCACGCATAAAGCCGAAATTTCCGAATTATTTTCTTTGCATCTCTGACTTTTCAAAGTTAATTGTTGTGTTACAAGTAGCTATCAGTTGCTTTACTGGCGAAGGAAAGTATCACAGAGAACCTGGGATAAAAATTGAAAGTCTGAAAATCTTCTAGAACATTCTCGAAGGTATGTAAAGTCTGTTAAACCGCACGGTAAGCGTAGTCTGACATCTAAAGATTTTAGCTATGAATTCCTTTTTATTTGATGGTCTTTAACGACGTTCAGAATATATCTAAAACTTAACAAACACACAAAGAAAACATTTTGACTACGGACAAAACATATATCTAGGATTATGGACACATTTAGGATATCAATTTATGACTTTGCATTGAGGTTAAAAGAACAGTAATTAAGGCCTCTGTAAGCCGTGTTCGTCTTCAAATAATTTTAGCTCTAAAAATCAATACTGTACCACCTTGTAATTTGTACAAGGCGCTCAACATGCCATTATCCACCCCAATGTTAACAAAAAGCCTATAGTTATATCAACAAACATCTGAACCAAATAACAACAAAGTAGCGAAGCAACAGCTTTTGCGTCATTCATTCACCTCCATTGAAAAAGCGTGGGCGACCACCCCCCACCCAAACCACCCTCAAATTAAACTTCCCTCTCCCACGGGGGACTGTTCACTGTTGCTGTCCTTGTCTCACCGCCTACGCATTCATTGACCGCCCACGCTTCGGTCTCATTCAAAAGCTAGTTATATGTAGGCTTCGTTCAGGATTCGAGTATTCGAGTGGATGCGGTTGTTTCTTCTGCAATGTTTGTATGGAAGTGACAAGTAAAAAACTTTGACGATAGTGAAAGTTTAAAGTAAAATGAGTTATTTATAGTAAATTATGTACTAAGTTACAAGGGGTAAATCCCACTAATATTATAAATGTGAAAGTTTGAATGGATGGATGGATGGATGTTTGTTACTCTTTCACGCAAAAACCACAGAACCGATTGCGATGAAACTTGGTATGTAGATAGCTGGAGACCTGGATTAACGCATATTCTACTTTTTATCCCGATATTCCCACAGGATCGGGACTAACGCGGGTGAAACCGCGAGGCGCTGCCAATAGGTAATAAAATCACATTTGGTAAAGCCAAATTGCTCGAAATTATTTTTTTTAAGCGAAATTAGCAACGTGGGTCACACATTATTTCATTTTACTTACCCCGCCTTAAAAATATTTTTTTCTTTTTTCAAGTTTTATTAGTACTTTTAAGGACAATGAATACGTAATGCATTTATAAGCTATTCAGCTGACGTCGTCCACTGAGTCGAGTATTCTACATGAGAAAATTATTTGTGTAGGTCACAAATTCCGGGTCTAATAATTCTGTACTTGTTGCCAGATTGTTTTTTTTTAACACCGAACTAATTTAAGTTTATGGGACGCACTGTAGTTGACAATACGTAACAACTTGCACTGAAAATTAAATGTCCTAGTGTTCAGGCCACGTGTTCAGACTTATGACTTTATTGACATAAACCGATGGCCAAGGATGCACCGCTGCACCGTATTAACTGGATTATGTACCGTACACGTGACAACCGGTGAGAAAGTAACTCTGAAATTCTTATATGTACATCTAATACCTTTAAACGAGCAATTCTTGTATATATGTATATATATAATCTGAATCTAGGAAACGGCTCCAACGATTTTGATGAAATTTTGTAAACAATTACAGTTTTGCATTTTAAGTTCAACTGCGTAGTTGTATTTCATGTAAAAACGTATCTAATACCTTTAAACGAGCAAGGCTTGTATATATGTATAAATAATATCTCAGGAAACGGCTCCAACGATTTTGATGAAATTTTGTATACAGATACAGTTTTGCATTTTAAGTTGTATTTCCTGTAAAAATTTATTTAAAAAAAAGGCGATTTTACAAAAAGCTAAAGAGCTAAGCTCGGTCTCCCAGGTACTATGAATTATACTTTAAAAGATTTTTAAGAACTTTAACTATTTTACACACACATCACGTATTAAACTCCAACATTTGGCCTATTATAATTTGGTACCACCCACGTAATAAAGGGCAAGCCTCTTGCCGTCAACCACTTTGGGAATTAAAGAAGGGGCAATTGGAAGTAGGTATATGGAATGGTAAAGGTAGGTAAGAAGGAAAGACAGGGGTATTCATTATACGGATAGATTGGTAGTGTAAACAGAAAGTCAGGGTCGCATACCTGTAACTCGTCGTAACTGGCTGTTCGAGCTAGGGTTGCCACCCGTACTATAATATACAGAATCGTCACAGATTACTAAGTAGTTGCTACGTAACAGATAAATCACTCCCTACAAAAATATCGATACCTACCGTTTTAATTGCCTACTCTTTCCGGGCTTTAAAATGTGTGTAGGGTTGTTATGTAAATTAAGTACTTAACGCTTACTTTTCATGTTTTAGTATACAAAAATCCTACATGTGTTTTATTTTTATGTAAAGATTAATAAACTTCTTCCCTTTTCTAAAATGTAAATCAAAAAAGTAAAAGCGTGTGTTGGGGTTCCAGCGGTCGGCAACCCACCGCGCGAGACGGCCGGTAGGTATTTACCGCTCGCAAGTACATCGAGTAACATAGGCCTGGTATCGTACAGTATTTTAATAAATTGTACTATATATTATAGAACAATAATATAGTACTAAAAATACTACATTTTTATTGCTAACTCAACTGTCGCCATTTTAACTGAAACAAGAACACGCTGGAACTGTTTGTAACGCCTTCACGCCTTAACTACTAAACCGACCATCATGAAGTATTTCTTACACGTTGTCAATGGTACAGAGAAAAGGACATAGGATACCATCCAGAAAAAAAATGTTCCTGAGGAATGGAACAACATTTAGACAACGATCCGGATTGACAAGATCTACAATAACGCGGAAGAAGACTCGGGTAAAGGATAAATGTGTAGATACTATTTTTTTCCTGAATTATCTAAAAGTATTATATTTTTTACAAGTTTAAAAAAAACTATATTTTTCCCAAAAAAAGGTGGCACCCCTCGTCCAAGCCTTCTAACTTATGTATATACATTTACACTATGTATGTGTAAACTCAAATGCGCTGTTGATTTTATTTGATTAGTAGTTAGTAATGTAATAAAAATAATAATTTGGATGAGAGCGTGATCTAGTCCGACGCCCACAGCAAACTTTATCGTAGTATGTAAACGTCGATGCTTGCTTGTTTGACAATATTGTTAATTGGCAAACAAGTATACCTTTCTGATAAATCAGAGGTAGGGCTGAGCTGCTTTCTGCTTGAATTCGATTCGATTGTGGATTGTGAAAACTGACGATTTGAGCACAAAAATATAAATACCTGATCTTATTTCGTGTCATAATAACTTTGGTATACATTTTTGTTTAGTGTATAATAAAATTATTCTTTACTAAACTTATAAATGACTTGTTAAATACAAGTCTATGGTAAACTTATAAAAGTTAAAATATAAAACGAAAAATGCAAATTTTTCTTACAAACTCCAGATGCTGAAAAGAAATTAGCAAATAGATTTTCAACGTATTCATTTGAATATGTAAATTTAGCCTCTACAGGGTACGTGATTATGCGTCGAACTAAACTCGTAGCGGATGCTGTGTTATCATGTAAATGTTCTGTGACGATCGACTACGTATATCTGGTTAACCCTCCAAAAGTTACGCAGAATAATTGAGTCCAATTGTATTTTTTTTATTCTTTTAAATGTATCTTATTAAATACATAATTCTGATTCAGAAAAAAAAAGTCATAAACCAGAATTAGAAAGCTTTATTTACAAATTTGCGTTGTGGAATATAATAGAATAGAATATTCTTTATTGTACACCATTTAAAACTAATAAAATAACAATGGATATTCAGTTTATTACTAAAGTTAGGTACAATGGGTGGTCTTATCACTACACCCTATCTCTACCAGACAACCTTTGGATGGATTTAGTGATAGGAATGAGTGGTAGCTGACGGTGTACTATATATATTATAATAATAGTTATAACTAAACAAATACATACATATGTAAGTAATACTGTAGGTAATCAATATACAGAGAATACATGAATATTTAGCAAATAAATAGTATTACAAAAATGACAATAACATAATATACTGATGGAACTATAATTCCTGGTTTTAACTATGGCTTTGAATGCGTGTATGGTTCGAGCTTTTCTTATTTTGATTAGCAATGTATTCCACAACCGTGTTGCAACATCGGTAAAGGATTTGTCAAGAAACGATGTGGAATGTAAAGGCATTTTTAATTCTAACTTTTATGATGATCTTAAAAATTTCGTATGTATCATGGAGGAACTTAAAACTTCTCTTAAGATAGGAAGGTGGAGAAAGGTTAACAATGGATATGAGCATTCCGGCGAAGGCGTATTGGTAACCACTACAGCTGTTGACGAAATTCTGAAACGCGATGATACTTGTGTAAACCAAATATGAATCTTATACAAAAATTTTGAAGACGCTCGTGTTTGTCTAATTCGGTCTCGGTGAGATCTGAATATGAATTAGTAGCGTATTCACAAGTGCAATATTGGTGACAGAAGGAAGAAAGTTGCGTAGCCGTCTCAATGATCCCGCAGATGCAAAACATACTTCCACCAATTGTGAGCCCCAATATAATTCAGGGGTTTCAATTTCCATGGACACGCAAATAGTTTAATGATTAGGTTTTCCTGAGAGACCAATGCAATGTAGAATTAAAAAACCGGTATAAATTTTTTTTACTCGTGTTGCAAACGTTAAGGACTATCGTTATTGCCTACTATTAGGTAAAACACATGTTTTGTTTAGAACGTTAATAATAAACTATTAATACTTATTGTTGTTAAGTCTCGCGCCGTCACTCTCACTTTAGTGTCAACTGTAGCGATACAACAAAACAAAAAATTAGCTCTACAAAGATTTTACACACATAAACACATACCCACAAACAGTCACATACACACACACAAACGCATACCCACAAACACACACACACACACACACACACACTAACACACATACCCTAATACAACATGACTAAGTAACATGCAATACCACTTCGTATCTGAAAGCGGCGACCTACTCCTTCAGTTAACTTACGAGTACCACTGTCTCCATAAATACAGGCTTCAGCCTAGTTTAGGAATCAGTTTCTGGTACCTTGGAACATATTGACATCTCCTAACGATTATAATTGCTTTCTGTACTATATAATGTATGACTTTTGGTGTTAAATAAAGATATTATTATTATTATATTTTGTATAATTTACTTTTGAATACAGTAAACTTTATTATTACCACTGAACATTAGAAAGATAAAAACAAAAGCCGCTAAAATACCTACACGAAATAACAAATTATATAAACTACTACCACACACGACCACACAAATTTGCAAATACAAACCACACAATTCCGCAATCATTGTTTCCATCCTAATAAAACTTTAAAGGGTTTAATTTAGTAAAATAGCGGCACTTTTAATTGAAATTCAGCCTCAGCGGTTTTATGCGGCTACCACAAAAACGGTTAATGAAATGTGGTCGCGACAATTGTGCCATGAACTCCGTATATGTATTTGAGATTAGAGAATGAAGGGTTAAATTGCTTTGTCCGACAATTTAAGGCTAAATTAATATTGCAGATGTATTTTCTCGTTTTAATTTAGGTTAATTGTTTTGGGACACTTTTTATCTTTGCGAATAATGTTTATAAATACGGGGACCTTATCACTGAAAGCGATTTGTAACAGGAACCTTTGGATGTACAAAAAGGATTATTGAAAACTAGCAACCCGCCCCGGCTTCGATCGGGTAGTAGAGACATCTTCAATAATCATCAACATATTTTAATCAAGTTTGGTTCTGTTCAGTAGTTTTTGGCGTGAAAGAGTAACAAACATTCATTCACACAAACATCCATACATCCTCACAAACTTTCACGTTTATAATATTAGTAGGATAGATGTTGTTTATTGTCAGTATAATATTGTTGTCACTATATTATTATAAACTTATTATAGCACTGTACCTGAAGTATTACTGGTATTTTTGGGCTACTAAATTTCGAGAACCAATCTACTGTACTGTAAATAATTTATATTTAATTTAAGGTGTTTGAGGTCATAATGATTTTGTTTTTAGTAGAAATAACATTAATTAAATATTACTAAAAAATACTTCAATCAATATTCTAGGGAGTCCACGGTATTGTGGTGTGCGTTTTCTAGAGCTTGGCAACACGTAAGTGTCATCTTTCGAGTTTCATATATTGCAGAAAACATACTTTAGCGCCATCTACCGAAGACAAGCCGAACTACATAGTAACTACTAATCCTGTATCGCACAATGAAAGTTCTCTCGTCGATTAGTATATTATACAATTTCATGTTGGGTAGTTAATTGCCGCTTTTGGCCGCGTCCTGCCAGGCATCATCACCTTGCCTGATCGGAGGATCCTCTCTTTGTGCTGGAGGGACAAAACCACATTTTCCTCTACACTAGAATTAATAGGTAACCATTAGGCGGGCCGAGTCATTTTTGAATGTGTTAGTATTCTGAGCAACATTGTTTGATTCGATAATAATAACTTTCGTGAGCGATATTCATGTTAATTAAGGGGACTAGTTTTCGACCCGACGGGGGCCCTTTAGCAAAAAGTGAAGCGACCTAGCGCGTCGATTGCAGGCGCATACCCCTTGGTAAAGGGCCCCCTTGGGTCCGAAACTAGTCCCCGAAATATATTCTTTGATTACGTGTGTCGAAGAGATAGTATTTAATTTCCGTACCCTAATCGAAATACCGTTTCGTTCCGTACCCTAATACTATTTGTATTTAATTTCCGTCGCAGAATCAAAATAAATAGTTAGAAATCTGTTTAGAAATAATAATTCCAGTACTCGTATCTTAACTACGTAGCTACTCGTAGTACTCCTACCGTGAATATGATATTTACACAAAAGTTCATTCAAAGTGACGTAGTGCATTCATAAAGCAGACCCACTCGAAATCGATACTCGCTGCACACTCATAAACCTCCCCTCCTGCTCCCCCCAAGATAGGAAGTAACATTGCGCAATTGCAACGACCTCAACCTTTACCTTGACCCCTGACATTAACCACCCACTCGCTACCCCAAATATCAAAGTTCGATACCACCCCTACTGAATAACGTACCTACATACAAAATTATTGTTAACTAGCTGTGCTCGCGGCTTCGCCCGCGTGGAAATCAGTTTGTGACTATAAATTTTATTGCAGGCAAATACTGCCTATGAGGCGTTAAACCTGCCCTTCCGACCTTAAAGGTGGTCATGAAGTTTCCTCCCTTAATTTCTTCTTTTTTTTTTAATTTATTTATTATCAAGACACAATGTAAGTTTATTTATACATAATATACCTCGCCAAACTTTGACGTTTAATGGCGAGACATACTCATTTACTTAGGTACATAATACATATTCTCACACTATCATGCAATCTTGGAATAATTTCCTTTTAAAACAGGAATACTGATACAGTCATAACAGGTATAAATTAATGTGGTCCTGTTTTTCAATGGCAAGTAGACGCTGTCCGCTGTCTATTTGTCATTGAGAAACAGGTCCTTTAGTTTTGTTTTCAACACGCCTTTGCTACACTTAGGAGTTTTTCTTAATATGTCTATCTTATTAAATATGTTAGGTACTAAATACTTTGTCATTCTTTCCTCATAATAATTGGTCACTTTTGGTTGGACTAGTCTTTTCTCTCTTACAGTTCTAGTATTATATTTATTGCTTACATTTATTTTATAATTTTCACTGTAATAATGCTCTAATCCGATTAAGTATTAAAATTTTTTATCAACGGGAAGTATTTTACAAATTGGGAATAACTCATCATACTCCTTATTAAAACTTTTTTTAATCCTTTTGGAAACTAGATATTTAATTAACATGATTTGTAAACTTTGAGCATCTTGTAAATATGTTTTGAATGTTCGACCATACACAATAAAACCATAGCTAATCAGTAAGTCAGCGAGTGCATAGTATACAGTACGTAGCGTATGTTTGTTTATCACACTGTTCAGTTGGTAGAATTTACCTAGTACAGATCTTAACCTGTTACAAATATCATTTATGTGTGTTTTCCAATTAAAATTTCGATCAATGGTTAAGCCTAAGTATTTGAAAGTGCTGACATACTCCAAATTATTACAATTACAATTAATTTTATTAAAGTGAAGACATTCATAAGAATGCCCTATTACATCCAGTTGTTCTTTATTAATGCCCTTAGCTCGTAAGTTATGTGGCGAGGCGATATATGCATGCATTTGGTTTTTGATAAGTTTAATATAATTCCATTGTCATGGGCCCATTTTGTTATGTTTTCAAAATCTTTTTGTATGTACTTCTGCGTTTCCTGTATGTCCTTTGAAGCATACACTAGACACATATCGTCGGCATACATGTACACTCGACACTTGCCCACAACATTAGACACGCTATTGACATGCATCACATAACCCACTGGACCAAACACTGAGCCAGTCGGCACCCCAAGATCAACATCCATTTCCTTTCCAGACACACCTGCAACCTTGGTAAGTATTTTCCTATTAGTTAGATAGTTCTTAAACCATTCATTCGTTGGACCTCGTATGCCGCATTTACCCATCGCTTGTAGCAGGATTTCATGATCCAGGGTGTCGAATGCCTTCTTGTAGTCAATATACAGTGTTATTACTTGTTTACCGCAATTTAAGGCTTTATTGATATAGTCAGCAAAACCCGTTAAGGCTGAAACTGTACTA
Organism: Euplagia quadripunctaria; assembly: GCA_963859945.1. Taxonomy (NCBI): domain Eukaryota; kingdom Metazoa; phylum Arthropoda; class Insecta; order Lepidoptera; family Erebidae; genus Euplagia; species Euplagia quadripunctaria. The sequence continues at coordinate 23,120,977 of OY982567.1, read as the reverse complement.
CGCCCAGTGCGGAAGCCGTGTTGTGTGTCTGACAAAACTTTGTGACGTTCTAGGAATTTACTGATTTGTCCAATTACTAATTTTTCAATTATTTTATCAATAACGGACAATATCGCTATAGGTCTATAATTCACATATTGTTAGTGGCTCCCAGATTTATAAATGGGGCGTATAATAGCAATTTTTAGCTGGTCAGGGTGAATACCTATAGCTAAACACATGTTCATAAATTTTGCTAACACAGGACTTATTTGCTTCCGTATGTATTTAATATCTTTAACCCTAATTCCATCGAGGCCAGGTGCTTTTTCACAAGACAAATTATTTATAACTTTTTCTATTTCTAATGCACACACTGCTCTGTATCTAAAACTCACGTCACTCGGCTTCACATACGTATTTCTATCAAAAAACTGAGTACTACAATTATGTTTTATTCCTTTTATTTCTTCGGTAAAGGTTTTCGTAAAATTTGAACAAATTTGGTTAATGTCATCTGTTTTACCCAAATGCCTCAATATTACGTCGTCTATTTTAACTTTTTTCGCCCCAGCCACATATTAATTTTTTCCCATAATCTCCTTTACATTTGTTTACTTCCATCTGTCTATAATCATTTTTGGCCTGGTTAACTAATTTATTTACTTTGTTCCTATATTTTGTCTATTCTAACCGCTTATTCATATTTTTTGGCTCAAGTTTCCACCTTCTAAATAAATAATCTCGCCGTAAAAACATTTTATACAAATCCTTATCTATCCATGGCTGCCTAGGCCTTTTGTTATTATTCGTATCTATTACTACTGTGCTTTCCTTATAAATAGTATCGAAAACATTATATAACGATTGTAATAAAGCAAACGGACAATCTAAATCTAGTATTTGCATCCAGTTACATGCATCAAGTTTTTTTTTGACGAGATTTTCACAAATAACTTCGCGTACACTGATATTCTGCCGTTTAGTCGTGTTATTGTTCGCGCTTAAGTCTATTGCAATATCTACTGCATGATGATCGGAGATATGTGTCTATAAGGTACGACGACGCTCCGCTCTCTCTCCGTCCCGCTCGCACCCATACGTGGTCCAAGCACGACATCACAAGCCGCCCGTTTACGATCGCCTCTCGTGTTGTTTCTGAGCTAGGTATTACGGACTGTAGGCCGTAGCCACACATGGTGTTTTTGTACTTTGTTGTAATTGGATTAATTATGTAATTTAAGATGTCTATATTTGTGTCGCCAATCACAATAACATTGTCCGAGGCTGGGTCTTAACTTATTTTATTCCCAAACGCAGTCATCTGAAAGAGATTATTGCACCTACGAACATTTTTCAAAAAATGTGCTGAAAATGGACGAATGTCCGTCAAAAGATTTTATATTGGTAGTATGTGCTAGTTCCTAAATATTGGAAACAGTACACACCGCTCGCTTCATCTATCCATTTTTGTATGGCACTTAAGGCAAATCTTACTCATTCCTCCAAATTTACAGTAGCTTGGATCGTAACTGAAAGCCGACTGATTTACTATGTGATCATCTGTTATCTAAAAGTAAATGTAATAATCATTTGAGTCACAATAAAATACGATATCTATTTTATGGAAACTTATTATCTAATACATCGAGTGTTCAAAATATTGAATGTTTGTTACAAAAATTTGTGATTTTACAATAGAATTCGGTTCTGGCTGGCACTCGCCGGCCGCTGCCGCGGCACGCTCGCTTCGCTCGGTCGGTTCGTGCGTTGTGGTCGCAGTTGTAACCTAACCTAAACTTAGCATATATGTACGCTCTGTGGAATGAAATTTGGTGGTGGATACATATATTATTGAAAGGAAGTTAGAAATCAATTTTAGAAATTCCATTGCTACTTTTGACAATTTAGTGTGCAAGTCAGTATTTTTGTTATACAATATATATTTTTGTTTTAAAAAAAGTATATCTGTTGGGTCAGCTAGATGATAAAAAGGTAATCTTATTTTAACTAACTTTAAATATTTTTGGTTAAATATATTCAGATACTCGAAAAGATTATTTGCTGAGTAGCCATTTTTCTGTTATAAAGTAAATTAATTAGTGGAGACACTCTGTTAGCTTAAATTGAAAATAGAAGCGTTGTTAAAAAAATTCCATGTTTAAGTACCTACTCAATTACATAAAATTTTAAAAAATTGGTTTGTATTTACACATTTATTTGTACCTATTATATAGATAATAATCATTCTTTTTGTGAAAATATGAAAATTTTATTACTATATTAATACGTTGATAAAAATAAGTTTTAATAAAAAATACTTCCTAAACTATTTCATAAAAACCCAAAAATAATGTTTACTTTATCAAATCGGACTTGAAGTTGATACTGAACTAATCTGACACGTTGTTTTAAGTTTTCTCTTTTTTCGACAGTCCTATGACAGCCTATTTTTTTTTTTTTTGTAAAGTTTGATATGCTATGCCTAATAATGCGTTATTGTGTCTTATTTATAAGAGATACGTTTATGGTACCACGGACTTTTTTTTAGACCTACTAATCACAAACACTTTTGGAATACATAGTTTTGATGTACGACTGATGCACGACTGACCATTTAGTCAGCGCACTCGAATAAAGCAGCTCGAAAGTCCTTTATCGTCTGGCTTGCATCACGAATACCATTATTTCAGGCTGAAAAGTTATAATTACTGATATAAAATATAACCTATGTAACTTGCTGATAATGTAGCTTTCTATAAGTGAAAGAATTTTTAAAATCGGTTCAGTAGTTTCCGAGCCTATTCATTATATAACAAATAAACAAACAGAAAACCAAATCATTCCTCTTTATAAATATTTGTGTAGATATTGCACTACAAATATTTACTTAAAGGTATAGGTATATGTATATATGTTTATATTATACACAGATGGCGCAATGGTTTACGCATCGCCACTACACCACGCTGAATGTTGTGGGTTCAAATTCCACAAAGGATAAAAAAAATGTATAATCCACTTATAAGTATCCCGAGTCTGGGTGTTCCTTGTGTCCGTTGGTGCCTCCTTTCCAACAAAAAAAGAATGATTGCAATCGGACTACGCGTTAATGAAATACACATTTTGACTTTCATCCCCCTTCTCAAGGAAACCGTCCTAAATGTCAGGATAAAAAGTATTCTATGTCCGACCTCGTAGTATGAACTCAAATCATGCCAAGTTTCATTTGAATCCGTTCCAAATGATACAGACAGAATGACAAAAATGAAAAAAATATATAGTTTTGGCTACAGGTCCAATTCTGTACATTGAAGATATTTTGGAAAAAAATTTCGGGGACACTCTATAAATCGATTATGGAGTGTCCCCCAATATTTTTTTTCCAAAATATCTTCAATGTACAGAATTGGACCTGTAACAGTTTTATTATCATCATGATATATTAATACGTGAAGAGAATTCTTTGTACCCCTTTTTAAGAAAATTTTGCAAACGTAGTAACGTGAATTTTGGAATATTTACAGTTTATATATGGAAAAAGTGAGAAAGCTAACATTTTTAAACAATGTCTTACAACTTTAAAAATTACGTGAAAAGGGCTTAATGAAATTACGCGCGTATCCAGTATATGTGATTACCTGCCATGGTAATACTATACAATGAGAGCCAATAAAAAAACCGAACCTACCTCTACCTCGTAGTATGAACTCAAATCATGCCAAGTTGCATTTGAATCCGTTCAGTAGTTTCAGCGTGATGCTCAGCCATGATACAGACAGACAGACAGACAAAAATTAAGAAAATTATAGTTTTGGCTTCAGTATCGATCATTGAGTGCCCCCCAAAATTTTTTTCAAAATATCTTCAATGTACAGAATTGGACCTGTTACATTTTTATTATAAGTATAGATAGTACTATCCACGGATGGTCTATTATAGGCATGTTATCCAAGCATCTGTATGTACACAGTAATGAATTGTTATTTGCTAAGCACTCGCAGGTTGAAGTGGTATATGACACTAACTTATTTTTAATTCACAAAATGTGTGTTTAAATATCTTCAAACAAAAGAAGATGTTGTGTATGTATGTTATCCGATAACTTAGCCAATCGTAAACAGATTTTGATGATTTTTAGGGATCCGTACCTCGAAAGGAAAAAACGGAACCCTTATAGGATCACTTTGTTGTCCATCAGCCCGTGGGTCTGTCTGTCTGTCTGTAAAGCCCCTTTTTTTCAGGAACGCGTGGAGGTATCAAGCTGGAATTTATATCAAATACTCAAGTCTACTGTCCCTTAGAGCTGTGAAAAAATCAAACTTCTAAGCCAACGAAATCAAAAGATACAGCCGTTTATGCCGCAAATTTCCGCAAATTTTCGACACTCGCAAGGGAATCAAAACCTACACGGTACTTCCCGTGAACTCAGAATCTTGAAATTTGACACGAAGCAACGTTTTATAGCACAGATAAAGAAAAATTGCGAAAACCGTATAATTTTAGTTACATCATATAATAAAAATATTTTACGGAACCCTCGGTGCGCGAGTCCGACTTGCACTTGGCCAGTTTTTTTATTGAATGGGCGAGCTCCGGAGTACTACGAAGAAGTAATATGAATATAATCATAGGGTGACGAAATAGCGAATGAAAAATAAAAGTGTTTGTAAGTTCGAACCCCACAGAATACACTACAGACGTGAAACAATTATCAACACAGCAGTTTACCTTAGTAAGAGGGAATCACAAAAAAAAAAAAAAGTATTTAATAAAGTTGGTGTCTGTAGTTTTCGATGTGGTTTCCTGTTTACTTCCTATAGTCCGTTTTCTGTGAAATTTAGGTGAAACCAACCACCAACACGAGGCTCGTGCTACGATTTCGTAGAAATTGCTACGCAGTGAAAGCATACGTAGATCATTTTGGCTTGAAATCCCGCCAGCTTTCGAAATCTTGTAACTCTGCTTGTGTCGCGCTTCTATTAATTAGGTACATATGCTCACGCCCTATTCTCGTCTGGGGTAGGCAGAGGTACAAGCATATTACTGCTACTACTTGTCTATCAGTAGTTCCGTAGAGAGGGCTGAACTTTAACTATTCAATAAGCTCCGGTAAGCGCTTACTTTAAGGGGTCTTGATTCTGTAACAATAATTTTCAGTCCTTGGAGGTGGAATATTTTCTTTAAATTTAAATGCGAGCGACCTTGAGTAGAAATAATGTATTAAAAAATAAATATTGAAATCGGTTCACAAATGGCGAAGTCAAGTCAAGTACAAAAAAAAAACAATATTCAGTCGAATTGAGAACCTCCTAAACATAACTAAGAACCACCGCAAGGAAACTGGCTTTCAAATGAAAGGAACCGCATCGAAATCGGTCCATCCGTTTGAGAGCTACGATGCCACAGATAGACACACACACACACACACAAAAAATCATCAAATCATGTTCCCTAATATCTAGTTATAAAAGAAATAAATTATAATTTATAATATAAAGCATTTATTTCTTCTGTGTATTTTGTATGCGGTGTTGTTATGAAAAGGTATTTAATGGGTTTTGTTAAAAACAGTTTTTTTTCTTCTAATTATATCAGTTGAATAAAAAACTTACTGAGTTATACGCACATAGCAACAGTATGAAGAGGAGATTAATTAAGACGTTACGTAAAATCAATTTTATATACTTAAACTTTCAACTCGTATTAAATAAAAACAAACGCTTACACAAAGTCATCACTGCTAGAAATAAAAAAAAATCCGGATATACACACAAGGTGCTTTATCCCACGAATATTATGAATGTGAAAGTTTGGATGGATGGATGGATGTTTGTTACTCTTTCACGCAAAAACCACTGAACCGATTGCGATGAAACTTGGTATGTAGATAGCTGGAGACCTGGATTAACCCATAGGCTACTTTTTATCCCGATATTCCCACGTGATCGGGACTTACGAGGGTGAAACCGCGGGCCGATGCTAGTGAGCGTAGACACTCGCAGTTTGATTCCCTAATGGACTACCTGGACCGTGTCAACTGTCTATTTAATAAACTTATAGCTTAGAAAAACTACAAAACACGTTTTAATACCGAAACAAATCACTACATATAATAAAACGAAAGTCCCCCGCCACGTTTGTCTGTCTGTTTGCGATAAACTCAAAAACTACTGAACGGATTTTCATGCTGTTCACCAATAGATAGAGCAATTAATGAGGAAGGTTTAGGTGTATAATTTTTTAAGGTTTTGTAAAAGGTAAAAGATGTAAATTGGTTGAAATATGATGATGATTGTTGAAGATTTTTACTGTGGAAAAGCCATGCTTTTGGCACGTATGGGCCGGCTCAACCGGAGTGATACCACGGCCTCGCAGAAAACAGGCAGTGAAGCAATGCTTGCATTGTTTTTCGCCGCGTGAGTGAGGTTACCGGAGGCCCTAACCCTGCCCTCTCCCCCTCTTCCCCCCTTCTCTTTCTCTTCCCCCCCCCCCCCCCCTCTCTTCAACCCTTCCCCTACTCACACCTTAAAGGCGAAGGAGATTTCCTAATATATTAGAAACAGTGTAAGACTTACACAGACTCAAATATATTTCTTTAAGAAAACCTTTCACCTGTAATGCAATTGGTAATAAATTTTCTATCATTTATTGACATTACATCAAAATACTGTAGAAAATGATTACGCAGAGTTATTTATCACTTGTAATATTGAAATATACCAACAGTTCAGGTAATAAAATGTAGCTTAGAGTTACTGCAAGTGTTTTGTTCTTCTTGCTTTAATGTTGAAGCAACACGTAGGGGCCGCCTTGACTCCGCTCGTTACCACGGCCTCACAGAAAACCGGCCGTGAAGCAATTGCATTTCGCCGCGTGAGTGAGGTTACTGGAGGCCCTAACCCTTCCCTCTCCCTTATTCCCGTCCTTCCTACTCTTCCCCCCCTCCCTCCCCCTCTTTTTCTACTCCCACCTTAAAGGGCGGCAACGCACTTGTGACTCTCGAGTTCCAGGTGCCCATGGGCGGCGGTAGTCATTTACCATCAGATGACCCGTCTGCTCATTTGCCCCCTATACCATAAAAAAAAGATGTCTGCTACCCGTCCGAAGTGGGGCGGGTTGCTAGTAAAAAATTAAAAAAGAGTTCATCAATCCATCTCCTGGCTCCTTCATCATATCAGTGTCATAATGCCTAATTATAGTATTGTCAGTCAAACTACATTATACATTTACCTACTACTAACTTTCATTTCGATACGACAATTAGAAGTAGGTTAACATTGACTTGTTTACATATTTAGTTAGAAGTGAAGCTGATAAAAGCGTGTGTTGTTTGCAAAGAAATGATTAATTAACGCGAATTAACAAATTAAGGCGATCGCGCTACCATACTTTTGTCTAGTTTGGATAACGGCCATGTTTCTCAAGGTATTATTATTATTCAAATTCCCGACAACATAATTATGAAACGCGAAAGTTTAAAAGTTAATAAAAAAATATTGCATCCTAACTAATATTATAAATGCGAATGTGAATTTATTTCTTTGTTACGCTCTCAGGGTCAACTACTCAACGCCTTAAATACAACATTTTGAATACATGTCGGCAGCGATAGAGAAAAGGACATAGGTAGGCCAGGCCCACACCGCACTTTTGGGTATGAAGCTACAAGTACGAGGTGGGCTCGACTCATCGTGCCAAATTCAGAGGCTGCCGCGCGCTAGCCGGGTTACGTTACATTAATTTCTCTCACGCGCTGCGTCGCGATATAGAGTTAGGTAGTACCTAGCCTAGGTTTATTTGAACGTTGTCATCTGTTCGTATTTATACTATCGAGTTACTTAGTACTTAACCTAGGTAAATGTAAAACGTTATTTGTTCACAAAAACAGAGTAACATGTACATAAGTAACTGGTAATAAAATATTCAGATTAATTATTCTTTAAAGGAAGACAACGCTAATGTTATCGGAAGAGGTAAGAGTCACGCGATAGAAAGAGAGGCAAGTTCTAGGTGAATATAATTCGTTAATCAGCGCTGTCCAACCTTAATTGTACTTTATTGTGTCGGAACAAGAGTCGCCATTTATTTAAATGATTTTACGGAATGAGTCTTCTGTATCTGTACCATTGTGTATTCTGTGACATCCTTTTATCCAGAAAAAAATAAGACGTCATCTTCATCTCCTAATTTCACTACAGAACCTCAACCTCATTAAAATATTGCCATCAATATTCTTGTTAGATAACTTTTACTACTATCATTATTTTGAACAGTTCATTTAACGTTGGTAAAGAGGTCACCACTTTTACACGCGTTCTTTCCATCTCGTGGCGTCCTAAGTCTATAATTTACGATCGCATTCATAAACATTATGGCAGTCTATTTCACGCATGACCCAATTTTATTACCTATCGAGAACATGTAGGAGCTAAGGACAAAAAAGACCCTACAACTAGTTTTATGTCTGACACATCACTACGCTCAATAACGTGAAAGTTTTGCTTGTATGTGAGCGGGTCTTAAGGTCTCTTCAAATGCCTAAATATACGTCTTTTGTCTTTAAGAAACCGTACTCAAGTCCCACCCTGTAATAAAATAATTTAACGACAAATTGTAGTCTAATTACGGCCGCGTGAAATGAAGGCGCTATTTTTGTGTTCTGAATTGTTTTGAAACTAATTGCAGCTCGCTTTAAAAACGTTTCATTTTTTCTTTTTAAGAAAATCTTGAAAGTCTACTATTTTTTATAATATACTATAGTACATAATGGCGATTTCATTACCTTATATACTTTGATGATGTATGGATGGATGTACAGAAGCAGATTCGGTAGCAACAACAGATTCGTGCTTGACTTACACCACAGAAGACTTTATCTCACAGAAAATACACACACAGTTACTTGCATAATATTTCTGACAGCGAGCAGGATCCCTATATCTCCATGGAGATGAACATCACTGTGTATTGCAAGTCTTAAGTTATTACTTATTCACCAGTGGGCAGAGTGCCATAAAACCTTAACATTAAAATATTTAAAAAATCGTATGTATAATGAATAATAAGAGAATTGACCTCATATAGTGGCATATGTTACGCGAGAGTCCATCGCTACTTATTTTGTCTCATATGAGTACTACATTTTTAGTTTAATAAAACTTAAAAACTCGCTTTAATGGAGAACTGAATTAAAAGGGAACACAGAGTTCCACCTCCTGGCTTCATAGATAGATAAATAAATTTATTTGTTCATCATCAGACCATCGTTACGAAGCTCAATCTGTTGGACACCAGTCAAAACGAATCATATGAGCTTAAACTCGAGGGGTTTACTAATACCCACTGAAGAGATCAACTATCCACCTCCTGGCTCCATCATTAGATTAGCTGCAAGATGCCAAACTATAGTATTGTCAACCGAACTACATATACATACAAAGTTTAATTTCGATACGATACTTAGAAGTAGGTTAAAATTTACGTACAAGATTTGTCAGTGCCCATCAACATCTATTCAAATAATAGTATTCTCATTCAAACTATGTAAACATCAAAGTTTCATTTTGATAAGACAATTAGAAGTATGTATATAAGTATATAATTTAACGATTAAACTAAAAAAAAACATGTTAACATAGCTTATTAGTTACTTACAAGTGAAACTAATAAATATAATAAATTAAACGCTTGATGTCTGTCCAAAAACTTATTCTTTAAATCAAGAAATTAGCTGTCTGCTTGGAGTCTGATAACTGCCAAGTGTTATTGCACGAACAATTTTTTTTAAAGGCAACACCGTATGCGACGGTATGCCTACCTGGTAGACCGAAAGAATAGACAGCAGCACTGCAACATAAGATGCCGGTCCACATCGTTAAACTGAAGTTGCACGAACAGAGTTTTAAATAAAGAACACACCACGTTTCCTTTTCAATATACTCTCAATTTTCTCCTCTTTAGTCCCCGATTGCCCCGTTGGCGGCATTAAGCTTGCCCCGTTGGCGGTATTAAACTAGCCCCGTGTTACGTGTGGGAACAAATTGTAGATGGCAAAATATGGGTGTTTAATCATCTCTGTCTACCCCTTCGGGGATATAGGCGTGAGTGTATGTCTGTATGTCTATTCTTATTATACTGCATTAAATGTTTACATATATTTAAGGTGTAAACCAGTAACACAAAGACGGAAATAGACAAAAATGCAGTCCAACTTCAAATTCTTGCGCTTTGGCGGTCGCACATGATTTCCTCATAATAAAATTTAACTAAACGGCCTGTATGCATATTATTGTTTTCTTTATATATTGTTGTGTTATTTTTCGGAAGTTAATTATTCATAACAACCGGTTGAATGAAGGTTGCTACGTTTGTTCCTACATTTATGCAAGTTAGATAAATAAATTAGTATCTGGTACAATTGAAGACTGGTTGCTTCCGTGGTACGACTGCCAAGTCGGGAAAATTATGATTACTGTTTCCGAGCTCTTAGTAGCAGCACAGAATCTAGAAACATGCTCGATATATAGCAATAGGCTGCAGGACCAAAAATGTAGCTGATGAAAAGAGGGGGTGTCTTACCTAAATGGGGTTTATGCAATCGTCAGTAAATAAAAAGTGGAGACTGTTTTTAGGTAGGCAACGAATGAGTACCACAGCAACTAGGGTTATGGATAGTGGTTATAGGCCGTTGCCTTTTGGAATTAGGTAGGGCCATCTGCTCACAGATAAAAAGTGTTAATTGCGAAAATACTATAAAATGATACCAAACAACGTGTCTATTTGTTTACTATTATGCCGCGCCATACCCACACCATACTAACCACATTATTAAAGTATCTGTGAAACATGTACAAAGACACTGTCTCAATGCGATAAAAACGCCAACAAAAAATATTTTAGAGATATTTGTGCAGCCTATTCTTAATTAACATTCAGACGTCCAAATTGCTTTATGTTAAATTGAATCCGAGAGTCGTCCCTGGGGAAGCCAGTTATTTGCACTTTTATATTTTATATAATTTATTTTATTTCGTGATTCTGGATGGAAATTGTTTCTTTCGGGGACAGTGGCCCGACCTAGTTACCGGTCGGTAGATCACGTTTCTTAAGTTCATTTATTCTTCGGATGTATTATATATGTACACAGTGCTACACACATACACGGCGCTATCAAAACTCAAACCAAGTACTATGATTCCAAGACCAATGCAAACAGTTTCATTTTTGCATACATATTCCCATTTGGAATTAGAATCTGTGACTCGTCAGATGCAATCAAATAATCTAACGCGAACCCACATTGGTATATGTTATCTACGGAGTTTGACGGTTTTATCGGCAGCTTACAAACGACTGTTTTTATAATAGTCTTTATAATATTTTGACGTTGATCACAAGAAAGTATGATCCGTGCTCTATGAAATGTATTAAGAAAAACGCTCTCAATTATATCAAACCAGATAATAATAATGGTTTTCCATGTTAATTATGCAAGATTATAATATAATTATCTCTTAATTATTGTATAATCTAATGCAAAAAAAAAATGTATTAGTAATTGCTGAGAATAGAACTATAAAGCCTGGTCAGCCTCCGTTTTGTTTAATTTACAATTTTTTTTTTCTTGTTTACCTTTTAAAACGATCCCCAAAGACATATCAAACTTTAATCAGCTGTTTTCAACATTAGCATTGTTCAGGTCATCAACCCGCAAACACTGATATAATACAAAATTATGTAGGTATCATTATTAAATGTATCAGATATTAAACGATTGTGTTACTGTGAGATTTCTGCTGATTCGCAGGGAGTATTTAAACCTTTCAGAAGACACCGTTTATGTAGTACTTTTTAATAGGGCTAAAAATCAGAAACTGAGAAAAAGAAAACTATGAAGAAGAGAGTAGCATAGCTCTATTGGACTGAGTGACAGAATTAGCAACACACGAAGGACTGGAGTAAAGAGATTACATGGGCACAAAAGAGTAGAGGATGACGTAGATGGATGGACTACTCGAAAGAGGATATGGCTAGAAAGAGAGTAAGCAGTGAAATGCCGAATATAGAGTAAAATGGTATACCCCAAATAAAATATTCGCATAATTATTCTTTCGTATTCAGCAGTTTAGATGGTAGATTATTATTCTGGTCGGTACCTTAGTATCAGAGGCAGAAAACTAATTAAAATTCGTCTTGTTTCAGGTAAATTTGAATATTCATTGAAAACGAAAAATTATCAACGAGGGAGGAACGGGTAAGCTAATTATATTGAACGGCTCACCGTGCTCTTGACAAGAACACTGAAATTGGATAATTTTTTAATCAAGTTCCAAGATACAAACTTTGGTTCGTAATTCAATAAGTAAGAAATACATTACTAAGAAGACTTTTAATATTGTATTGTCTGGCATGGTAAGGTTATTGTAAGCCTGGACAGTGTAATTTTAAATGGGAACTTCAACACGGTAATATTTATGAGGTACCACAACTTTTTGTTTACTGGAGAGGTTTCGATTGAATTCGGGTGTTGTGCCTTATAAATATTACCTCGATTAAGTCCCAATTTACATATCTAATATACTGGCCGTTCCCGCAGTTTCACCTGCGTTTATGGTCACTGCTCCTCTCCTATTGGTCGTAGCGTGACGTTATATAGCCTATAGCCTTCCTCGATAAACGGGTTATCCAGCACTATAAGAATTTCGAACCAGTAGTTCCTGAGCGCGTTTAATCAAACAAACTCTTACACTTTATAATTAGTATAGATATACATACACACACACCTGCATCCCTGAAGGCGTTTGGCACGGAGTGTTTGGCAGAATGTTCTGCCACCTATAATTTGGTGCCACTCACGTAATAGGGGCAAACCTATTTATTACCACCAAGCGGGCACTTTAGGAATTAAGATTTGGAAAATTGGGAGTATATTGATGGGAAAGGTAGGCTAGAAGGGAAGGCATTGGAAGGAAAAAAATGGAATAGCTCGAGAAGATAAGGGTGGCATTACCTGGCTGTGGCCGGGAACCTTCTAATTTGAAAATTTAAAAAACAAGTATAATAAGTTTGAGAATGGCGTGCTGTTTTTTTTCATTAGCCAGCTGAGATGAAATTGACGTAACTCCGTTAATTTAAGTAACAGGTAAGTCATTTTGATTCTGGTGTAACTTCTTCACTGTACAAATACTCACTTGATTACGGGTATGATAGGTAGTTCAACTATGTGTTTAGAACGCAATGTATTAAGTAATATCGGTGGCTATATGGTCAGGTTAATTCATAAATTGCCATAGTTTATTATGAAATAATACCAATCAGTGGTTTACATAAAGTAATAAAGATGCATGTAATAACTACGAATTAGCATACGTAATTAAAATGTTAGCAATGATGCTTGTTGACTGATCTGAGTAAACCTTAACCTGATGAACTCGGTGAACACTTCACTCATAAAGTTTAAGTTGAATTAATTAAAAATGATTACTCTTTAGAAGACATTACAAATATGTATAATTTTTTCATATTTGATTTATTAAATGGGAGCCGCATCTTCGCCACCGCCTTGTTTTGCAAGTAGTGTGTTAACGTCATAGTAGGTTAACGTCACACTGATTTAATTTTTTTAGAAAGAAATGGTTTCCTGGCTTTTGCATAGTCGCCCATCCTGCTTTAGATAGTAAGATTATTGAAGATTTGAAACACTATGAATGCTAAATATTTTTGCTGAAGAATGCGTTCACATCAAGTGAGTGATTTGACTACAAATAAAGTTATAATGGAATGGAACATTAAATTTATTGTAGTAAGAGCTCAGTACAGCATATGTACAAATTGGAACAGCATATATGGTAATCATGGATAAATAATCTGTGGGGGAGACTGGCATGTGCACTAGGAGACCTGCATTACAGGAATGTATAGTGGGAGCATCATCATTGCTAATGAATATGTGTCCGCATAATGTATGAGTGAAAGTTTAGTGTGTGTGTATTATGGTGTATGTGTGTGCGCGTGTGTGTATGTGTGTGTGTGTGTGTGAGTTTGTTTGTTTGCTTGCGCCCTTTCGCGCTCTGACTACTCAATGGATCATCATGAAATTTTGTATATAGGTTGTCAGGGTTACAAAAAAGGACATTGGGTATCTTTCATCTAATCTAATCATAGAAGGCACTGTTGACAAGGTACGGGGTGACGACATGATTTACAAACGCCCAAAAAAGAAGTTATAGGTAATGATGTGAACAAACGCGTTCAACGCATGTGGTATCAGTTGTGCGAAGCCAAACCAATCGTCTTCTCTCATGGAACTATGGCCTAGCAAAAAGACCTGATAAGGGATGGCCTCTCCGTAAAAAGATTAGATATTTGTACCGCTATGTCAATACGTCGTACCCCTCCACCCTCCCACCCCGGTGTTCCGCTGCTTACCTATGATCGAGGGAGCGAAAATCGCCATTGCATTCTTTCGCAATATGGTTGTGGATGGCTCTACAATAAAGACAGGTCTACTGCAAGTTGCTTTCAAATTTATCTACAAAAAGACACTTAAAAGACAACCTGTAAAAATTTATCCCACAACCGTGACAAAATCACGTCACCTCCATCTCAATAACCTATTTAACCTGCAATGTTAATCCGCCATCTTCGGACGTTGCACGCATATTGATGTTGTTTACTCGCAACGATAACCTTAGCAAGAAATATCGCTGAGAACTGGACAATGTTTTCCAATCCTCAGCGATATTTGTTGCTAAGGTGAAACCACTTTTGTAGTAAAAGTAAGGCACATCATTTAAATATTATCTTCATACTACATAACATTTGCCAGCGACTTTGCTCGTGTTAAAATTATTTTTCTATCCCTTGGAAACAGTCCTTTTTTTGAATTAAAATAACATTATGTGATTGTCTATACCCCAGACAACGTTTTAGCAAAATGTTATGAAATGGAAGTTCCTGGCGGCCTCGCTCTCGTGTACGTATTTATATTTTACACGCAACTCTAATTATTTTTTCGACAATAAACTTAGCCTAAGTTACTCCTTATAACACCAGCTATCTGCCAGTAAATGTCCCTTGAAAATCAGTCGGAGATTAGCCGGAACAAACAAACAGACAGAGAGACAAAAAAATTTAAAAACAGATTTTTCGAGATAGGCATTGTGCAAATAACTGTATGAGCTTAAAACACTATTATTTAGACATCACAAACAGACACTTCAATTTTATTTATTTGTATTGATGTTAAGTTTA
The DNA here is from genome assembly GCA_963859945.1 of Euplagia quadripunctaria. NCBI lineage: Eukaryota > Metazoa > Arthropoda > Insecta > Lepidoptera > Erebidae > Euplagia > Euplagia quadripunctaria. The sequence goes on along the minus strand of OY982567.1, from coordinate 23,105,743 downwards.
CATAGTATTGTTATCAGTTTACACTTCAACGTACCTAGGTCTTGAAACGATAACCTTAATCGTAATTTGTTTTTAAGACGATGTTATTTGGTCAATTAACCCATGCAACTGATAGGGGTTAAATGATTAAGTTGCTGTTCTCATGCAGTGGTAACTTTGAAACTTAAACCTGCATATAAAACTATAATATAGGTAGGCATGCGATCATAGTACATACTAACACTATTCAATCGTCCACATTTCGTTCGTCAGAAAATACGTGACGTCTGGCGGCCCTGGGATCTTGGACTATAACTCTTGTTAGTGGCGATACGAACTGTGAGCTATAGAAAAAAAAACTTTCTAAATTCAAAATTTTTATAACATTCTATGATTTCACTTTCATTTGTTTTTACATTCATCATGTCAGTAAAGGTATTAAAAGGGTTGCTTTTACCTGAGAACTATAGTATGCGCGTTATCATCTGAGTCGTCAGGTCATAAAAGTCAAAAGTGATAGGGATGTGCACTGGTCCGAAACGACGCATTCAAAAAGGGGCCTTGTGCGATTCACACCGTGGTCCGCACAGCTTGTGGTGTGAATCGACGAAGTACCCACTTTAAACACGGACCTCAGAAACTAAAATGATTTTTTTACGAGTTTTGAAGAGGTTTTAACATAACAAAAGTCTTATAACTTAAATGTTTATTTAAACCATATTGTTATGAAAAACACAGTAATTACTTTGAACGATATATGTATGTAATTTTAATTTTATCAGCAGCAAAGCTATTTATAACCACACCTAATATACATGTTGTTGTTTTGTAAACGTGATCCAAATATAACTGTAATAAACAACTTAATTATAGAATAATCATTTCCTATATTAAGTTCAATTAATTTACTGATAGGTACGTTTCGTTACGCTCTTAGTTACGCTCGTACCAAGACATTAGCGTAAGCGGGTTGTCGTATGGTCCTTGATTGTCCGAAGTCTGCCAGATAGATATCTGTTGGTATCGTTTTATTTTAAACTCTCGAAATTGTAAAACAATCTTACAGTGACACTCACTTCACCTTGCAAAAGAATACAGTTAATGTCCTCCTCCACTTCTAAAACTCCAGTGACTTTTTCCGACACCAGGATTACAAGATGAAGAAGTAGTAGATGGATGTTTGTTACTCTTTCACGCAAAAACCACTGAACCGATCGCGATGAAACTTGGTATGTAGTGACCTGGATTAACGCATAGGCTACTTTTTATCCCGAAATTCCCACGGGATCGGGATTTACGCGGGTGAAACCGCATGGCACTACTAGTACATAATATAAAGGTCTTCGATTGAGCCTAAGCAACCGTTAGATAATGCTAGTTCAAGATGGCGATCAAGTGTTTTCTACGTAGCTAGAGAATTTCCGCGTGATTTTATTATCACTACAGTAATTTTGGCTCTGTACTCCGTACGTACACTGCACTGAACACATTGTGCAAGTGCATCACATTCCTCTTATCTAATACTGGTTCTCCTGATATGCGTGACTGACAATACTGCCCAAATTTGATAGGCCTTCCACTGCCCTTTAATAACTTTATATTTGAATCCACAACGGTAATAATGTCTAAATCTTTTAGATCAAATTAAAATGGCCACTGGTTTTTGTAGTTTCTTGGCAGTGCGCCCATTCCATATCTAATTTAAAACGGTGTATCTTAATTATGTCATTGAGCGAAACAGAACTTTTATACAATCACTTAAAGCTTAATTTAGATTCAAGTGTGACCTGAATGTGTATTTGACAAATCGTTATACACTTTTGGCGCCTATGAGCTCTTTACAAAGAATTTTCTAAAATAATAGGCAGGTATATTTTGTGTGTTTTGAAGATAATTATGTCAAACAACTTGTCACTTCTGTTGTATTCTTAGGCTTCGTGTACGCGAGGGACGGCTGTCTACGAGTGCAGGAACCTCTGCCGTTGGCAACTTGCCGCTCGTGTATACAACTTTTGTTTTATGGTGTAGGGGCAATCGAGCAGACAGGTCACCTGATGGTAAATGACTACCGACCGCTCATGAGCACTTGTAACTCAAAAGCCACAAGTCCGTTGCCGGCCTTTAAGGTGGTAAGTAGAGGAAGAGGGGAATAAGGGGCGAGGAAGGGAGAGAGGAAGAGGGAAGGGTTAGGGCCTCCGGTAACTTCACTCACTCGGCGAAAAGCAATGCAAACACTCACACAGAAAACCGGCAGTGAAGCAATCTTCACAGCCGGTTTTCTGCGAGGCCATGGTATCACTCCGATCGAGCCGGCCTATACGTGCCGAAGCATGTGTCTCCCACTGTGGAAATATGATATAACATGACTTTTAATCGAAAGACGAATTATTGTAATCGTCCGAACAGGGAGACACCCCTACTTAACAAGTGCCGTATTTACCAAGCACTACTAGCTTAGTCTTGTATGTCTGCTGGTGAGTTCTATCTCGCAGGGTTGGCATCACGTGACTAATTCTTATGTTTCTGCGAGTGCAACAAGGATTTATATTTACACAGCATATTTAACACTGAAAATTATATTTATTATATTTGTATCTGTATATAATAATAATAATAACTTGACACCCCTCACACATGGCCGTCTGATCCTAAACTAGGCAGAGTCTGTACTATGGTAACCAAATTACTGATAAACATATTAATATATTTCTTTAAATTACACCCAGACACAATGATTATTCTCATCACACAATTATTTGTCCTGGGTGGGAATCGAACCCACGACCTCTGGCTCAGGAGCCAAGATCACTAACCACTAGACCAACAGGCCATTCAAATATATGTTTATTAATATGTGTTTGTGGTCAAACTCCTCCAAAACAGCTCGACCGATTTTAATGATTTTTTTTTGTATATTTGGTAGGTATGAGAATAGGTCTTAAAGTATTTTTCAACCTCCTGCCGCCACCCTCCATTTTATTAAAAAGAAAAAAAGGCATTACAACGCATGCCGGGTGCAGCGCAGCTAGTTATCCTACTAATATTATAAACGTGAAAGTTTGTGAGGATGTCTGGATGTATGGATGTTTGTTACTCTTTCACGTAAAAACGACGAAGCTGGAGACCTGGATTAACACATAGGCTACTTTTTATCCTGATATTCCCACGGCACCGGGACTTACGCGAGTGAAACCGCGGGGCGCAGCTAGTAATATATAATTTACTTTGTGTCTTACGAGTTTTGTTGTCGAAACGAATAACAAGCGATAAGCTCATTATTTGCTTCGATAAAGCGAAAGGCACAAAGATTGCCTCAAGTTGACACGCAGTGCTTCACAATGTCACAATACTTAACAAGGTTATGTACTACTACCCCATGTAAGGCAAATAAATAATTTGAATTTGAATTTGAATTTGAATATACTGTAAGGAAAACTCTCATTGAGTGCTTCTGAACGAAGCGAGGAGTTAACGGAAGAACTCATTCTTTTATAAGACAATTTACCATACCAAGACCACAATTTATGTAGGAGAGCCATGCTTCGGCACGTATGGGCCGGCTCGACTCCGCTCGTTACCACGGCCTCACAGAAAACCGGCCGTGAAGCAATGCTTGCATTGCATTTCTCCGCGTGAGTGAGGTTACCGTATTATTCCGTCCTTCCCCTCTCCCCCTCTTCCCACTCTTCCCCCCCCTCCCCCTCTTCTCCTATTCCCACCTTAAAGGGCGGCAACGCACTTGTGATTCTCGAGTTGCAGGTGCCCATGGGCGGCGGTAGTCATTTACCATCAGGTGACCCGTCTGCTCGTTTGCCCCCTATCAATCAATCAATCAGCCTATCATAGTCCACTGCTGGACATAGGCCTCTCCCAATGTGCGCAGCAGCACCCGGTCTTCAGGTCGTCCGTCCATCTGGCTGGGGGGCGTCCTACCTTCCGTTTACCGATTCGCGGTCTCCACTCTAGGACCCGTCTGCTCCAACGGCCATCGGTCCTTCGGCATACGTTTGCCCCCTATACTATAAAAAAAAAAAACCATACTGTCTTCCACCAGACTGGCCGTATCGTTAGAAAATTAAAGACAATGCAACATTGAAAAGCTCAACTCGCTGAACAATGTAATGCCTTAACATACGGCTAACAAAGACCTCTGTTGTACAATTACATACAAGTTTTCACATAATCGTGACAAAATCCCTTTTACTAAAAATATAATATTACAATTTCGGGTTCTTTGAAAAAACTGCGTATCATCTTACCCTTTCCCTTTGTCTTCGAAACTGTTCATATCAACTTTCATAGTAACTTAACTCCATTCTCGAGGTCGCATATTCAATCACAAAATAATCCTTATTTCTGAAGTAATAAGACATGTTCTTTCTTATTTCTGTTTTGGACTGGACAAGGCCGTCTTTAATTAAGTGACCACGTTAGGTATTTATCGTTTGAATATATTGTGACTGCGTTTATATTAATGGTAAATTAATTTGTGGCTTGCTACTTACAATTGAAATCAATTTATTTAACAAATTCGTTATTATATTGCTTTGATATCCTATTAGCATCGTGACTTGCGATGAAGTCTCCTGATAACAATAAATAGTTTAACAATACACTGGGTTTCCGTAAGTTATGATAATAATTATAAAAAAATTAAATTCTTTTTTGAAAATTAAGCTTTTTTTATTTTCTTTTACTTTTACTTTCGTTAGTGACAGAGGTTAAATACTGGTATAATAACAATTTTAAGCATTTTAAAACATGACATTACTCGAAAATTTCCCTTGAAACCAAATAACAATTACTATGAGATTGCTACGTCAAAAAAAAGTTTATGAAAAGCGTCTGCAAAAAACCCTACGTCCTAGCGATTATAACCATATAATCCATATATACATATATGTATGTATATAACCATATAATACATATATGTATACATGATATATAGTATGTCATTTGACTACATTGCTAAGCAACTGAAGCACTCTTAAGACCTGAAAGCTCAATTGATGACGCGCCTCCCCGTCTCCCATATGGCAAGGACTAAATGGCGAAATTACATTTTGATTATGTCTGTTATACATGTGTTAGGTAATAGGAAGTTAAGTTTTATTTATATTTATCAGCTCAGTTCTTTCCAACTACTAAACACTCTTGCCTTTTTTTAGCGTGAATCGATTTCCACGCGGCAAAGCTTTTCTTTTCTGCAAATTTAGAGTATACTTCGCAAAATAACTTCGCTTCCTGCGATCTCAAAAGTTTTGATAGCGTTCGACCGACAACTTATCCAATAGTTTCAAAGAATACAAAGTGTTTTATCTGTCAAGAATTCTTCGAAAGAACAAAGTAAGTATTTCCTGCATAAACATTTCAAGTGTTTTATTTTATCAGAATCCAGAAACCACATTTTCGAACTGAAACGTGATATCCATATTTTAATTAATAAATTTCAATGTCAGCATCAAGTATTTACGAGGATAATGAGTTAATTGTGCCCGCGCGTTGCGATTTGAAAATCGTCGGAAAACTAAGTAATAACCAAATGAATTAGGCGTTACTTTAATTCACAAAAACGACAAAACGGCTCGGTAGTCACTCGTTTGCTGCAGAACCGGTCTTGAGGATGCTTTGTTATCAGGTTTTCAGCCTTGATCACCATTTTATAAATCTATCAGCCGTTCCCTGCAATGTCATCTCAGGGTCTTAGAGTGATGTTCCACAACCTATAACCTTCCTCAATGAATACTCTTTCCCATTCAAAAATAATTATTCAAATCTGACTGTAGTTTCAGAGATTAGCTCGTTGAAACAAACAATCAAACAAAAAACTCTTCAGCTTTATTATATGAGTATAGATATTGTAAACTAAAGAGTTTGTTTAAAAAACAGTTAAAACCTATTTGGTGCTTTCCATTGACCTAGAATCATAAAATTTGATATGAAGCAAGGTCTCACAGCGCAAGTATACGAACGACGTTAATTTGTTGTTATATTAATATCACTAATAAAAATAGTGATTACAAACTTTTATTTTCCGGTTAGCAAGTTTACTTTCTCGTGTATCAATGTATAGGAGAGTATTTTTAAAACTGCAAAGTTAATTTTGTCTTCCGGAAAAACGGGCAAATATCTTTGAGAATCGATCCCCGAGATTAACGTACTATCTCCATACAACTTTGTTTGCTTACGGAAACACGTAATGTGTCGTGTAACACGGGACTCTGCGAACTTTGCACTTCGCCTTATCTGTTTACTTAATATTTCCTTCTAACCGAGTGCCTGCAAATCTAACACGCATTCGAACAAACGGTTGGTATTACGCAAGGCAAAGGCCATTGACCGATATAATGTAGCTTCTATTTCCATCCCCACGTGTTGTTATATGAATATCAGTTTGATTCACACATGCATGTTGTAACTATTAAGTAGATTGTGTATTTTGATTCTGGACGTATGGGCCGGCTCGACCGGAGTGATACCACTGCCTCACAGAAAACCGGCTGTGAAGCAATGATTGCATTGCTTTTCGCCGCGTGAGTGTGGTTACCGGAGACCATAACCCTTTCCTCTCCCCGTCTTCTCGCTCTTCCTCACTCTCCCCCACTTCCCCTACTCCCACCTTAAAGGCTGGCAACGCACTTGTGACTCTTGAGTTGCATATGCCCATGGATGACCCAGTCTACTCGTTTACGCCCTATATCATAATTTTTTATTTTTTTTTATTTCCCTGTTTAAAAAAAATTAAAATAGAAAGGATTAGTTATGGTAAAGCGAAACTGCAAGATTAATCAATAATATAATAATAATGATTTATTTCTCACCACAGTATAGTAGACATTACATTTAAAAAATGCATACATAAAACCCTTACTATAATATTTTGGACTCTCGTGCCTAAGCTTGGGTATATAATAAAATAATGTGACCAATACCAATGGTCACATTTGGTAAATTAAACCTTATTTTCATGTGATTACGATGTGAAAATGTTTGAAGTTATGCACAATACAGTGCTATTTAAAAAACGTTGAGTTCTGGCGCTAAGTAGGCATTACGACCAATATGTTTGGATTTAATAAAGGCAAAGTCACACGTGTTTTAAACACGTATTTCAAGATATCAACATGATAATGTCGATGCACTAGCGATAACTGACCATTGTACAATCATTGTAGTTTTATCTAGTCGGTCGTGTGACCTCGTGATATCTCCGTGCACTCGATTGCATAAAATTGAAGCAATTTTGCCAATTAATTTTATAAATATTTCTAAATAGAGAATGACTTGCTTGAACATAGATTACTCAATAAAAAATGTTAAAATTTTAACTAGCGAACGACATAGTTTTCAGACTTATTCAATGCTAAACTTATTACAGTTGTGGTTTAAATTTAAAAATAAAGTGCTTGCGTGTTCTTAAGAAATCAATTTAAAAAGAATAAAAAAATACTTTAATAAATTATCATCATCATCATTACAGCCATAGGACGTCCACTGTTGCACATAGGCCTCCCTTATTGACTTTCAAGAAGACCAGTTGGAAGCGGCCTGCATCCACGAACGATCTACGGTCTTTACTAGGTCGTCTCCCTACCCTGTTGCTGGACGTCTTACGCTGCGCTTTCCAGTCCTTAATACGCTAATAAAACATCAATATAAGACTATTAGTTGAAGTTTGTTAGTTCTCGTTTCTGATAGTCTTCGCCTTTTATTATTTACTTTGTGTCCTAAATAACGAGGAATTCAGTTACATACAAAACAATAATATTACAGCTGCAGCTATAACTCTGCATATATATGTAAATGCACTTTTTTTAATTTATACCTGGCAAATACTTGTCTAAAGTACACTGAATTATTGAAGTGAAAACTTCTTTGGGCACGTTGTACACTTTTGCTATGGGGAAAAAGTACTGATCTTGTTACCGTTACGCTAATAATACATAAATAGATCCACTAGAGATTGAGTTCTGTCAGCTCCTTATTAATTAATCTCTAAAAAATGTGTTTTCACTTCTGACGTGCAGTCCTACGACTGACAGTTTTTTTATAGCTATTATTAGCACGCCATCGTATCGCATTCACTGTGCTCATCTCAGCTTATGTATGGAGCGTCCTTAAAAGAAAATAATATATTTAGCAAAAGTGTGACTTTATTATTTATAAACTGATCTCTTAATATATAACTGTATGTGTATGTATGTATGTATACAATCGTAAAAGTAAGGGCTTGTGCGTTTAGCCTTGGTGCACTACCATTCTGTCGGTCCCAAAGTTCACTATACAAACACGTTTTATAATTATAAGATCTTTCACAATCGTACGCCATCGTCATATTGGGATTACAATCTGCAATACATGAACATATGTAGATCACTTATTTTGAAGCAGAAGCGTTATCACGACGGCTCGCTAGATTAAGAGTTCAAATATTAATATTAACATGTACATTAAAAGTTACCTACCATTGCTATTCAAATATTCTCTTCAGTAATTTACTATTAGACATCATTTGCCCATGTTTCCTTTCGGATATCTGTAACACGACCCATCCACACTTCATTTCGTTTTCCATTTGTTTGTCATTTGTTTGTACAGCACTGAAAAAAAAAGTATTTCTAAGAATTGTTTACCATTTCATAAAGAATTGAATAACTAATATTTTCTTACATTTTTTTATGAATTATAGCAGCTTAAGCAGTATAAGCTTATGCTGCTTTAGATGATGATTGTCATCATCATCGTCAATATAATTGATGATATTATGAATGAGAGTTAATAGAACAATAGGGGTGTCTATTTCGCTAATGAATGACCTCAAGTCGGTAGTACTTATTGGAATTAGAAACATTCGAGAATTATTTACGTAAAAGTATAATGATTCCCAAATATCAGTGGCCATTGAAATAGAAGTAATCGCAGTTATGTAAGGGTAATCAGATACAAACAAAAATATTCCATTCTTTATTTAAAAGTATTTGTTTACAAAACAGCAAGTTTTCCGCTAGTCCTATTATCAGCGGCGTTATCAAAGCGTTATCTGTATTACGGCTCGGAGTCATGGCCGCGTAACGCGGCACGCATTCTTTATAATTTCCATTCCACACTTTTCTCTACTGTCAATATTTTGCAACTATATTTCTGTGTACACCGGCGAGCGATGCCTTCCGGGGTCCCTAAATATTTCATTCTTAGATTAGGGGATGCTCGTCTAGTTCCGGACCCAATGGGGCCCTTTATCAAGGTATAAAGCAAGCTGCCGCATCGGTGTCAGGCGCCACATTATATTGGCACGCTGAAGTTTTAATGGATTTGATTTCGATGTAGTTTCTTCACTGTTCCATTGAAGTTGTATACGCGATTGCTGTCACTCTCAAAAATGTGTAAGCCATGTCTGTGCCTGTTGTTATATTACTAAGGACGTATCACGTACATAGTCAATTCAATTGTACACGTTCAATTTGATAAGTTTCACTTGAAACGAACTATTTAAACTTGAAAGTAATTTTTAACCTATTTCTAATTCTCGTATCGAAATGAAACGTTGTATGTATATGTAGTTTCACTGCCAATACTATAATTTGGCATCTTGGAGTTGATTTGATGTTGGAGCCAGGAGGTGAATAGTGGAACTCTTCGATGGCTACTAGTAATTCCCTTGAGTTTTTTACTCAGCTATGATTATTATCTACATAGATCAACATAAGTGTAGCAAGAGGAAAAGCGCAGCTGATTTTATACTCGAATTAAATCCACCGAACCAGAATAAGTAATACTTTTTTTCTGTAAAATGTTGATTCTTCACTTGTCAGGCATTCTCTCCAGTCCACTCCACCACCATTTCCTCCATTCTTCTTCCAGTGACATCGGCATTAAATCTTGGATTAGGTACATTACTGTTTTATTATAGTTTATTTGGCAAAACGTGGGTGTTTAATCACTCCGGGGATACAAGCGTGGGTACAAGTAGATATGTACATCTCTGTGTTACTTATTACCCTAAAGTAATTGTTTTTAAACTTTTACGACTTCTATACGTACCTATTAGATATGTAACGGGATTTAATTACGATAGTATTTATACTGTTTGACTGATGGACTGTCCTCCTGAGGCTTTAGATATCGAAAGTCGCAGGCAACAGCTAGTATAATGTAAAGCTGTATTAACTATTCTTGAATAGGTATGTTTTTCGACAGCATGTCTAATCCTTGACCTTGCATTTTTTAAACAAACATCATTAGCAGGAGATAAAAGTTATCTTTCTTTATTTTACGATAACAAATTAACACTTCAATATTATCGCATCAATACTGTCTCTTTCATTTTTTGTTACTATTTTAAAATATATATTCCTCAGAGAATAATGACGTCACTAAGAAGTATGCAGTATGCATTCTAACTTAACAAAAACATTAAAAAAAAAAATAATTAAAGTGCCTGGCACAAAGCTGAACTGGGCTCCCATTCTGGTGCGACCGCGAGATGACTACATCTCGTCTTGTAAACTAAGTTAGGTATGTCGTCGCCACATCAAAAACTCTTATTTATTTTATTAAAATTAGGGACAAACTATAATAGATAATAACACAGTTCACTATTTAATAAGAATAAGTTAATAGACATTATTTTGACTGGTTATACCGGTAACGCAAAACTATTGGTCGATTGATAAATATTAACGAATAGTGGGATTATAAAAGGGTAGGAATACGACGAGAACTATTGTCTTGAGTGCGAGGAGTGGTACGAACAACTTGGCAGTTACTGTAGTTAGTGTTTTTCATATTTTATATCAGTGGTTGTGAGAATGTTTCTAACAGGTACATCTCCTAAAACTCAGCTATATGTTTTAGAATTTGATAATTAAGTGTTTCACTCTGTTAGCGTCTCGTTTAGTTCTACCAGAATAAATGTATTTTCTTTCTTTCTTTCTTAATATTGCTTATTAATACAAATGCTAATGTGTGTTTGTTTGTTTGTTTTCTTTCACGTCTTAATTACTCAACCGATCATCATGTAACAAATTGTCGCCTGCGGTATTTCCGGACCGATACGACCTTCAAACCTTCAAGAAAAGAGCGTACTCCCTTCTCAAAGGCCGGTAACGCACTTGTGACTCTTGAGTTGCAGGTGTCCATGACCCGTCTGCTCGTTTGCCTATAAAAAAAAATTGAATTTTGCATAAACTTTTTTTTCTCGACATTGTCAAGCGTATAGAGATTATATGGAGAGAACATAAAGGGGGTTTCATCCGGAAAAAATATATCTCCCTAGTAATGTTTCCAATATTAATTTTAGTATAATTATTTTTTATTTTATTTTTTCAGTCAATTTTTGTTTTTGTTTAGTTTAAAAAATCTGTACTAAATGTTCGTCCTGTAGTAATCGACATTTATCAATATTACTTCACTTGCTAAAAGGTAAATTACACGATATTGTAGCGTCTACTACGTCACTGTGTAATTTCCATGTTCCATATTTTATGCGGTATTCAGGTCATCATTCAATCGTTATGCTTTTAACACTTGGAGCAATGACACAATATGTATAATGATTTATAGGAACTCTTAATAGATGTTTAGTCAACAGGAAAGCTAAATTACACCATAGCTTTTAGGGAATAAGGTGTGAAATTGATCGTATGTTGGTAAAGAGGAGCTTCATTCATTTGCTATTTCATTATTTTGATAACTGGTTGTTTTGTATTTAAATTTGGAAATAATATCCACGGACTCAAAAAAGTAATTGCTACTGCGTGCTATCTTTACTACCGTGTATCAGAATTTGTCAATCGCTGATAATCTTGCCCCTATATAACTCGTCGAACCGGGTCCCGCAGTTTTACGGACTTCACGTTCATTGTTCCACTTTCATGAGTCGCATCATTTATTGTGTAGACGACAGCCTGTCTCAAAAAGCAAGCTATGTAGTGTCACAACAATTTTAGAAATCGGTTTCCCCTGTGAATTAATTGTGCAACATTTTATTTGGAATAAATGTCAAGACCATGATTGGACAAGTGCGCTTCAAAAATGTTTTCAAGTATTCTCAAAGCACCCACTAGTAATCAAAACGCACCCACATTCAAGGGGACCTCAAACAAGTAGATTTAACGTGAAATCATCGAATACAGATTACCTATTGTAGATAAACAATACCACAAAAGATACTGATTAAACATGGCTTTTAAAACTATTAAAAACCAGACAAGTGCAAGTCTGACTCGCGCACCGAGGGTTCCGTAAGTAAATAAACTTGTATACGTACATCTCGGGAATCAATGCTCTAAGACTTTGACTGGTCTGTTGGTCTAGGGGTTAGTGACCCTGACCGCTATGCTTATAGGTTGTGGGTTCGATTCCCACCTGAGTCTGGGTGTTCTTTGTGTCCGTTTTTTTCTATGTTTGTAAAGTCAGAAGATAAAAAAAAAAATTGTCCGTCTTTTTTGAAAGACAAACTTAACTCTGCGGTTGCGATGTACGACAAAGTCAACAATCCAACCGCAAAATATAAGTTTGTAATCACAAAAACTTTTTTTTTAATGATATAACAACAAATTAACGACTTTCGGATTTTATCCTTTACTTGTGCTGTAAAACCTTGCTTGCCTTGGTTTTGATTTACCTACAAATTGAAATTTCATGAAATCTAAAGCTTAAATCTTTTGATAGCGTTGACTTAGAAGCTTGATTTTTTACAGCTTCAAGAGACCGCAGACTTATGTATTTGGTATTTATTTCAACTTGATACGTCCACGGGTTCCTGAGGAAAAGGTCTTGACAGACAGACAGACGGACGGACAACAAAGTGATCCAATAAGGCTTCCTATTTTTCCTTTTGAGAAACGCAACCCTAAAAAACTGTGGTGGTTACTAAGCTATAACACATGAACATCACTGCTTTATGATCAAAAAGCACGACATGAAATATACTTTGAAATAATTAAAAAGAATTGCTTTTTTCAAACTTTGGCTTATGTCAAAATATGCACTTTGGTCGGAACAATACCAAAGTCAGGTGTAATAAATTGATGTTATGTAATTCTATTATTGTTTTTTTTTTTTGTGAAAAGACCTGATGATATGTGGGTATAATGCATCCTTATCCTCACTTATTCATGTTAGAGTATATATGCTGAGTAAATTACAATTGTATTTCAAACAACCAGTGCTCTTTTACACACCTTTATTTCAATTTCAGAGGCCCGAATTGTGCCTTGCAAAATACTAAGAAATAAAGAACAAATTTTAATAAAAAAGGGCTCGTTGATTAAGTTTTTCTGACGGTCCTTAAGAATTATCACAAGGAATACAGACAAAATACTGAAATAGATTAGCTCCCGAATCTTTTGTCTTTCCACTGAAAATTTTGTGCCCAACAAAATTGTGCCTTTATATTGCTCGCTACTAAATGTTTTGTGCCTTGTTTATTGTGTTGCTCGTTCTTAAAAAAATTGTCTTTCTATTGCTTGTTACTAACTGATGTACAATGGTAAGAAGCAAAAACATCATTTAACCAATGCTTTCAGCTGTTATGTGCACCTGAAAGCACAGCAACAGGTACTTAAAACTAAAAGTTGATTGTCAAGGTAACTGTCCTTAAGTTTTAAATGCCAATAAGTTATTATACATGTATCTAGGTATATTGCAGAATGTAACCCTGTATCGTAAGCGATGGTATTAAAGTTATGGGATATTTTACACCCTATATTTTACTAAAGTGTTAACTCATTTGGACTTATTGAAATTACTTTATCGCAATACATATGCAAGTGTATACAGATGTTACAGAAAGTGTGGTCAAATTTTACGAGGGTTGAGTGTAGACGAAAGATAGTCGACGTATAGAATGAAAAAAAGGATAAAAAAGAATTATTTTTCTTCGAAAAATGCTTTCCAGTTGCAGGTGCACATTTCTGAACAACTAATTCAAAAGCCCCCTTTTGAGTCTGTATCCTGTTAGACAGTTCTAGAGGGAGGGCTTCACAAGCTTGCAGGACAGGATGATAGTTTTAATATCCCAGCTCTCTTACGCAACGAACTACAAAATACGGTAACATCGGATGATACTATTCTTTATGTTAACTAGTGTTAACTTAGGATTGCTTTGGAATTCTTCTAAACTTTCAACACTTTACAAACTGACCATTTGAATCTGTAAAGTTTAATTAACACAAATTGCTCGAGTAATTTGTTAATTAACAAATTACGACGTACAACTAATATTACACCTTGAAATCAAATTAAAGCGAATGCCTTGAATGGAAACTTTCAATGCAGTAACATTAGCTCATTGAATGTTTAAATCTGTACATGTTTTCTATCAATTCGTGAGTTAAAAGTCAAAATTACCGCTTGGCAATTCCCAAGTGGACCACTGTAGCCACTACTGATACGGCTTTTTTTCTGCTTAGTTGCGCATTTTCCCGGAAATAAGTGGCTCAGGAGTTTTTGTAAGAAGTGAATTGGTTAGGTTTTTTACAGTAAAAAAATATGAAGGGTTATTGGCATCCCAGGTATTTTTTTATAAAAATTGGCTAACAAGCACAAAACCCTTTCATAAGACCATTTTATTCGAACCTGGTTCTTCTTTTGAGGTCGGTTCAAAAATTGCCTCATAACTTCAGGCTCAGGCCCTTTTGGTTGTGTTCAGTAACCGACAATAAATCCTTTAAAGAAGAGACAAAACAGCTTGTTAAGTAATAAATATAAAATACAAAATATCAAATTAACTGACTTTTGTCCTTAAGCAAATCATACATAAAACATTACGGGTCTATTTGAGTCATTCATCAAATATCGTTTATTTGTCGAATAATATTCCAACCCGGAATCTCCCGTGAAAGGTGCGCTAATTATTCAAGTAGCACAAGTTACGACAAAATATATGAGGCGGGTTTGCCTCGAGATATTTATGTGGTCTATTTATAAAATATATGTAGGTGTCCGCTCACGGATGTAGGCCGTCCTTGATCAGGGCCGGCGCGGGCGCAGCTCGACCATAGAATAAATACGCACAGAAGAGCCACTTGTTTGAATAGTTTTTTGCCTAATACGGTTAGAGCGACACTGTGCTTGTAAATTAACACAATATTTCAATAGTGCCCTAATGTAGAGTGAAGTTTGTATAGCAATTTCTGCATGCGACAACTCTTTTTGTTATTAACAGATAGTTGCTCTGAGCTCGGGTGTATTCTGTACGAATTAATTTGTGTTATTTGAAAGAAAGTAATTGGCCTCGCTATCTTTTTTTCACTTGTATCCCTTCTGAATTATCTTTTACGAACTGAATGTAATAAATGATCAAAAAATATTACATAAATATTTTACAGCAATTTCTCGAACTCTCTAGGTTTGAAATCATCGTATATTGTAAACGTTTTAAGTGATTCTGCAATGATGTTACATAATCGTAAGAATTACGATATATGACGTCAAACATGTTCATAATACTAACATAATTATGTGGAAACTTCTTCAACCGTTTGAGGTGTTGTTACCAAGTATGGAGATAGCATTTCCAGTATTAGAGGTGTTGAGATAATCTATTCTAAGCGACGGAAAGATAAGGTACGTCACTTTAAGGTTCTTATTTGCTTATTTTGGTCACTGTGTTATTGCCAATTTTAAAATATTGTATGGTAAAGATAATGCTACTTAAAAAGACAACTCGCGGCAGACTTTACAAACGTACAACGTTACAAAATAAATGACGAAGAACACAAAGTACTCAGACTCGGAACGATTAACTGTGAAACCCACAAGTAAACATCCTATGTGTTGATCAACCCCATAACGTTACATCATTTTATTGCTTTTTTCCTTTTCATAATGCATATATTATGTTCAAGTTACGGGATTGCTAATACGTACACACTGACAGCAGCTAGCAATTCGCAATACTAATTATGAATTTAATGAACAGATGAGGCCAAGGTTCAGGAGTTATCGGAGGTATCACGACTCTGTATCTGTGGTTTGTCGTCATTTGTTCGGATTGGACCTTCTGCGCATGTGTTTAGCCTATTGTCTAACCGTTTTGATAGTCTGTTACGGATATCAAATAAATTGGTTATTGAACACATATTTTTTGTTAGTACATTCATGTTTGTGAATCAATAAATTTTGAATGTACGTATAGGTATGGTGGGTAGACTTCGTACTTGGAATTCGTGATTTGATTTATTTGTTGTCAAATCAGTGA
The DNA here is from genome assembly GCA_963859945.1 of Euplagia quadripunctaria. Taxonomy (NCBI): domain Eukaryota; kingdom Metazoa; phylum Arthropoda; class Insecta; order Lepidoptera; family Erebidae; genus Euplagia; species Euplagia quadripunctaria. The sequence continues at coordinate 23,089,560 of OY982567.1, read as the reverse complement.
TCTATTCGATTATCATTGGTATTTAATTTTGGTCACCACTTAGATACCACTTTTTAAAACTAATACCAAAACAAGAATTAGGTAAAGTCGGTGAAAATGCTTTGGGCGGTGTTTATCAATACTTATATAGAAAAGAGTTGATAGATTTTTTATTGCTTGTTTGTTTGCTTAAACGCTACTACTACGCTAATATCTGAAACTACCAGTCGAATTAGATTTTTTTATTGAATAGAGTATTCATTGAGTAAAGTTAAGGACTATGTAACATCACGCTACGCCTCGTAGAAGCAGAGCAGTGACCATAAACGCGAGTGACGCTGCGGGGAGCAGCTAGTGTGTTGTATTTGACCAAAATTAACTGAATCCTAATGGCATTTTACCGACTGTACCTAATTCTTATTTTGGTATTAGTTTTAAAAAGTGATATCTTTTTGGAACACAAAGTAAATGGGGTTATGACCAAAAAGAAATAACAATTAGAAGGTGGTATTCGAATGGAAAAGAACAAATCAGCTGGGGAAAAACAAGATGGAAGACCATATTTAAAATACATTTGCCTATCTTTGTTTGCTCATGCGCTTGCGAATCTCTAAACCATAGGATGTCTATTATTCCGATAGCGAATTTTGCACAAAGCATGAAGTTGTAGTTTAATTACTACTTGTGTAGATATTCGACACATTATAGTGTTAATTATATATCAGTAAATACTTTAATGAGAACACTTAATTAGTTCAAAATGCACTGCTACGCAGACTGAAGTAAGCCAAGCCTGGTCATAGGAAGATGCAAATCAAGATAAAACCTACTTGCATAATCGACAAACTAAACATTCCAACATCATTACCTACATTGCCACTAACACTTCACAATCATAGACGTTGTTGAAACTTGTTTACATTCATGCAGCACCTATTAAACCGCTGGAATTTATTGCAAAAAAAATATGATTTAATAAGTCTAGATTACGAGATAAACTCAACAGCAATTACTTCGACATTCAATCGAAATGTTTATCACAAACTCGTAAAGATTTTTTTACCAAAAGTCATCAATGTCTTTTTTAAACCTCGACGCAAAAAAGCGGGGAGCTATAAGTTTAACGTACATATGTGCCTGTTAGGATCTGGAAGTTAGGCATCGTAGAGATCAGAAGGGATGGACCGCTTTTTATTTAATACCAGCAGCGCCCTGCAGTTTCACCTGCGTAAGTCCCGATCCCGTGGGAATATCGAGATAAAAAGTAGCCTATGTGTTAATCCAGGTCTCCAGCTATCTACATACCAAGTTTCATCGCAATTGGTTCAGTGGTTTTTACGTGAAGGAGTAACAAACATCCATCCATCCATCCATCTATCCTTACATCCAAACTTTCACATTTATAATATTAGTGGGATTTTTTTGCTTGAATTGTGATTTGGCCGAGAGTGTTCTTAGCTATAATACAAGAAAATCTGTTCAGCCTTTTGATGATTATTAGCTCTTTCAGTATATTTTTGGGCACTGACACTAGACCAACAAGCCCGTAATTGAATAATTAAAAGCTATTTTATGGGTCAATATCGACCTACCACAGTCCACTGTCTTGCATAGGCCTTGAGTTCAACGACTCCCCCAACTGGGTAGGGGACATCCCAGAGAGAACATTAAGACCGAGTCGTAGATATAAGGCCCTACATAATGATGTATACGGGGATTAACACGATCACGAAATAGGTATTCGTCTATCTCACGGACTCGACGACGGAGGGCGTGCACCACTGGGCCAGTGCAACCTGGTCGAAACGTCAGGCAATTCAGAAGCATGTACTTAACACCTATTTCGTGATCGCGTTAATTCCCGTATATAATATATAATTATAGTATGAATGCAAAGTAATTTTTTATTTAAATACGTGGCCAAGTATCAGTGCGTGCGTATTTACAGTAAATGAGTTGACCTCTTTCGTCATTTATCGCCTTTCGTAATTTAAATGCATTTTATTATAATAACATAAAAATATTGATAACACGGTCATTGGGATTCTTGAACGATTTATTGCGAAAGTAAAAATATAAACAGTAGGTGCGTATTGTGTCAACTGCTGTGGGACAAGAATATATTTAGAGATCATTACTTCTGTCTCTTTCTATATTAATCAAGAAACTTGAAATTAGGCAGCTTTTTTTAATACAGGGATAACAAATATATGGTCTAAATTCCCGTCAACACTAAATTTATATAAATAAAAAGGAAATGCTGGTCGTTGGTAAACGTATAACTTTAGAATGTCTGGAGGTATTTGACTTTTTTTCCTTATAGGTGTTGGTACCAGTCCGAACAAGATTTTAGGGTAAAGAAAAATTATAATAGCTGTCGAAAAATTGGGAAACTCGGGGAAAACTTGAACTGCTTGTTCCCATTAAATTATTAAAATTCATTTGATTATAAATTGTGAAATATAATGAATGAAACAAAAACGACTGCGTTAAAAAAATATTTTTTAAAGCAGTCGGGTTTTAGTTTCATTTAATAATTTATGTTGTTGTTGAAGTATTAGAGGGTTCTTACTATAACCGTAATCCGTGTAGGCGAAATCACGGTCAAAAACTAGTTTTGCATAATATCTTATTACTGTAGATTGTACAACACGAAATAGTATGCATATAACGTCTGACGTCAACCGGTTTGTCCCAAAACACAGCAGAGACACCCGACTTGACAAAGAAAGGACACGGTACAATGCGCCGACGCATGATATTTGCGATAAAAAATGGGGATTCTAGTGTAAGGTCAGTCGGTGCCGGTTTGATATCCTGGTGCTGTCAAATCATTTTTTTTTGTTAACTACAAGTTAAGGTTTTATCGATTTGTAGCTATATGAGTACGGATAGCCACAAAATAAATTAAATTAAACATTCTAATTTTCATACTGTCTTGGTTGGTTGTGTATATAAAAGTTCCAGCCAACCAATTTCCTTTTAGTATTTGTTCATTATATATTTGAGACAAAACCCTCCAGCGGAAATCACAAATTTATCGATTTTATCAATTATTTTTAGTTCCGTCGCTATTCTCGCAAACAACAAAAACAATTGACTTTTATTTTTAACCTCTTATTATATTTTTTTTTAATATTTACAAAAAAAAATTATAGGCATCTCATCAAGGTTGTCTGGACGGTTTCCAGTCTGACTTGTAGCAAGTCGGACTGTAATTAAAACCGTAGATGATAGGATGGCGGTAGAAAACCTATTTGTATACATATTATGTCTGTATATTACTAGCTGACCGGCCAGACTTTGTCCTGTCTTAACTATGAATATTGAACAATTGCGCCAACTGTCAAACGACTGACAGTTATTTCAAAAGCGTTAAGGTTACATTAGAAAAGTTAATATGGTAGTTAAGTTTTCTTAAATTTTCTAATTTGCCGCGCATTTTTCTTAATTTTTTCTTACATAAGAACCACCTCCTGATAATAACAAAAACCAAAAAAAATAATTAACGAAATCCGTCAAGCCGTCCACGCGTGATTCCGTGACCAAGGGAAATAGGGATTCATTTTTATATATCTAGAGAACGTGATGTATTTATGTATACGATAAAGTAAATTTATTTATTGTGCAATTGTAATCTATCTCTGTGCCAAATTTCACCCAGATCCGTGCAGCCGTTCTGGAGTGAATAAGTATCAAAAATCCATCACTCCAAACTTTCATATTTATAATAGTAGTAAGAAGAACAACCTTCTTCCTTTTAATAAGAGAAAAGATGGGACCTGCTTGTATTTTCTTGTCTTATTATCCATATTGAACCTGATATTAACGCGATTAAATTTAAAACTACGTATAAGCAACCTTTTTCTTCTCAAACTTCGATATCGCCTAATACTTGGGTTGTGGAGGTCTGATGGCAGTCGCTTCACGTAAAATATCAAAGTTCGACCGTATCGTAGTTAGACTGAAAGCCGACCCCAACTTAGTTGGGAAAAGGCGCGGAGGATGATGTATGAGCAAACTTTTTGAATCAAAAGTGTTTATATCCATAATTTATAAGTGAGAGAGCCCTGCTTCGGTACGGTTCGGCTCTACCGGAGTGATACCACGGCCTCACAGAAAACTGGCCTCATAGTAACGCATTCGTTGTGTTTCGCCGAGTGAGGTTATCAGAGGCCCTGACCCTTCCCACCTTAAAGGTGGTGACTCTTGAGTTGCAGGTGCCCATGCACTTACCATCAGGTGATCCATCTGCTTGTTTGTCACATATCCCATAAACAAATCCTCCACATTTTATTTTTATTTTTGTACTAGGTTTGTTGAAACAGTCCATGTACATCTTCCATGGGAAAGTTATTTTTTAGCGCGTTTTTTTAACCCCCACGTAAAAACGACGGGGCGCTATAAGTTTGACGTCGACGTCTGTGTGTGTGTGTGTCTGTCTGTGGGTTCGTATCTCTCAAACGGATGGACCGATTTCGATGCGGTTTTCTTAATTTGAAAGCCAGTTTCCTTGCGGTGGTTCTTAGCTATGTTTAGTTAATATCGGTCCAGCAGTGTAAAAGTATCAGCTCTTTTCCAAAATAATGTAAGGCATTTTGTAATCGTTGCAGGGATTTTCGAGTCGAGGGTGTTTTAAATTTTAAATTTATAGTTATATTAGAATTCACTTGTAACATAGAAACAGATCTAGGAAGTTAATTATAACCTACTTTTAGTTGTCATATCATAGTTCGGATGACAATACTATAATTTTACATCTTGGAGCTGATCTGATGATGGAGGAGGTTGAGGTTGAGTGGAACTCGTTTTTAGGGTTCCGTACCCAAAGGGTAAAAACGGAACCCTATTACTTAGACTCCACTGTCCGTCTGTCTGTCACCAGGCTGTATCTCATAATCCGTAATAGGTAGACAATTGAAATTTTCACAGAATTGGTATATCTGTTACCGCTATAACAACGAATAATAAAAATTAAAGGTGCTCCCCTACCAGACTTTTTTTTTTGGGCTTATAGTATTAAATCTTGTACGATGGTGCTGAACCCTTCATGCGCGAGTCCGACTCGCACTTGGCCGGTTTTTTAACTTTGTAATTCGGTTCGATATTAAAGTGTTTTTTTTTTATTTTTCTAAGCTATAAATTTCTTATCATTCGGTCTTGAATTCACTTATAACTCTATACTTGTACATTTAATTGATTTGCGTATAATAACTACAGCATGAACCACTTTTAACGAGGGTCTTTATAAATATAAATTAATTTATAGAAAACGAAAAAAAAAAATCAATAACCTGACTGATTAGCGGTATCATATAAGTCTAACAAAATTATTTGTTATTAAATTAAAATTAAGTCTACAAAATGATACACAATAAAATGATTTATTAAAATTAAGTCTAACAAAATGATACGCAATAAAATTATTTATTAAAATTAAAGCATATCATTTGAATACTGATAGTAATAAGGCGTAAGTGTCGTTTCCTATATAAGATGAACTTTAAAGCTACGAGGAAGGAAGCTTAACATATATATAAACATATTTTTAGCATGACATTATAACATCTTCATTAGACGCTAAACTAATCTAAATGTACGCATTTTTAACAAAATTTTGTGAATGAAGGAACTTGAAACTTGGAATATTGTTTTTTTTTTTTAGAAGAAGTTCAGGAAGCTAAACATTTTAAACAGTGTGTTTGAGATAAATAAAAAAAATACCTGATAATAAGTCACATAAAGCTACACGCGTTCGGTACATACTAATATTATAAATGTGAAAGTTTGTAAGGATGCATGGATGTATGGATGTTTGTTGCTCTTTCACGCAAAAACTACAGAACCGATTGCGACGAAACTTGGTATGTAGATAGCTGGACACCTGGATTAACACATAGGCTACTTATTATCCCGATATTCCAACGGCATCGGGACTAACGCAGGTAAAACCGCAGCGGGCAGCTAGTAAAGAATATATGATTTTTGGTCAAATTTCGACCATAGCCCGATCTCTGGTTTAGATTAATTTAGCATCTTCTGTCTTATTACTAAACTTAAAAAAATCGCATTCTCTTCTTTTTCTCATCCTTTAGTTCATAGTCTTTCATTCTCCCTATTTCGTTATCTAGAAGCGTTGTAAACACCAAGAATCCGGCGAAGTGTTTATGTCGAAATCGATCTGACTAAACCCATGCTGCGGCCGGGGGTTCAGGTACAGCCTAGGAAGAACTCCAAGAACATGTCGAAACAGGACATAGTATGCGGGAGCCTTGTCCCCTTCCATGGATAGACCTTACCATCTCCATTGTCTCATACCCTAGCCTACCTACTCCAAAAGTACTTCAATTCAATCAGTATAAATAAAAGAACTTATTTGATGCTTTTTCAAGGTTGTTTATTACCTTTTAGTTCATTAAAACCAAATTTGGTAAGTACATTTGAATTATATTTATTTTTATATCAAAAAAATCTACATCAATTAGGATGTAATAATGTCTCAATTGATCCATTGACCTATTTAGTAAGTACATTTGAATTATATATTTTTATTATATTTTTTTCTACATCAATTAGGATGTAATAATGTCTCAATTGATCCATTGACCTTAATAAACCACAAATATATTGATCTAAAATGATCCTAACCTTCTAATGAAGTGAAGCTCAGTGCATCATTTGAAATGGCAAGCTTGTCACGAAATAGGACTGCAAGTGTGTGAGCGATCGCTCGCTCGTGTGTTAAATCATATCACCTTGTTGAGACAATGACCCACATACCTAGATAGTACTTTCGACTGATAATCTTGCGTTTTGCTGTGATGTTATCTCGAGTTCTTTTTCATTGCGAAATTCCACATGATTGGCCTTTAGAGGCCGTAGTACCGTCATGTAAATGGATGATTAGTTTTGTCTCGATACACGTGTGGTTTAGACATCCTGGTATTCGTTTTTCTGAAACTGAGAGTTCTTCCGGAACCATTCCTTGTTTTTTTTTTGGGTAAGAGCTTTCACTATGTCAGAGGGGAGATAATAATGGATTGAGCTATGTATTATTGATACTTTGTCTCCTGATACTTACTTACTTACTTGAGATTAAATTCCTTAAAATTCTTTACGATATTTGGTGATATCGTGGGTCTCATCTAATGTGATCCTTAATAGCAGTGAGTCGGTAGATAAGGTGCCCTCTTTAAAAAAGCATGATCTAAAAATTAAATAAATCTAATGATCGCCATTACAAAAACCCACGCGTAGTTGAATGTAATGTAAATTTATGTCGCATGAAGAACTTTCATAGGTTTAAGATTTTAAGCAAAGGTGTACCTATAGGTTTTTAAAGTGTCGACAACGCGCATGCGTATAAATAAAAAAAAAATGAAAGTATCAGTATGTAACAAAAGTTATTTTAAATGTTACATTGTCTTAGCAATTTCTTTCTACGATTTTTTTTTATCACGAAGTCTTTCGCCGAGAATTTTTATGTTGCGTAGAACGGGCAACCCTATCGTAGAAGTACCCTACTCCTCTTTAATTCATAAAGAGACGCGTGGATCTGCTCGCGCCGCCATCTCCGAACTGCTTCTCCTAGGGCGACGGGTAACCCTGATCATCGCACCTGCAGACAAGCGCTACTACAGGCTAGAGATCGTGGCAACCTACCACCATCAAACAAGCATGCAGCCCAGGCAAACAGACTGCTTGTTTGATAAACAAGTGGTATAAAAAAACGTACATTCTGACATTAAAGATGTTTTTTTATTACGAACAGGATTATTTACTTAATGCAAATTACTGTGCATCCATCAGGCTTACGATTAAATATAATTAAATTCTATTAATTTTAATTCTTTACAAAATAATTTATAGTTATGGCAGCTATAAATTATTTATGTGATGTCATTCTTTGACATCACATCAATAATTTTGATTATTAGTGATGTTAAAGTAAACATTTTATGATTACTTATAATTGTGATTGTTTTAAGTAACTCCTATAATCTTCTATATTTTTTTAAATAAATAAATCCAATATTTACATTAACATCTGAATCGCAAAGACCATTTACAATGAGCCACTTTATATTTCATATCCATTCTCAAACAGCGCTAGAAACAGACCTACGCATTAGCTTTTGTTCTGGAGCAAAACAGACATTTACATTCGCCACAGTACCTGTCCTAGAAAAATCAGAGCGGGCTTTAAACCTAGACATACTTTCGAAGTGATATGTAATAAAGACGATATTGATCTTATCTATACTAATAACAAAGCTAAATACATCGACATTATTAGACTTTAAACTATTGAGAAATAATGCGTTAAATTTTTAATCCATCGTCCAACAATACCTACTTACTTGTCCCCGGGTCTTACTTGGCGCAAAGGTTGTCCATTGCCGTACAGCGGCCTGTGATATGGGCAGCTTTGCGTAGGGTAGGGATCGGGGTAGACTTTTTTAAATTTGACTATTTTTTGTTCAAAATTGTAATACTAGTATTTACGAAATAAGATAATTATTTCTTGCAATTCTTTTGATTATTACAATTATGTAGGCAAGCTACATAAGGTCTATTTAATTTTTTATGCGTTAGATTGTAAATGGTTGGTATAATTGTAAATAAAGATGTTCACAATCATACGGTGATAGGTATACTTATGTAAGTTTGTACATCGACAATTCTTATGATTGTACTGATAATATAATCTGGATATCATAACATTATTTATTTACTAACAAAAATAAAACCACTATCATTAAAAATATTAATAGTAATACACTCCACTCCACTCCTCTTTTGTACCTATAATCAATTGTTTAAATTTGTCTATCAATATAATCATCAGCGTTGTACTGATAAAATAATCTGGTTATGATAATATTGTTTATTTACTAACAACTGAAAAATCATTATGAAATAAGTGTGATATCTGTCACGGTTACTGTAAAAGTCAAATTAAGTTATAAGTGTCAAAAGTAAACCGTGCTTTGTATATCTATTGTATTCGATTAGCACAGATGTAGTCGAAACTATCGCTGAAACAGTTATTTTACGGTTCATCGTCATAGTAATTTATCTATAATATGTATGTATTTAGAAATATATAAGTATGTTTATCAGCAGTCTGGTTACCATAGTACAGGCTCTGCCTAGTTTGGGATCAGACGGCCGTGTGTGAGATGTGTGGAGTTATTATTATTATTATTATAGTCTCAGGTCCCAAGACCATTGTTGAACCTAAAAGGTTTAAGAAGCGGTTTTTCGGGATTATTGTTCAATAATGATTTTTTATTATCAACATAGTATTAATTAAGAGTTAACATCGCGTTTAATACTTGCATTGATCTTGGATATGTTGACAAGCATTTTCATCACGATAATCTAGTGCCATCGTAAATGATTGATAGGTTTCAACAGTTTTCTTTTTGGTTCCTTAACCTTCCTTAATAACATGAACAATAAAAACGGAACTCTTATTGGATCTCTGTATTATTCGTGTTTCTATCTGTCTGTCAAAAATCTCTTACTTAGTGTAAAATAAAGAAATGAAAAAATGTAAAAAAAAATAATTTAAGTAATGGAGTGTATTAAAAATATTAAGTTAAAAATAGGCAGCCGCCAGAATACATAGACGAGAAGTGGAAGCTGGCGCGACGGGGCTGCCAATTTACTAAAACATTTTAGGTGTGTAATTCGGGGCTTAATCGCGATAATATTTAAAAGGTACAATACCTGTTGGTTACCCGGCGTTTCGATCGAATTGCACCGATCGTGGTCACGAGTGGACTCTAAACTAAAAAATTATGAAAATTTCCAGTGGCAAAAATAAGTTTTATATTATATTCATTAAATTTAGAGTAACTTACAATAACTTATATTTAAATGTTCGATACTTATTTCTAACATAGTAACGCTGTCAAATTTAAATTGAAGCTAAAAGTAAATCAAAAGTGATTATACAAACACATTTTTAAAGGTCATAAAAAATCACTGAGCCTATTTATTTACCCAACCACATACTACGTAAAACCACATACTGAAAATTAAATGAAATGTTCCTTAACAAAAATAGCAACAAGACCTTTCGTGGTAAAACCAGTAGGGTGGTTAGCCACATAGTAAACAATTTACCTCGCGACATTTACCCAGACGGCCTCAGAAGCGGTTATTTCTCTAATTGACTTTCTGAAGATCAAGGCCAGCTTTGATGCGGTGCAGCCTTGGAACGTTCCGGGTGGAACAACCGCAGTCAGGATTGAGCAGCTCCATAAAGATTGAAGCAATTATGCTATGTGGAAAGGTCTGAACATCGTAATTGTTGAAATCGAAAGTTGGATACAGGATCCTGATAACCTTACGTGCCCTTTATCGGAGATATAGTATTTTTAAGAAATATAAAATGTCATGACTGATATCACTAACTTTGATGAGCTGATTCTAACCTTTCGTTTTAGGAGGGGGGAGGATGGAATAACATTTATAGCGTTCAGTATCTGACAGTGCGGTGAGAGGTCGCCAGAAGTCTTTTTACAGAGGAATGGACCATAAAGTGAGCCGTATACTTGGTTCCTAAATTAAGGGGAGGTCTTATTCTGCTAGGTGTGCAGCAGCAAAATTTGTTGATGAGTTACAGAAACGAATAGTAGATGGGCAAGTTTGCACGGTGATCGGTCAAATGGTGTTCGAAGTTTACGGTTTTAGCTTATACAACAAACAAATAATCGTCGACTGTGATTCCTAGACGGCGTAAATATTGCCAACGGAGTGAATTCTTTCTTCCTAGCTTCTAACTAGTGGAACTCCTGTTTGTCTGGGGACCAGAGTGAGTACTAAAGGATATTGCTTTTACGGATGAATTGGGGAGTGGAAGCCTTCAAGAAAATCTTGCCTATCTCAAAGGCCGGCAACGCACTTGTGTATCTTGAGTTGCAGGTGTCCATGGGCGACGGTAGTCAATTACCATCAGGTGATCCGTCTGCTCGATTGCCCCCTATAATATAAAAAACACAATATCTCTAGAAGGTCAGGGTAGCATTCCTGTCACTCGAACTGGCTGTTCCGAGTTCTCTAACAAAACTACGTGATGGTACAACCTACTTATTTTGTTAGTCTACGTTTTGTTATTTGGCTGAATAAGTATATCATTTTACTTAGTATAAATTAATTAGATTAGTGAGTGGATTTGTTCACACGGTGATAAAACTAACTAACTCATACATCTATGAATAATTAGTTATTTATTTAATATTTATATGTTTTATTGACGGACTTCCATAGGTACTGTGATATATTTTCTGTGTTGCCAATTCTCTACAAATATTGATGAATTTTCTACGCATCAAAAACAATATACTGAACAGATAAACAGACAGCAGAAAAACGTGTCAATAAAAAGGGATTGAGATAATTTTGTTTACATGGTTTTTATTTATTATTATAATACATTTTATAGAAATACTTCGTGAAAAGTAAGCACAAAAGTAAGGAATATGAAATGTGTATTTTAATAATAATTAGATAGAATTGCATTTTCTTTATACCTACCCAAAGAGATTTAGGTGTTAATAACATTCGAAACGCGAAACCTCGAAAATGTCTTAATATCGGACATAATTCCTATTAGCTATTGTAAAAAATGGAACCCAATAATACAGAATCCTGCCGCTTCACGGCTGTACTTTTTTTTTAAAAGAACACATATTCCTAACATTTAAACAAAGGACACAAAGAACACCCAGACTCGGGACACCTATTTGTGGATCACACAAAGTTTTGTCAGGTGGTGGATTTGAACATTAACCCACGACACTCGGTGCGGCGGAGTAGCGAGGTGACCACTTAAACCATTGCGCCATCCGTGCAGTCAGTGGTTGTCAGCTATATTTTTTTCTCTGTGTACATATAACACCTTGTAAAATAAAATACAGAAACTAATATCATATATTGTTAGGGGCTCCGATTGCCTGGCTGTTGCCTTTTAATATACTACCAATGTTTTCCTCCTTTAATTACCAAAGTGCCCGATTGAAGACGATAGGGTTGTCCCCCCGTGAGTATACAAATATCGGTGCGTTATTTTTGAAGTGAAAACTTCTTTAGGCACATTTGTGCACTTTTACTATGGGGAATAAGCACTGAAGTCGTGACCGTCACGCTAATAATACATAGGTATATAGATCCACTAGAGGGCGCTAATCTAAACATTGAGTTCTGTCAGCTTCTTATTAATTAATGTGACAAACCTGCTTTTCACATTCAAGTTTTCACTTCTGTCGGCAGTCTTATGACTACGTATTTTTTTATTGGTTGACTGATACCATTAAAATTTAAAAATTCTAAAATTGAGCTTAGTTTAAAAAATCCGAAAACATATTTTATAATAATTAACAACAAAAATTCAATAACTTAAACTATCAATATTTTAAAAAGTTGAACTTATTACGTTTACTTAATAATTCCTCTTTAAAAGAGCTCAAAACAGAATATTATTCTAAGATGCTACTGTATACTACATAATATTATATCCGTTAGGTCTGTCAGGTGCAAGTAACTGTACATGAATGGAAGATTCTTCTGATCGATTAATTTTTGCCGCCCGGGCCCGTGATGTATTTTTAGACAGGTTAGATTTACGCTTGCGAGACATTCTGAAGAAGAACGTAGAAAAAAAAACTAAAGAAAGAGTAAGAAGAAAGAAAGAAATTAAATAAATGTTAACACCTAACCTCAAAAATATAAACATTAACTGTTGCTTAAATGTTACAGAAAAATGTAAACATTAACTATTGCTGAAATTGGACTGAAAAATATAAACATATAAAGAAACAATAGGATTAAAACTTATTATATTTTTTTTGTTATTTAAATTGATTTTGTTTATGAAGCTCTCATTTATTATTTTTAAAAGTGCATCCGAAACAGCTGATGCTATACTTAATTGAATAGTGAGCTGACTGCCGATATTTACTTATTGGAACTTCGTTTCACCTTAATTTTTTACACTTATACCTACATAGTTTAATGTTAAGTGTCAAAGGGATCTCCATAGTAACCTAAATTTTCTAATAAATAACGAAATGGTAGCGTACCTCAAATAATGACTTTTATAGGTAATTTTTTTATACCTTGGGCGACATTATTGTAATTTTCGTAGGAATACCTAAAAAAAAATACAGCCTATATTACTCGCTGATAATGTAGCTTTCTATTGGTGAAAGAATTTTTAAAATTGGTTTAGTGGTTTAGGCGTGAAAGCGTAACAAACAAACAAACAAACTTACTTTCGCATTTATAATATTAGTTAGGATTAGGATAGTTACGATCGCATTGACGTCATTGTTTGAAATTCTTTAAACTCTTATCTATACATATTACTTGCTCATTACCTAGACACGTGTCAAATACATTTCTAGATACGATTAAAACTGAGAACACGTGTCGGTTATCTTGATCCCAAAATCATGTAATTATTTAAATATCACTCAAATGTACAACATACATATAAAAATGATGTGAGTATGTTTGTTTTACGTATGTATGTGTTTGTCAACGTGTGTGTCATGATAACAGAGCAGTGAAATATGAATGTGATTGTGTGTGTTATTGTGTGTGTGCGTTTTACGATATGTTCGCTCTGAATACGATAAGGTCAAGGCCAGAATTGGTCTTTCATTACCTGGTGAACAAAAATTAAATGAGATTTTTGTTCGTAATTTTTGCGTCTATACTGTTTTTGTTTTGTAATGACTTTCATTTTTTTTTGATAAAGTAATTAATTATTGTATTTTTAAATATAATACATTTGCTAATTATAATATCGCCTCCCGGCAAAAAAGTGTCATATCACATGTTAGGTACGTTTTAACATTTTTATAGCATGTTGCATTTGGTCAGCTGTAAAATCATTGTTATTAGCTCCCTTTTCACTGAGCTGTTTTGTTCAATTCACAGGCATAAAAGTCGTGTTTTCTCGAAATGGCTGGTTTTGTATTATGACACTTTTTTTGCCGGGAGGCGATATGGTTATTAAAACTGTATTCTATTAAATTATTCCCTAATTGGGTAGTTGCTGATAATAAACTATAATATAGTATCATACTATAAACTTAATGGATTATCGACACTCCTAGTGACTAACCGTCATTATTAATAATATTAAAATGTCCTTACATCAAAGATATATCCTATGTTTTAAATGTCAATATTTAATGTATACTTCGAATGATATTTAAACTATTGACAAATAATATCATTGTCAGAATGCTTTTTTTTTTAATATGAACTGTAACTATGGTAGTTCAACAACATATTCCAACAGCTTGTTCGAGTTACAGGTACGTGACCCTGGCTTGGTTACACCCTCCAATCCATCCGTATAAGCAACTGCCCTTCCCTTCCCTAAATTTTCCAAGTTCTCGGTTGACGCACTATAGGCAAAATGTCAGTGTTTTATACACCTCTGACTACCCTCTGGGGATATAGGAGTGAGTCTATGTATGTATGTAAGTTTTATTTAACACATTTTTTATACACATCGTGGGAGAGCCATGCTTCGGCACGTATGGGCCGACTCGACCGGAGTTATACCACGACCTCACAAAAAACCGGCAGTGGAGCAATGCTTGCATTGCTTTTCGCCGAGTGAGTGAGGTTACCGGAGACCCTAACCCTTTCTCTCCCCTCCCCTCCCCCTCTTCCACCCTTCTATTACTCCCACCTTAAAGGCTGGCAACGCACTTGTGACTCTTGAGTTGCAGGTGCCCATGGGAGGCGGTAGTCATTTACCATCAGGTGACCCGTCTGCTGGTTTGCCGCCTACACCAAAGAAAAAAAAAATGTAATAACATATCCGATTCGAGATTGCTTAGGAAGTTAAGTTTTCAGAACTTTCCTGGTAGTTAAGTTTCATACACACTTGCGTTCATCTTACCTTATACAAATGTGGCATAGGTTATTGCACACCGAATGTTAATTGCAGATAGCCAAGATTATGAATATAATTATAAAAACAAAAATATATGAAACGAAGTATTATTTTATTATAGAATATAACGTGCGTCGTACACAAAAGAAAGACGTCACAAATATGTAAGGCTCTGGTACATTAATTTTTAAATAGACACCTTTTCTGAACAGTCCAAATTTCCATCATATTTTATCTTCAACTTCATTATTCTGACGCCGTAGTATATTAAATTTACTTTAAATTTAAATTAATGTGACTTTCCTTCTACCTCTTAATATTATAACTTAATAAAATGTAAGTTGTACAAAACGACTTTATATTCAGGTCTAGGCATCAATGACGTCGCTACGTATCCTCTACGCGTCCCGCCTACGCCGCCGCCGTAGCGAGGGTCCCTAATACACCACCTACGCAAAACGTAGACCTCTCTACGTTTGTTTGTATCTCTATGACGCAAGAGATGTTCCAGTAATGTAAATAAAAGTTATCTGTATATAATGGAGAACATATCGATACAAAAGTCGAACCTCTCAAAAGCAATCAAACCGAGAGTAAGGTCAATCTTGCACCAAATAGCTCTTTGTTTAAATTTAATTATCACAAAACATGTTATGTGTAAAACGACAACATAAACCGCGCCGCGCGTATTCTGGACGCATGAATATGTTTAACCAAATGGCTAGGTGTCATGTCATTAGTGAACGAGAAAACAGTACCTATTGTTGATGTGTGCGTGTGAGCGGGAGGACAAGTGTAGCAACAAGTGGCGGACGCGAGGCGGGGGAGCGCGTTATCGTGTCTGTGACGTCAGGACCCTTTCACTGTCCGAAGTTGCGTACTGGCGGCACCGACTTCAGTCCGCGCGGCTCGGTCACAGCGGGAGCTCGTCTCGCGCTTAGTGTTCCTAAACTACTCCGACTCACGCGTCACTCGTTTATCAACGTAAAATATATCGAAGCCAACATTTGTCTGAACAAATACATACGTAAACGGCCCGATCGGTCTTCCGTGTGTTATACCTCCTGTTCGGCTTCTAATCCACTGACTTGATCTATCAAAGGAATCTAAGATGGGCGTCATAAAAGTGACTCCGGACACCGCGTCTCTAATCTCCGTCTGCGAAATGCTCGACGACATGAAGGTAAGTGTTACGAGGGAAAATCATGTGATGTCCAAAAGTACCGTGTCTATGGCGACTGTCCAACCGGCCAGTTCCGTATTAGTGAAAAAAAAAATTGTGTGTAACAGTGCATGGGTGCGGTTGTTTGTCTCGCAATTATAAATTAGTGATGGTAGTTCGTAATTTGAAATGTTCTAAACTTTTACACGATGGTATTCGGCGCGGTGCACACGACGTTCTTTATTCAAATCATGCGTTTTCCTACCAGCGCGGGCGCAGGCGCAGCGACGGTGAAAACTAGGTGCTGCCGTTGAGCGGTCAACGGAAGCGGTTGCCCTTATCAGTTGTTTGTGACATGATTGCTATAACTAGAGTTCGCTACGTGAGAACATTCAAACAATCAACGTACCATAAAGTACTATTGGAATTATTTTACGTAAAATTGGAAAATGTCGACAAAAACTTACAATATGACTGACAGCTCCGATTTTTTTTGTAGCACCCACCTTCTGAGATAAGAAAAAGCACTTATACTAGCTGTTGCCCGCGACATTGTCCGCGTGGAAATTTTAGTCAAATTTATTCCACGGAAACAGTATATTTTTCCGGGATAAAAAGTAGCCTATGTGCTATTCCAGACTATAATCTATCTTTGTGCCAAATTTTATCCGTTTTTACGTTCAGCTATCACATAAGCTAAGCTGCTACTACCTATCGACCGAAAGAGAATCGCTAGAAAAGATATTGTTATTGTACATTGATTTAAGAAGTGTAAACCAACTGGGTTTACACTTATTCCATCGAGAATTAATCATTTAAAGTAAGATTTAATTTCGTTGATTTAATAACGTACCATCTTGATTCCGTCAATTTAAAAAAAGCTTACAATTTTATTTCGGAATGTAGAATGTTGTATTTTTGATGTCTGTTTATATTTGTTGGTCAATTTATTAAATAATATTTGTTTCATAGCATTCTTTTTGAAAAGTGTCATGATGATTCCTTTGAAGAAATAATAAAATGGTCTTTTTGTTTAGTAAAATAAATAAAGACATTGTTTCGACTTCGAAAGTGCACTGACGACGTCTTAAACTTGATGACAGTGGAATTTTTTGGATAGTTAAGTCGACAGCATTAATAGATCAACCATATAACTGCATAATTGATCGCATTCATGATATTCCCCACGTAGTTATTTCAATGATTCACAGCAATAAACTATTTGAGCTGGTCTCACTCAGATCTGTCTATACGGAACGAAGTATGGCGACGCGCCGCGTTATGACGCAATATCTTTGAAATTGTTTTGATTATGTTAACGTGTAGCTGAGCCTTGTGCCCGCTGATAATATAATCTCGTGATCTGTGAAGTTTATAAACTGTTGTTTGTTGGATTCTGGGCTGATTTTTACTCATCAAATGTATATCCCATGTCAAAGAAGTGTTAAGATTTAAGGGCTATAAATCGATGCGTAATATTATTATACACTAGCCGTTCCCGCAGTATCACCTCTGTTTATGAGCTAAGAACCAGTTTCAATAAAAACAAAAACGTATGACATATTTGTTTAATAAAGAATGCTAGCACCGTGATCACACATTACTAGTTATTCTTGTGGTTGTGTTATGAGTGGGTTCACGTCAGTGACTGAGTGGAGTCACTGAGTGGGGTTCGCAACCACAGCAACTACAACTCCTAGTAGTGACTCCTAGTCAGTACGCTACCGCCGCTTTTATGACAACCAATTTGTAATACAAATTGAAAACAAAATCAAAGTTTTGTCGGTAGTTCTAAATTTAAAAAGTATTAATATAACCAGTACTTGTAAATCTTACATAGAATTCTGTGTACGCATTTTTAATAAAATTTCACGGAATAGATGAGCGTAATATTTGAAATACTTAACGTTTATACAACATATTGAAGAAGTGCAGGAAGCTAAAATTTTTAAACAATGTGTGAAAAGCTTTATGTAAGCTACACGAGTCCAGTATATGTTGACCTCTCCTGGTACAGAAAGTCTATACAATAACAGTTCAAGTTATACTCGCTAATGAATTGAACCAAAAAAATTTAAATTCGTTTCCGAAATTCGACCACCAGGCTGTCTCTCTGTTAGTAGTAGCATGAGTAGTAATTAAGTAATAAAACCATAATTTTTAGTTTAAACATTTTTGAGCTAAATAATCGTTAATTAGAAGATTGTGTTTAACATACCTAGTAACAGTATTACAATATGCGCCGGCGCAGGAATCCAAATCTATGTAGTTGCGTGCACGAAACATTGCGCGGTACAATGAGCACGAGCAACTCGCGTGAGGGATTCCTTGCGCATGCGCATATATTTAAAAAAAATAATACTTAATAATAGATTAACAGTCAAATTCATGGTCAATATAAACATCAAACTTTATTTAATCCTTTGTGTTCAAATATAATAAAAATATTATTTCCATAAAGTATCATTTAATTATCGAGAGCGTCATAAAAGTGGTCTGACGGAAACTCAGTGTCCTGAACTAGGCCGTTTGTCTCGCCACTTGGCCAACCGTGACCAAGATAGGTGCAATTGGGTCGAAACGTAGGTTAACCAAAAGTATCGTACTTTTAAATATTATCGCGATTAAGTCCCGATTTACACATACATGAATAAATAAAAAGAAGTATTATCTAAATTCAATACTTTTAATAAGAGTTTGTGTGTAAAAAAGCAAAAATAGGCAAAAATTTTGCTTCATATTAAATTTAATCTTTATTATTCAAGATTGGAAAATCGTTTCTAATTCACGCGTTGAACCTAATAAGCATAAAAATGCTGTTTCGATGTTTTCTACATTAGGAGTTCCAATATACACAACTAGCCAGGAACTCTCACTTATATAAATGTACTTTCAAAATGGGTAACCTACCTACCTATCGATAACAGGAGTCTTGCGATTAGAAATCAGAACGCTTTTAACTCTAGTTTTCCTTGCATTGAATGCTAATTTATGACATTTTAATTATTACTGGCTCACACTTTAATTTATGTATCTATCTACATATTTAATGGATATGGCTATTATAATATGTATAATCTGCGAAGTTTTTATAAATTATTATAAATTTTGTAAGCTGTTGTATCTTCAAACGATTTTATCAAAATTATATCTACGTAAAAACCCACATCGCGTCTTGATGTGCCACACAATTTCAAATATTACTCAATTATAAATCTTTTTGTATTCAATCATGATCTATTTTCCAATGCGACTTAAATAGATTTATATTAATCCTATTTTCTCTTTGTTTCATAATTACTTAAACTTCTGTACTTGTTCACTTAGCCAAAGAAAGAGCGTCTTTACTGGGCCACTCTTTAGATCCATAATAGCTAACTAATTGAAATTTTCCGAGAATATGAGAGCAAATGGTAAATATTTTAAGTTGGGAACACCTTGTCAATTTAGGCTTAGCTTAGATTTATAATTCTGCCATAAACACTTTCTTTTTGTTTATTAAATGATGTAGATCTGAACACAAAACTCGACATCACCTTTATGAGTGCTAATTCTAAAAAAACCGGTGGGAACTGTGTCATTTAATCATTTCGACATTAAATTATTATTGTTTAATTTGTTAAATCTGTTTGATACATGTATGTTTTGATTCTGTACCTACCTTTCTTGCCTTCTCTCTCCGCCAAACATTTGGAATTTTACCTTACAGAAGCTAGAATTATGTCGATACATGCGAGATAATTATGTATGTAATAATAACAACAGGTTTTAGTTGTAGGGGAGTTCTTATAACATTCGTTTAAATGTATTAAAAGTATAATATTTATAAAGTACGATATGTTTTTGTTTACCCGACATTTCGACCGAATTACACCAATCGTGGTCACGGGTGGACGGAACTTTTAGAACGCATTTGGTTACAGCTACTATATTTAGAAAACGAAGAAAATTATCTCGATCATCAATCTCGTTATTTTGTCTATATTAAGGGGTAAGCAGAGTTATATTAACACACAAATATCGCCAGGTATATTATTGGTCGTACGTAAAAAGGGGCGTATTGACGTCTAACCAACCATGTTTTCAGATTAAATTAAAACAACAATTATGTACATTAGATAAACACTAAACAGTTCACTTCTAAATTGTAAACATCAAGATAAGATGAATTAAAAAAAAAGAGTTTACAGGTCAATGTTGTTGCTGTAGTTCCTTAACTGGTCTTAAATCTCGTCTCATTATGTATTATAGGGTCTTTAGTGTTTCGCACCGTGAGCGGTTCGAACCGCGGTATGAATAACGCGTGGTGCGAAACCACTAAAGACCCGTATTATAGGGAGCTGGAGTCAACACAGAACTGTCATCTATTTGACATATATTGTCACCAGATCTGTCAGTTAGCTAGTACGACACGCACTTGGCTGGTCGCCTTTTACCTTTTTAAATTTGCTAACTTTAAAAAATATTCAACATTAATATGGGACAATTGTTATAACTATTAATTATTAATTTTTAAAAGCAAATGCTTTTATTTAAGTCTGGTGTTCTTCGTCACAGTTTAACGTGCGGTCGGTCAGACGTCGATTTTGTACTGTGTAAAGTACAAATCCGTCATTCTTGTAGAATAATAGACTTCAAATTATGTAAATCTAATCAAAATTAAAAACTGTTCTTAATAATAAAGCCTCATCTTTTTTTTAATTTGTTAAAAAGCTGCCTTGACTAGCATCCTTTTATCGCGGCTTCAAGATGTTCGGCATCTTCTTAGGTAAAACACTATAGGTTTGTGTAAAAATCAATGATAAGAATGAGCTCAAAAATGCTAAGAAATGCAACTCGAATACGTTCTCCTACGTGGGCGATATTTCAATGGCACGATACGATGAGTTTCAACAATTTTAAAACAATGTTAGTGTTGCAACAAAGCATTTTGTATATGTATTATTTTCATAATAATTTTATTGTTATCTAGATTGTTATATTAAGTTGCTATGTTTCTTCATTGTAGTAACACTGGTCTTGGCTCAATGTGGGAGATTCTTCTTGAAAATCTTTGTGAATAAGAGATAGAAATTTTCTTGTATACGCTACAACAGAAAAGATAAATTAATAGTTAACATTCTAATACTTCAGCAATGTATTTCAGTATCTAGTAAAATGTTTATTATTATATATTATTATTTCTGATCAAAGGAAGTAAATGATTTTGATTTAAAAACCTTGAATATTTATTTATTCTGACGTTAAACTTACACAAATTTATTGCTGAGGTTTTTTGAAATATGAAATTCAATACTAAATCAAATAGAGTTACGTACCATTAAAAACATATCACCATTAGTAGGAGCTTTATTACTTACGTGGGAGAGCCATACTTCGGCACGTATGGGCCGGCTCGACTCCGCTCGATACCACGGCCTCACAGAAAACCGGCCGTGAAACAATGCTTGCATTGCTATTCGCCGCGTAAGTGAGGTAACCGGAGGACCTAACCCTGCCCTCTCCCCTATTCCCGTCTTTCCCCTCTCCCCCTTCTCCTCCCCTCTAATCCCCCTCTCTCGTCTTCCCGCTCTTCCCCTATTCCCACCTTAAAGGGCGGCAACGCACTTGTGGCTTGAGTTACAGGTGCCCCTGGGCGGCGGTAGTCATTTACCATCAGGTGAACCGTCTGCTCGTTTGGCCCCTATAACATAAAAAAAAAATTGTACTCGTACTTAATAGTTTTAATTTTATTTACCACTAGCCGTTCCCTGCTGTTTCGCCTGCATTTTTGGTCACTTCTGTACTCCTAAAGATCGTAGCGTGATGTTACATACCCTATACTATTCCTCATGAATCTGGCTATCTTATACAAAAAGATTTTTTCAAATATAGTTCCAGAGGTTAGCGCGTTTAAACAAACAAACGAATAACTCTTCAGCTTTATTGTATTAGTATAGATTCTAAATGACACCTGCTAGTCAAGAGTCACAAGTGCGTTGCCAGCCTTTAAAGTGGGAGTAGGGGAAGGAGGGGAGAGGGAAGGGTTAGGGCCTCACTCACTCGGTGAAAAGCCAAACCAAATGTTAACGGGTTTTGCTGTAGCCAATTTTGGCGACAGATACTGTTCCACTATTTCAGCTTAACACCATCTCACTCTGCTAACTCTGGAAGGTAATAGACAAATTACGAGTTCTTCAAATTTGACACTAAATACAGACTATTCAACGTATTATTTGAAAATCATGTAATGTCAGCAGTGATTGGTATAAAAATGTATGCTCACACCCTTTTTTTATGGGTGTAACTATTGTGCTTTTTTTCCATAAACCTGTTGTTATTGTACTTTGATAAACCATATTTTTTTAACAATTTTCTCACCAATTTTTTTTTAATTTTAACGAATATAAAGAATGTCGTGCCGCGGCACTTATCAGTCTACGAGTATATCCATTGACCGGCTATCGGACCGAAGATGCATATACATATATAATAAGTGAGTATCGTGCAATCATAGCAATAAGTATTACACACAAAGATAAGACAAAATATCAAAGATTGCTTATCTAAAATTCTGCACGTATTTAACATTCGCGAAACTTCTAACCTCACTGCACAAGCGACGCAGTAAATAATCTTTCACGTTTCGTATCCATACTATACTTGACATACCTATTTGAATGCATTTACTTCATATAAAACTATTTAAATTGTTTATAACAATATCTGGTAAAGTATAAAACGTTGACCTTCAAATAAATTTCGAGTTTTAAATTGTTTCCATCCTGTTTAGATGGAAGGCAGATGAAATATTTGAATTGAAAATAGATACATTGATGGTATGTATGTATTTTCAATTCAAATATTTATATATTCTAAATCCCCAAAGGGCTACCCCACATTTTGACAATAATAGTTTGGTCCCATTTACGTCTTAGGAAGCCTATTGCCGTCAACAAGGGGAATTGGGAATTTGGGAATTATAGATGGGAAAATGTATATAAAATATGCAACTTTTCACATTATTTTCAACAATGCCATGATTGTGACACATGCTTCAGAATGTGGTGCACATTAGAGAATGTTCTATCTATCCTAGCTAGATGTTTGATTCTTTGTTCGTGATATAAATACGATTCTAAATTGTTACTTTATGATTCCATCATTCTATTATACAAATATGACCCATCACTTTATATTCCGGTCGCCATATTTAAAGACTATTAATATTGGAACGTGTTACAATTATATAGATCGCTCACAGCGCCCGAGACCCGCCTCACGCGTGGTTGCGTCCGATCGTGATCACAGCATCCTTGGTGTTTTAACGGCTAAAGCAGATACAGTACATTGACGAGAAAGTATGTTACATATGTTTGTGTGTTTTTCTTCACTAGTCAATATTTATTAATGAATTATTCCTCGTAGATACACTTTCTTTGTAGACACACTTTTTGAGAATTAATGAGGGATTGTAAAAGAAATAAACGAAACTTTAAAAATAAAACATTAAAATAATAAAAATATCAATTAACAAAATTAACTATTTATTATTTTGGCAACCGCTTACCAGAACCGCTGACATAAAAATTTCTCAAATCATGACAAGATGATTGATTTCTTTTTAATGACTCTTAACTAGTAATATAAATAGCTATTTCAATAATATTATGTTAATGTATAAGGTTGTCTTAACATTCTATAATAATATAAGTTACTACAGAACACTTTATACTATACTGCGTGGCATGGGCACCATATTTACAACTTTATTACATAGAAACTGGTAACATTAACTAGAGAAGTGCCTACTTAGATTAACTAGTGATGTCGTAAATTAAAATTACTTAGATAGGTACGTACTGCTTTTTTATAATATAATATGTAACCTAACACAGACGCAGGATCACCATATATCTAATATTGCTATAAGAAACTCTTCGGAAGGATAGAAGCTAGTTTACAAGCGAAACCGCCTTCGGAAGCTAGTTATCTACATTGCTCGCCGTAGCGGATGCATGCAGTATTTGGGTCGCGCGTTTTGTAATAACTCAATGTCGTCGCCAGCGTTTATCGTGGCCTCGTGTACGTTGTGCCTTCATTCCGTACTCGAACGCTTATTTGAATTTAGATTTAGAATAGAATTATCTTTATTGTACACCAACAACATATTGCTTAAAATAAAGTGGATAATAAATTTGTACAATGGGCGGCCTTATCTATTTATTACTTTTTATGACATTATTTTGAAAAGAGTTATGTTTCAATTCTTATTTTTGTAATAAGGATCAGTTTCCTTTAGCACAATTTAGGTTTAAAGAGCATGTTTTATGTCAGATAGATAAAGTTATAGTTACGTGTAGTAAATATACCTGTGTATAAAAAAAGAGGCCTAATATTTTTTTTTAAATTTTATGTTCAGTTTTAATGGTGTTTATTAAATATTTAACAATGCTTTCAGCTCTTTAATATAAAAGGTACCTTTTAAATGATGAAACAGTTCAAATTCCAACGCTACAGATTACCCCACGCACAAAATCCCAAAAAACTGTACAACAAAAAATGTAAAAAATCGTGTACATTATGTGTACATAAAATTTTGTAAAGAAAAATGTTTTTCGTATTCTAAAACAATAATACGTCATCAATAACACATGTATTGAAAGTATTAACAATTACATACGTACATATCAATGTGTAACTTGTGTACGTAGGTACATATTTTGCGAGTGTTGAACATTAAATAGAGACACGTAAATGGTTGTGTACCTAGACGATCGTATACAAGCAATTTTTACTTTGTCATCATTATTCAGTAGCATTTTATGTTAATATGTCTGAGTATTGAATCTATAAACGTGTATACATTGTCTGTGTGTAATTTGGTAGGTAAATTATTATCGTTGTTTCAAAGAAATGAAATGAATAGTTCCTCATTAATACAATTTAATGTAATTTTCTTTTCAACTTATTTTAAATAATTATTAATATTATGAGTAATTCTAAAATAGGTAGTAAGTATTTTCATTTGTTTTGTAATGCACTTGTATTCATATGTATTTTGACCTGTAAGTGACCCTTACCAATAAATGACTATTATGGCTATTATTATTATGAATTATAAATATTTTTAGTAACCATGGAAGTAAGAGGTTACCGGTGATTATTAATAACTAGCATCTACCACGGCTTCGTTCATGTTTAAGTTTTTTTTTATCTCCGGTAGTTTTTTTATGTCCTTTTCGGTACCCTTAGCAACGTGTATGCAAAGTTTCATGACCATCGATTGAGCAGTTAGGCGTAAAAGCATAACAAACAGACAAACTCACTTTCGCATTTATAATAGTAGCTGCTGCCTTTTGTTGAAATTTATCTCACGGGAACCATACTTAGCTTATCTGTTATTCAAGACTATAATCTATCTCTGTGCTAAATTTCATCATGCTCCGTTCAGCTGTTTTTGCGTAAAAGAGTAACAAACACCTATCCATTCATCTATCCATCCTCACAAACTTTCGTAGTTATAAGATTAGTTAGGACGAATTCTGTCGACCCTACTCATCCGTAGACAGCTGTTGCCCTAATCGGAGTGCTCTATATCTAAGTTTACAGGGGGTAGGACCACCTGCTAACTTAGATCTTTAAATGATATTATGCTCAGAAATAGATGTAGATCTAAATTATCTTTTATAAGATAAATGTAATATTGACGTTATGTAAAATAGGTTGTATCTTATCTAGCTGAGGATGCCGAGATAACATGCATACAGATACTTACATATTCACGCCATAGTGACGATATTTGACAACGTGATGTATTAGAGATAGCTCAGTAAGTAGGTACACAACCTTGAACATTTCGCACGGTGTCACGGTCACCGGATACAGTAAGGGCGTGGGCTGCAGGGCCATGATTGGCGTACTATTTATTCGTAGTTCTCTGATAACAAGCTACTATTATAGATAAACATTTCATTTACGCGCATTTAATTACTAATACCCGGTTCCTATAATCCAGAAACGATTCGTTTTGCTTACGGACGGTAATATTTCGTTGAATTCAACAAAATTTTACCGTCCGTAAGTAACAGCCAGTGCTAGTACCAGGTATGCGACCCTTATCTGCTTCAGCTTTTACTTACCTATATCCCTTTTCGTCCCTTGCCTTCATCTCCTACCTAGATACCTTTGCCTTTCAATATGCTCCCAATTTTCTCATTTTTAATTCCCAAGTGCCCGCCCGGTTGACGGCAACACACTTACCCCCTGTTACTACTTCTTCAGGGGAAGCAGGCTGTAGAAGACCGCCGTAACACCAGGCTTATGACAGTTGTCATACGTCACATCATACGGTGTTCTAAACGTGTTTACTATCACGACTCCCATACAACATAATTAGGATGTATGTTGCCCTAGCTGCGCCCCGCGGTTTCACCCGCGTAAGTCCCGGAGCCGTGAGAATATCGGGATAAAAAGTAGCCTATGTGTTAATCCAGGTATCCAGCTATCTACATACCAAGTTTCATCGCAATCGGTTCACTAGTTTTTGTGTGAAAGAGTAAGAAACATCCTTACATCCTCACAAACTTTTACGTTTAAAATATTATTTCTCAAATATTCAACAGTTAAATTACACATACGAGACAACCGTCACTTTCATGTTCTATGACTAGATAGGTAAAAAACAGCTAAGAACGAGTACAGTCAACTGATATCACATACCTACCTAGTACCTATTAAGTGCTGTACAGACTTTTAAGTGTTTAAACACAAAATGCACATACTTGGGGCTGATATATATGCAACTGGGCCGAATGTATAGTTACAAAATACATATTTCATGACAGTTCGAGGCGAACATACATAAGACATGTCATAATTAGACACCAACCTAATACTAGACTGTTTAAAATCAAGAATTGTATCTTTATACATATCTTTGGCATAATATTTTAGGAGGCGTAATACTCATATTTTAATATAATGAAATGTCCATGGATGCTGGTAAACGCGTTATGATTTTTCTCTTTGAGAGTAAAGTCTTCAGAACTGTTAACAACTGAAGGTGGATAGCAACAAATGGCGTCCGGCAGTATCATTATGGACCCCTGAAAATAAGGAATGTTGTGGCAGATTAGAAGGTGAAGCGCGCGGAAGAACAATTATACAATCCAACTATAAAATTTCATCTACTCCATTGTGTGGACGCCCTAGTTGAGTGAGAAACAGGGACGAATTTAGCAGCATCGTGTCGTGAGGCATCCGATTCCGATAATACCACATAACGACCACGACTCTCGGACAAGAACACCGATTGAGAAGAAGAAGAGAAGAGTATCCAGATGGAGGAGAATAGAGGGACGGTACAGCTTATCATCAGGCGGCCTGTGTGCTAATTAGTCAACTTGCTAAGGTTGATGTTGAGGAACAGTAAGAGTCTTCTGGAAGTTCATGCCTTCAAATTTCTCAATTTTCCACTCAATACGTTTACCAGTATAAATGATAATAATGGACGTAATATAATTATCATTCTTTGTCGCTAACTTACTTTCACTTCTACGTATTCACGGACTCAGACTTCAAGGTCAGAATAAGTCTATATCTATAGCGTCTAACTAAACAGGTTTGTCATTAACTATAAATAATTATTATGACTCTGGCATCCGATGGAGACCGAAGACATGACTTTAAAATCACCTGCTAGAAAAAAAGGCCGGTTTATTAGCGTTTTATTAAGAAACAGACGAGAAAAAAAATAAAACGTACACGTCCGATACACATGTCATTTGATGCCATGAGATGACATCGCCACCCGGCAAAAAAAGTGTTATAATACAAAAACAGCTATTTCGAGAAAACACGACTGATATGACTGTAAATTGAACAAAACAACTCAGCTCAGTAAAAAAGGGAACTTTGTTCCCTTTTTCACTGAGCTAATAACGATGTTTTTACAGCTGACCAAATGCAACATTTGCTATTCAATGCTATAAAAATGTCAAACGTACCTAACATGTGATATGACACTTTTTTGCCGGGTGGCGATATTTGATTCTAAAACGAATAATAACTACAATAATAACTTTACCAGTGCCTTACCCAGTGTTGTAACACTGACCACTGATGAATGATGATACACTGGACCAAACATATTTCGTAACAATAAATGAAAACACCATCGTCTCAGACCACAAATAGTACATCAATGTAGTGATAAATGGTGGTCGGATGCAGGACAACGCACTTGATGTGGTCAGTGCATGGAAATTCCAAACTGTTGTGGTCACTGTAGGTGTATGGGCGGGTGTGGTCCTCGGTTACCACACTCGGATTGTGTCATAGATTACTACATAAATTGTACTGAAGTGCTACTTTTACACCTACTTAAAACTATGGAATGATTTGCTACTGATTTGGAAGGTTTGACTAATTTTTAGTCAGAAATGGATTTCTTTATCATCATTTCATTTTTGGTTCCGCGTTTTGTATTCACACGTTCACTGGTTTATGTTAAAAATTAAGGAAACAGGTATAATAGAATCCAGTACAAAAATCTGCCAGGGAATAAAGTCACTTTGTATAGGTAATTTAGGAATGGAAATAATATCTAAGGATATACCTAAAACCCTTGGAGTTACAGATTCCATTCATGTGTATTTTAAGTACCTATTATATCATTATTACTACTATTACTATTTATTGGAGTTTACTCCTTAAGAATCGATTTTTATATAAGGGGCCCGGTATGAAAAAAAAATATGAAGAGTAAAATTTAGTGATCGTAGGGCAGCGTAACGCTTTAACGCTTTGTTCTTTTTGTGCTTTATTGGAGTTTACTCCTTAAAGAAAGACGCATGTAATATGTGTATTTAACTTTATGTTATATATATGTATATGGGATATATACTATACAGCGTCTAGAAATGACGTATATATATAGAAGAGAGAGAGGGGGGGAGAGAGAAAGAGAGAGAGAGAGCCTCCAGGAAATTGTAAACTCCAGTCGTGCGTCGAGCTGACACACACCTTTTTTTTTAATTTCCAATTTACTATTATTTTAATTATTCTAATTATATCTCTGTGCTTTCGGTTTCATAGGTCACATTGAAGACGCTAAAACTGAATCAATTTACCTAAACGTTTTTTTTTCTCCCTTATTGCACACGGTTCGTATCGCCACTAACAAGTTACCTAAACGCTAGCCATAATGTTCTTGAGGAATTGTGAAGTCCATCACATAAATATATACTGTCCTATGAAATACGGAGGCCTTTTAGCTCAAAACGGGACTAGATTAACTACAAAATTATTTAACAAATACGTATGTTAAAGTTTACTAGTACCATTAAAACTGCGTTTGTTCGATATAGGTGTGTAGTTAAATGTCAAGTTGGGCCTGCAATTGACCATGTCAAGTTGAACTAAGATATTTACTAATTAAAACTTCTTTAGCGGCGTTGTGCACTTTTTGGCATGGGTAAAAAATGTTAAACTCGCGTCAAGACACGTGACCTGATCAAAAATTCGTGAGACGGAGCCGAGTTTCTTAAATTTAAAAAAATATAACATTCGAAATTCAAACATTTATGAGCGGCCAGGAGCGCAGAACTTCCAGCGTACCCTGTGTATACATTTAGATATGTTATTGTTATTACCTACTTTTTATTTTTAACTTAATTATATATATACAGATATGTGTGTGTATGCATATGCAAATACATTGCGAAGTTATGTTTTGAAAGAAAGAAAGAAAACATATTTTATTTTCACTTCTGACGTACAGTCCTACGACTGACTGTTTTTTTTTTATAGGTTCTATAGATTCCATTTAAACTCTATGGCAAGATTGATAGCAATTACATAATAATATAGCTTCAATAAATAGCATGTTCTTAATCGAAACTCGTTTATGTTACGAGTGATTATCTGCCAATTATGGAGCGAAGGCTAGGCTATCACGTAAATCGCCTAAACGCCTTAGTACTACCAACAAGTCTCTGCTAGCGCTACACTATCGGCGTCACGTTGTCTCAA
Organism: Euplagia quadripunctaria; assembly: GCA_963859945.1. Taxonomy (NCBI): domain Eukaryota; kingdom Metazoa; phylum Arthropoda; class Insecta; order Lepidoptera; family Erebidae; genus Euplagia; species Euplagia quadripunctaria. The sequence goes on along the minus strand of OY982567.1, from coordinate 23,059,480 downwards.
CTCTCAAGAATTTATTAAAATATACATTAAACTGCTGCCAAGCTATTGCCTCACAAGGGAATACTCTAGGACGTAGTTAGTATGCGTCGGCGCACACATAAAGACTGACGTACAAACGTAAATACATAATTGTTGTACTCGATACCCAAGCCTTCTCCTTGACTGACCCTTGATCTAGAATAACCAATTAGGTGATTTGTTTTTTCTTTTCATTTCAATATTTGCTATTGTATTATTTATCATCGTTCCATTGTCTTTCATGTACTTTGTGATCGATTCTTATAGATTCAATTGTCTTGCTTTTTAGAATGGCAATTTTATACTTCTCAATCTGTCAATGTAGACGGATAAACCACCTAGACATTGTTTAGATTATTTTATTGTTCCTAGTCATACTATTAAAAGATTTTAGGTATAAAACGTTATGGTTTTTAGTAATCGGTCAAATCTTCAACGGATGTAAATTGTGATGCGTTAGGTCCATGACACGTACGCATCCAATTAAAAAAAAATACAAAAAAAGGTTATTGCCTTTTTTTTTATAAATGACAACGGAAACACTTTAAAACTATTGTAATGTCCGTTTTGGTTTTGTTATTTTTTTGTATTGTTTATTTTTCAACCAGCGTTAAATAATTATTAATAGATGTAAATATGAGTAGGCAAGACAAAACATTTAAGAACCATTTTTTTCCTATGTTTGTAATTATTTTTTTCAGCTATTTACGAGTTTTAGTATGATGCCAATAAAAAAATTGGATCGGATAATTTTTTCTATTTAAATTATGTGAAAACGACTACTAAAAGCTAAAGGTGTCCAGTATGTATGTTGACTTGCCATGTACGAAAAGTATACGTGGACAGTTTAAGTTATACCAGTCAATGAAATGAACCAAAAAATAATAATAATCACACGCATCTTTTAAGTAGGTACCTATCCTAAATTTGTAGGTATTTAAAAAAAATTAAAAGTATTAGATAATTTATACTACCTAGCACCTTAACCGGTCAAGATAAAGGCAGTATAATATTGTCAATTTTGAATACTGCGTGGGTAGTTTGAAAATCGATTTCTTTCACTCTACTTAAAATTCCAAATTTAAAAAAAAAGAAAGCTATGACATTTTTAAAATAAATTTTTTAACAAGTTGTTTCACATAAAATGCAAAAACGCCTTGATAAAGTACATTTATTCCTACTAGGGCGTTTTATATAAAAGATATCAATTAACATCTGAAAATAATGGCTAATACTTTTTTAGGAAATGATTAATTAAACATATTATTATGTTTTTACGAAAAAAATAAAAGGTTTCGTTTTCCTATGTAAAGGGAGCTTATAACTAACATTTTATATTACATACACACCGATCGATACAGTTAATAAATAAATATTTCATACACTATAATACCTTCTGAACTATATATTTATTATCATACATTTATTACAAATAATGATAAATATGCTCATAAACTGTGCAGCACAATTAAAAACACACTTATTGATAGAAATAAATGCGATTGAGACACAAACAAAGATATAAAAAACTTGTTTTCTGTGTCTGACTTAATCTATAAATTATGACCGCAACCCACTCTTAGTCTTTAAACTGGCCTTAAACATTATGTTCTAAGGTCATTGGGATAATAAAAAGTAATAGTAATCGAATTTTATCTCTGGTCGAATTCAATCTCTATGGTCAAACTTAAAATTAAATGGACAATTAGGTTGGGCAAAAAAGGTTTTTTAAATTTTTCTTAGCCAATGTTGTCGGTATTTCTTATATATGTGTATTGTTCATATTCATAAGAGTGCATGTTCTCGGTAGTTTATATACAATCACTCATAAAAAGATATATTCTATATTTATTTATTCATTAATCAATTAACACCGATATGATTTTATATTTAAATATTAATTATCGGTTGTCATGCAACAGCCCTCGTTTTATCATTGTCCATTAAAAAGTAATAGCCCTATTTTTAATTGTAAATTAGACGAAGGTACAATGACGTGCAGCCCGGCCCTTGATCAACAAACATTTTTTTTTGCTTCATAAATTATAACGCGATAATAATTAACTGATAAGTAAGAAACTTTACCGCCTCAAATGCTTTGCTTCGCGGCATTGCTTGCATAAATTAAAGAATTTGTCGGTTGCTGTTAGACTTTTAAATGAACTCGTCGTAAAACGGAATCTTTATTACAAAATGTTTTCGTAACAGATAGAGGGTTACTTTTAATTTCGTTTGTACAGACCTATTGACGCAAGCAAACCATTGTTGCAATATTAATGAATCGACAGGAATAATAAAACGTTCATATAATTTAAAAGAAAGTGAAATGGCTACCTTCCCGTGCGCGTTTGCGTTAAGAAACGCGCGCCATGGCGGATCCCGCGGCGCGCGCCGCTAGTTCCGTTCCGTATTACGCAGCTCACGTATGCCGAGGCCATGCTAATTACTGGCCTCACGAAATCGAAAGTAAGAACTCGATTGTCTAGATGTAGGTTGCGATCATATAAAGAAACGTAACATCATATACGTACTTTAAAATACTTTGTGTAGTACCTACAGAATAGGATTTGATATGGAATCGTGTATTGTTCTTATAGTCCCCAGGAACTTGAATACCACTTGTCTAATCAAAACTACTTGGTCGTTTTTTTGACAAAATCATTCAACATCTAAATTACCTACGAACATTTAATATACCTGTTGACCTTTTCTCGTGCTCTGCTAGTAAAACGCAACTTAATTTATCAAATAAAACAACTTTAATATCGGTAACTTTAGGTATAAACCTTTTTTAAGCCAATTACCTACACACTATCAAAACATCTAAGTTTAATTGTATACTTCCGAGATAATAATGGTCTACTGCTCTATTTTTTATAAGTTACCGATTTAGTTTTAAAATGTCTGCTCACGAATACTCACGATCACGCCATCCGCTTCAAGGTCAATCGTAAACTTTTGACAGACGCCTGCTGCCATATGGGTATTTCCTAAGGAATGTCTATCTAAGTCATCTTTTAACGTTGCGTGAAACGAAAATGTATGGGTACATACCTTTTCAATCTGTGATGAATAGAATGCATAAGAAATATAAGAGTAACATATTTATTTGTAGATGTTAGAAATTGTAAAACGAGTGAGTGTACAACAAGTAGGTACCTACGTAACGATGCGTGTTTCATTGTCGGAGACCACTTGTTCAATGTTAGTCCAGTTTGTATTGTAACTATTGTAGTTCGTCTGTCGCCTCGTGATGTTTTCAACCTGTGTCGAGTGTGTCGCACGCTATGACGTAGACTCGCTTACGTCTCACCTACAACTTCCACTCTAAATCAACAACTCAATGCGAAAATACTTAACATTACATACCTCATAATTGTTAGATAAGGATGTTTAGGTTTCCGCCACCTCTCTACGTAGCAAACATCCGTTTTATAATACAAATATTCGTCATATATACATATATGTAGCTGCTTATATCTATTGTTAAGAATTTGTTAGTGACTTTTTATTTTACTACTGTCGCAGAATACCACCATGCATGCATGCATAGTGCATGGAAATGAAACGCATATATAGCTTATTATGTGGGATAACAATTTGTGTTACTTTCTCATTACATTGGAATTCGATTCATCATTCGAAATATAAATTCATAATTTCACATTCCCGTTCCGTATCGCGCGATTTGGTTCTGCACGCGATAACTTTGCAAGTTCACGACATGTCGTGTGACACGCTTTATGGAGGTTGCACCGCTGCTGGCAATAATTTGGATTTACCACGCGGGTTTGAAAAATAGATAAGTATTTGACATTAAAAAGATATATAGACTAAACCTAAGTGAGGAGGTAGATCAGAGCATTTCTGATCTCCAGTCTATAGTACACAGCGATAAATCTATTTGAAACACTTTTTATTATTGCATAAGCTGTTTTCTATAAGTGAGAGGGGTAGGCAACGCGCAAGTAATAACAGGTGTCGCTGGTGTTATACTTACAAGTCACAGCTCAATATTAGGTAGGTAGGTGTGCTTGTTTATTAATTTAGTTATACTTTTTTATGGTATAGGGGGCAAACGAGCAGACGGATCACCTGATGGTAAATGACTACCGCCGCCCATGGGCACCCATAACTCAAGTCACAAGTGCGTTGCCGCCCTTTAAGGTGAGAGTAGGAGGAGAAGAGGGGGAAGAGGGGAAGGACGGGAATAGGGGATAAGGAAGGCCTCCGATAATCAGACTCACTGCCGGTTTCCTGCGCGGCCGTGGTATCGAGCGCAGTCGAGCCGGCCCATACGTGCCGAAGCATGGCTATCCCACGTCAGGTGAAGAAAGAAACTTATATAAAGAAAGGTTGTTTACCCGTTGCTATTAGATAAATATGCAATCAATAGGTTAAAAATAAAATTGAATACCGTCAAGAATCTATTCTTATATTTAAATTTAAAAAATGTCATATCTATTGTAGTAAAACACATCATATCATCCTTACATTTTTAATTAACCATTTGCGTGACAATTCTCAATTTTACTAGCGAACCTGACAAAGGTTGTCAAGTTAGAAGCGTACCAGACCTAGTAGATAAAAACGTATGTAACTAACGTAATATAACGGAACCTCGAAATTTGTTATCCGATCTCATTTCATTTAGGTTTAGGTACTAGCCTTTCTTTTGTTCTCTTTGTACAAACAGACATTAGGAATTGTTAAGTTTGCACACATATTTTTCTAGCAGAGACACTATTTATACGTAACTCACCGTGAAACAAAATAACAACTACACGCAACAATGCGACCTTGGGAAAACAGCTGATTTCTACGAGGCAATAAAAAACATTAACCACTCTTATTCAAGTTTATAGAGAGCATGGCTCGCGTCCGATACGATTTGTTACGATTGCGCATTCGACCTCAACGACCGACTGATTTCAAATCGACAAGGAAAAACAATACAAAATTTAGTATTTTAATCGGCTGCCGTAACGAGGTCACATCGAACAGTTCATGAGAGCTCCAGAGAACACGCCCGCCATGACACTGACAATGACACTTTTAGAAGTTTTTATTTTAATTCAAAATTATTAATGATGGGCGAAGGCTTCCGATTAGCGTTTTTAATTGAGATCGCGTTTTGACACAAGATAACCACTATTTACCGTTTACATTATTCTCTTGACATTTATTTTGAAGGTTTGATGGGCGATAATTATAGAATTGAATATTTGCGTCCGCGAAGAGGATAGGATTAGCAAAGTTCATTGCCGAAATTGTAGTACTAGTTGCGTCACCGGTTAAGAAATAATAAATTGGCATCTTAAAGTTAAAAATTAAACACATACATTTACTTTTTTAAGAAATTTATTTACATATCGCAAAAAGCACCGCTATTAAATTTGGTAGTATGAAACTAAAATAACAAAGAATGCTTGAACTCGCAAAGGAAAGTGTAATCTACAATATTCAATATCCTATCCGATTTATTAGAAAATACTTATCAGACAAACGCTGTCTTATCGACATTCATTTATTACCTTATTATAATATCTTTAAGGTACCTAAGTAACGTTATGTTTTTACGTGCAATAATATTAAATAGTACACCGAATGTTCTAGTTCGGTCCCCGTTTGCCGACTTCTAACTTTTCGAAATTATAAAGGGATTATAAATTAATTATTGTTAATTTAAACGATTATGGAAAACATCGGAATTAAAGCTTTATTGATTCATCATCATCCGCGACTTTTCCCAACTAACTTGGGGTCGGCTTTCATTGAATAAATCATTATAATAGTTCATCACCAAGTGTAATATTCGACTCGTTAAAACAAGTCAAATAAGCCTAAACTCCAGGGGTTTACTAGTAACCATTGAAGGGTTCCACTATTCATCTCCTGGTTCCATCATCAGATGAAACCTAATTTTGTATTGTCATCGGTGTACAATTTAAAGTTTTGTCCTAGTGGATAGGTGTCGCTATGCCGGCCGGCTGACTCGCACTATGGTTTGGTTACCTGCCGTAGTGTATTAGCCCAAGAAAACATATTGTTATTTGAACACTTTTTACAGTACTATCGCTGAAGTTGTATTATATTCATAGTAACTGCAGTGTGGAGTGTTTCATTTGTAGGACCTTATGAAAGTTATGTTCAATCGGTATTACATGATATATATATGCAAAGTTTCAAATCGATATGAAAATTATAAGTAGGTAAAATTCGACTTCAAGATATTTTTATATAGTTAGTTAATAAAACAACACTTATGTTGAAGCACTATATTCAAAATTGCAACTCAATACTTGAACATTACGACGGCCGCTCTTGCATTTTGGGTGACTTCAATCTTAGTAATATTAATTGGAATAGAGTTTCAACAAATCAGTGTTCGGGGTTGGGCCGGTTTTTGATTGATTTTATACACGTTGCTAACTTTAGCCAGCTAAATCATGTCCCAAATAACAGGCAAAAAATTCTTGATCTTGTTATTTCAGATATATTTTCCTGTACAGTGTCCGCAGCCTATGACGCGCTCACTCAGATCGATCCTTTACATCCACCACTCGAAGTCAACATACCGATCATAGACAGTATAGACCTTGATGTCAATCCTAATAATCGAAGACTAAACTACCATAGAGCTGACTATGAAGCCATTAAAAAAGATCTGTCAATGATTGACTGGAATTATGAATAAATGCAATGCACAAACGTCAATTCTATGGTAACTACATTCTACGCTAAACTCAAAGAAATAGTTCATAAAAATGTACCTTACAAGAAACCCGTAAATCGCAATTATCCACCGTGGTTTAATAAATCCCTCATTTCTCTTCTAAAAGAAAAAACAACATACATTCTCGATTTAAAAAGTACCGGAATCCAATGGATAGAATAGAATTAAAATTGTTAAGCAAAAGATGTTCCAAAATAGCCGAACAGTGTTATAACCAATACATAACCGATGCGGAGAGTGAAATATCCCACAACCCTAAATATTTCTGGTCATTTGTGAATACCAAAAGAGATGCATCAAGTTTTTATCCAAGCTCAATGACTGATGGGACCTCTGTCAGCTCAGATGGCGAAGGAATATGTAATTTATTTGCATCCCTGTTCTCTCAGGTGTATAGCAACGTGACTCCTAGTAATAATTTTGTTACGTCAAATGATCTATGGTCTATTGATAGATTCAGCTCTGGTTTTAAATATGCAAAATGTTTTAAATCTATTAATGAGTTGAGAATGATTTTTAACGGACATATTTTGTAGGTAGATTAAAATATAAATAATTTTCTGTATCAATTCGAAAATAAAATATTATTATATATTATATTTTATTATATTATTATTATAAATAAAATTCAACGTGACATCACTTAAGCCTACTGTAATTAAATGTTTATAAACTTGAAATTCTATATAACAAATCCTGTTGCGTTTATTATCTGTGAGCAATGACACAGTTTAAATATAAAGTGGCCTAGCAGGACACAATTATCCAGTAGAACAAGTATTGAATGACGATAGAACATTGTTTGACCCGGACACTCGTATAGAATATTTTCGTGTGGGAAGTAAATATATATTGAGATGAATTTATTGTACTACAATTTGTTGACAGAATTATTAAAACGCATAGTTGGAAATATTAAAATATACCTATCGTTAGATTTCTCTTTTTTAACCGACTTTAAAAAAAGAGTTTTCTGTTAGAAATGAGATATATCAGGCATAGACACATACATGATTGAAAGAAAAATACAAGCGAAAATTAAAAATTTAAAATACCCTTGAATCAAAAATCTCTTCAACGATCAGAAAAGAGCTGATGGTCTTCGAACCGCTGAATAGATTTTCTTTAATCACTACATATTATAAACCAAAGTCCCCCGCCGCGTCTGTCTGTCTGTTCGCGATAAACTGAAAAACTACTGAACGGATTTTCATGCGGTTTTCACCAATAGACAGAGTGACTCATGAGGAAGGTTGTTGTGTAAATTGGTTGAAATATGATGATGATTGTTGAAGATATCTCTACTACCCGTGCGAAGCCGGGGCGGGTTGCTAGTTATATCTTAAAAACGCTCTAGATAAAGTCCCTTTTAAAAAAAATACAAAATGAAAATCGATGCGTCTGTTTAGGAGTTATGATGCCACAGAGAGACTGTCTGTGCAGACACACATGTTAAACTTTAAACACTCCTTTTTGCGTCAGGGTTTTAAAATCGGCGTGCATTGATGTCAGACTACTAGTAACGTCAGTCGCAGATTAGGTACTTCTATTCTTGTTAAGTAGTGTGTTTTACGTCGATAGCGAAATGGGCAGAGATCGAACAAAAAATGTATTGAAAAGTAAAATGGAGCGACCCAAATCTTCTAATAGGTACTTAATTATAGTCGTGAGTTTCTTGAACAAAACTGCGAAGCATTCCCAACATTTCATACAATGTAACCGACGTTATCAAAACTACATAAGTACGTATGTAGTCCTTTGAAGTGTTTGTTTGTGAAGAAAACAGAGAGACCAAAAAAAATATATTTATTTATTTTCGTACTGTTTATTTGTTATTGTTGTTCGCAAATATTTCTTATATACACTGATATTATCGACGCGGGTTCGTGGAATATTTCCATATTTTTAATGACATCATTGCACAATTATCTATAGTGAATGAACTGTATATTATCATCCAAATTTATCTTGATTTTGTTGTACAAAATGGATATATTTTGATACAATATTTGTAAAGCGCTTAAATTGATAGCCAACTGTAAGGCTTGTCTCGGCGCTTACGATTTATTTATTTATTACTAGCAACGCGCCCCGGCTTCGCATGGGTACAAATTATACACCAAAACCTTCCTCATGAATCACTGTCTATTAGTGAAAACCGCATGAAAATCCGTTCAGTAGTTTTTCAGTTTATCGCCAACAGACAGATAGACAGACAGACGCGGCGGAGGACTTTGTTTTATAATATGTAGTGATTAGGAAAACAAACAATAGTACAGTGTCTATTACATCAAAGTTTTACAACTGTCCTATCTTCCCCTATTCCCACCTTAAAGGGCGGCAACGCATGTGTGACTCTTGAGTTACAGGTGCCCATGGGCGGCGGTAGTCATTTACCATCAGGTGAACCGTCTGCTCGTTTGCCCCCTATACCATAAAAAAAAGGTGTGTGTCAGCTCCGACACACGACTGGAGTTTACAATTCTCTCTTTCTCTGTCTCTGTCTATCTCTCTCTTTCTCTCTCATCATTTGTAGACACTGTATAGTATATTTTTATACATGTATATCCACAATATATAACATAAATGTATACACATGTAGATATGTATCTAGGAGGATAAGGAGTAAACTCCAATAAAGCACAAAAAGCACAACAAAGCGTTAAAGCGTTACGCTGCCCTCCGATCACTAAATTTTACTCTTCATATTTTTTTCATACCGGGCGCCTTATGTGAAAATCGATTCTTAAGAAGTAAACTCAAAAAAAAAAATTGGTTGCCTGTAAAGTCGGTATACGGGCGAAAGTTTTACGTGACAACGACTTTGAGTGGTAAAATAATTTTAATGTGAATATTCATTCGTATAGTAGGAAGAAGGATGAAATAATAGTAACAATTTAAAACATTTATTTATACAAAAAATTATATTTAAAACATTAATTTATACAAAGAATCTCGCACTGAATTTCATATTAACAAAATTTTATTTTTACCTTTACACATACATACGTAATTATATACAAATATACATTAACCATGCCCGAGTGGAAGGGACGCGTGCCTCTCACTCGCTCTCATTGTGAGCGCATAACGTGAGCGGAGCGTAACGCAGTTTCTTGAAGTGTCACCCGGCAAACCAATTTATAAGACGTTGTCACGTCAAAAAAACTACATATCTGGGTTAACGTACAATCTTCTACGTTACCACGGATTACTAAAAGTACAGTAGGATTAGTGTGACAAAGTGCTTAAGACTAGTTTAAAATAAAGGATAGGCGGCACTACTTACATTCTAAGTGATCGCAAAGTATTTAAAATTTAAACAAATCAACACAGGTCGATTTAAAAAAAGTATTTGTTATAATCTTTAGCTACGTAGACTACGACGGCGGCGCCTGCGCATCCGCATTAGTAGGACTAAAAGTAACAGAACTATCAATTACTCTAGTATTTGTTATTACTCTATTCTATTTAATATTATAGGACATACATAGATACTAAGAAGAACAAATCACGGCTGTCTCTATCCCGTTCTATCTACAGCAATCTCGGTAACTTCAGAATAAGCTGACTGTCCCGCTCTTATTGTACTAGTCTCGTACTATAGTAAAATTATATTTATTTATTTATGTTATTTTAATTTCTTTATTATTTATTTATTGAAAATACTATTACGTATTCTGTGATCTGTAAAGTTAAAATTTAACAGACATACTAGTTAAAAGACAAAATGTTATTATTAATCTTTTTTCAAAGTCCATTGAACTTTAACAATAGGCTACTTAAAATACAATCTGTTTAACATTGACTACGACAAATGAACAAAGATATATTGCTATCCTGTTGCTTTCAATGCTCAGTCGCATAGAC